>SWDC01000148.1:9562115-10799282 GCA_004919715.1 Linderniella brevidens
GAGAGAGAGAGCTAGGAGCACACGCACTTCGAGCTCGGGGCGCCGAGTTCGAGAGGGATCATAGGAGGTTGCAGGGGCATGATGCACTGTTCAATCATTGCGGAGCCACGTCATCGACTCGATCACTACGGAGCCAAATTCGAGCAATGATGTATTGTTCAAGGTGCACGAGTTGAGCTATTCACACTTAGAAGCAATGAGACCCTAATTATTGTCATGGGGGCCCGCAGTCTAGGAAGCATCAGGGCAGCATGGGCTTGTGTATCGAAGCAGTGTGCGCGATATCGAGATGAGCCAGCCACATGCTCGGCATTGGGGCATTGTAGTCCGATTACGCACTCAAGAGAGGATCAAGGCTTAAAAATGATAAAGTTCTTAAAACACCTTCAGTGTGTGTTTGTGTGTGTGTGCCGAAATTAAGAACTTACTTTTAAGAATTATACTTGACCAACCCTAATTAGGGTTAATGGGATGCCTTATATACCACATGAGTTGGTATATTAAGGCTTGGGACTCAAACAATAAATATTTACAATTTGACCCCAAATACAATAAATTAACTAATATTGACCCAAAACTCAAATACTAACTAAGGACACTACAATTAATTCCTAACATTCTCCCCTTAGTGTCCTTTCTTCGTCTTTGTCTGTTTCTTTGAGCCTTTGGGTCGTTGCTGGGCGTACACGGATTTCCGTAGTCCAAGCTTGTGCTCGTACGTCCTTATTTCCCTCCGGAACGAAAGCCTTTCTTGTATGTTGTTCAGCATATTCAGTATCTTGGCTTTTGTGTCCGGTCCTTCACCTTCCATCTTATCCAGTATGCTCCTCAACTTCTCTCGTATGATGAGGAGCGTTCCGTCGGAGAATTTTGGTATCTCCGATGTCTTCAATATTCGCTTTTCTCCCTTGTAGTTGATGTAGACCACCGCTGGATCTTCACTTTCGAACACGTGGCCTTCACCATATTCAACTTGTTCAGGGAGCTCGAATGATGGTTTGGTGAGGTTGACCTTTCTGACATTTGACTCCAGTGCTAGCTGCAGGTCGTGCGTCGCTCCGTACTTGATTTGTCGGAGCATGAACCTTTTGATCGTCATGTATCCTAATTTGACGTCCTGGTCCTGCAGCGTTCCCACGTATCGGTAGCTTCCAATCATCTGTGAGATGTCTTCAGCTCTGATGTACGGGAAGTCAGCCTCTGTCAAGGTCTCTCTTGTACCGTCTTCCCTCACTACGTGGTAGACGCTTAGTAGGAAGGTCCCGAGCCGATCTATTCCAACTCTTTCTACGGCTTGTATTCGGGGCCTCTGCTTTTCCTCTCGCCTGAGAGCAGCCAGATCATTTCCTTTCCCTAAGAACATATGAAGACGTCTTAGGGAAAGAAGGTAGAGATTGGCTCTGCGCTCTGACAGGTGCGTCATCCCACGTAGCTCCAGCTCGTTCAATTTGACGAGCTGATCCTCTTTACGCCAGATTCTTTTCCTTATCTCTTCTTGGTATGGAACTAAGATTCTGACGTTTTGCCACGGAAGATCGACCGTTGCCCCGATCTTTGACATGAGAAGTGGAGCATCCTCATTTTGGACTTGATGTTTGAGTAGTTCCGGTAGATCGGGGAGGTCACTTTGCAGATCTTCCAGCTCCTCATCTTCATGGACTTTCACCAGGCTTATCGACGCCTTTTCGAGGAATAGTCTGGCGTTTTCTCGAAATCTGGCTTCGAGCTGGAGGTCCATCGGTTGCTTCAGCCATCCTTCTTCAAATATATTTCTCTACCACATCATGTGGATTGTAGAGTTGGCTGATTTCTTCCGAGATTTGGAGGTCAATAGATGTGGCTTGAGGTGGACTTTGTCGGTAGAAGGTTCTTGGTGAGCTAAGGCTTATAGTGACTGGAGTGGGTGTCGAAAGGGAAAGTGTATTGGAGATCTCTTGTGTATTTTGTTCGGTTGTGGTTGAGATCTCCATGGTAGGGAATATTATTGTGGTGCTGGAGACTTGTTTTGTTTTGCCTTTTGAGCTTGAGGTATCCAGCGGGTTGGATTCTTGGACTGTTTTGGTTGTTGGCTGCTGCTGGTGAGGGGATTCGACTCCACGCTGTCGGTTCTCCCCCTCGGGACGGTCCTCGTCTTCAGGGTCGTCCCGCGATCCAGATAGGCCCCCGGCTTGTGTTCGGCAGCTGGTGGGGTCAATCAGCCTCTGGATTTCTTTCTCCTTCGGTGTCAGGTGTGGCGCCGACCGGATACGTGCCAAAAGAATGTTGAAGAGTTCTTCAATGGGCACGTCCCACGGTCCTTCTTCTGGTTGTGTGAGTGAAGGAACAGCAGCAGCTGTCTCGTGTGTGACTGGAGTCTTGCCTTTGTCTTGTCTTGATGTTTCGATCATGGCCCGGACTTTTTCCACTAGTTCGTCGCCAAAAGATCGTAGCCGAGACTCCGTCACAAACGGATCGGGAAATAAAACGGAGCCACTGAGGCGTGCCGTTGTCGCGACGTCAGAGTAGATTTCTGACGTGCCGCCCACTGTAGTGGGTCTTCCGGGGCCACCAAGGCACACCGGTGGCAACGGTGCTAAGACAAACTCAGACCGTTGGCCCGAGACGACTGGTGGGATGTTGATCGTTTCGGGGCTTCCGCTCAGTCCCTCGGAGATTAACCCCAGAGTGACGTCAGAGAGCGTTCTGTCTAAGTCTGGAAGACTTAGAGGTGCGGAAAATAGTGTATGTGTCCTAGAAATGGAAAAAATTTTAGTTGGTGCGGACACTAGACCTGTGATCAAGGAGGGCGCAGTCGGAGGAAGTGAACTGCTTAATTCAACATCTATTGCCTCCGAATAAGGCAATGATGGTTGTCGTGGCTCCTCCGGTGCTATTGAGACGGTCGTCTGTTGGGAGACGACCGAATGGGTTGGAAGGGTTATTTGCGTGCTTGGGCCTGATGGCACGACTGCTACTCGGGAGACGATCGTGTCGTCTCCTGTTCCTACGGGTTCGGCCCGGCTTTGTAGTGGGTTAGAGGACTGAGGAGGTCGATCATGTTTTTGTTTGGTGCGACGCTCCTGTATGCGTCTTACGTCTTCCCCTCGTTTTGTTTTTCGTGAGGAACGAGGAGGGGAAGCGGCGCTTCCTAGACCTAACTGAGGCTGGGGTAGGCTAATTCCCGGGGTAGGTTCGACTGGGTTTTGTCGAACCATAGGAGTGTCTTCAAGGGTGATGGATTGGAGGTACCTCGCTACTATTGGGTTGGAAGGATTAGCGATTTGTAGGAGGTGGTCAGGGATCCGCATCGACTCGAGATCAAATTTGGATTTGGAAGAATGGAGGGATGCTAGCTTGGGAATTTGGTATCCCTCCGATCTCGGTCGACGGGTTATCTCGGGGTGTAGGTCTTGAAAGTGGGTTATTATCACTGGAAACCACCGAAGGTAGGGAAGGACTTGTCGGGTTTTATTTTTGGTGGATAAGTCCCTTCGGCGGAGTTGGTCAAGGATATCGGCCCAGATCAACTGCACGATGTCATAATTTTTATTAAAGATGACACCGTGGAAGATGATCATAATGTTGCGGTTACAGCGATCTGGGCCTGAGTGCTTGGGTGATAGGCATTTGTTTATTATGAGAAAGAGTGTGCGCCAAGGTTGTGGAATGTCCTTGGCGCAGAAATCGGGTAGGTGTAGGGATTTATGGATGTCTGGGCGATATCCCATTAGGAGGAAGTCGGTTTTCAATTCTTCCTCCGTGGGTGGTGGGTTATATATTAGGCTGTGAGGTAGGTTTAAGATACGGCGTAGTATGGATGGGGTGAGATTATGGGTGTTTGGTCTATTTGTGAGGTAAGTGAGGTTGGAGGGGTTTTTGAAGTTGATGGTTGTAGGTTGGCCCATAGCTGTTGTGCGTATACTTCTGGGGCCGATTCCGTAATGGTGAGGGCGGTGTGTAGAGGATGGTGACGAAGGATTTCGAGTATTATCGGTGCGGGGACCGTGATGTTGTCAAAGTCAATGGCCGGGTTGTTGGGTAGTTTAGTGGCCCATTGACTTTGAGGAAAGACTTCGTCAATTTGTCTCAACATGTTTATGTAATCTGCTAAGAAGAAAACACAGAAAATTGTTAGACTAGGCAGAGTAGATAAAAATGTTACTTAAAAAAATTTCGGACTTGAAAAATTTTATATGAAAGTGCCCGAAATTTGCTTAAGTAAATAAGATTATACTTTTGAAATACAAGCGGCGAAGTTCACAAATTCGGCTAAGAGTACATTGAAAAGTTTAAAACTCGAAGTTTGATTTGGCCGAATTTGGATTTGAAAAGTTTTGTTCGCCGAATTTGATGAAGTTCGGGTTATGAGGATTTGAAATTTTGTTCGCCGAATTGTAATGAAGTTCGGGTAAGTGAAAATTAAATCGAATTTGTTATCATCATTCATCAAATTCGGGTGCTGTCTTTAAAATTGAATTTGCCGAAATTGACAAATTCGGGCGATGGAATTCGACTGTGAGGAGTCGGGGTACAGTAGAAATTCGCCGAATTTCGAGTGAACAGTAGAAATTCGCCGAATTTTGGATTGAAAAGCAGAAATTCGGATGAAAATTTAAATTTTACCCGAATTTCGCCCGAAACCTAAAAATTAAAATAGGTCGATTCCATCGGGATTTGGATGAAATTTTGGCAAATAAATTGCAGATTCGGGGTCGCCATTACCTTCTGTAGTAAAATCGAAGTTGAAGAGATTTGATTTGAAGATTTTGTGTTTGCGCGAATTTAAATTCGAGAGTAAATTTTCTGAAATTCGGGCGTTAACTTGTAAATTTAGGGTAAATAATGAAATTCGGGCGAGTAGTGAGATAAATAGGGGTTACTGTGCAAAAGTTCGGGTGAATGAAATTCGGCATGTTAAAATTGAGTTTCGCCGAAATTCGTTCTGATTAAGTGAAAATTATATGAAATTCGGCGATCGAAATTAGTATTGACCAAAAGTGACCCCGAATTTGAAATTCGGCGAGTGAAATTGAAATTGGCCGAATTTCTTCACTGTTAGTCCAAAATTGGACTTCCGAAATTTTATATTATGTCAAAGAGCTCCCCCTCAATAAAATGATATATACTCCCCCGTAATAAAAATAGCTCCCCCTTAATAAAAATGAAATATGCTCCCCCTTAATAAATATGAAATATGAACTACCCTTTTAAAATTTGCATGTAGAATTAATTTGTCTACTAAATAAAAGGTCATGAGGCACTATAGGTCAGTGTTGAAAATTCAACATGCCCAACTTAGAAACTAGGAAATGGAATCGTTTTTCATCCAGAGCCTTTGTAAATAAATCTGCAAGTTGAAGTTCTGTACTTACAAAATACATATCGATAGTGCCCTTTTCAACATGATCTTTTATAAAGTGATAACGAAGATCTATGTGTTTAGTGCGAGAGTGATGGACAGGGTTACATGTGATAGCAATTGCGCTCTTTGAGTCACTATATATGGGTATATGATTAAGATCGAACCCATAATCTCGTAGTTGCGTACGCATCCACAAGATTTGAGAGCAACAGCTTGCTGCAGCTACATATTCTGCTTCAGCAGTTGAGGTAGAGACACAATTTTGTTTCTTAGATGACCAACTAATTAGTTTGTCTCCCAGAAATTGTGCTCCACCCGAGGTGCTTTTTCTGTCCATCTTGCACCCTGCATAGTCGGCATCAGAATATCCGACGAGATTATACCCGGAACCTTTGGGATACCAAAGTCCGAGATTAGGTGTTCCTTTGAGATATTTCATGATTCTCTTCACGGCTATGAGGTGCGATTCTTTGGGATTAGCTTGGAATCGGGCACATAGACATGTCGAGAACATGATATCCGGTCTACTAGCTGTCAAGTAAAGTAATGAACCTATAATTCCTCTATAAAGGGTTGGATTGACTGGTTTCCCAAGAGGATCCGAGTCAAGTTGGCATGAGGGGGACATAGGGGTACTTTTTGTAGTACAATTTTCCATGTCAAACTTTTTCAAGATGTCATGGATATATTTGGTTTGACTTATGAAAATTGCGTCCGAAAGTTGCTTGACTTGTAAACCCAAGAAAAAGTTGAGTTCACCCATCATGCTCATTTCGAACTTAGTTTTCATAAGTTCTCCAAATTGGTCACACAGCTTTAAATTAGTAGATCCGAAAATAATATCATCTACATAGATTTGGACTAAGAGAATATCTTTACGTGTGCGTTGGATGAAAAGGGTTGTGTCAATTTTTCCTTTTTCGAAGCCTGACTTGACCAAAAAGTCAGAAAGAACATCATACCAAGCTCGAGGGGCTTGTTTGAGTCCGTATAAGGCTTTATCTAGCTTGTAGACATAGTCAGGGTGAGTTGAGCTCACGAATCCTTCGGGCTGTTCCACATAAACTTCTTCTTTCAAGACTCCGTTAAGAAACGCAGTCTTGACATCCATTTGGAATACGGTGAAGTTTTTATGGGCAGCATAAGCAAGGAATAACCTAATGGCTTCGAGTCGAGCTACGGGGGCGAAGGTTTCATCGTAATCAATTCCTTCTTGTTGATTATACCCCTTAGCTACGAGTCGAGCTTTGTTTCTTATTACTATCCCATTTTCATCCTTCTTATTCTTGAAAACCCATTTGGTACCAATAATGGTTTTGCCAAGGGGTTTCGGGATTAGTCTCCAGACCTGTAATCTATCGAACTGATTTATCTCTTCTTGCATTGCAATAATCCAATCAGGATCTTCCAATGCTTGTTTGGCTCTTTTAGGTTCTATTTGGCTCAAAAAGCAGGTAAATAGTCCTTCGTGAGTAGTTGAGGATCTAGTGCTTATTCCTTGGAGAGGGTCTCCAATAATTTGTTCTACGGGATGAGCACGTGTCCACTTTCTTTCATGAGGAAGTGGTTGAGAGGTTGTCTCGTTTATTGTGGACGCGATTTCATTTTCCGTAGAAATGGAGACCTCAACGGGAGGGTTTGTCTCATTTTCTAAGGTCTCTTCGGAAGAGTCGTTTTCAACAGACACTTCGATTCCTAAATCATTGGTGACATCTAATTCTGGTTCTTGTGAAGTTTCACAGTTCACTATTGGTTCTACCATATGTGGACTGCTTGTGTCACCATCTTGGATGGATTGTCGTGAGACTAATTGTTGACATGGGTTAGAGTAAATTTTCTCAAAAAGGATACTTAATTCCATGTCTTTTGAGGAATTTGAGGCTGATGTCTCTTCCACAGGTGTGGGAATGTGTTGATCATCAGTCAACACTCTAATAAGTCCGGGTTCTGGACTGATTTGTTCAGAAGCCATTAAGGGTGTTTCATTGAAGGTCACATTGGAGCTTTCCATGACCGTTCTCCGCTTCTTAAGGTAGACTCGATATGCTTTAGATTCTAGAGAATACCCAATGAAAGTTGCCTCTAATGCCTTAGCATCAAATTTTCCTCGGTTTTCCCTGTCATTTGCTACGTAGCAAATGCATCCGAAAACGCGAAGAAATCCTATATTGGGGATTCTTCCATTCAATATTTCATATGGAGTCTTTCCAAAGCGTTTGTGAATTATTGTCCTATTTTGGGTGAAGCAGGCAGTACTGACTGCTTCAGCCCATAGAAAGTGAGGAAGTTTAGAGTGAATAAGCATAGTCCTAGCAGCTTCAACTAGGGTCCTATTCCTCCTTTCTACGACTCCGTTTTGTTGAGGAGTTTTAGGAGCAGAGAAGTGTTGGGAGATCCCTAGGGATTGGTAGAATTCGCTCAGTAACTGATTTTTAAATTCAGTCCCATTATCTGAGCGAATTATACGAATTTGTAAGCCCGACAAATTCTGTGTCTTTTTCACAAAAGCAATTATGAAGTCAGGAGTTTCTGCCTTTGTTCTTAAAAATTTGGTCCAGGTGAACCTAGAAAAGTCATCCACTATTACTAGTACGTAACGTCGTCCATTTATGCTCTCAATTCTCATTGGTCCACAGAGGTCCATATGAAGAATCTCGAGTGGTCGTGAGGTTGAGGCAGTTTGTTTTGATTTGTGGGATGCTTTTCGCATTTTTCCTAACTCACATGCTGAGCAGAGATGCTCTTTGTGATATTTCAAGGCAGGCAATCCCTGTACAAGATTATCTCTTTGAAGTTGACTTAGAGTCTTGAAATTTAGGTGAGATAATCGTTGATGCCATAAATTGTTCTGTTGAAGAGATGCTTTACTCAACAGGCAAATGGCTCGGGATTGATGAACGGTTCTAAGATTGATGGTGTAAAGATTGGATTTTCTAGTTCCAGTGAGTAATGGTTTACCGTTACCACCATTTACACTACATCCTTCAGTATGGAAGTTGACCGTGAGTCCACGATCACAGAACTGTCCTATACTGAAAAGATTGTGGCTTAAGCCATCAACATATGAAACATCCTTAATTAAGAGATTTTGATGTATGATATCACCGTGACCCAGGATGGGAGCTGAGTGGTTGTTCCCGAATCGCACATTTCCACCAAATCTCTCTGTGTAGTTGCTCAGCAGTTCTTTTCTTCCGGTCATGTGTGTGGAGCAACCCGAGTCTAAGTACCACACATGACTTATCTGCAAGATAAGATTAAGCAGTGTTAGAGATCCCGTTTATTACGGGTCTTCTATCATTTGCAGAGGTTGAGGTGCATGCAAGATTGGGTGAATTGTGTACCGGGTTGGCTTGTATCTTTCCTGAGTTTTTCGGTACCCAAATTTTTGTTACCCCTAATGGAAAACAGAGCTTTGTGCATGCAGCAAGCACTGTTTTAACTACCCAGATTTGTTTGCAATCTTTTCCCTTAGCTTCAGCTCGGGTTTTCGATTGCTCAGATATTTTTGGATCTGTTTTGGTCACGTTTTTGGCCTTTTTCTCTAAAGCTTGAGCTTTAGTTTTTGTTTCAGTGAGAGTTGGCCTTCTGAATGTTCTAGCTACCTTTTCGTCAACTTTTAGGTTGGACGTTTTGGATGGTAGAACCGTTTTCGTGTGTGTTCCTGAAATCATATTTCTACGACGTATAAATTTAGCATTCATAGCTATACACCTATCGTAGGTAATATAATCACTGACAGTCTTAACAGAACTGGTTTTGGAAGAAATACGGGAATAAGCGGAAGCATTGTTCGAACTACATGAAGAAAGATTTCTAAATGTTTTTGGAAATAATTTTAAATCAGAAACACTAGTCAAATTTTGCTTCGTCTTTTTATCAAAGATTTTGGCATCCTTCTCTTGCGTTCCTGAATTTTTCTTCCCAGCAGTCTCTGTCCGTCTCAGATCTGTCATAGATGGTGAAGGGATGTTAGCTGTTGCTTGAATGATAATCTTCTTATTTAGCCTATTCTTCATGGATGAGGAATCTATTGGTGTTATAATAACAGACTCCGACTTAGAAGATTTAGCGAGATCAGCATATGATTGATTTTCAAGTGAGGAAATTCTCTCAAGGAGTTTCTCCTTTTCAGCTTGAAATATTTTCCGTTCGAGCTCTATCGTGGATTGAATATTCTTGATCTTTTGGGGAATGTAAATTCTGCAAAGATCTGAGTTCTTTGAGCTAGATATTTCTGTCATGGGCTGATCAGATTCAGAGGGAGGATGGGGAAACATTTGTAGATAGTCATTTGAAAGAGGAATTTCCCTAGTTCCATAACTATCGTTGATTTCCTTGTAATCCAAGGATATTTCGGCCTTGCTTTTGGTCTTGCGCTTTTCCTGTTCTAGGTTATCTTCTTCTTCAGATGATCTGAGAAAGGCTAACAAGCTAGGTATTCCTAGTCCTAGGTATGCAGCATTGTAAAGAGCAAGCGGCCGTTTATCAGTGGTTTGTTGGTTTGGCTTAAAGCCTAAGCCCTCACGTGGATTGTAAAATCTCGTGTCCTTAGGCTGATTCAAGAAAATCGTTTTGTCGGTTTGTCCCCTTTTCGTAAGGAGGTCCTCCAGACTTTTGATTTTGGAGTAAAGCTTCTTACGTTCCTCCATTAGAAGATTGTATTGATCTGTTTTACCAATACGCTCTTCTTCACTAATTCGCAGGCTAGTGGTTAATTGACTAATATTTGCATTCAGCATATTAGTCTCGGATTCAAGCTTCGAGATTTTCTCAGATGCATTTTCTAAATGACATCTGAGAGTTGCTTTTTCACCTAAGTGTTTGAGCACAGATTGATAATTTGTTGCGTTTTTCTTTTCCAGAGCTTCTAGTTTTTTAAGTGTTCTAATGGAGAATTCTGGATATGCTCAAGCACGGTCAGTTTTGATGTCAGGGAAACTACTTTTTCTTCAGATTTTACTAGATTAGCTTCAGCTAATTCTAGTGATTTTTCTGAAGTAGCTAGTTTATTTTCTAGCTCAATGACCAAATTTTGTGTTTTGGCCAAGATGATGTCATTCGTGGCCATATCTTTATATGTAGACTTCCTACTTGAGCGTTCCTTTCGGAAGCTGTTCTTATTCTTAATTTTATGTCTGTAGAAGTCTATATTTTCTACCTCAATGTCCTCGGATGATTCAGTTTCGTCATTGCTCTCCGTCTCGGCTCCTTCTGCATCACCAGCTTCTTCTTCCACAAACGCCATTAGAGCCATGTTCTCGGGTTCATCCTCAGAAGTGTCATCGTACCATTCAGCTTGCTCCGCCAGCAGGGCTACGCCAGCTTTCTTATTTTGGACAGTTTGAGCTTTTTGGCGTAGTAGTCTTCGTTCTTCTTCTTGGGAAGGAAACAGTCCCTGGCCCAATGTCCTGCCTTCCCACAATTATAGCATTTTGGAGGCTCAGGTAGGGATTTTTGTTCGGGCCGATGCGGAGTTTGTTGAGGTTGATGAGAAGATGAAACTCGTTGTTTGTTGGAAGAGGAGGAAGACTTCTTAAAGAATTTTCTGCCCATCATCTTAGTGATGAGGGCCATTTGTTTCTCGAATTCCTTTAGATCGGAATCCGATGAAGAGTCTGAGTTGTCTTCCTCAGATGAGCTTTCAAGTTTTACGGCCTTATCCTTTGTGGCGCGGGAAGGTTTCTTAGCTCTATTATCAGTTACTAAGGCTAGAGGATCTGCTGCTGATTTTCCTTTTGATTCCGCAGATTTTTGATGTACGTAGTCTGCATGTTGAGAGAGGCTCTCGAAAACGCAGTGGATGTCGATTTCATCAAGGTCTTTGTTCTGCCTGATTTGAGTGGCTATTTTCCTCCACTCTGGCTGCAGTGAGTTAAGGAATCTCACGTTCAATTCCATATTGGAGCGATGAACGTTCACCTTTCGCATCTCGTTGACTTGAGTCATAAACCGTCTATACGTGTCCTCTATGTCCTCCCCTTGCTTTGCTTTGAAGGTATCGTAGGCCGCGAGGGTGTTTGCCTTACGTGCTTTGATTCCCATTTCCGTCCCTTGCATCAGCTTATGGATCTCGTCCCACATTTCCTTAGCAGTGGTGAGGCTATCTACTTGCATGTAGATATCGTTGTGAATACCCTGGATGAGATAGTTGAGTGCAAGTCGATCTGCCTTGACCCTGTTCTTTTCTTCCATTGTGTAGCATGTGGGAGATTTTTTCTGAATGGATGGTAAGGTGGGAGGATTTGTTGTGGAATCACCCTCTATATTAACCCAATATGTTATGGGTCCTTCCGAGAGGGACTCTAGGATTTCGTTTCCTATGTCCTTGGAGCTAACGAAATTTACAAATCGATTTCTCCATGCTGTGAACTCCCCCCTTTTCATTGTTAGAATTGGGGGTCTGTTATCGCTTCCGATTGCTATGAAATCCATGGATGTAGATGAGTGCTTTTTAATGATCGTTCACGGTCGTGATCTGCAATCCTAAATGGTCAGTTTCGAAAAATAACGTCTAAGAATAACGTTAAGTTTGAGTAAATTTTGGTGGAAAGAAATTGTGTTTAAGTGTTCGACTTTTTATTTTAATTTTAAAGAATAAAATTCGGGCACTTGTAGAGTTGTTGCCGAAATTTGAATTCTGAAATTCGGATGAAAAGACTTTGTCGAGAATTTTGAAATCAAAGGAAATCAAAATTCGGGTGACAAATATAAGTTCGCCGAAGTTCAGGATTAAATTAAGGTAGGAAAAATTTTATCGAAAATTACTTTCAAAATTCGGGTAAACTAAATTCAGTCGAGAATAAAAAAAATTAAAATTCGGGTGACTTTCTGATAAAAGTTCGCCGAGAATTAAGAAATTCGGGTGACTTAAATCAAAACTTCGCCGAAAATTTTAAGTTGAAATTCGGGCAATCTTAATTTTAAAATTCGACCAAATTCGCCGTTAATTTTAAACAGTAGAAAGCAAATTCGGCGAATAAACTTAGCTTACTCAAATTCGGTCAATTTTCTGATCGAAAATTTTCTCAATTTCGGCGAATTTCAATTGAAATTCGGCAATATGAGTTAATTTTCGGGTTCAAGAACGAACTTCGAGCGAATAAACAGAGAAACGCCCGAAATTTTTCCAGCAACTTTAAAACACACCAATTTCAATCGATTTCTCCCCAGAAATTTCTCAAACTTGACGAAAATTAATCTAAACGAGTTCCTAAACAAGCCAAGACTGATAATCAAGCATTTAAAGGTTTAAAAACATCAATAACAGCAAGATCTAACCCAAAATACTTGAAAAAAATCGAAAATAAAATTTGCTTAGTAAACTCTTTCGATCTTGACGAAATCAAACGAAATTGGTATAGATTTGCACAGATCGATCCGTGTCTTGCTCTGATACCACTTGTTAGTCCGATTACGCACTCAAGAGAGGATCAAAGGCTTAAAAATGATAAAGTTCTTAAAACACCTTCAGTGTGTGTTTGTGTGTGTGTGCCGAAATTAAGAACTTACTTTTAAGAATTATACCTTGACCAACCCTAATTAGGGTTAATGGGATGCCTTATATACCACATGAGTTGGTATATTAAGGCTTGGGACTCAAACAATAAAATATTTACAATTTGACCCCAAATACAATAAATTAACTAATATTGACCCAAAACTCAAATACTAACTAAGGACACTACAATTAATTCCTAACAGGCATCAATGCGCATGTCATCTCGCAACAGTTATCCGGTGTGGCACGATGGCCTGCCCCAAGTGTGCGGCACTTGGGCTCGCGGCGTGCCGAGGCGGGGCGCGAGGCCCTGCCACTCGCCCGACAACGATGGTCGATACTTGACGGGGCAACTTGGCTGGTGTTGCTCAGGCCGGCGACGGCGGTGGTCCAGCCAAGCACGGTGCTGCTCGGCGACGCATGCAGCGCACAACGGCGGTCCCGCAGAGGTGGCAACGGCGAACGGCGGAGAACGGAGGCGGCGTCGGAGAGAAAGCTTAGGCCAAGCGGTGGCTCGGCCAAGGCATGATTGTGCCGCAGCGGGCGCAGGGCAGCAAACGAGACCAAGTCAAATGGGATCGTGACGCGGATCAAAGACTTGGTCTAGGCAAGAATTTCAGAGGCGAGAAAATCTCGGACAACCTTATTTGAATTTGAACTCGTCCTAGATTGTTAGAGATTTTTGAGGGGGCTCTTTATAATTCGAAGTGTCGCGCCCTTATATAAAGGAGGCCGAGTTCGAGACTCAAGGCATCCACTACTATCCACGAGAGCACAATCCACGAGAGAGAGAGAGAGAGTTTGGAGCACACACACTTCGAGCGAGCCACATCTTCGAGCTCGCGGAGCCGAGTTCGAGAGGGATTCTAAGAGGGTTTTGCGAGCGATTAAGATCCCGATACGGGATGTTAGGAGATAACCGTGTTAAGTCGCTTTGAGGTTAGCCGAGGCTGAGGCTTGTTCGGACCCGCGGATTTGAGTATTCTCCTTCGTCGTAAACTTTGTGTTAATAAAGATTGCGACAAGCTGGGTAGACGAACCCGGTTGTTTTCGAAAATTAACCGTGTCCTTGCTTTTACGTTTCCACATATACAAAGTAGGGCTCGGGCGTTGCGAGAGGCTTATCGCAGCAAAGCATCGAATAGGGCGAGCGAGGAGGGCTTTGGCACGAGTCGGTTGTGAAGCGCACTCGGGCGAAGAAATTTCGAAAAAAAAATTGACATATATATATATGTGTGTATGTATGAGAGAGAGAGGTGATATGGTGCTCACCATGTAGGCACCTAACACGTGGGTGCCACATCAACTAATGAGTCCAATTTGATTACTTTTAATTTTAAAATAATATTAATAATGCTAAATTAACTTAAATTAAGTTGGCTTAATCGAGTTATAACAGACCAATCGTGAGCTCCATATCTCTGTTCTCACCATGCTCCGTTCACAACTTTGCTATCTCCTGTCCCCTCTGGCCCTCTTCGGTCACACCTTCGAGCGTGACCTAACACATGATATGAGAAGTGATGTGATGCTCACCATGGTGAGCACCTTATATAGGCGCACCTAAGCGGTGGGTGCCACATTAACTAGCGACCCATTTAATTACTTTTAACTTAAAAATAATAATAATTCTAAATCAGGTTATATTATATTATCTAACTGACCGTTAGCTCCATATCTCTGTTCGCTCCCACTTTGTCTCCCGTCTCCTCTCTCATGTCCCCTCCGCCCCCTCTCCAACTCCGTTCACAACCTCGCTCTGTCCCGGTCGCCTCCGGCCCTCTTCGGTCACACCCTCCAGCTCGATCTATTCATTTGCTACTTTCTTATAGTGCCGAATTTCCAGCCACGTCAGTTTTTCATGGAAGGCAAGCCAGGTATACTAAGTTTCAACTTAAGCTCTAAGTACAATCTCTTGTGCTGAGTATTTGGAATTTTCTGCTGTCGATTTGCTGATGTACCGAAATTTTTTGACCTCAAATTAGTACTCAGAACGTTAATTTTATAATGCTAATTGCAATATTCTGGTTTTTTCCTTTAGAGATCATTATGCTTTTTATCTCAGTTGATTGTTCCAGAGGGCCCTTTTTATAATTTTCGTGGCCCTGTTCTTCTAACAAAGTGAGGCCAACATAGTCATAGGTAAATATAAACATAATACAAAATTTATAGTTATTAGTTTAAATATTATTTTTCATCATTAAGAAGCAAACTTAAAGCATCATTGTTTTTTTTTTTAATAAATCAAGCAAAATACACTCAAATTCGACATGTGGCACAAAAACTCCTTCAAATTCGGGAGTTTGCGATTCTTGATTTATGAGTTGGATTTTCTGATTATCCGTAATATATTTTTATTAAAAAAAAAAAGCTAATGAATCCGATTCATATTGAAGATCAATTAGGATGTCTGTTTCGTTTTTAATATTTATTTTTCAGAGCAATTATATATATTGCTCTTTTTAACAATAATTTATGTACGAATATTTGTATGCGAATCAGTGTGAATCTTTTTCTACAAAGAAATAAAGAAAATAATAATAACAATTAATGGAGCACAATAAATTAGTAAATAAATGCACGACAGTTATTGGGCCTTCATTTCACACCAAACCATCGTCAAGTGATAAAAGCGGGGCCACATGTCAAACTTTACTTTTTATATTTGGACCTAGATTTTCATAGCCCAATGAAACAACAACGTAGAATAAAGAATTAACAATATAGAGACTTTAAATGTGGGGGCCTAAAATATTTGTGGCCCTAAAATGTTTGGGGGGCCTATGCAGCAGGTCAGTTTGCACAAGGCCCAAATCCACCCCTGTCGTTTTGTTAGACATGATGAACAAAATTCGAACCCGGTGATCCTGGACAAGATTTGATAATACAATACTCATTTCCTTTTTTGCTTGTCAAAAAAAGATTGCATAGTGGAGAATGATGAGCATGTGCGACACGGAGAGGCGGCTCCTGCCCAACGTGTTACTAGACATCTCCAAAGGTCCGTCCTCGGTCTCAAAATCTTGCATTCCCATCGGGCTCCCTGTGTAAGCCGTTGTTAACGAGCCGGCGAACCATCGTAGCAGCCATTGATATTCCAACGGCATCGTCCTCGAGCTTCGGCTTACCCGGCTAGCTTCGGGGAGGCTGATGTGAGGGGGGAGTTGTTTAAGATGTAGATCGGCGAGGAGATGTGTTGGGATCATGGACCGATGTTTTAAAATAAGACTTCGACAATTTCTTATGTTACACTTAAATAATACTTGAGTTGCACTAACTCGGATTCTTGAAAATAATTTAGCACCGAGATATTAAGCGAGTTTGAATGTTAAATCAAGCGGAAAAGACTCGATCTAATCCTCTATAAATCGGTTTTATGGGCTTATTAACTCCAAAAAATCTATGCAAGTTAGAAAAATGGTTTTGGTTTGAAGCATTTTATCAAACACTTAAAATGCTTCAACTATGCATGGTAGAATATAAATGAATGCAATGCGGTGAACACCTAATTTGTTTATGGATGTTTGAAACTCAATCTTCTACGTCTTCCCTTCTTCCCCGCAAGGACCGTACCACTAGAAGAATCGGTTTACATACTACGATGTACAACCTCCTTAGCGAGACTTACATAATATAACCCACTAGGTTATACTCCGCTAACTAAACTCTTAGCACATACTTTAGTTACCCTACAAGGTCAACCGACTTGGACAGGTTTTTAATGTTCGTCGATAGTAATGATTGTATCCGGCAACCTCACAACTGGCACACATCTTTTATGTCTTATTACGAAGACCACAAGCACTTGTTTTGCGGCTTTGTGCGAAGACACAAATACATAGTTTTATGTAATGTGCTAAGACTCTCACTCAGCTAATTGACTTCGCTCATCTATCTATTGTGTGAGTGAAGTGTGTGGGTTTGAACATGGTAGTTCTGTCTATCTTTTGTAACCCATACAATAAGAGGAAAAACTATCTTTGTTTTCTTCTTTTTTTCTTGTTCTCTCTTGGATCTATCTTAGAATATTTTCATGTTGACACTAGGATCCATTGTGTTCTTGTGATGTTCCCTTGTGTATTTATAGGCTTTCGACCTTTATGTATCCGTTAGACTTATTAAATAGCCGTTAGAAGCTTTTGTCTTGACATGGTCAATGCCGTCAGCATTATTGGCTTGTACATGCTGCTTGTTGTAAATTCATGTACATAAGTCATGGTGATAGTTGATCAGTACTGACCAGTACTGTCCTATCCAATACCTAGTTGACCAGTAGTAGAGCTGTCAAAATGGGCCGAGCCCATCGGGTTAGCCCGCCCCGCCAAAAAAAATAGGCGAGTTTAGTTGGCAGATTAAAGGCCTATTTAAAAGCAGGCTTACACGGGCCAACCCCTTTGGGTCGCGGGTTGTTGGGGTTGGCCCGCTTTTAAAAAATACCAATAAATAATTATTTAATAGTAATTAATTGTTAATCCATCACATAAGAAAAAACTAATCTAAACTAATTTTAGTCTGCAAAGCTGTCGGGGGGAGTGCACCACAGGGCGAACGATTACATCTCATCACCCGATTGCATTCTCTACATCAACATCAGACACGGGTGAGAATTCTTCCTATTTCATTGATGTAATTCAATGGGCTTTATCCACTCAGCTTTTCTCTCACACTATGTTGAGACAAAAATTCATATTCAGTTTCAGAAAAATTTCCATAAGACCCCTCGGTGGAGATGGGCTTCGTAGAAAAAGTTCCTTAATAGTTGTTGTCTCCTGATCCGACACTCATACTTTTGATATCGAACACACAATTAAGATAGTTTTATTTTCCTTTGTTTCAGGAGCTTTATAGATTCGTCCTCGTTAAATCACAGTACTTATCTAAATGAAAATGAAGAGGTGAAAATTACTACAAACACCCAAAGCTCTGCTTAAAAGCGGAAAGAATATTCAGATGTATGGAATTGTATTATAAAGAATCGAATCGGACAAGATGGTATACAAAGGGCATATTCCAAGGTTACAAAGAAGAGTATAAAGTCGGAGGAAGCAATACGGGACATCTTTTATGAACCGCCACCTTAAAATTTGCATAAGGATAAAGTTTTATGATGTCGTACAAATGGTTGTTGATAATGATGGAACGGTAAGGTCTAGAAAAAATAGACCAAAAAATTCAGTGTGATTTGATAGTTGTTGCGGTTATCAGGCATGATTTGCCATTTTTATTTGTTGAATGTGATGGGATTAGATCTTGGGCAAAGCACATAAATCATGATGTTGTTTGCATTTCAAGAAATTCGCTAGTTTCAGATATTAAAAAATAATATATTCGAGAGAAAGGAAAACTTAAGCATGATTTGGCTTAGTATTCAAAGTCGAATATGTTTAACTTCAGAAGTATGGACTTCATGCACTACTGTGGGTTTTATTTGCTTGATGGTCATTTTCTTGATGAAAATTGGAAATTAAATAGAAAAATTCGTAGTTTTGCTCGCATGCCTCCGCCTCATTCGGGAGTTGAATTGGCTGCAAAAGGTGTATGACTTTATGAAGGATTAGGGATCGAGAAAATGTATTCTCTTTGACAATGCATCTAGCAATGATAGTATGCAAGATATTTTGCTTCTTTGAATAATAGCTTATTGTGTGATGTTGAGTTTTTTCATATTCGATGTTCTGCACATATATTGAATAGTACGCCACACTACACAAAATTAGAGAATCGGTAAACTATGTGAAAGGATTGGAGAGTAGGCTTAAGAAATTGATGAATGTGTGGCAATGGTCGGGGGTATTGACACGAGTACTAGTTTGCGAATGGATATACCTACTCGTTGGAATTCAACTTTTTTGAGGTTGGATAGCGGTATCAAATACACGGGTACTGGTTTGCGAATGGATGTACCTACACGATGTTTTGGCTATCCCCATAACAATTGTTCCGTCAAAATCAGCTTTATACGTTGGTGCTCGAATGCTCACTAAGTACAAAAGTTGTACTCTTTCGGAAAATGTGCAAGCACTTATCCACACTCGTAATTGGTTACATAGTTACACTGTGAATGGTAGTCTATTGAAAAATTATTGATTTTTTTTAATCATTATTGATTACTATTATTAACTTTTAATTGCTTTTTTTTTTTATATAATGACAATGAAGATGGAAGAACTAAGAACAGTTTGTCTTGCGATGAGGAAGGATCGAATCCTTTAGAAGTTAACGACGAAGAAGAAGAGAAGAATTGCGCAGATTAAGGATAGAAGTTCTTGAAGTTTATTGTAATTAGTTTATCTTTAATATTTAGTTATGAATTAATATAACTTATCATATCTTATTCATGGATTTCCCTTGATTATTCGAAGATTAGTATTATGAAGAATGCTATAGAGGAAAATATTTTGATATGTGGAATGTGTCCAATATTTATATAAGTTTAGGTAAACTCTAGGTTTCGCGGGTTGGCCCGCTAGCCCACCACCCCGTTGTGAGGCGGGGTGGGCTACCTGTTTTACTAGTTCGTTATGTTGGCGGGCTGGCCCGGCTCGCCCCATTTAATGGCGGGTCATGGTAGGTCGGGACGGACAACTCTAACCAGTATTGTCATATCCAGTACTTAGTTGGTATCCAGTATGTAGTTAACTAGTAATCTCTTATCCATGACCTATCTTGTCTGGTCCAGGACCGAACAAGTCGTGTTCAAACCAATCCCCGCAACGCATTCACCAAACCAGTCCCCAGTGCACCACATTCACCAACCCGATTTTTCGCACTGAGCTCATATTTAATATCAATTTTTTCGAACTGAGCTCATCTGCACACTTAGTAAATATGTTAGAATCACAATAAGCTTTGTGTTCATCAAACCATATTGCTAGAAATTTAAATCCAACATGATGTGCTTGTATAACGAGCAGCCAACGACCTTTCCTTCTTTTGCGTCTAGATGTTGAATGTTACTGTTGGTATGCGAGGATATTCGTTAGTTTTCATCGGAATTTTTTTGTGTTAGTCTTAAGCTATTATTAGCCAACATAAACTCGATTCGACAACATCTAGAGTTATACAAAATCTATTTAACTAACAGCATTTTGAGGTTAGATTGCTTGTCATAGAGATATCTTTGCATCTGTCGGTTCTGCGATAATGGAAATATAACATAAGTGTACTGCGGAGAACGAGATTTTTATGTTTGCATTTCACAGAAAATAGAAAAGGCATTCCTACTTGCAAACTCAATGTTAACAATTCATCAAGCCTTAAGAACACATTGAGAATTCAGGTTTTGTGCTACTGCTGGAGTCAAATGCATAAATTTTGCAAAACATAAATCTTCAAAAACAAAAATTGATCGTGAAAATGGTTAGCAAAAGCTATGCTCCAGATAATCCTTGACTATTTGCAAGTAAACCACAGTTATTCATCGTGGCTTTCTCCACTAGTTTTCATGCTAGAACCTGAATGAATATCATAAATCATCAACTTATGTTCTAGGCACACGTCACACAATTAAAAAACAACAAAAACATTGTAAAATTGTGTTTAAATTACCAAAATGTAGTTCCCAAATCCTCATTGTGTTAACTACCATCACTGCTATAGTGAGTCTCTGTTGTTGGCATGTTAACATAAAACGATGACATCATTGGTGTGTAAAGAAAAAAGTTACAATAAAAAATTAATGAATTAATCAATATATACAAATCCTGCAGCTTCGGACAATTGCTTTTATCACGAGAAACACCTCGAAGGCCACATCCGTTGCACATCCCAAATTTTTTAGATTAATTTTTCCGTTGATTGTTTTAGTCTTTTTCTATACCCTTTGGTCTAACTCCAGTAGGATCCAAAACAATAGGGTCTCCGGCAGCAATATTTCTCTTACTCTGAATCGTAGTGCTCTAACCTCTAAGGTTATTGATTTCCTTAATTTACGGTAGATGGACTCTAATTCTTCATCAAAAAACTTTTCCCCTCATCGGTCGAAGAGGACTCATCAACTATTAACGAATCTTTGAAGGATAATCTCGAGTGTCATGTCATCAACAACCTTTCTCGATCATTCCTGGTATTTTCTTCACCCATAGAATATTTTGCTCCAACCTTTGCATCTTACGCCCATCGTTTCATTATACACTTCTCAGGTAGTTGAAATACTTGTACGACACGAAAATAAGCTAGCATATGTCTATATAATTCCCTCGAAATCGAACTTCAAACAACTACACGATATTTAATCCTCCCCTTTGTCATGTGTGACCACCCTCGGTTTAGAAGAAGAACTCTGAAAATGCAAAATATTGTACCTCACTAACTTAACTTCGAAGGCCATTGTTGTACACGATAGCTATGACTTTCACTTATTTCACGTTCAAACTCCATCCATTTTTTTCTCGTGTAAGTCTTATCCATTTGATGTTCCATTGGCAACTGTCCCTTAATCTTTGGACGCTCAGTAAGGTCAACATGATTGGCCAATAATTCTTTTTGTCGCTGGTTTTTAAGTGCCATGTTGAAATGGGTGATAAAATCTATCAATGAATTGTTTTTCGTGATATATTTCTTGAAAAATGAATGGGGTCTTTCAGATCTTTGGCTACTAGACATCCCAGATGAAAACACATGACTAAAATATGCAGGTACCCACTTCGCTCGTAATCCATATCAGCGACAACCACTCATTTTTCTCCAAATTGGTTATCTTGATAGCATATTTACAGAATTTTCAAACTTGTCGTTGAATTGACATGACATTCTTGATGGTTTGATAATGATCACGAAAAGTTAGTGATCCCTCTTTATGAGGACACTTGTTCATTATATGCCTCAAAGAGTATATATGTACTGTTTTGTGAAAAACTTGTCCCATGACTTTGGACATAGCTGAGTCGTGGTCAGTAATGATAATGTTTGGTAGACCTTTAGTCATGAATTTTACGAAGCTGCTCAACAACAAAATAAAGGACTCTGTTTCCTCATCACTAAGAAAGCCACAAAAAATAGCACTCATGTGATGATGATTAATGCCTACGAAAGGGGCGAAATCGTCATGTGCTTGTTCATATTGTATGTTGTATCGAATACAACTACACCACCAAACATTTTATATGTCATCCTTGACATAGAATCCGCCAAAAAAATATCTGATTAATCTTTTTTGAGAATTCACCTCATATTCAAAAAAAAATGCAGAACTTTTTTCTTTTTTAGATTAAAAAACTCATAGTGCTGCTGCATCAATACCCTGCTCAGCATCCTTTTGCCCCTGCTCGAAGTTTCTGATATCTCTTTCTGTACACCCAATATGTTCAGGTCCTCCGTACTCGGTCACCGTAGAACATCTCTAATTTTCAGCACAGTAGGTAATATGCATAACAAAAGAAAAAATAATTGTTATGTAGTTCCGTACTAATTTTCGGTGTCAATATTGATATAGTTACGGAACATCAAACGAATCTTTATAAACAAATAGTAGACAAAGAAAATATTAAAATGTCAGACAGTAGACGCATTATTAGGGAAAGACAGGTACGATCTTATCCTTGGCCCGTAGCTTTTATTATTAAGCTTGAATTGTAGAAAGTGACAATTTATCTCTTGGGAGGCCAACCATTTAAATTGGTTTCCACTATTATGATTTGCCTATTTTCTTGTTACCCCGAATTTTCACACCGTGAAATTTTCGACAACACTTAACTATCCACTGGAGTCGCCCGAAACAGTCAATGAAGTTTTCCGAATTTCCGACCTTAAGCACTCAAAAAAAAGTCAAGCACCGAACGAAACACCGAAGACCCGAAGCCAACCGGGCCAAGGCGACGTCGATATGAGAGAGCTGTGTCATGTTAAGGTCCAAGCGACCCCGTCGCATCACACTATCAATCCAAGCATGTCAAGACTTGAATAATGGAACCAAATGGAGGAAGCAAAGCACAATCAAAATCAGGGTCGGGCAAGGGGGCCGAAGAGTCCGAAGTGGCCGAGGCCAACCGGCTGAGGAAGCCACGCCAACGAGAAGCCTGCAAGATCTTGAAAAATCACGCAACCAATACTTGCACGTCAAGATCCTAGGCATGGAACCGAATCGAAGAAGCGGGAGGCACCTTGCCAACCTGCCCGAGGTGATCTCTCCAATGGAGCCGCAACAGCTTGAGGGCCGATCTACCTTGAAGAATAACACAACCAGTTAATACATGTCAAGATTCAAAGCAGGGGACCAAACCGGGAGAAGCAAGACACGACTAAGCCCACGGTGACCGAAGAGGGGGAAGTGGCTGAGGTAGAGGGCTCCGCTGAGCTCATGGCTGATCAAACTAAAACCAAGCAAGGTCGATCGAACCAAATCCGAGGCTACCGGGACCAAACAATCTAACTGAATCCAAGATTATCGGAGGACGTTCAAATTCGAAGGAATAACAGGAGCGATATTCTTGGTGGCATTCAAATTGGAAGGAAGGATCCCCTAACATTCACGATTTTGAACAATACACCCTTTACACTTTTCTATGCTTACGACTGGTTTAAAGAGAAACATCCTCTTGACTTGGGCAGGAGGAGAACCTCTCATGCTCTAATCTAAGAAATGCAGGGACTGTCCCTCGGAGGTCCGGTAAAGTTGACGGAGGCAGTTCGACGGAGGAGAGCGCATTTTTTTCTAGCATCTCATGATGATCAAGTAAAATATTTTTAGAAAATTAGTAATATAAATACTTTCATATTTTGCCGAAATTATTTTATATGAATGTGTAAGGTCACGCCGCCTTTTCATCACAAGCACGTCAGATTTCCAATAAATCACAATCTAAATAATATAAAAATATTAAATTAAAATAATAGAAAAAGATATATATATATATATATATATAGCAGGTCCTCTACACAACTTGGAAATATCCCATTGCTCCTCTGCTTTCTCTCGAATGGCTCAGGTAATGTAACACCGCAACTATTCTCAAGCCCATATTAGAAAAAATGCATTTTTTTTCCATTTTTATTGAGCTTTAATAATCTTCTTCTAACTCTTTCTGCTATGTCCGTCCATATATATGCAGCAGAAGTTGGTACTCAGAGTCTTGACCATGACAGATGAGAAGACGAAGCAGAAAGCCATTGAAGCGGCGGCTGATATCATAGGTAATAATAATCGAATCCCATACGAAAAATAGAACGGATTTAGTTTATATTTGTCCGAATTATCACATGGATCTTGCAAACATAGCTAATTCCCAATTCACAGAGCACAAAAGATACAAATATATACATATATATATGTATAATTTTGATGGTAACTGTGATCTGTGTGAAGAAAATGAATAAAGTTGATTTTTAAATAAAAACAGGGGTGGATTCAATCGCTGCTGATATGAAAGATCAAAAGCTGACAGTGATTGGTGAGATGGATTGCGTTGCTGTTGTGAAGAAACTGAAGAAAGTTGGGAAAGTTGATATAATCTCAGTTGGCCCAGCTAAGGAAGAGAAGAAAGAAGAGAAGAAAGAAGAAAGTAAAAAGGAAGAAAGTAAAAAAGAGGAAACTAAAGAAGAGAAGAAAGAGGAGAAGAAGCCATCGGCGGATCAAGAAAAGAAATAACGGGAAAAGAACTGCATAGATTGGAGATATCCCTTCCCAACCTCAATAATGCATAAGACATTTTCTTCGGATGGAATAAGCCCAAGGATAGGATTACATGATCGTCAATTCCTTTCATTAACATGTAAGAATAAATCTACTATTAATTAGAATATTTATTTTATTATATATAAAGCTTTTATTATTAAAATTAAGTAAAATATTTTGAAACTAATCTTATATTTATTTACAACTTGTTTGATTATAACATTAAACTAACTTATTTTTATTCGACTTATATAAAAATTTTATATTTAAAGTTATTATTTTGTCTTTATTCGTTTTCCTTTCTCTCATTGTTGATCATCTTTTTCGTGATGTTGAATTGGGTTTTTTCTTTTTTCTTTTTCAAATAATAGGTTTTGTCCAAAAGTGTTCTTAAAAAACGACATTCAGGGGTGTTTGTTTTGGGGTGATCCTCCAAAACATCACGGTGATCCTGCCATCACATTCTCTTCACCGCGTTTGTTTAGTCGAGTTGATGAGTCATCACCGTGATGGAGGCTCACCCTGGTGATCAAAAGGGGGTGATATTCCAGCTTTTGCATCACCCCCAAAAAGCAGGGTGATCCTCCATCACCGTGATGGGGTGACATTTTCAATATTTTTTGGGACAAAATTGCCCCTTATATTTTAATATTCATTCCTCATATACTTTTATTTATATTTTTAATTACACAACTAACATATTTAAATACTAAAAAATATATTCATGCTTCAAAAATAAAAGAATTATATTGAAATTATATATAATAAAATTAGGATTAAATTATAATTAATATTTAATTTAAAAATATATATTTAAAGCTTAAATAATAAAACAATTATATTGAAGAATTATATAAAATAGTTATAAGTAGTGCTTGAAAAAATTAATACTTAATATTAAAACACTAATCATTATCACGTAAAATATCACCTCAAAATGAACATTAACCCACTTTACATACATAATGTACATAGGGTTAAATATGACATTTATACAACATCACTCCCACATCACCTCCATAAACAAACACAATATTCAAATATCACATTGTTATGTAAAATGAAATATCACCCCAAAACAAACACAGTGATGATATATCACATTGATCCACATCATGGTGATGCTCACATCACGTGATGTTTGATCAACTCAAAGAAACACCCCTTCAGTTGTTTAGGAGATATCCGTAATATTTCCTTCTAATATGACAACATAAACATAAATTTGAAGTTATGAATAAGAGAATTAGTAAAGGAAGCCATATTAAAGAGAAATAACATTATCATTAAATGTTGATTAATTATAATATCCGCACATCGTTTCCAAAAATGTATCATAGTATAACATTCACGAAAATCCTGGATCAACTTGAAAGAGAGGGAGGGAGGACGAGGGGGAGTAGGCTTGTCAGTGGGCGGGGATTCCCCGTTCCCGCGGGGATCCGCCCCAAAATGGACCGAAAATCCTCGATATTTTATCCCTACAGGGCGGGGACGGGGAGAGATTTTTTCCCGCGGGGATCCCTGTCCCGTTCCCCGATATATTATAATATTGAAATATTATTTATCATATTCAATTTATATTGTTATAATACAAATAATATTAAAATATAATTTAAATAATATTAAAATAATATAAATAAGATTAAAATATATTTAAATAACATAAATAATATTAAAATATAGTTTAAATAATGTAAATAATATTAAAATATAAGTTATCTTATAAATTATATATATATATATATTAGTAAAAATATTATCGGGGCGGGAAAACCCCGCAGGGACGGAGATGATTTCGTCCCCGAATGCCTCGGCCCCGCCCCTGCACCGTTGACATCCCTATGGGGGAGGGGGAGGGGGAGAGGGTTCGCATTTTGCCCAATATGTGTAGTTAGACGACATAGTTGTAATACCCGTAAAATTAATACGGGAATAATGCACAATTAGCGTGAAAATTATTCTGTAATTTTCGGAAAATTATGAAGTTAATTTTCGGACAAAGCGAATTTTCGGGAAATTGAACCGAAAATAAGAAAAAAAAAAATATAATAATACTCTTTGAGTAAAATAAATAGATATGGGCCCAAATTAATTTAAAGTAGGCCCAATAAGAGATTTCCTTAAGAGAAAGGAAACGTAACTTTCCTTTTAAAGGTTTATCTCAAAAGGTGATAAGGACAAACGAAAATATCAAACGAAAGAAAACAAACGAAGAAAAGCAGAGAAGAACTAAGCAATTTCGGCTAACTTGGAAGTGAGGTAGGTGTTTTTTTTTTTTTACCCCTACAAACATTTCTTATGTTGATTTTTATAGTTAAACGAATTTGGATGAAAGGTCATCCGAATTTATGAATTTCGGGTATTTTGATATGTTATTTGACGTTTTTGATGAATTATGTGAAGTTCGAACTCAATATGAGTTCTGTAAAGTTATTACATGTTTGATTTAAATTTCGCCGAATTTAAAAGGTTAAATTCGGGCATAATATTTCGCCGAATTTAATATTTCAAATTCGGGCAGAATTTCGATATCTAAGCGAAATATTTAAAATTTTCGCCGAATTTAAAAGGTTAAATTCGGGCATTTTATTTCGCCGAATTTAATATTTCAAATTCGGGCAAAATTTCGATATCTAAGCGAAATATTTAAATTTCGCCGAATTTAAAAGGTTAAATTCGGGTAATAGCCCACATCTTTGAATAAAATTATTTTAAGTTCATTTTATCTTTAAATCAAAGTATATTCATACTTTGACTAGAACTTTCGGGTCAACCCTTATTTTAAGATACGAGAGTATTTTGGGAATATTATTTGAAGGAAATAATATGTGCTATATGTGATTTGATGTTTTACATAATCATGCCATGTGCATATTCACGATAGGGTGAGAGATGATGTGATCGATGATATTATCAATGTGAGAAGGGTAGAGTTGCCGATTTTGGCAGTCAGGTTCAGACTCGATTATGCACTTGGTGGGAGAGGGGGTTTGCGACACCCATCTACTCGGGATTGAGCCACCCGAGGTGTAAACCACCGGATATTATTTGGCTCAGGGACGGCAGACAGATGTGAGATTCCTGTCTACCCGAACTTGTGGTATAACATTCGGGGAAAAAGCCGTCGGGTTGAGATTGTGTGCGGAAGGAGCGACCCGGCGCGGCCGGTGTGGGCTACCGCATGGTTGATGGTGTACTTTGCCATTGCGCGCGTGGGTGCCGAGTCTGACCTAGGGCCCTGTTGAGAATTGAGAATTGATAGATGAGATTTGTCGAGTGTGCATTATATTATATTGTGAGGAACCGGGATTGGGTGGAGTGCACGCACGTATTGCATGTTATGTAATCACCTACTGGGCAATAGCTCAGGGTTCTATTCTATTTTTGTTTGTAGGTAAGAATGAACCCGACACCGACTAGTGTCAGGGTTGAGATTCATGGCGAGCTGGCGGCGGTGACTCCACGGACTTTTGAGGGTGGCGCAGTACATGGGACGCGACCTGTGGAGTGGCATAGTGTTTGATATTGGGTTTGAAATTTTGGGGCTTCGGCCCAAAGTATTAATAGTAGATAGTTTTGTAAACCCGATATAATACTATGTAGGTTATTTAAATAAAAAAAAAAAAAAGAAAATTTTATCGGGTCTTCCGCGTGTTCTGTTGCGGGGAAATCCGCCAATTAACTTAATTAGGAAGTAGGGTCGCCACAGGTGGTATCAGAGCTTAGGCTTTAGATTCTGAAGACTGTCCATGTACTGCCACTCAAAAGCCGGGAGAACCAGCCTCGCCTGTAAGTTAAGTGTAATACTTTGATATGATTATGTGATCTCATGTATATTTGTTACATGAATTATCTAGTATTTGGAAAATGCCAAGAGGAAGACCGAGGAACGTGTTCGTTGGAGAGTCCAGTCGGAGGGGCGAATCTGAATCCCCACCCCCGACTCGTGAGCATGACACGATAAATAGGCTGACTGAACTTATCCAAAGACAGTCAGACCAAATTCATGATTTGATAAATCACCAGAGCTCATCTGAGCACCGTCCATCCCCACAGCCTGATCGCGTAGAGATCATAGGGGAGTGATTTCGTAAGTTAAATCCACCAGTTTTCGCCGAAGCTACTAATCCTGCGGCAGCTGAGGACTGGATCGACACAATAGAAGACTTATTTATATACAGTCGTGTGCCGAACAATGAGAAGGTGTTGTGTGCCGTTTCCCTATTTCGGGGAGGCGCGCGTTTTTGGTGGAACACCATAAAGGTGTTAGAAGATCCGGCGACGATGACATGGGAACGCTTCAGGGAACTGTTTTATGATAAGTACTTCACTGCTCACGATCAGGAGCAGCGAATGTATGAATTCATGAACCTGAAACAAGGGCGAATGCCAGTTGCGGAATACATCCGCAAATTTGAAGAATTATCTCGTTTTGCACCTCATCTCGTGGCAACCAATACTC
Source organism: Linderniella brevidens (assembly GCA_004919715.1). Classification (NCBI taxonomy): domain Eukaryota; kingdom Viridiplantae; phylum Streptophyta; class Magnoliopsida; order Lamiales; family Linderniaceae; genus Linderniella; species Linderniella brevidens. The sequence goes on from SWDC01000148.1 coordinate 9,591,034, forward strand.
TAAAGGTGACGAGATTTCTTCGAGGGCTGAAGCCCGAATTTTATCGAGATTTAAGTGTGGCGGGAGTACGCCAATTAGAGTTCCGTCAGGCGACGGAGCGAGCGTTGATCGCAGAACAAGCGGAAGGAGTAGTAAGGGAAGCCCAAGAGGCAAGTAGGAAAAGAGAGAGTCAGCAACAGCAAGGAGGAAGCGGCCAAAAGCGACAATTCTTCGGCAAGGACCCGAAGAATAAAGGAAATCGACCGAGTCAACAGATGTGGCGCCCGAATGCTTATCAGAGACCGGCCAATGTTCCCAACCGACCCCCGATACCAGCGCCCCAATGCCAACAGTGTGGACGAAATCACTTTGGCATATGCTACGGATCACGACCGGTGCAGACTCTGCAATGTTTCCGGTGCGGTGAGGCCGGACACATCGCACGGAATTGCCCGAGAGGTCAGCCTCCAGTGCAGACTCAACCGCGTAACCTCATTCGACCTCCACCTGTGCCTGCAAGAGTTTTTACTCTGACTAATGAGGAGGCGGAGGCAAACCCGAATGTAGTTACGGGTACGTTGAGTATATTTCACGTGCCCTCTTCGATCTTGATTGACTCGGGAGCCACACATTCGTTTGTATCGGCTAACTTTGTGGCCAGGGCAGGAATCTATCCCTCCCGTTCATTATGTGATTTCGTGGTATCTTTACCACATGGGGATCCAACTCGATCAAATTTGGTGGTTGAGAAATGTCCCGTAAGAATTGAGGGTAGAGAGTTAGATGTGAACCTAATAGTAATCCCGATGAATGATTACGATATTATATTCGGGATGGATTGGCTTTCGAAATACGGAGCCATTATTGATTGTTCAAAAAGGGTAGTTAGGTTTCGATCGCCAGAGGGAGAGGAGTTTGAATTTTCGGGAAGAAAGAATAGAAACTCAATCCCTCGGATTTCTGCTTTAAAAGCTCAGCGACTCGTAAATACGGGTTGCGAATCGTTCCTAGTTTTTGCGGTGAATGCTGAGGAATCTTCCCAGCTTAAACTTGAGGAGGTTCCGATAGTGAACGAATATTCCGATGTATTTCCCGAGGATCTTCCGGGATTACCCCCTGATCGGGAGATTAAATTTGCAATCGATCTTGTACCTGGAGCTGCCCCGATCTCTAAATCCCCGTATCGGTTAGCACCGAACGAATTACGAGAATTGAAGGAGCAATTGGAAGATTTGTTGCAGAAGGGTTTTATTCAACCCAGTTTCTCACCATGGGGAGCCCCGGTTTTATTTGTGAAGAAAAAGGACGGGTCGATGAGAATGTGTATCGATTATCGTGAACTCAACAAGATCACGATTAAGAATAAATACCCATTGCCAAGGATTGACGATTTATTCGATCAACTCCAAGGAGCAACAGTATTTTCTAAGATCGACCTGCGCTCCGGTTATCATCAGCTGAAGATCCGGGAAGCGGACATTCCAAAAACCGCATTCAGTACGAGGTACGGCCACTATGAATCTTTGGTCATGCCTTTCGGATTGACGAATGCTCCGGCAGCCTTCATGGATTTGATGAACCGAGTATTCAAAAAATTGCTGGACCGATGTGTTATCGTCTTTATCGACGATATTCTCATTTATTCCAAGACAAAAGAAGAACATGAGGAACATTTGAGAGCGGTCCTAGGAATTCTTCGGGAGAAACAATTATTCGCCAAATTTAAAAAGTGCGAATTTTGGTTGGATCGAGTAATCTTTCTGGGGCATGTTATTTCGGGAAACGGAATTTCAGTAGATCCCAGCAAGATAGAAGCTATAGAAAATTGGCCAAGACCAACCACTCCCACGGAGATAAGAAGTTTTCTCGGGCTAGCTGGGTATTATCGAAAGTTCATTAAGGACTTTTCCAGCATCGCCTCGACGCTCACCAATTTGACAAAGAAAAATGTTCCGTTCAAATGGACGGATGAATGTGAGCAAAGTTTCCAGGAATTAAAGAAAAGGCTAACAACTGCTCCAGTGTTAGCAATACCTTCGGGTACTGGAAATTTTTCTGTTTATAGTGATGCCTCTAAATATGGGTTGGGGTGTGTTTTAATGCAAAACGGGAAGGTGATCGCTTATGCCTCCCGACAATTAAAGCCATATGAGAAAAATTACCCCACTCATTATCTCGAACTCGCAGCCGTAGTGTTTGCTCTTAAAACATGGCGACACTATCTTTACGGAGAAAGATGCGAGATCTTCACGGATCACAAGAGTTTGAAGTACTTCTTCACCCAGAAGGAGTTAAATATGAGGCAAAGAAGATGGCTCGAGTTAGTCAAAGACTACGACTGTGTGATAAATTATCATCCAGGAAAAGCGAACGTAGTCGCAGATGCATTGAGCCGCAAAACTGTAAACACTGAATTACGCCAATTCGGAGTTGAAGTAATCAATTTCGGAGAGATTGAAGAAAAGTTGGCAGTGTTGACACTTAAGCCAACACTATTAGACCGAATCATTGAAGTACAAAAGAAAGATGAGTTGTACTTGAAGAAACAAAGAGAACAAGATAAAGAAGTCTCATCGGAATTTGAATTCCGAGAAGACGGGAGTTTACGATTTAAAAGTCGCTTATATGTGCCGGAAGATGAAGAGATTCGTCGAACTTTAATGACGGAGGCACATACGACAATATATTCGGTGCATCCCGGTGCAACGAAAATGTATCGTGATTTGCGACTAAATTATTGGTGGCCGGGAATGAAAAAGGATGTTGCTGCATTTGTACATAGATGCCTGACTTGTCAGCAGATCAAAGCAGAACATCAAAGACCGGCAGGAATGTTACAACCTTTGACGATTCCCGAGTGGAAGTGGGACCATATAACAATGGATTTTGTCGTCGGGTTGCCAAGAACGGTGAAAGGTTATGATGCAATTTGGGTGATTGTTGACAGACTGACTAAGTCCGCCCATTTCTTGCCTATTCACCAGACCTATCCCATGGAGAAGTTCGCTGAACTCTACATTCAAGAGATAGTGAGACTCCATGGAATTCCGATATCGATCATATCAGATCGAGATTCAAATTTCTGTCCCAGTTCTGGAAAAGCTTACAGAAAGCTCTGGGAACTAAATTATCATTTAGTTCAGCTTATCATCCCCAGACTGACGGACAATCGGAAAGGACGATCCAGACACTCGAAGACATGTTGAGAGCATGTGTCTTGGATTTTCAAGGGAGTTGGAGTAAATATCTCCCGTTAATAGAATTTTCATATAACAACAGCTATCAAGCAACGATCGGAATGGCGCCTTACGAAGCTTATACGGACGTAAATGTCGATCCCCAGTTCATTGGGATGAAATCGGCGAGAAGGCGCTATTAGGTCCCGAGATGGTACGCGAAATGACTGAAGTTGTTAAGAAAATTCGGGAGAAAATGCAAATGGCCCAAAGTCGCCAGAAGAGTTATGCAGACAAGAGGCGAAGGTCGTTAGAATTTGAAGAAGGTGATAAAGTATTTTTGAAAGTATCACCTATGAAGGGTGTCAAACGGTTCGGACAAAAAGGAAAGTTGAGTCCGAGATATATAGGACCTTTCAAAATTTTGAAAAGAGTCGGTGAAGTAGCATATCAGCTAGAATTACCGACGTCGTTAGGACAAGTCCATGACGTATTCCACGTGTCTACACTGCGAAAGTATGTGTTGGACCCGTATCATGTGCTAAGAGACAAAAGACTTCACCAACAATTGAAGCCGGACTTGAGTTACGAAGAAAAGCCGGTAGAGATTCTAATGTATGAGGTGAAGCAATTACGAAATAAGAATATTCCCCTCGTGAAGGTCTTATGGCGAAACCAGATATTGGAAGAAGCCACTTGGGAGCGAGAAGACGAAATGAGAGAGAAATACCCTGAGTTGTTTCAGACAACTTAAATTTCGGGGACGAAATTTCTTTTAGGGGGGGAGGATGTAATACCCGTAAAATTAATACGGGAATAATGCGCAATTAGCGTGAAAATTATTCTGTAATTTTCGGAAAATTATGAAGTTAATTTTCGGACAAAGCGAATTTTCGGGAAATTGAACCGAAAATAAGAAAAATACTCTTTGAGTAAAATAAATAGATATGGGCCCAAATTAATTTAAAGTAGGCCCAATAAGAGATTTCCTTAAGAGAAAGGAAACGTAACTTTCCTTTTAAAGGTTTATCTCAAAAGGTGATAAGGACAAACGAAAATATCAAACGAAAGAAAACAAACGAAGAAAAGCAGAGAAGAACTAAGCAATTTCGGCTAACTTGGAAGTGAGGTAGGTGTTTTTTTTTTAACCCCTACAAACATTTCTTATGTTGATTTTTATAGTTAAACGAATTTGGATGAAAGGTCATCCGAATTTATGAATTTCGGGTATTTTGATATGTTATTTGACGTTTTTGATGAATTATGTGAAGTTCGAACTCAATATGAGTTCTGTAAAGTTATTACATGTTTGATTTAAATTTCGCCGAATTTAAAAGGTTAAATTCGGGCATAATATTTCGCCGAATTTAATATTTCAAATTCGGGCAGAATTTCGATATCTAAGCGAAATATTTAAAATTTTCGCCGAATTTAAAAGGTTAAATTCGGGCATTTTATTTCGCCGAATTTAATATTTCAAATTCGGGCAAAATTTCGATATCTAAGCGAAATATTTAAATTTCGCCGAATTTAAAAGGTTAAATTCGGGCATTATATTTCGCCGAATTTAATATTTCAAATTCGGGCAGAATTTCGATATCTAAGCGAAATATTTAAATTTCGCCGAATTTAAAAGGTTAAATTCGGGTAATAGCCCACATCTTTGAATAAAATTATTTTAAGTTCATTTTATCTTTAAATCAAAGTATATTCATACTTTGACTAGAACTTTCGGGTCAACCCTTATTTTAAGATACGAGAGTATTTTGGGAATATTATTTGAAGGAAATAATATGTGCTATATGTGATTTGATGTTTTACATAATCATGCCATGTGCATATTCACGATAGGGTGAGAGATGATGTGATCGATGATATTATCAATGTGAGAAGGGTAGAGTTGCCGATTTTGGCAGTCAGGTTCAGACTCGATTATGCACTTGGTGGGAGAGGGGGTTTGCGACACCCATCTACTCGGGATTGAGCCACCCGAGGTGTAAACCACCGGATATTATTTGGCTCAGGGACGGCAGACAGATGTGAGATTCCTGTCTACCCGAACTTGTGGTATAACATTCGGGGAAAAAGCCGTCGGGTTGAGATTGTGTGCGGAAGGAGCGACCCGGCGCGGCCGGTGTGGGCTACCGCATGGTTGATGGTGTACTTTGCCATTGCGCGCGTGGGTGCCGAGTCTGACCTAGGGCCCTGTTGAGAATTGAGAATTGATAGATGAGATTTGTCGAGTGTGCATTATATTATATTGTGAGGAACCGGGATTGGGTGGAGTGCACGCACGTATTGCATGTTATGTAATCACCTACTGGGCAATAGCTCAGGGTTCTATTCTATTTTTGTTTGTAGGTAAGAATGAACCCGACACCGACTAGTGTCAGGGTTGAGATTCATGGCGAGCTGGCGGCGGTGACTCCACGGACTTTTGAGGGTGGCGCAGTACATGGGACGCGACCTGTGGAGTGGCATAGTGTTTGATATTGGGTTTGAAATTTTGGGGCTTCGGCCCAAAGTATTAATAGTAGATATTTTTGTAAACCCGATATAATACTATGTAGGTTATTTAAATAAAAAAAAAAAAAAAGAAAATTTTATCGGGTCTTCCGCGTGTTCTGTTGCGGGGAAATCCGCCAATTAACTTAATTAGGAAGTAGGGTCGCCACAATAGTTATATTTCAGACCCTTATTATGTTTTTCTTTAGATCCGGTTTGATTCATGTTTTTGTTAGAGAGAAGGACCCAAATTTAATTTCATTTGGAGAAAGGACCAAAAACTGAGAAAAGACAAGTTTGCTTTTCAACGATGCAAAAATTACGACTGCCGTCATCTCTTCCAAACTATGGAAGCAAAAAATCACGTTCGTAATCTGAAATCTCGAGGTTAATGACCGAATAAGATGAAATCGATATCAACTTCCCCTGGGTCTTAATAATCAACGTTGAAGTTTATAATAAAATAATGCGTCAAATCTATTTTGAAAATTCTGTTGAAAACGGGTGAAATCTCGACTTTAATGGGCAAATAAGGTGAAATCGGCTGGAGATTCAAATAGTGAAAAATTAGTAATGTTAATCATGGAATAATGAAGAATTAAGACGCTTGCTTAGTAACACTTTCTGCGACGAATGTAATACATGTCTAGTAATCTATGAAAAATGTTGTCACAAAAATCACACATAATTATAAAAAATTAATAATTCTTTTCTTGTCAATGACACATTCCCGTACACAAGAATAAGATCGCAAGGAGAGATCAAAAACCATCGACGACACCCCAAAATCATTGAAAACCATTGAAATCTCGATGTTAATGACCGAATTAGATTAAATTAACCTTAAAGCAAGGTAAGTTACTGAACTTTGTAACGGTCGAGCGTTTTGGTGTTTGCAATGTTCACTAATGTGGACACCCTTGTCCATGGCCGTGAAGCCTTCAAAACTCGTGTTTTGTCATTTATCTACGTCTCAAAGCCTGTTAAGGATCTATTTACATCTCCCATTGATAGATAATGTATCAGTGATCCTTTCTAAGCCCGATTATCTTGGTTCATGTCAAGTGGCACTGGACAGTTTGGTGTCCGCCTATCTAATCACGTGGTACCGATTCGATCCCTAGTTGAGTATGAATAAGATTAAGAACTTATTATAGATCGTCGTACCATGTAACATATGCCCCGCTCAAGTGAGAGTTATGGTTACTTCAAACTCACTAACTCGACTCGACACTATGATAAATTCGTGACTGGCAAAGTTACTAAATTGGACTCCACGTCCTTCGTGAGTCAATTTATTGCTTTGACCAAAGACTTGTAATCTTCTCGTCCTGCATATACAGAGGAGCTTTATCTCGATTACCTACAAGATTGTAAAACTCTCTCGGCAGTCAAAGCATGACAGTTACACTCTGTTGACAAGAGGAAATGTCGCCAACGATCCATGTTCGTCTCCAAATAATGTGGTCCGAAGCACGCCACTGTCAAATCAAGCATGCGTAATTGTACTCCAAGAGTAGTCAATTGATCCATCATTGATGCTCCAAGAGTAATTATCCATGTGATCTTTCGATTATGAGTCAGTTTACAAATACAATTAATCGTCGAATCAATGTCACGACCTCACAAGTGAATGATTGGTCGAATAATGTAAGAGTTGCCGACGAATAAGTCCTTTTTAGCAATTCTAGCATTCAACTGGAGCCTACGACTTATGAACATATTTAACATTTGAGAATAGCTCAATGTTGCCCTCCTCTCATCCAACGAGAATCAGTAACTAAACACCAAACATTTGAGTTTCATTTATTTACCTTCTTAATGAATGTCAAGTAAGGAATGTTGGTAAATAACACCTTTAATGGAATATAACAAATAAAATATTTATTCCATAAATTAAAATGTTCAAATATAGAACGAACGATACACTAAAGTGTTAGAAATATATCGTCGGAATGTCATTTTGAGGATTAGAGAAAGTAGAGTTACCACTTATGTAATATTCGATTCATATTATTGTAACTGAACAATTATTTTCAATAAATAAATATCGAATTTGATGTGTTTTCATTTGACGTTGAGACATGTTATTCATTTATCACACACTTCTTATGTTGGTTTTTAATAAGAATAATAAATATATAAAACCAAACAATGTGGAAGATTAGTCATCGATTATGCCAGACAGAGAGGGGCTGATGGACTATTAACATCCTGTGTTGAATTAGTCCACATGACTAAATTTCTGGTCGGGTTACTTAATTGATGAGTATGCCTTCATACGTTGACGGCCTTAAGTGACTATGTCTGTCATTCACTTGGAAAGTGAGAGTTCGTGACATTGATATACGATGAATAAGGAGATATTATGTATTTGGAAGCTGACTCGTAGTCTTGATCGATCGCATACTTGGAAAGCCAATTGGTGTATCAATTGTAGTAGGTTGTATGAACCTTAGACCAAAAGGGTCAATGCAGCATTGACTTTGGGTATTGATTGTCACTAGTTTTTGAGGCCCCATTTCCCAAGTGCATGGGTTGGCGGCGAAATGCGGTATTGACAAAAGAGTCTGATTGCCGGGTTTGAGTAAATGGAGGAATATGTCCTATGAGAACTTCAGAGACGTAAAATATGAAGTCTTCGACCGGTGGTTTAAACTAACTCGCATTGGAACGTGGATGGTGTTTGGGAATTTCACAAGTCGCAAACTATCGCACTATCGTGTTCACTGAGTTTGATAGGAAATGACACTCACCGCTCGAGACAAGTAGGGTTATACATCGGTGCGATAACCTACGTTCGTGAATTTAAAGACTAGAACTAAAATCATACTGGATTTGGAATCGGCTCAGTACTGCAAGATTGGCTAGACGCTTATCAAACCCTTGGATTTCCCCCAGTGCCAGTTGAGAGAAATAAAGCAGACCGAGCTTAAAAAGGATCACCAAGATAGTGTCAATCAAAAGAGAGACCGGACATAGAGGTCCATTTCTGTTGAAAAGAAATTTTATTTAGGTGGAAGTCTATTTAGTATTGCGATGATAAAGTTTAAATATTGCGATGATAAAATTAGTACAGTACCATAACTTACATGGAGGGATAAATTAAGTATTTACCTTAATATAACTTTCGAAATTATTAATATTAGATGTAATATAGATTTTGAAAAGTATATATATATATATATATATATATATATTAGATATATAATTTGGAAAACAATATGTCTAATAAAGATATGATTTGATTATGAAGAGAATATCTCAATTACTTAACGGGTCTTGATCCTTATAGTTTTAAAATTCACAGGCTCTCTCGCGTTTTTAATTTCCTCTGGCCATCCATGGGAAATCTCAGACCGGACACACAACGGGATCACCGTGAGCTTCTTTCCATCAACACCGTGCACACTGTTCAAGAACGAGGAAGGTTTTGCTAGCACCGATTGCTAGTTGTCAGGGAAGGGTCCTTAACACGTTGTTTAAGATTGATTTAAATTATCTTTTTTTCATGTACATCCGAGCGATCTTAGGAAATCGCGGAAAAAATTTAAAATTTCGCACGTTCCCGGGAAATACGAATTCCTAGAATCATTAGATTGATCCCTAATCAATGCCATGTTTTGATCACGAAGCAGAGCGTGTAAAATATTGAATGTGAAGGAGGTTAGTGGGAGACATTCGATGACGCGCGTGACTCGGCCACAGCACGACGCGACTCGTCCACAGGGGCAGTGACTTGCACGTCCACAACCCCTCGCCATACATGCTATGTGCGCGCACAACCCACACATACGTGGTCGATAGGGTGGTGTTGCACGGCCCCCAGGACCTTCGTAAACTGAAGTACCGCGCACATCGCAACACCTTGCGGGGCAAGCGGCGCGCTCGTCAAGGGCCCGGACACTGACGCGCGGCGCACGATTGTGCTGTTGCGATGCAAACCTAGGCCGGGTTCTTCGTGGCTCCGACGACCTTTTGGCGATGGATTGTTGTGCTTGGAACCTCGATTTAACCTTGTTGTCCGAACCTAATAAAAGACCAAATTTTCAGTTCGAATCTTATTCAATATTGTCAATTTCATGCTTTATGTGACAACGTGTTAAAGTGTTTTTCACGACGAAGATCATGTTAGTTTTGATACGTAACGTGGCTAACTCGGATGTACGCATGTTATAGTTAAATTGGTTACATCCCATGCTTTACGTGCTCGTGACTCTGTGAGAATTATCTCGTTAGATAAATTCTTCGTTAATAAAGGAATCTGATTACCGTCGTCTATCAAGCTTGAGATTGATATGATAGGATAGTTAATGTGGTTTATTCTGAGTTATTCGCGCCAATTCATCATCTATATTGTGAGTAGTTTCGAGTGCTTTTTCGAAGACGCCGCTCTCAAATTCCAACGCCTTACTAACAAAGTGTATAAGGGTATGGTTTCTAAGTATATGTGTTGATCCAAAGTGTTGAAACGTTTATTTGACAAATTTGCGTGGGGCCCGACTCTTGTCAGTTAAGTGGACCAATAAATCTTTAGGTTGAGGTTTGCTTAGACTGATTTTGAGGACCACAATGCCACTATGAAACTTTCGAGGAGGTTTGGGAGTCAAGCTAAATTAAAAGTCCTTCATTTTTTACTTGATAGAATATTACACGATTTTGACAGGTATTTATTTTCTACGGTTATTCGTCTTTCTGCTTCAATACTATGAAGAACTCACTTATGATGCTCTAGGACGAGCACCAGCTAGTTGGAACTAACTATGCTGATTGGCTCCGCAATTTGAGGATGTCCTCAAGTTAGAGAAGTTGGAGTACTTACTCGATGACCATATTCCCAAAAGGCTAGGAAAAGATGCTCCCAAAGACGAGGAAGAAGCCTATGGTCTCTAGAAGGAACATTAGGTGAGGGTGAAGGCTTACATGCTCGCTTCCACAAATAGTGAGCTTCAATGCACACATGAGAATATGTCGGTGCAAGAGATACAGATTCGCTTAGCGAACTGTACGGTGAGAAGTCTAGGACCTCAAGATTTGCCATCATGGAGATGATCTTTAAGTGATGACCCAAGTGCGGGGAGGTGCTTTGCACCAACGAGCCCGAGTTCGAGGCCAAGACCGAGACTCAACTTGCCACATGTGCAACAGGCGCTTTGAAAGTACACTTTGCACTTCGTACGGAGGCATGCTCACAAAGAGCTATGAGGAGCCAAAATATATGCTCCAATGAAGTGACACCGGAAATAATGTGGCGGTCGTGATGACGTGTCAATGACACATAGTCAAGTAAACATGGCGACACTTTGAGTAAGTGCTCACTTGACGAAGTGACATAGCAGGCTTGTTAGGGTCCGTTGGGAGCATGGGTCCCGTCAGTTTGACTCCGGTCTGAGGCGTTGGGCTGAAAAAATGCATAGTCATAAAGAACTTCTCGTGCCACCACTTGGATGCTTGCTTAAGCCTATAAAATGACTTCACGAGTCGGCATACTTTGTTTCTTAACGGATTCTATAAACTCTTTAGCTGGTTCATGCATATTTCTTCATCTAATTCCCCGTTCATGAAAGCTATTTTGACATTCATTTGGTGTCTCTCAAGGTTATGCAACGCAACAATAATTACGAGAACACTTATGGATGCAATCCGTATTATGGGTGAATATTTATCAAAGAAATCATATCCTTCTTTTTGGTTGAACACCTTAGCGACCAACTGACCTTATATTTCTCGATTGTACCATAACCCAGTTGCGAAACAGAAAACAATCTGCTGCGTAGTTTCCGTATTGAAGTGATATTAGAATTGTGCTTTTTTATTTTGTTATCCTTGTAATTAGGGCGTAATTCATAGTTTTGATAGTGTAGGACTAAATAGTAAATATACCATGTAAATAGGTATAAATACAATGTACACTATCGAAATGAATACACTAGTTCATTTTTTGGAAAAATCACAAGCATTGAATTCACATTCTAAGAGAGAGAAAAAAATCGAAAAACTCTCTCTCTCAAGATATTCAAAGCCGATATTCGACCGAAGGTAATTCGTATGATTTCTCTGTTAGGTCCTAATTCATCAACTAACAAGCAATCTAAGATGAATTCTCAGTATTCAAATAAGAAATCTTATGAATTACGTTCGGTTGAATGTCCGCGTGGAAGATCTTGAGAGAGGTTTTGGATGCCGAGATTCTCGATAGTCTTCTCTCTCTTTTTAAAATATGAATTCGATACATCGTATTTTTCTGAATAAGAAACTTGCATATTGATTTTGATAGTGTACATTGTATTTATACCTATTTACATGGTATATTTAGTATTTGATCCTACACTATCAAAACTACTAATTACGCCCCTAATTACAAGGATAATAAGATAACAAAGCACAATTTTAAATTCTCTTCAATCTCCCCCTTTGTGCTTGTCTTCGTATCAGCTCCTTTTATTTTTGTCGGGCGTAAAACGATTTTCGCAATCCCAATGCTGTCTCGTAACGTCGAACAACATTCCTCAGCTCCAAACTCTCATTTATCGCATCCAGAAGCTCATTTAAGAGTGGAGCCTCTTCTTCACAAAGATCTTCGAAGGTTGTCTCTTCGGTGATCTCTCCCAATCTTTTCTGGATGTTCTTCCTCACTAACTTTAGTGTCACGTCACATAACTTGTGGATCTCTGACTTCATCATAGCTCTCATCTTTTCAATGACTGGATTCCATAGGTTATGGCGAGGCCAGGTTTCTTGAAGATGTAGTTCTCGGGAAAATTGTTGAGTGGGAAGCCCTTCATGAGCGGAGACTCCATGTTGACCTTCTTTATAATGTTCTCTATCGCAATTTGAAGGTCGTGTGCGGTGTGATACCTGATGTGCCGCACCATGAATCTCTTCAGTTCCTCGAGTCCTTCAGTCCTGATATATCCGGATTGCGTCTGCTATTTTCTCTTGTACATCTGATACAGACGGTAGACCTCATCCGATGGAAGGAAAGGGAGATAACTTTCATCTATCTCTTCTCGAGTGCGGTTGATGTCCGCTCGCTCAATGATGTAGATAGGGGTAGGGTAGCTTCCGATCGTATGAGAGACTCCGATGAGTTGAAGAATCGGTGGCTTGTCCCTGAAATTTTTCTTCAGTTGATCAGTTGGGATGCCACTTCGATCGGGGCCAAGATAGTTGAGCATGAAGATGTGCTCCATTTTCTTCCTATCTTCCCAGTGTGAGATGCCCCGTAGATTAAGTTCATTGAGCTTTTTTATTCTGTTTGGAGCCCTCCAGATCTGCTTTCTAATATCTTCAATAAACGGAACTTCAATCTGATATTCTCCCACGACGTCTCGACTCTAACTGTCCCTTTTGATAAGCTGGGAGGAGAGTCGACTCTGTGCCTTATCATTTCTGAAAGCTTTGGGAGAGCAAAATTGTAGTTCTCGCCTTCTTGAAGTTCTTCATCTTCAAGCAGCACCAAGTCCATTGAAGCTTGTTGTAGGAAATATCTGACGTTGGAGAGTCGAGCTTGAGCAGCTTCCTCTGGTTCCCATTGCGTCGTCCATTTCTCATTTAAGATATAGCTGTCTACGATCAGATGTGGATCGTAGACGACTGCTTTTGTTTGGGCTTGAAGGAGGTTAGGGGTCGGGATTCGATTTGGATTTGTAGGAGAAAGTGGTAGTGTGTGGGATGTAGTGGGAGGTGTGGTTGTTTGTTGGCGGGTTGTGGGTTGTGTGGTTGGTGGGTTAGAGAATGATCCTCCAGCTTCTTGAGTCTTCGTTTGTTCTCGACTCACTCCATAGCCGCTCCGTGTGGTTCGTTGCCGTTTCTACCCCTCATGACGATCCGGATCATCGGGATCGTCATGTCTGCATTTGGTGCGGGAGCTTTCTTCTCGGCACCTTGTTTGTGCCGGCGGCTCGCGTTTGTCTACCAGCCGTTTGTAGAGACTCTCCTCAGCGGGGGTCCTGGTCTCTAAGGCGAGGAGGCGGGAGATGAGTATGTCGTGAAGCTGGGTGATCGAGATGGTGTAGGGGTTGATGAGTGAAGGTGATGGAGTTGGGGTGGTGAGGGTGGATTGTATGGGGGTGTGTATGGTGGTGGTAAGAGGTGGTGAGGAGACGGGGGTTGTTTGGGTGTCGGTCAGAGCAGCCTCGGAGACTGGTGCTTTCCCGGTATCTCTTCGGGAAGTCTTGATGGCTTTAAGCATGCGGTCCATCAGACGATCTTCGAGAGAAGACATGGATGTGGAGAGTGCTTCCTGTAGACGTTGCTCCATCACGATCATTTGTGGAGTGGGGTCAGGGAGGCGCTCCACTGTCACAACATCGAAAAAGGTTTCCGATGTGCCGCATTGAGTAGGTCATGATGGTCCGGAATGTCATGGGACATCCGTTGTCAACCCTGAAGTCACCACTTCAATGGGTTCGCCTATTATTGTCTCCGAAGATATCGGGGGTCCAATAGGGCTTCCACCCAATCCTTGAGATGATACGATAGGTATCACCTCTATGGGTGTTGAGACAGATTCAATTGGAATCTGTGTGGTTTGCTGATCCGTTGTCGGTGGAGATGTTGTCACCAAAGCCGTTACTGTTGAAGGAGATACAGACGGGGCTGAGAGTTGCTGTCGGCAAGAGCCCCTTCGTTGGAGTCTATATTCTTCATCTGAGTCAGTGGCCTCAGGAGATACATCTTGAGGAATACCTTCGGGCTCGACGGCCGGTGTTTCTATCTTCTGACCCGTGGCTTCGGGCTCCGTTGTTCCACTAGCGATTCCCTTTAAGAAGGTGCCGGAGCTGGATCCAAGGCTCGTACCATCTCCTCCGTGATGGAGTTATTTTGACAGTAGTCTTGGTAGGCCTCGTCTATTGGATCAGCTAGTATGAGCAGCTCCAATGGGATCAGCATTGGTTGGAGCGCTAGGTCAGCTGCCTTCGGGTTGTGAAAGAATCGAAGGCGTGAAGGAATGTATTCTCCAACCGGTGGTAGTCTCAGGATATCTGGATGAATGTCCATGAAGTATGAGATCAGCACCGGGAACCACCGTACATAGGGGAGAGATTTGGCCTTTGACTTGGTCTCCCTTTGACGCATCTGGTCCGCTAGATCATTCCATATCAGCTAGACCACGTCGTATTTCTTGGAGAAGATCACTCCATGGAAGATGCGAAAGATATTCCCGTTTGCCTTATCAAAGCCGGAGTGTTTTGGGGAGCGGCATTTGTTGATTATGCCGAACAACGACCTCCACGGATGTGGGATCCCGCTATTTTGAAAGTTCGCCATTTTGGTCAGCGGGGGTTTGTATCCCATCCAGAGCATATCTTCTACGATCTCCGCGTCCGTTGGAAGTTGATCATATTCGTCGTAGAGCGGGAGATCGAGCACCATAGCCAGCAGATTTTTCGTCAGAGCGATATGTCTTGTGTTGATTTTCGTCATATATTCTACGCTATCGCCGTTGACGAAACTCTTCATGCTTCCCCAGAATTCATGGAGATAGACCATTGGTGCGGTGGACGTCCTGGTCATGGCTGGCCATAGTGGGTCTCCTTTGAGGATGGAGATGATGACTTCATCCGGACACCGAAACGTTGTAAGGTCCAGCTGGTAGTTGTAATCTTGAACTGGCATGTAACTTCCAGAGGGGTAGATGTTTGGATAGTTTGGAGTTGCCATATCTGTAAAAAAAATGAAAGATAATTCATTAGTTGGGAAATTTCAAATGCGAATAAACGGGGATTAAGAATGGACTTAGAGAAAATTTTAAGCGTTACGGTTTATGTTCGAAAGACCTAGTGAAAATTTTGAAAAATTTGTAAAATTGACTAAGTCTTAGAAGCGTAATTCGATCGGGAATTTATTCGAATGTTAATTTTTGCGATAAAAAATTTCTAAGTCTTGAAAACTTTTCTAAGTCCTTTTCAGCGTGTTTTTATTCGAGTGACAATTTATTCGATCGTTAAATTTGCGATCGAATAAAAATGTGTCGAATAACTCAAGTTTTCGCCGATGACTTTTACAATCGAATAAAATGTTATCTAAAACAATAGTTTTTCGCTGAGTAATTTTGCGATAGAATAAAAAGTTGTCGAAAAACATAAGTTTTTCGCCACGTGGTTTTGCGATTGAATAAAAAAATATCGAAAAACATAAAGTTTTCGCCGCTTAGTTTTGCTATAGAATAAAATTTAACCGAACTCTGTTTTCGCCGCGAAGTTTTACGATCGAATTAAAATATCGAAAACAAAAGGTTTTTGACGCTGAGTTTTGCGATCGAATAAAACTTAAAGAAAACTAAAGTTCTTCGACGACACTGTTTGCGATACAAACTTTTTCGATCGACAAATTTTCAAATTAAACAGTAAACGCGTAATACGTAAATTTCGATTTCTGGGTAAATCATGATTTAATCTGGGTTCGGAACGTTCAGAAAACTGTTGCGAATCCAAATATCATGATTTTAACCCAAACAGTCGAGTTTAAACACGTTGATTTGAGAGTTTAAAATCGTTTTTTAGTCGAAAAAGTATGAAAATGAAATTTCTTCAAATGTTTTCGAGAAATTGCTTGCAAATCGTATGTTTTTGAACGGAAAATGATTCGAAACGTGTTTCTACATTCGAAATGGGCGAGTTTAGGAAGAAAAGCACAGAGACAGATGAGTTGTTGAAATCGCCGGAGTTTGAAGTATGTTTTTCGGAAGTCGAAATGTTTTTCGATGGAAATGAGTTGCGTGTGAGTGCGTTTTTCGATCGATAAAATGGTATTAATACTTTACGATCGGGTAAGATAAAAATACGTTGGGCCATAAAAAAAATTTGGGCTTTAGTTAAAATTCAAGCTGATTAAACAAAAAATTAATCTTTTATGGATTATCCCAAAAATAAATTGCATAATACTCCATGTATTTCTGAAAGAGGTGAAATTATCTCCTAATGTCGATGAAATTCAACATTTGACTCCTCGGATGCGCTCTAACATTTCTGTGATGCTTAGAAAAAATGTTAGAAGTCATGTTTTATAAGTAAATCATATAAGAGATAACAACAAATTCTCATATAAAACTCCCCCTCAACAATTGCACGATTTAACTTTTCGGCATTTAAGCACATATTTAGTACAATTTGGCATATGAAAATTTACTATTTAAGAACAAGTAACGCATTTTAAACAATTCAGCATAGATTCATTAAAATTTTCCGTTTTTCAAAAAAAAATTCGCATTTTATCAATTCTGAGCTAATGCATTGTATTAATCCATTTAAAATTTGCGAACGATATGTAAAAAAAATTTCAAAATTATTTTTGTTTTGGGGTCAGATGTGACATTTTGAACATTATCACGCAAAAATTTCTCATTACATATAATAATAATTTGCCGTAAAATCATGTAACTAAACTAATATTCTAAGATCATAGTATGAATCAGTTTGACAACTCTCGTAAGTTTCTCTCACAGCACTCAATTTATTTTTATCATGGAAATATAGCAGATATATCACTCATATCAACACAACAAAATTATATCAATTAATTTGTTATCGTAGCGAATTTAATCATCTTACCAAGTGAAAGTTCATCATTTTGAATCAAATGGACTTTTAAGGGATTATTTTTAGGCTCTGACAAAAGAGGTAGGAAATTTGGGTTAGTGAGCTTAAAAATTCTTCAGTTCTAGGGGCCCTTTTGTGAAATTCTGTTATGATCCTTTTGCTTTTCTTTTCAGGACGAGTCTCGTCTTCTTTACAAAACTTTGAGAGATTGAAACTTCTTTTGGGTCGAGACCGCGTTCCTTTCGAAGGTTCCACAGTTATGGAATTCGAACCCAAGGCCGTGCTTCTCTTCTCGTTTTCTCTATTTATAAGATCTAGATTATCGTTGGAGAAGTTCACTTCGTGGTGCTTCTCTTCTAGGAGTATATGAGATTATCTAGGAGAAGTTCAGAGCGAGATCCGTGTTTTTCTTCTATAATGATTGAGAAATTCATCATGTGCATCTCTTTTGCTCTCCCCCATCTTTTTCGTGATTGAGTAACCCCGAATCATGTGAATAAGGTTGCAGGCTTAATAGGGTTTGATATAGAAAAAGAATGTCGGAGAAGGCCCAAAAGGGGATTTCTAGGGGAAAAATTAAAGAATATATAATTTGGGCATAGTGAGGAATTTCCTAAGTTGCCCTTATAATTTTCATGCTAAACTAACACAAAAACAAGAATGAAGCAATGAAGTACAAACCAAAAGATAGTCATATGAAGTGTGACACACTCGAAAAATTTTGAGGCTCAAATTCTCACATATATGATGTGGCTTTTTGTCTAGTGAAACAAACTAGGCTATTTGAATAAGAGAAAGTCACATGCATTTTTAGACAAAGTACTTAATCATACATCAAAGAAATATTTTTGTGAGTTTTTCAAAATAGACAAAGTTATCGTCATCCCCCATTTTTATTATTATTATTATTATTATTATATTAATATACTATTTTATTTTAATTTTTATTTTTTATTTTTTAATTTTTTTTTTTAATTTGGGATAGAGTCATGCAAGATAATCAAAGAATATCAAGAAGCACATAGAATATCACATAGAAGCATAACAGAGCATGTAAAACACTTTTCAAGTAATATTGAGATTCAACATGCCTAACTTAGCAATAAGGAATTGGAATCGTTTTTCATCCAATGCCTTAGTGAATAAGTCGGCAAGTTGAAGCTCCGTGTTTACAAAATACATATCTATAGTGCCTTTTTCTACATGATCTTTTATAAAATGATAGCGAATATCTATGGGTTTCGTGCGTGAATGATGAACGTAATTGCAAGTAATGGCTATAACACTTTGAGAATCACTGTAAATGGGAATGTTATTAAAATCAAACACGTAATCGCGTAGTTGTGTCCGCATCCATAGAATCTGTGAGCAACAGCTGGCAGCCGCAACGTATTATGCTTCGGTCGTCGACGTTGACTCATAATTTTGTTTCTTGGAGGACCAGGAGACCAACTTTTCGCCTAAAAATTGTGCTCCGCCAGTCGTGCTTTTTCTATCCATTCGAAAACCTGAATAGTCAGCATCAGTATAGCCAATTAATCGAAAGTCAGTATCTTTAGGATACCATAGCCCTAAGTTTGGAGTTCCTTTGAGATATCGTAGAATTCTCTTGAAAGCATTCATGTGGGACTCCTTGGGTCAGCTTGAAAGCGGGCACATAGGCAAGTTGCGAACATGATGTCGAGTCGGCTGGACGTCAAGTAGAGAAGAGATCCAATAATGTTCCGATAGGTTGTGATGGTGACGGCCTTTCCAGGCGGATCATCATCCAGTTTGCAATTTGTTGACATTGGAGTATTCATCGGTGTGCTCTTGTAATCCAAGAAAAAATATCTCGGATATACTTGGTTTGACTGATGAAGATTCCATTTTCGAGTTGCTTTACTTGTAATCCAAGAAAGTATTGAAGTTCTCCCATTAAGCTCATCTCGAATTAGGTCTTCATGAGATTGCCAAATTTCTGACAGAGACGTCCATTCGTCGAGCCGAAAATGATGTCATCAACGTAAACTTGAACGATCATCAAATCTTTGCCTTTCCTTTTAATGAAGAGTGTCGTATCGATTGTTCCTCTGATGAAGTTGGACTTGACTAAAAATTCGCTCAGAACATCATACCAAGCACGAGGGGCTTGTTTTAGTCCATAAAGAGCTTTGTCCAATCGATAGAGATGATCATGATGTTTCTCGTGCACGAAGCCGTCGGGTTGAGCGACGTAGACTTCTTCATTTAATACGACGTTGAGAAAGGCGGTTTTAACATCCATTTGATAGACTTTGAAGTCCTTTGAAGACTTTGAAGGCGGCTTTATTCCTGATTACTTCACCATTCTCATTTTTCTTATTCTTGAAAACACATTTAGTTCCACTTATTGTTTTGTCTTGCGGTCGAGGAACTAATGTCCAAACTCGTAGACGCTCGAATTGAGTTCACCTTGCATCGCGATTACCCAATCCGGGTCTTTAAGAGCTTTGGTAACCTTAATTGGTTCATTTTGGCTTAAGAAGCATGTGAATAAGCTTCTTTGTGTGGACGTCCTAGTGCGTACACCACTTGAAGGATCACCGATGATTTGGTCAATAGGATGAGCTCGAGTCCATTTACGTCCGTGAGGAATAACCGAAGTTGATCCGTTATTGGTTTGTAGATCGAGACATCCTGAATTGATGGGCTGATCATTCATAGTTGGGAAATTCAATTCGGAGGTTGAATCGGAAGGAATTTCCTCATCTGCATTTGTAGGGGCTGCAGCACTAGATGAAGATTCAGAATTAGAAAAATCTGGAACATTTGTCGGAGTTTGAGGATTAGGAGTCTCAATTTGAATTTCTTCCATTGAGGGAGAAGGAGCACTGCTTGGTATAGAATGAGACGAAGCAGGCATTTGAGACTCGTTCCGATAAAAATGTTCAAATAGAAAGTCCAAATCTTCTAGGTCAGCGGGAATATATTCTCTTGACTTTGAGGTAGAAGTTGCCGAAAGTTGTTGACCTTGTGCCAACACGCCGTTAAGCTCGGGTTCTGAACTGTTTTGTTCAGAAGCCAAATCCGTCATTTCTTGAAAGGTGACGTTGTAGCTCTCAAGAATTCTACGGGAAGACTTGAGGTAGACTCGATATGATTTAGAAGTAGAGGAATATCCGACAAAGATGGCTTCAAAGGCTTTGGGATCGAACTTGCTTCGATGCTCCCGATCGTTGGCCACAAAACATTTGCAACCGAATAGTTTGAAAAATGAGATATTCGGGATTCTTTGATTAATTATCTCATATGGCTTCTTTTCAAAGCATTTGTGAATAATTGTCCTATTTTGAGTAACACATGTCGTACTCACTGCTTCAGCCCATAGAAAGTGAGGGAGACCAGAGTATATGAGCATTGTTCTTGCAGCTTCAACTAAAGTCTGGTTCTTCCTTTCTACGACACCATTTTGTTGAGGCGTTTTTGTGGCTGAGAATTGTTGAATAATTCCAAGTGAGTATTAAAAATTGCTGAGACGCTGATTCTTGAATTCAGTCCCGTTGTCAGTCCTGATTACTTGGATTTTCTTTTGCAGGAGATTCTAAGTTGTATTCACAAAGCTTATTATCAAGTCCCCAGTCTCATCTTTAGTTCGGAGATATCTTGTCCAGGTGTAGCGAGAATAAACGTCGACAATTACTAACACATATTTTCGACCGTTGATACTTTGTGTACGCATTGGTCCACAAAGGTCCATGTGAAGTAGTTCTAAGGGTCGAGATGTTGAAGCAATTTGCTTGAGTTTATGTGATGCTCGCTTCATTTTTCCAATTTGACAAGCCGAACAGTGATGCTCTTGATGAGGAGAGATTTTTGGTAGACCGTTGACCAACTTTTTAACAAAGAGTTTGTGAAGAGCTTTGTGATTTAGATGAGACAAGCGTTGATGCCATAAGCTATTCCTCTTGATTGTAGTCTGTGAGATGAGGCAAACAGCTGTCGAAGCTCGAACTGTTGTCAGATTGATAGTGTAGAGATTTGATCTTCTTGATCCTGTTAGAAGTTCTTAATTTTGACTATTTAAAATTCTGCACTGATCAGCTAGAAACACCACTTGAAATCCTTTATCGCAGAATTGTCCTATGCTGAACAGGTTGTGTTTAAGACCTTGGACGTAAGAGACATCTTTAATCGTCAGATTCGGCAGTAGAATGTCTCCAAAGCTGAGTATTGGAGCTGAATCATTGTTGTCAAATCGTACTTTTCCGTTGTAACGGTCTTGGTAGTTGCTCAACAGTTCTTGCTTTCCCGTCATGTGTGTGGAGCAACCAAAATCTAAATACCACACATGATGGATATGCATAGAAAGAGGTTAGGGAGATTTTGGTACCCACTTTTGAATGAGTCCTCTCGGATTAGCAGATTTCATAAGTAAGGTTTGGTCATCTTTGGTTCCTAAATTATTGGAATGCTTAGGTACCCAAACCAACTTAGACTTAGTTGATTTAAGTGGTACTTCTTTAGGCAACTTGGCCTTATTGTCTTGTGTTGGCCTAGGTGGTGTTTTAGGAACATAGTGAGGTTGAACCTTACATGGGAGGTTAATTTCAGCGCGAATAAATGACTGATTTGTCTTATTGCTTGAGAAAATCTTTTCTCTAGCTAGTCTACTAAGGTGTTTAGCTGAATGTACGTGGACCGGGTACCTTAGGTGTGGACAAGAATGTATAGAGCTATAAGCTTTCTTAATAGCTGGATCTTGTTTCCTACGAGACTTAAGAGTTGCATTTGTTTTAGAATGATTGTTTATAATTTTTTAAGTAGAGTCGATTTCAAAATTTGTGCGTTCAAAGTTAATAGGTTTTAACACATAAGTGGAAGCAACATCATTAAAGTTTGAAACGGTTGTCTTCTTGCGAGTGTCCATAGTTTTTGATACAGAAGAAAATTTTGAAAATACGACATTTCTATCATTTTTCTTCTGAAAATTCTACCCTAGACACTCTTTCCTTTACATGCTTCACCTCTTTTTCTACTCTACTTGTGGATGGAGTAGAAAAAGAGTTAGAAAAAGTCTTTTTTCCTTTTTGAAGCATTTAAGGATTCATTTGCTCCCTTTACGATTTTTAAATAAGATTTATCTTCTTTTAAAATATTTTGAAAAACAATGGGAGGTGTTTTCTTAGATGTAATCTTGTCCTTAATTAATGATTTTTCTCTCAAAGTAAAATCAGGACAAGTTTTTAAAGTAGAGGAAGTTTTGAGATTTGAAATCTCCAGTAAAAGTTCATTCTTTTCAGCTTCGAAATTCTTTCTTTATGTTTCTAAGGAAGCGTTTAAATCAGCTATTTTCTTAATAATAGCTGGAATATAACAGAAAGTAGAACTTTGAAAATGATTATTATTTTCTTTATTATTTTTAGAAAAATCTTCTAGGGGATATAATGAATTATAGTCATTGGACAACTTGAGATCCATTGTCTTGTAACTATTATTCAAGTCGGTGTAGTCAAAAGGAATGCCAGTCCTATTTGTGGCTTGTCGTTTAGATTCTTCTAAGGCATTTATTTCTGAAGAATTAGTAAAGGCCATTAGGGAAGTTAAACCTAATCCCATATACTTGATATCATATAATTGTCTAACATTGACCTTTTTCAAGTTACATGGATTGTTAAAACTTAAGCCTTCTTTAGGATTATAAAATTCTATATCAAGAGGTTGATTTAGGAAGATAGTTTGATCCGTTTGACCCCTTTTTGTTAGAAGATCATCTAGAGTTTTAATTCTTGAATAAAGTTTCTTACGTTCGTCAGAGATTTGTTTGAAATTATTTTTGGAAATTTCTAAATCTCTCTGACAATCGATAAGAGACGTATTAAGGTCATTGACTTTAGTCTCAGAGGTAGCTATGGTTTACTCAATACTATATATTTTTTCTTTAGCGTTTGATAAGAGAATATCTAGACGAATTTTCTTATCGAATTGCTTTTGGAAATTGCTTTCACTAAGATCTAGTCTCTCTTCTAATTCCTTTGTTCTTTTACGCTCATTTTTCATGTTAGAGTACTTAATCTGTAATGATTATAACATGTTTAATAATGTGGATTTAGACATTTGTACCTCTTGTGAGGAAGAGGATGTTTTATCGTCTTCGTCGTCAGGCCTTCTTGAAGAGTTATCATTTGCAGCGTCGTCGAGGTATGCCATGAGAGCTAGATTTTCATCGTCAGAATCTGTGGTGTCTTCCAGCCAATGCTCTTGTTCTGCCATCAATGCTACTCCAGCCTCTTTCTGTTTAGTGAGTTGGAATTTTTTGGAGTAGTAGTTGACGTCCTTTTTCTTGGGTAGTTTGCATTCCCTGGAGAAGTGACCGATCTTTCCACAATTATAACACTTTTGTGGTTCTTTGGCACTTTTAGATTCAGAGGACTCGGCCGGTCTTTCCTTTTGCTTGGAGCTTTATGTCTGAAGTCTATTGGCCGAAGAAGAGGATTTTTTTTATAAAATTTTTTGCTCATCATTTTAGAAATGAGAGCCAACTGTTTCTCTAACTCCTTCATATCAGGTTCGGAGTCCGATTCAGATTCATCTTCATCTTCTGAAGAACTTGGCAACTTGATGCTTTTATCTTCGCGAGATCGACTCGTTTTTCTTTCAGAGACAAGTCCTATAGAATCGTCGATCTGCTTACCCTTAAGTTCTTTTTGTATCTCACTTAAATCTTCCTCGTGTTGGGCGAGATTATCAAAGACGGCGTGGATATCCATTTGTCCAAATCCTTATTTTGACGGATTTGCATGAATATTTTCTTCCACTCAAGGTTGAAGAGAAGAAAGAAATCGGATGTTGACCTCCATGTTGGTCTTGAATATATCTATCTTCCTCATCTCATTAAGAAGAGTTAGATAGCGTTGATAGAGTTCATAAACCGTTTCCTCTGTCTTGGCTTTGAAGGAGTCGTAGGCTGTTAGAATATTTTCTTTATTGGCTTTGACTCCAGCTTCGGTCCGTTGCATCATCTTGTGGAGCTCGTCCCACATAGCTTTTGCACTCGATAGACTCTCTATTTGCATATAGATGTCATTAGGAATTCCCTTGGCTCCTAAGTTTGCTTTGGCTCTTAATCGCTCCCCCTTGGTGTATTCACCAGGAACTTTAAGTCTTCTGGTTGCGGGAATAGGAGGATTATTAGTGGCATCGCATTCTTGGATGAGCCAAAATTGAGCTGGACCGTCTTGAAGAGAAGCGATCAAATTTGTGGCTTGATCTTTCGTTTCCAAGAAGTTCATGAACCGGCTTCTCCATACCGTGTATTCACCTCTTCGAAGAATTGGAGGGCGAACGTCGTTTCCGAATGAGTAAGCATCCATTTTTAATTGATTGGTAGGATCTTCGTGAAAGTTTGGAATCGTAATGGAAAAATGCTTCACAAGTGACAAACTTTGTTAGTAATGTTTGATTCGTACTTTAAACAATTTCCTTTTCGAACCTATGTTCCGGTTGTTAAAGAGAAATTGTTATGATTTGAAAGATATTTGTAAAAAAAATAATTGATACTTCAAAATTGTTAAAGAAATTTGAATTTATGATCGAAAAGTTTGAGTATCAAAGTAGATAATTCGGAAACAAATATTTTTCGTAAGTTTTGAAAGTAACGATTTTTTATTTCTTTTAAATTCAGTGGTCGAAATGTTTTTCGAGCAGTAAAGTTTTCGATTTAAAATGTTAAACTTTGAAACGAAAAAGTTTTTCGATCGTATAAGGTTTTCGTTATATGTTTTGTTAGTCCTACGCATCCAACTACGTTTAAGATTAAAGACGATTTACCA
This sequence comes from Linderniella brevidens, assembly GCA_004919715.1. Taxonomy (NCBI): domain Eukaryota; kingdom Viridiplantae; phylum Streptophyta; class Magnoliopsida; order Lamiales; family Linderniaceae; genus Linderniella; species Linderniella brevidens. Next base: position 9,616,027 of record SWDC01000148.1, read on the forward strand.
CGATTAAAGCTCGGAAGTATTGATTCGTCGTGGGATGGGCGTGGGAGACTTTGATAGCTTTGGGAATTCTCTTGTAATATGACTAATCTCTTCACACACACACTATGTGTGAGGGTTTTTGGTATTTATACCACAAGTTGGTATATAATACCTTGGGCTTTTGTAAGCCCAGTTACATTTAATAGCTCACTAGCCTCTAATTAAATTAAAGCCTAGTTCGCTAAATTAATTACAAGACTAAGATAAAATAATACATTGAACACAATAAAATAATCCTAACAATCTCCCCCTTTGTGTTCAATTTATAATTAAGCGCTTGGTATCTTGGTCTTGTAAATCTTTTCCTGAGTCCTTGAAGAACACGTATCAAAGTGGCATTAGCGAAAGCGTTAGTGCGTGTGTTCTTCTTTAGTGTTTCTCCTCCTTTGTCTCGTCTTGACCTTCTCTTCTCGGCACCGCATCTTTCATCAAGTCTTCTCTCGAAGCTTGTCTTGGAGATGTCGGGGCTCGAAGAGGCTTGCCGGTGAGTTCAGTCTCTCCCTTTGATAGTGCACAACTCCCCCTACGTTTGTTCAACCTTGTGTTGGGATTGGGGAGTTCTCTTTATATTCGGAGAGGCGAACTTGTGGCTGTAAATTCGAGTTTTGAAGGTCGTGGTTCGCTTGATTTTCTGATGACGCTTGAGATTTGAGCATTTCCGATCAATCTTGCATTTTTCGTTGTGGTACGGCTCCCATTTTCTTTCTTTACTACTAGGTGAAAATAGGTCGTCGATGGCAAGATGTTTGCATCGTCAGGACGAGGAGAAGCAACTCAGGTTGGGCAATAACCTAACGGAGCCACAAAGGCGATCCGTCTTGAAGGTTAACCGGGGTCACAAAGACTTCCCGTTAACATCAATTCTCTTCTTCTTGGCTCCAGGTTCATCTTCTTCGAAGGAAGTTGTCTGGTTCGGCTTCGAGAAAGCTTGTCTGGCTCCGGAAGAAGGTAAGTGTGGGGCTTGATTTAAGTTGTGCCGAGGCTCCTTTGGAATGTACGTTCAAGTGCAGGAGAGCCCGGCTTCAGAGTGGTACGCTCGGCGGAATTTGTTGGGTGGTCCGACCTCTTTGTTATTCCTACGCATCCAACTACGTTTAAGATTAAAGACGATTTACCACGATTAAAGCTCGGAAGTATTGATTCGTCGTGGGATGGGCGTGGGAGACTTTGATAGCTTTGGGAATTCTCTTGTAATATGACTAATCTCTTCACACACACACTATGTGTGAGGGTTTTTGGTATTTATACCACAAGTTGGTATATAATACCTTGGGCTTTTGTAAGCCCAGTTACATTTAATAGCTCACTAGCCTCTAATTAAATTAAAGCCTAGTTCGCTAAATTAATTACAAGACTAAGATAAAATAATACATTGAACACAATAAAATAATCCTAACAATCTCCCCCTTTGTGTTCAATTTATAACTAAGCGCTTGGTATCTTGGTCTTGTAAATCTTTTCCTGAGTCCTTGAAGAACACGTATCAAAGTGGCATTAGCGAAAGCGTTAGTGCGTGTGTTCTTCTTTAGTGTTTCTCCTCCTTTGTCTCGTCTTGACCTTCTCTTCTCGGCACCGCATCTTTCATCAAGTCTTCTCTCGAAGCTTGTCTTGGAGATGTCGGGGCTCGAAGAGGCTTGCCGGTGAGTTCAGTCTCTCCCTTTGATAGTGCACAACTCCCCCTACGTTTGTTCAACCTTGTGTTGGGATTGGGGAGTTCTCTTTATATTCGGAGAGGCGAACTTGTGGCTGTAAATTCGAGTTTTGAAGGTCGTGGTTCGCTTGATTTTCTGATGACGCTTGAGATTTGAGCATTTCCGATCAATCTTGCATTTTTCGTTGTGGTACGGCTCCCATTTTCTTTCTTTACTACTAGGTGAAAATAGGTCGTCGATGGCAAGATGTTTGCATCGTCAGGACGAGGAGAAGCAACTCAGGTTGGGCAATAACCTAACGGAGCCACAAAGGCGATCCGTCTTGAAGGTTAACCGGGGTCACAAAGACTTCCCGTTAACATCAATTCTCTTCTTCTTGGCTCCAGGTTCATCTTCTTCGAAGGAAGTTGTCTGGTTCGGCTTCGAGAAAGCTTGTCTGGCTCCGGAAGAAGGTAAGTGTGGGGCTTGATTTAAGTTGTGCCGAGGCTCCTTTGGAATGTACGTTCAAGTGCAGGAGAGCCCGGCTTCAGAGTGGTACGCTCGGCGGAATTTGTTGGGTGGTCCGACCTCTTTGTTATTCCTACGCATCCAACTACGTTTAAGATTAAAGACGATTTACCACGATTAAAGCTCGGAAGTATTGATTCGTCGTGGGATGGGCGTGGGAGACTTTGATAGCTTTGGGAATTCTCTTGTAATATGACTAATCTCTTCACTCACACACTATGTGTGAGGGTTTTTGGTATTTATACCACAAGTTGGTATATAATACCTTGGGCTTTTGTAAGCCCAGTTACATTTAATAGCTCACTAGCCTCTAATTAAATTAAAGCCTAGTTCGCTAAATTAATTACAAGACTAAGATAAAATAATACATTGAACACAATAAAATAATCCTAACAATCTCCCCCTTTGTGTTCAATTTATAATTAAGCGCTTGGTATCTTGGTCTTGTAAATCTTTTCCTGAGTCCTTGAAGAACACGTATCAAAGTGGCATTAGCGAAAGCGTTAGTGCGTGTGTTCTTCTTTAGTGTTTCTCCTCCTTTGTCTCGTCTTGACCTCTCTTCTCGGCACCGCATCTTTCATCAAGTCTTCTCTCGAAGCTTGTCTTGGAGATGTCGGGGCTCGAAGAGGCTTGCCGGTGAGTTCAGTCTCTCCCTTTGATAGTGCACAACTCCCCCTACGTTTGTTCAACCTTGTGTTGGGATTGGGGAGTTCTCTTTATATTCGGAGAGGCGAACTTGTGGCTGTAAATTCGAGTTTTGAAGGTCGTGGTTCGCTTGATTTTCTGATGACGCTTGAGATTTGAGCATTTCCGATCAATCTTGCATTTTTCGTTGTGGTACGGCTCCCATTTTCTTTCTTTACTACTAGGTGAAAATAGGTCGTCGATGGCAAGATGTTTGCATCGTCAGGACGAGGAGAAGCAACTCAGGTTGGGCAATAACCTAACGGAGCCACAAAGGCGATCCGTCTTGAAGGTTAACCGGGGTCACAAAGACTTCCCGTTAACATCAATTCTCTTCTTCTTGGCTCCAGGTTCATCTTCTTCGAAGGAAGTTGTCTGGTTCGGCTTCGAGAAAGCTTGTCTGGCTCCGGAAGAAGGTAAGTGTGGGGCTTGATTTAAGTTGTGCCGAGGCTCCTTTGGAATGTACGTTCAAGTGCAGGAGAGCCCGGCTTCAGAGTGGTACGCTCGGCGGAATTTGTTGGGTGGTCCGACCTCTTTGTTTATCCGTGTCCCCTTCTCCCCCTCATGGCGATCGAATTAACGAGATCGGCATGCTTGTTTTGGAAGATAAGGACACAAACGACAGGTCGGCGTGGTAATGAACAGACGGAGCCACTAAGGCAATCCGTCATCACGATTGCCTGTGAGTACAGGGCTTGGTAAACCGGGGCCACATAGGCATCCCGTTTTCATCGTTCTAGAGACTAGCTCGAGACGATGGCCTGATTCCGTTGTTGTTTTGATGTTGCAACGGCAGGACTTCCTTCCGATCATCGAACCATGTCTACGAGTAACATGTCTACGAAAGTTCTAACTTGATCACAAAGACCAGGTGTTATAAGAGTGTATGTGTCCTAGAAAATATTTAAAATATGGGACTGAGGACACACTAGACTCGATTGTGCACAAGAAAGTGTGGTAGTGGGGCTGAGTACCACTTAATTCAATATCTCCCACTTCCGAGTGAAGCGGTGATAGTAGTCGTGTCTCCCCGTGATTTCTTGAAACACCTGTCTTTTGTGAGACAGACGAGTGGGTGAGGCTCGGTTGTGCATGCGCCGTTGGACCTAATGCGGCGACTTCTACCCGGGAGCTAATAAAATTAGCACCTGTACCTATGGGGGTGTGATCCGAGATATTTGTGAGGTAAGGGAATGTTGTAGTGTTGGTCTTTTCAAAATGGATCAGAAGCATCATCGGAGGCAAGCTTTGCAAGATATTGACTAGTTCTCGGTGATGTTCCGGGGTTAGATTCAGTTGGATTTGCCTGAATCATGAGAACAAATTATCCTTGCGTCCGGTAGGAAGTAGTGAGTGCTGCTTTATTTGTATCAGCAATGCCGGAGCAGGTTGCTTGAAGTGAGCACCGAGTTTGCACTAAAGGCCACCATTGGAAGCTTGAGATTCTTCGTTTAGAAAAGACTTGATATTTGGATGCTCGAAATTCTTCGTTCCAATCCGTCGAATGGTTTCCGAGGGTTAATAATTTTTTTTTTTTTTTTTTTTTTTTAATCATGCTCCCTAAATAATATTGCTCCCCCTCAAAAGATGCGTAGTCGGATTGAAACAATTTCTCTTCAATCTCTTTCCCTAAATTTACATATCCATGCTCTCTCCCCCCAAAAAAAATGTAATTATTTCTCCCTTTTAAACAATTGTAGAGGTTGCTTCTCTTTTATAAGTAAAAGAGTAGCTCCCCCTCAAATAAGGCTCATTTAAAAATGGTTTTTATCATTTTCGTGCGTAATATGCAACTCGGATCTCAAAATCTCGTAATGTTTTGAAAATGCATATTTAAAATGTACCATTTTAAAAGAAGGTATTTTTCAACGGGATACCAACCATGCTGGGGTTATCTGCAAAACCTTATCGGGACTTTGGTACCCATATTTGTATGGGTCCTCCCTTATTAGCAGAAAATAATTTATGCTTAGCATGTGTCAAATTCGGTCCTAAATCGTCCAACAATAAATTATTGGATAACCACTTAGGGGTAATTTGACACGGAAAAGACGTTTCAGTGCCAGTGAATGTGTCTCTAGGTATTCTAGAGTGAAAGATCTTCTCTTTGGCTAGTCTCATAAGGTGCTTTTCCGAATGGACTTTGACAGGATATTTCAAGTAGGAATACGAAGCTACAACATTGCAGGCATGTATAGCGGGTGAATACCTACGAGAAGACTTCACACAATTCACTCCATAATGATGGTCTTTAGTGGGATTTTGCTTACGAGAATGATAAACATTTTTGTTCGTGTAAGGAAATCCACTTTTCTCATTCTTTAAAGAATGGGAAATTTTGGAAGCTCGAGAAGTTAGCTTGCTTGAGCATGAAACTTCTCTTTGAGGAGCATCCTTTTTAATAGGAATAGGAGAGGAAAAATCAATAACAGTTTCTACTCTAGTTTTCATAGAAGGTGTTGATTTTCCTTTCCTCTTCCTATTTTTCTCCTGTTCCTTGGAAGAATTAAGCTTAGGCTTTTTACTTATCTTTTCTGCTCGGGTCACCGTAGACTTTGAAGTCGTCACGGGTAACTTAGAATGTGTATTTGAAGCTTTCTCAGATTTGAGAACAGAGATGCTTTTAATTTTTGTTGTCTTGACCTGTTTCGAGGATGATGTATCTTTTGAAAAATCATGGAAAACAGGTAAGGACGGGAATTTTTAAGATTTGAAATCTCCTCTAAGAGTTTTTGCTTTTCTGCTTGAAACACTACTCTTTCCGATTCCAAAGTTGCGTTCAATTCGGAAATTTTACTAGCAATCATAGGAATTTCCAACCACGAGATAGATTTATATAACTTGTTTTCCCCGTCAAGCGCTGAAAAGGAATCTTGGTCGACTAGCTTCGCAATAATTGTCTTTAAAGGGATAGTTCTAGTGTACCATTTATTGCAGATTGCTAGGATAACCTCATATTGTTCTGTGACGACATTCCACTCAGTTGCTTTGAGTTCAAAACGACATCGATTAAATTCCTCAATTTCTTTAGCTTGAGCATCCATAATTAAGTATTAATTTTAAAATTAATTATTTTCTGAAAGAAATGGCTCTTGAAACTTTTGTTCCAAAAAGTTTGGTTTTGTCAAAAGATAGCGTGAAATTTCGAAAAAAAATTAGATTTCGAAAATTTGAGAGTTACCAAAACTTTTTCTAAAATTTGCCAAAAATGTCCTAAATAGATTGTTGGATACGTGATCGTTGACACGTAAAGTGGATTTGCCTTTGGAAAATTAACAAAAGCGTTTTCTATACCTAAAATTTTGGGCCCGAAAAAATTTATTTTTAAAAAAAATTTTCGAAAGTCCTTTTTTTTTTTTTTTTTTTTTTTTTTTTTTTTTTTTAAGGGGTGGCCGAAAATTTTAGGTGGTCGAAAATGTTAAGGGTAATTTCAAAGGGTGGGTTATAGTGAAACTCGGATGGAAATATTTCGCTTAGTCTAAATTCGGGTAGAAATTCGATTTCAGTTTCGCCAAATTTCACAAATTCGGGGGACTCAAATTAAATTGGTCACGAAATTATGAAATTCGGGTATTAGTAGAAATTCGTCGAATTTGATTTGAACAGTAGTAATTCGCCGAGTTTTCCACAATTGGGCAAATTTTGTAATTTTGCCCGAAAATTTGCCAAATTCGGGTAGTAGAAGTTCGCCGAAATTGTAAAATTTGATTCAAAATCAGGAATTCAAAATTCGGGTAACTTAATTGAAATTCGGCGAGAATTTTGAAATTGGATTAACCAATTTCGGCGATAGAAATTCAATATCCAAATTCGGCCAGCTATCTAATGAAAATTGTCTCAAATTCTGGCGAATTTCGATCGAAATTCGGCGAGATGAATCAATTTTCGGGCTGATGAACAAACTTCGGGCAGATGAACACTGTTCTAGAATCAAATTTCATGCGCGATTTCTCCCCAAAACTCACTCAAATCAACTGAAAATTGATGGGTAATCACTCAAAAACACTCGAAAAAAAACTAAATGTTGATCTTAATCAAGCAAAATCAGCAACATAGACTGAAAAATCTCAAGACCAAGACCTAAATATTTTCGAGTTTATCACATGAAAAACACCAAAAATTTCAGAAAATTTGATCAAATCCAAACGTGTTTGGCTCTGATACCACTTGTTAGTCCTACGCATCCAACTACGTTTAAGATTAAAGACGATTTACCACGATTAAAGCTCGGAAGTATTGATTCGTCGTGGGATGGGCGTGGGAGACTTTGATAGCTTTGGGAATTCTCTTGTAATATGACTAATCTCTTCACACACACACTATGTGTGAGGGTTTTTGGTATTTATACCACAAGTTGGTATATAATACCTTGGGCTTTTGTAAGCCCAGTTACATTTAATAGCTCACTAGCCTCTAATTAAATTAAAGCCTAGTTCGCTAAATTAATTACAAGACTAAGATAAAATAATACATTGAACACAATAAAATAATCCTAACATGTTTATCGAAAAATATTTTTCCAACTGAAAAGATGCTGTATCGAAAAGTATTTTGTAGAAAAACTATGTTAATCGCAAAAACTTTTATCGAATAACTTGTGATCGAAAAATTACTAGCGATCGAAAAATTTTGTTTAGTTTGACTCAAATTGTTGACTAGAAAAATTTATTCGCTCGAAAAAGATATTTATATATGAATCGAAAAACTAATTATCGAAATAATGTTTTTCGAGTCTTATATCTAAGTAAAACACACGTGAACAGTTTTTGTCGTCGAAAAATTTCTCAGCTGCAAACTTATTCGAAAAATATTTTTTCGACCCAAGTTTTTCGATCGAAGAACTGATCGAAGAACAGCCAAGTTCAATGTAACAGTGAAAATTCCAGATCCGACTGAGATGTTCAAGTTAGGTGCTGGAATTTTGGATAATACTCGTTTAATAGTTCTTAATATGAACAAACACAGGATCAACCAAGTTTAATAGCAAAATGTATCGAAATTTAAGAAAATCAAATCGGAATCAAAACTTGATCGCAAACGCAAATATCGATCTAAATCGAAAATCTGTTTTAATACGACGTTTTAAGCAATTGAAATCAGTACGTAAATCATTCATAACATATAATCTATCACTTAATCAGCAAAATCAACAACAAAATTCGCATAATTGAGCATATTGATCAAAATATAAGTCACGTGAGTTTTTCGATCGAAAAATCTGGAAAAATTATTTTGATCTTAAAAACGCGAATTCAATCCAAAAATCAATCATGATCTCCTCTAATACCAATTGTTAGGTCCTAATTCATTAACTAACAAGCAATCTAAGCATGAACTCTCTCCCTTTTTAAAATATGAATTCGATACTTCGTATTTTTCTGAATAATAAACTTGTGTATTGATTTTGATAGTGTACATTGTATTTATACCTATTAACATGGTATATTTACTATTTGATCCTACACTATCAAAACTACTAATTACATCCCTAATTACAAGGATAATAAAATAACAAAGCACAATTTTAAATTCTCTTCATTCTCATTCGAATATCTAGAATTCATCCTTAGATCGATCGTTAATTGATATAATAGGACCTAACAATTGGTATCAGAGCAGCTCGTGATCGCTTTTGGATTGAATTCGTGATGATAAGATCAAAATAATTTTCCAGATTTTTCGGTCGAAAAACTTACGTGAAATGTATTTTGATCAATGCGCTTAATGTTTGCGAATTTTGTTGATAATCTTGCTGATTAAGTGATGGATTATATGTTAGGAATGATTTACGTACTGATTGCAATCGCTTAGAACTTCAGATTAATTCAAATTTTCGATTTCGATCAATATTTGCGTTTGCGATCAAGTTTTGGTTATGATTTGATTTTCTTCATAATCGATATATTTTGCTGTAAAACGTGGTTAATATTGTGTTTGTTCAAATTCAGAAGTAAGAAGCGATGGATTATCCAGAATTTCAGCTCCTAACTTGAACATTTTGGTTGAAACTGGATTTTTCACTGTTCCATTGAACTTGAAGGCTGCTCTTCGATCGAAAAACTTGGCTCGAAAAAGATATTTAGAATAAGTTTGCAGCCGAGAAATTTTTCGATGACAAACACTGTTCTCGTGTGTTTTACTCAAATATAAGACTCGAAAAATATTATTAACGATAATTAGTTTTCCGATTCACATATAAGTATGTTTTTCGAGCGTAATAAAGCGTATTTTTTTTCGACAAATACTGTTTTCGCTAAATAAATATCTAATATTGACTCGAAAAACTTGTAATAGTAAAACAAGTTTTTCGATCTCAGGATTTTCGATCATTTAAATTTTCTAGTAAAAATTTAGCGAAAACATATTTCGATCGAATAATTCACACTCGAAAATTTTTAGTCAACCATTTGAGTCAAAGTTAATGAAATTTTTAGATAACTCTTAATTTTTCGATTACAAATTTTTCGGTAAAAGTTTTTGCGATCAACAATAATTCGACAAACTATCTTTCGACAGGATATTTACTTTGCAAAACTCTTACGTTCGAAAAATAATTATTGATAAATACCACGAAAAACTTATACGATCGAAAATCTTTTTCAATTAAAGGTTCGAAAATTTTTAAATCGAAAACTTTATTGCTTGAAAAAAATTTTCGACCACTGCTCAAACACACACAAATTTTACACTTTTTTGAAGTATCAATTCTCATATCAAATATTTTTCGAATTCAAAACAATTTCTCTTTAACAACCGAAAATAGGTTGAAGAGAATTTAAAATTGTGCTTTGTATTTTTATTATCCTTGTAATTAGGGGCGTAATTAGTAGTTTTGATAGTGTAGAACCAAATAGTAAATATACCATGTAAATATGTATAAATACAATGTACACTATCAAAATCAGAATACAAGTTCATTTCGGAAAAATTACGAGCATTGAATTCACATTCAAAGAGAGAGAAAAGTAATCAAGAAACTCTCTCTCTCAAGATCTTCAAAGAAGATATTCGACCGAAGGTATATTGTGAGATTTATCATTCGAATATCTAGAATTCATGCTTAGATCGATCGGTAGTTGATAAAATAGGACCTAACAATTGGTATCAGAGCAGATCGTGATTGATTTTGGATTGAATTCGCGATTTTAAGATCCAAATAATTTTCCAGATTTTTCGATCGAAAAACTTACGTGACTTGTATTTTGATCAATATGCTTTATGTTTGCGAATTTTGTTGATGATCTTGCTGATTAAGTGATATATTATATGTTAGGAATGATTTACGTACTGATTTCAATCGCTTTGAACGTCATATAAATTTAGATTTTCGATTTAGATCAATATTTGCGTATTAACTTTTGATTTCGATTTGATTTTCGTAACATTTGATATATTTTGCTGTAAAACGTGGTTAATCTTGTGTTTGCTCATATTAAGAACGAAGAAACGAGTGATTATCCAGAATTTCATCACCTAACTTGAACATCTTGGTTGAATCTGGAATTTTCACTGTTACATTGAACTTTGTTGTCCTTCGATCGGATTTTCGATCGAAAAACTTGGCTCGAAAAATAATTTTCGAATAAGTTTGCAGCCGAGAAATTTTTCGATGACATACACTGTTCTCGTGTGTTTTACTCAAATATAAGACTCGAAAAACATTATTTTGATAATTAGTTTTTCGATTCATTTATAAATATCTTTTCGAGCGTTATAAAGCGTATTTTTTTTCGACGGATACTGTTTTCGCTAAATAAATATCTAATTTTGACTCGAAAAACTTGTAATAGTAAAACGTTTTTTCGATCTCAAGATTTTCGATCATCTAAATTTTCGAGTAAAAAATTTTTAGCGAAAACATATTTCGATCGAATAATTCACTCTCGAAAAACTTTCTGTCAAACTTAACAAAATTTTTCGATTACAAATTTTTCGATAAAAGTTTTTTAGATCAACAGTTATTCGACAAACTATTTTTTCAACAGTTACTCTACAAAACTCTTACGTTCGAAAAATAATTTTCGATAAATACAACGAAAAACTTATACAATCGAAAATCTTTTTCGAAAACTTTATTGTTTGAAAAACTTTTCGGTCCTGCTCAAACACACACATTTTACACTATTTTGAAAGAAATCAAATTTTGTAATTTTCAAAACTTACGAAAAATATTTGTCTCCGAATTATCTTCTACGACACTCAAAATTTTCGATCTTAAAATCAAAATTCTTTAGCAAAATTTTGAAGTATCAATTCTCATATCAAATATTTTTTCGAAATCAAAATAATTTCTCTTTAACAACTGAAAAATAGGTACGAAAGGGAAATTGTTTAAAGTACGAATCAAACATTACTAACGAAGTTTGTCACTTGTGAAGCACTTTTCATTACAATTTGAAACTTTCACGAAGATCCAACCAATCAACTACAAATGGATGCTTAATCGCTCGGAAACGACGTCCGCCCTCCAATTCTACGAAGAGGCGAATACACCGTATGGAGAAGCCAATTCATGAACTTCTTGGAAACAAAAGAGCAAGCTAGAAATTTGATAGCTTCTCTTCAAGAAGGTCCCGCTTAATTTTGGCTCATCCAAGAAGGCGATGCCACCAATAATCCTCTCATTCCCGCCTCACGAAGACTCAAAATTCCTAGTGAATACACTGAGGGGGAGCGATTAAGAGCAAAAGCAGATTTAGGAACCAAAACTTTCCTAATACAAGGAATTCCTAACGACATCTATATGCAAATAGGTAGTCTATCTAGTGCAAAAGCTATGTGGGACAAACTCCACAAAATGATGCAAAGAACTGAAGTTGGAGCCAAGAAAGCGAACATTCTAACCGGTTACGACTCATTCAAAGCCAAGGCAGAGGAAACCTTTTATGAACTCTATCAATGCTATCTAATTCTTCTTAATGAGATGAGGATGATAGATATCTTCAAGACCAACATGGAGGTCAACATCGGATTTCTTTCTTCTCTTCAACCGGAGTGGAAAAAAATATCCATACAAATCCGTCAAAATAAGGATTTGGACAAAATGGATATCCACGTCGTCTTTGATAATCTCGCCCAACACGAGGAAGATATAAGCGAGATACAAAAAGAACTTAAGGGCAAGCAGATCGATGATTCTATAGCTCTTGTTTCAGAAAGAAAAACTAGTCGATCTCGCAACGATAAAAACATCAAGTTGCCAAGTTCTTCAGAAGATGAAGACGAATCTGAATAGGATTCCGAACACTATATGAAGGAGTTCAAGAAACAGTTGGCTCTCATTTATAAAATGATGAGCAAAAAGTTTTACGAAAAGAAATCCTCTTCCTCGACAAATAGACTTCGGACATCAAGCTCCAAGCAGAAGGAAAGACCGGCCGAGTCCTCAGAATCTAAAAATGCCAAAGAACCACAAAAGTGCTATAATTGTGGTAAGATATGGCACTTCGCCAGAGAATGCAAACTTCCTAAGAAAAAGGACGCCAACTACTACTCCAAAAAATTCCAACTCACTAAACAAAAAGAGGCTGGAGTAGCACTGATGGCCAAACAAGAGCATTGGCTGGAAGACACCACAGATTCTGAAGACGAAAATCTCGCTCTAATGGCTTACCTCGAAGACGCCTCAAATGATAACTCTTCAAGAAGGCCTGACGGCGACGACGATAAAGCATCCTCTTCATCACAAGAGGTAACAATGTCTCATTCCACATTATTAAACATGTTAGAATCATTACAGATTAAGTACTCTAACATGAAAAATGAGCGGAAAAGAACTAAGAAATTAGAAGAGATACTAGCTCTTAGTGAAAACAATTTCCAAAAGCAATTAGATAAGAAATTCATTTAGAAATTCTCTTATTTAACGCTAAGGAAAAAATATCTAGTCTTTAATTAACCATAGCTACCTCTGAGACTAAAGTCAAGGACCTTAATACGACTCTTATCGATTGTCAGAGAGATTTAGAAATTTCTAAAAATAATTTCAAAGAAATCTCTGACGAACGTAGGAAACTTTACTCAAGGATTAAAACTTTAGATGATCTTCTAACAAAAAGGGGTCAAACGGATCAAACTATCTTTCTAAATCAACCTCTTGATATAGAATTTTATAATCCTAAAGAAGGCTTAGGTTTTAAATATCCCTGTAACTTGAAAAAGGTCAATGTTAAACAATTATATGATATCAAGTACATGAGATTAGGTTTAACTTCTCTAATGGCCTTTACTAATTCTTCAGAAATAAATGCCTTAGAAGAATCTAAACGAAAAGCCACAAATAGGACTGACATTCCCTTTGACTACACCGACTTGAATAATAGTTACAAGACAATGGATCTCAACTTGTCCAGTGACTATAATTCATTATATCCCCTAGAAGATTTTTCTAAAAATAATAAAGAAAATAATAATCATTTTCAAAGTTCTACTTTCTGTTATATTCCAGCTATTATTAAGAAAATAGCTGATTTAAACGCTTCCTTAGAAACAGAAAGAAAGAATTTCGAAGCTGAAAAGAATGAACTTTTACTGGAGATTTCAAATCTCAAAACTTCCTCTACTTTAAAAACTTGTCTTGATTTTACTTTGAAAGAAAAATCATTTATTAAGGACAAGATTACATCTAAGAAAACACCTCTCATTGTTTTTCAAAATATTTTAAAAGAAGATAAATCTTATTTAAAAATCGTAAAGGGAGCAAATGAATCCTTAAATGCTTCAAAAAGTAAAAAAGACTTTTTCTACTCCATCCACAGGTAGAGTAGAAAAAGAGGTGAAGCATGTAAAGGAAAGAGTGCCTAGGATTAGAATTTCAGAAGAAAAATGATAGAAATGTCGTATTTTCAAAATTTTCTTCTGTATCAAAAACTTTGGACACTCGCAAGAAGACAACCGTTTCAAACTTTAATGATGTTGCTTCCACTTATGTGTTAAAACCTATTAACTTTGAACACACAAATTTTGAAATCGGCTCTACTTCAAAAATTATAAACAATCATTCTAAAACAAATGCAACTCTTAAGTCTCGTAGGAAACAAGATCTAGCTATTAAGAAAGCTTATAGCTCTATACATTCTTGTCCACACCTAAGGTACCCAGTCCACGTACATTAAGCTAAACACCTTAGTAGACTAGCTAGAGAAAAGATTTTCTCAAGCAATAAGACAAATCAGTCATTTATTCGCGCTGAAATTAACCTCCCATGTAAGGTTCAACCTCACTGGGTTGCTAAAACACCACCTAGGCCAACACAAGACAATAAGGCCAAGTTGCCTAAAGAAGTACCACTTAAATCAACTACGTATAAGTTGGTTTGGGTACCTAAGCATTCCAATAATTTAGGAACCAAAGATGTCTCTTACGTCCAAGGTCTTAAACACAACCTGTTCAGCATAGGACAATTCTGCGACAAAGGATTTCAAGTGGTGTTTCTAGCTGATCAGTGCAGAATTTTAAATAGTCAAAATTAAGAACTTCTAACAAGATCACGAAGATCAAATCTCTACACTATCAATCTGACAACAGTTCGACCTTCGACAGCTGTTTGCCTCATCTCACAGACTACAATCAAGAGGAATAGCTTATGGCATCAACGCTTGTCTCATCTAAATCACAAAGCTCTTCACAAACTCTTTGTTAAAAAGTTGGTCAACGGTCTACCAACAATATCTCCCCATCAAGAGCATCACTGTTCGGTTTGTCAAATTGGAAAAATGAAGCGAGCATCACATAAACTCAAGCAAATTGCTTCAACATCTCGACCCTTAGAACTACTTCACATGGACCTTTGTGTACCAATGCGTACACAAAGTATCAACGGTCGAAAATATGTGTTCGTAATTGTCGACGTTTATTCTCGCTACACCTGGACAAGATATCTCCGAACTAAAGATGAGACTGGGGACTTGATAATAAGCTTTGTGAATACAACTCAGAATCTCCTGCAAAAGAAAATCCAAGTAATCAGGACTGACAACGGGACTGAATTCAAGAATCAGCGTCTCAGCAATTTTTATCAATCACTTGGAATTATTCAACAATTCTCCGCCGCAAAAACACCTCAAACAAATGGTGTCGTAGAAGGGAAGAACCGGACTTTAGTTGAAGCTGCAAGAACAATGCTCATATACTCCGGTCTCCCTCACTTTCTATGGGCTGAAGCAGTGAGTACGTCATGTTTTACACAAAATAGGACAATTATTAACAAACGCTTCGAAAAGACGCTATATGAGATAATTATTCAAATAATCCCGAATATCTCAATTTTCAAAGTATTCGGTTGCAAATGTTTTGTGGCAAACGATCGGGAGCATCGAAGCAAGTTCAATCCCAAAGCCTTTGAAGGCATCTTTTTTTGATATTCCTCTACTTCTAAATCATATTGCGTCTACCTCAAGTCTTCCCGTACAATTCTTGAAAGCTACAACGTCACCTTTTCAGAAATGACGGAATTGGCTTCTGAACAAAAAAGTTCAGAACCCGAGCTTATCGGCGTGTTGGCACAAGGTCAACAACTTTCTGTAACTTCTAGATCAAAGTCAAGAGAAGCAATTTCCGCTGACCTATAAGATTTGGACTTTCTATTTGAACATTTTTATCGGAACGAGTCTCAATGCCTGCTTCGTCCCATTCTATACCAAGCAGTGCTCCTTCTCCTTCAATGAAAGAAATTCAAATTGAGACTCCTAATCCTCAAACTCCGACAAATGTTCCAGATTCTCCTAATTCTGAATCTTCATCTAGTGTTGCAGCCCCTACAAATGCAGATGAGGAAATTCTTTCCGATTCAAACTCTGAATTGAATTTCCCTACTACGAATGATCAGCCCATCAATTCAGGATGTCTCAATCTACAAACCAATGACGGATCAACTTCGGTTATTCCTCACAAACGCAAATGGACTCGAGCTCATTCTATTGACCAAATCATCGGTGATCCTTCAAGTGGTGTACGCACTAGGACGTCCACTCAAAGAGGCTTATTCACATGCTTCTTAAGCCAAAATGAACCAATTAAGGTAGCCGAAGCTCTTAAAGACCCGGATTGGGGTAATCGCAATGCAAGATGAACTCAACCAATTCGAGCGTGTACAAGTTTGGACATTAGTTAATCGACCGCAAGGCAAAACAATAATTGGAACTAAATGGATTTTTCCAGAATAAGAAGAACGAAACGGTGAAGTTATCAGGAATAAAGCACGACTCGTAGCCAAGGGATATAATCAACAAGAAGGAATTGACTACGACGAGACGTATGCTTCGGTGTCACGTATCGAAGCAATTCGACTATTTTTAGGATACGCGGCTCATAAAGACTTCAAAGTCTATCAAATGGATGTTAAAACCTCCTTTCTTAATGGTGTGTTATAAGAAGAAGTCTATGTCGCTCAACCCGACGAGTTTGTGCACGAAAATCATCCCGATTATGTCTATCGATTGGACAAAGCTCTCTATGGACTAAAACAAGCCCCTTGTGCTTGGTATGATGTCCTAAGAGAATTTTTAGTCAAGTACAACTTCATAAGAGGCACCATCGATACGACACTCTTCATCAAAACACAAGGTAAAGACCTGATGATCGTTCAAGTTTACGTTGATGAAATAATATTCGAGATGAGCTTAATGGGAAAACTCCAATTCTTTCTTGGACTACAAGTAAAGCAACTCGAAGATAAAATCTTCATCAGTCAAACTAAATATATCTGAGATATTCTGCAGAGATTTAATCAAGACAAGAGCACACCGATGAGTACTCCCATCTCAACAAACTGCAAAATGGATGTTGATCCGTCTGGCAAGGCAGTCAACATCACAATCTATCGGAGCATTATCGGATCTCTTCTTTACTTAACGTCCAGCCGACCCGACATCATGTTTGCCACTTGTCTCTGTGCTCGTTTTCAAACTGACCCAAAGGAGTCCCACATGCAAGCAGTCAAGCAAATTCTACGCTATCTAAATGGAACCCCCAACTTAGGGCTATGGTATCCTAAAAATACTGATTTTAGATTAATTGGCTATACTGACGCTGATTATGCAGGTTGTCGAATGGACAGAAAAAGCACGTCTGGCGGAGCACAATTTTTAGGCGAAAAGTTGGTCTGCTTGTTAGGTCCTGATTCATCAATCAACAAACAATCTTAGCACGAATTCTCGATATTCGAGTAAGAAATCTTACGATATACGATCGGTCGAATATCCGCTTTGAAGATCTTGAGAGGTTGTTAGATGTTCCCTTGTTTCTCGAGCGTTACATCTCGTGTAAAATATAAATTCGAAACTTATTATTTTCACAATGACGAATTGTTATTTACATTGATAGTGTACATCATATTTATACCTATATTTAAGGTATAATTACTCTTAAGTCGTACACTATCAATATTTATAATTACGCCCCTAATTACAAGGATAATGAAATAATAAAGCACAATTCTAATATACTCTTCAATCTCCCCCTTTGTGCTTATTGTGTTCAGCTCCTTTTATCCTTGTCGGGCGTAAAAAGATTTACTCAATCCCAATGCTGTCTCTTAGCGTCGAACAACATTCCTCAACTCCAATCTTTCATTTATGGCATCTCCTCGTTCAGGAGTGGGACCTCTTCTCCACAAAGATCTTCGAAGATTGTCTCTTCGGTGATCTCTCCCAATCTCTTCAGTATGTTCTTCCGCACCAACTTAAGTGTCCCGTCGCAGAATTTATGAACTTCTGACTTCATCATAGCCCTTATCTTTCCAATGATTGGATTTAGATAGGTTATGGCGAGGCCAGGGGTCTTGAAAATGTAGTTCTCGGGAAAGTTGTTAAGTGGGAAGCCCTTCATAAGCGGAGATTCCATGTTGACCTTCTTCATGTTGTTCTCTATTGCAATTTGAAGGTCATGTGCGGTGTGGTATTTGATTTGCCGCACCATGAATCTTTTCAGCCCCTCGAGTCCTTCAGTCTTGATATATCCAGGATGTGTCTTGTACTTTCTCTTGTACATTTGATATAGTTGATAGACTTCATCCGGTGGAAGGAATGAGAGATAGCTTTCATCTATCTCTTCTCGAGTGCGGTTGCTGTCCGCTCGCTCAATTATGTAGATAGGAGGTTGATATCCTCCGATCGTATGAGAGACTCCAACGAGTTGGAGAATTGGTGGCTTGTTCTTGATGTTTTCCTTCAGTTGATCAGCTGGAATGTCACTACGATTGGGTCCGAGATAGTTGAGCATGAAGATATGCTCCATTTTCTTCCTATCTTCCCAATGTGAGATGCCCCTCAAATTGAGTTCGTTGAGCTTCTTGATCTTGTTGGAGCCCTCCAGATCTGCTTTCTTATGTCTTCAATGAAGGGGACTTCAATTATGACATTCTCCCATGGTGTCTCGACTCTAACTGTCCATTTTGATAGACGGAAAGGAGAGTCGACTCTGAGTCTTATCATTTCGGGTAGCTCTGGGAGAGCGGAACTGTAGTTTTCACCTTCTGAATTTCTTCTTCAAGCAGTATCAAGTCCACTGAAGCTTGTTGTAGGAAGTATCTGACGTTGGAGAGTCGAGCTTGAGCAGCTTCCTCTGGTTCCCATTTCGTCGTCCACTTCTCGTTTAGTATGTAGTCATCTATGATCAAATGTGGATCGTAGGCAACTGCTTCTTGATGAACTTGGGGAAGGTTTGAGGTTGGGATGGGATTTGGATTTGTAGGAGAGAGGGTTAGTGTTTGGGATATGGTGGCAGGTGTGGTAGTTTGTTGGCGGGTTTGAGGTTGAGGTTGTGTGGTTGGTGGGTGTGAGGACGATCCTCCAGCTTCTTGAGTCTTTGTCTGACTCAATCCACGGCCGCTCCTTGTTGTTCTTTGTCGTTTCTCCCCCTCATGACGATCCGGATCATCGGGATCGTCATGTCTACGTTTGGGGGGGGAGCTTTCTTCACGGCACGTTGTTTGTGCTGGCAGCTCTGGTTCATCTATTCATCTTCTGTAGAGACTTTCTTCTGCAGGAGTTCTTGTCTCTAGTGCAAGAAGGCGCGAGATGAGGATATCGTGAAGCTGAGTGATCGGAATGGTGTATGGGTTTACAAGTGACGGTGAGGGAGTTGGGGTGGTGAGGATTGGTTGTAGTGGGGTGTGTGGAGTGGTGGTAGGAAATGGTGAGGAGACAGGTGTGGTTTGTGTATCGGTGGGAGTAGCTTCTGAGACTGGTGTTTTCCCGGTGTCTATTCGGGAAGTCTCGAGAGCATGGAGCATTCGGTCCATCAGACGGTCTTCTAATGAAGAATGGGCTGAGGAGAGTGCTTCTTGTAGTCTTTCCTCCGTCACGAACATCGGTGGAGTGGGGCCAGGGAGGCGCTCCACTGTGACAACATCGGAGTAGATCTCCGATTTGCCGCCTATAGTAAGTCTTGAGGGTCCGATATGTCTAAGGACATCCATTAACAACCCTGAAGTCACCACTTCAGAGGGTTGGCCTATTGTTGGCTCCGAAGATGTCGAGGGTCCAATAGGGCTTCCACCCAATCCTTGAGATGATACGATAGGTATCACCTCTATGGGTGTTGAGACAGATTCAATTTGAATCTGTTCAGTTGGCTGATCACCCGGTGTTGGCTCCGAAGCTTGTATGGATGAAGGCACTGCAGACGGGGCCGAGATTGTTGTCGGCGAGTGCCCCTTCGTTGGAGTCTTTGTGCTTCATCGGAGTCGGTTGCCTCAGGAGAGATATCATGAGAGACACCTTCGGGTTCAATCTCCTGAGGTGTAACTTCGGGCTCAGATGATATTACTTCCCTTTGAGAAGTCGTCGGGGCTGGATCCGTGGGACGTACCATCGCCTCCGAGATGGAGTTGTTCTGGCAGTAAGTTTGGTAGGCCGCATCAGTTGAATTAGCGAGATGTAGCAGCTCCAATGGGTTCAGCATGGGTTGGAGTGCTAGATCGGCGGCCTTCGGGTTGGGAAGAAACGAAGGCGTGGCGGGATGTAGTCCGCGATCGGTGGAAGTTTCGGGATCTCTGGGTGGACTTCCATGAAGTGCGAGATCATTACTGGAAACCACCGAACATATGGAAGGGATCGGGCCTTCGAGTTCGTCTCCGTCTGACGCAGTTGGTCGGCGAGATCGTTCCAGATCAGTTGAGCTACGTCATATCTCTTAGAGAAGACCACTCCGTGAAAAATACGCAAAATGTTGCCATTTGCCTTGTCGAATCCGGAGTGTTTTGGGGAGAGGCATTTGTTGATGATGCCGAACAGAGTCTTCCATGGATGAGGAATGCCGTTATTTTGGAAGTTGGCTAGTTTATTTAACGGCGGTTTGTATCCCGTACTGAGCATGTCTTCTACAATCTCTGCGTCTGTTGGTAATCGGTCATATTCATCGTAGTGCGGGAGTCGAGCACCATGGCCATTAAGTTCTTCGTCAGTGCGATGTGCCTTGTATTGAGCATGGTCATATATTCTATGCTGTCGCCGTTAACGAAGCTCTGCATGCATCCCCAGAATTGCTGGAGATAAACCATCGGTACGGTGGCTGTCATGGTCAGAGCTGGCCATATGCGGTGTCCTTTGAGTATGGATAGTATGACGTCATCCGGACACCGAAATGTTGTTAAATCCAGTTGGAAGTTGTTGTCTTGGACGGTCATATAACTTCCAGAAGGATAGATATGAGGGTAGTTGGGACTTGCCATATCTTCGAAATAATATAAGATTCATTAGTTGATCAAGTTTCATGAAAGAATGAATTTGATTATTACGAATGTAGAGATTGTACATTGAAAAACTTATCGCGAAAGACTTAGTGAACATTTGAAAAATTTGTAGAATTAACTAAGTCTGAAATGCGTGTTTTTATTCGAGTAACAATATATTCGATTTTTTTATTTAAAATTTGCGATCGAAAATTTGTCTCAGTCTTGAAAACTTTTCTAAGTCTTTTGCAGCGTGTTTTTATTCGAGTAAAGAATTATTCGATTGACTAGTTTGGCGATCGATGTCGAATAATTTACGTTTTCGCTGTTGATTTTGACTATCGAATAAAATGTTATCGAAAATAATAGTTTTTTTTCGCTTATTAAGTTTTGGATCGAGAAAAGAAAGTTGTCGAAAAAATAAGTTTTTCGCCGGTTAGTTTTGCGGTCGAAATAAAATAAAATCGAAAAAATAAGTTTTTCGCCCTGTAGTTTTGCGATCGAAAAATTATTTCAAAAACAAAAGGTTTTCGACGCTGAGTTTTGCGATCGAATAAAATTTTAACGAAAATAAAAGTTCTTCGATGACACTGTTTGCGACTCAAAACTTTTTCGATCGAAAATTTTCAAATGAAACAGTAAATACGTAAAACATAATCTTCGATTTCTGGGTATATCTGGGTTCGAAATGTTCAGGGAGCAGTGGAGAATCCGAATATCATGATTTTAACCCAAGAGATTGAGTGAAAATACTTTGATTTGAAGGTCGAAAAATCAGTTTTCGTCGAAAAAATTAATATGAACTTTTTTCAGAAAATTTTTCGTGAAAATGATCGATAAGTGGATGTTTTTGAACAGAAAATTAATCGGAAAACATTTCTACCTTGAAATCCGCACGTTTAATCTAAAAATTTTGAGAAATGATGAAGTCGGAGTGAAATGCTGAAGTTGGTTCGAAGCTTTTCTCAGAATGTGTAACGTGTGAGAGAGTTTTTCGAGTGATAAAGTGATTTTAATACTTTACGATGTGGTAAAGTAAAAAATCTTTTTCGGCCGAAAGTAAAAAGAATATTCTTGGGCTTTAGATAAAAATAGGTTGAAAATAAAATTTATGAATTAACTCAAAAATATTTGTATAATAGTCCCTGATTTCCGCAAAGAAGGAAATTGTCTCCTGATGTTGATAAAATTCAACATTTGACTCCTCGGATGAGCTCTAAATTTTCTGCGAGACTTGATAAATTTTTAGGATTCAAGTTTCTACGAATGTAGAACATAATAGCAAATTCTCATATAAAAGCTCCCCCTCAACAATTGCATGAATGAACTTTTCAGTACCTACACATATTTTCGGTACATATGAAAATTGCCGAATTAAGCATAATTAACACATTCTAAGCAATTAAGCATAGTTTATGAAAATGTTGCATTTTTCAAAGAATAATTTCGCATTTTATCAAGTCTGAACCAATGCATGTTATAATGCATTTAAAATGTGCGAAAAAATAGAAAATAAAATAATAAAAAAAATTAAAAAATTAAAAAATAGAAAAATAAAAAATAATTAAAATAAAATATAATAAAAATAACAATTTTTGTTTCGGGGTCAGATTTATTAAAAATTTTATTACACAAAAATTTCCAAGATATATATAACAATAATTTTCCATAAATTCAAATAACTAAATTAGTATTCTAAGAGCATAGTATGAATCACTTTGACAACTCTCGCAAGTTTCGCTCATATCACTCAATATATTTCTATCAAGGAGATTTTTAGTAGATATATCACTCTTATCATCACAACAAAATTATATCAATTAATTTGTTATCGTAGTATTTTTAATCAACTTGCCAAGTGAGAATTCGTCATTTTGAATCAAAGGGACTTTTAAGGGATTATTTTTAGGCTCTGACTAAGGGGTAGGATTTTGGGTTAGTGAGCATAAAAATTCTTCTCTTCCAGGGGCTCTTTGTGTGAGATTCTATTCTGAGCCTTTTGCTTTTCCTTTCTGTAGTAATCTCTTTTCAGTGATTTGAGAGATAAGATCTTCTTTGATTTTGGGTCGAGACTGTGTTCCTTTAGAAAGTTTCACAGTTATGGAGTTCGAACCCAAGACTGTGCTTCTCTTCTCGTTTTCTCTACATAAGATCTAGATTATCTTTGGAGAAGTTCACTTCGAGGTGCTTCACTTCTAGGAGTATACGAGATTATTTAGGAGAAGTTCATAGTGAGATCAGTGTTTCTCTTCTATAATGATTGAGGAGTGCGGAATGTGCGTCACTTTAGCTCTCCCCCTCTTTTTCTTGATTGAGTAACCCCGAATCATTTGAATAATGTTGAAGGCTTAACCGGGTGTTTGATAAAGAAAAAGAATGTCGGAGAAGGCTCAAAGGGGATATCTAGAGGAAAAAAAAAATAAAGGATTTATAATTTAGGCCAAGTGAGGAATTTCCTAATATGCCGTTATCATTTTCATGACAAACTATACACAAAAGCAATATTGAGGCAACGAAGGACAAACCAAAAGATAGTCATTTGAAATATGACACACACAAAAAATTTGAGGTTCAAATTCTCACATATATGGTGTGGCTTTGTGTCTAGTGAATCATATAAAGTTCTTTTGAATAAAAGAATGTTATATTGAATTTCAGGCAAAGAATTTAACTATATATTTCGAAGAAATATTTTTGTGAGTGATTTCAAAAATGGTCAAAATCATCGTCATCCCCCCTTTTTTTTGATAATATTTATATATATGTATTATTATATATATTTATTTAATAAAAATAAAATATATATATAAATATATAAAATATATATGTAATTTTTTTATTTTAATAAAAAAAAACATTAAAAGATAGAGTCACACATAATAATCAAGAAATATTAAGTAGCACATAGAATGTTAGATTGAAGCATAATAGAGCATGTAAAACATTGAAGTAAAATTGAGGTTCAACATGCCTAACTTAGCAATAAGGAATTGAAATCGTTTTTCATCCAATGCCTAAGTGAATAAGTCGGCAAGTTGAAGCTCCGTTTAACAAAATACATATCTATCGTGATTTTTTCTACATGATCTTTTATGAAATGATATCGTATGTCAGTGTGTTTCGTGCGTGAATGATGAACAGGATTGCAAGTAATGGCTATAGCACTTTGAGAATCACTATAAATGGGAATGTTATTGAAATCAAACTCGTAATCGCGTAGTTGTGTCCGCATCCAGAGAATTTGCGAGCAACAGCTGGCAGCCGCAACGTATTCCGCCTCGGCCGTCGATGTTGATACACAATTTTGTTTCTTTGAAGACCAGCAGACCAACTTTTCGCCTAAAAATTATGCTCCGCCAGACGTGCTTTTTCTGTCCATTCGACAACCTGCATAGTCAGCATCAGTGTAGCCAATTAGTCGAAAGTTAGTATTTTTAGGATACCAAAGCCCTAAGGTTGGAGTTCCTTTGAGATATCGTAGAATCCTCTTGACAGCATTCATGTGGGATTCCTTTGGGTCGGCTTGAAAGCGGGCGCATAGGCAAGTTGCAAACATAATGTCAGGTCGACTTGATGTCATGTAGAGAAGAGATCCGATAATGCTTCGATAGGTGGTGATGTTGACAGCCTTTCCAGACGGATCAACATCCAGTTTGCAATTAGTAGACATAGGAGTATTCATCGGTGTGCTCTTGTCTTGATTAAATCTCTTCAGAATATCTCGGATATATTTGTAAACCAAGAAAGAATTGGAGTTCTCCCATTAAGCTATCTCGAATTTTGTCCTCATGAGATTACCAAATTTCGGACAGAGACGTTCATTGATCGATCCGAAGATGATGTCGTCAACGTAAACTTAAACAATCATCAAGTCTTTGCCTTTCCTTTTGATGAAAAGGGTAGTATCGATTGTTCCTCTGATGAAGTTGGATTTGACCAAAAATTCGCTCAGAACATCATACCAAGCACGAGGGGCTTGTTTTAGTCCATAGAGTGCTTTGTCCAATCGATAGACATGATCAGGAAGGTTCTCGTGTATGAATCCTTCGGGTTGAGCGACGTAGACTTCTTCTTTTAATACGCTGTTGATAAAGGCAGTTTTGACGTCCATTTGATAGACTTTGAAGTCTTTGTGAGCTGCGTATGCTAGGAACAAGCGAATAGCTTCAATGCGTGCAACCGGAGCATACGTCTCGTCGTAATCAATTCCTTCTTGTTGATTGAATCTCTTAGCAACGAGTCGTGCTTTATTCCTGATTACTTCACCGTTCTCATTCTTCTTGTTCTTGAAAACCCATTTAGTTCCAATTATGTTTTTTCCTCGTGGTCGAGGAACTAATGTCCAAACTTGTAGACGCTCGAACTGGTTGAGTTCATCTTGCATCGCAATTACCCAATCCGGGTCTTTAAGAGCTTCGGCTACCTTATTTGGTTCGTTTTGGCTTAGGAAGCATGTGAATAAACTGCTTTGTGTAGACGTCCTAGTACGTACACCACTTGAAGGATCACCGATAATCTGATCAGTATGGTGAGCTCGAGTCCATTTGCGTTCGTGAGGAATAACTGAAGTAGATTCGTCATTGGATTGGAGATCGAGATATCCTGAATTAATGGGTTGATCATTTAGAGTTGGGAAATTCAATTCAGATGTTGAGTCGATAGGAATTTCCTCATTGTATTTGTAGGAACTGCAGTACTAGATGAAGATTCTGAATATTTAGATTCTCCAACAATTGTCGGATTTTGAAGAAAAGGAGTCTCATTATTAATTTCTTCCACTGAGGGAGATGGGGCACTGCTTGGAGTTAAGTGAGATGAAGCAGGCATTTGAGACTTGTTCCGATAAAAGTGTTCGAATAGAGAATCTAAATCTTCGTGGTCAGCGGGAATTGCTTCATTTGATGTTGATGTAGACGTTGCCGAAATTTGTTAACCTTGTGCCAACACGCCAGTAAGCTCGGGTTCTGAACTGTTTTGTTCAGAAGCCAAATCCGTCATTTCTTGAAAACTGAGGTTGTAGCTTTCAAGAATTGTACGAGAAGACTTGAGGTAGACGCGATATGATTTTGATGTAGAGTAATATCCGACAAAATTGGCTTCAAAGGCTTTGGGATCGAACTTGCTTCGATGCTCCCGATCGTTGGCCACAAAATACTTGCAACCAAATACTTTGAAGAATGAGATATTCGGAATTCGTGTATTAATTAGCTCATATGGTGTCTTCTCAAAGCGTTTGTGAATAATTGTCATGTTTTGAGTAAAGCAAGTTGTACTCACTGCTTCAGCCAATAGAAGTGAGGACGACCGGAGTGTATGATCATAGTTCTTGCAGCTTCAACTAGAGTCCGGTTCTTTCTTTCTACAATACCATTTTGTTGTGGCGTTTTTGCGGCTGAGAATTGTTGAATAATTCCAAGTGATTGGTAAAAATTGCTGAGATGTTGATTCTTGAATTCCGTCCCGTTGTCCGTTCTGATTACTTGGATTTTCTTTTGCAGGATTCTGAGTTGTATTCACAAAGCTAATTATCAAGTCTCCAGTCTCATCCTTAGTTCGGAGATATCTTGTCCATGTGTAGCGAGAATAATCGTCGATAATTACTAACACATATCTACGACCGTTGATGCTTTGTGTACGCATTGGTCCGCAGAGATCCATGTGCAGTAATTCTAAGGGTCGAGATGTAGAAGCAACTTGCTTGATTTTGTGTGATGCTCGCTTCATTTTTCCCATTTGAGAAGCCGAACAATGATGCTCTTGATTAGATGAAAATTTTGGCAGACCGTTAACCAATTTTTTAATACTGAGTTTGTGAGGAGCTTTTATGTTTAGATGAGATAGACGTTGATGCCATAAGTTGTTTCTCTTTATTGTTGTCTGAGAGATGAGCATACAGATGTTGAAGGTGGAACTGATGTCAGATTGATTGCGTATAGGTTAGATCTTCGTGATCCTATGAGAAGTTCTTGATTCTGACAATTCAAAACTTGGCACTGTTCAGCTAGAAATATGACTTGAAATCCTTTGTCACAGAATTGGCCTATGCTGAACAGATTGTGCTGGAGACCTTGGACGTAAGAGACATCTTTAATCGTCAAATTTGGCAGTAGAATGTCTCCAAATCCGAGTATGGGAGCTGAGTTATTGTTGCCAAATTGGACTTTACCATTGTACGATCTTGGTAGTTGCTCAACAGTTCTTGTTTTCCAGTCATGTGTGTGGAGCAACCAGAATCTAAATACCACACATGATGGATCTGCATAGAAAGAAATTAGGGAGACTTAGGTATCCACTTTCGAATGGGTCCTCTCGGATTAGCAGATTCGATAAGTAAGATTTGTTCATTTTTGGTTCTTAAATTATTGAAATGCTTAGGTACCCAAACAACATAGAAGTAGTTGGTTTAAGTAGTACCTCTTTAGAGCCTTAGTGGCTTGTTTTTGCCTAGGTGGTGATTTAGGAATCCATTGTGGTTGAACCTTACAAGGGAGGTTAATTTCAGCACGAACAAATGTCTGATTTGTCTTATTGCTGGAGAAAATCTTTTCTTTGGCTAGTCTCCTAAGGCGTTTGGCTGAATGAACGTGGACTGGATACCTTAGGTGAGAACAAGAATGTATAGAGCTATAAGCTTTCTTAATGGTTGGGTCTTGTTTCTTATGAGACTTAAGACTTGCATTTGTTTTAGAATGAATACGGTTTTTAGAAGTAGAACCAATTTCAAAGTTTGTGCTTTCAAAAATAATAGGCTTTAACGCATAATTTGAATTAACAATACTAGAAATAGTTGTCTTCGGACGAGTGTCCATAGTTTTTGACATAGAAGAAATAGATAACAAATCAGTTTTCTTCTAAAAATTTATTCCTAAAGAAAATTTATCTTTTGAAAAAGAGTAGAAAAAGAGTTAGTAAAAATCTTTTTCCTTTTTAAAGCATTTAAGGATTCGTTTTCTCTCTTTATAATTTCTAAAGAAAATTTATCTTTTGAAATATTTTGAAAATAATAGGAGAGTTTTTCTTAGCTTTATTCTTATCCTTCATTAAAGATTTTTCTTTCAGAATAAGATCAGGACAAGTTTTTAAAATAGAGGCAGTTTTGAGATTGAAAATCTCCGATAAAAGTTCGTTCTTTTCAGCTTTGAAATTCCATCTTTCTGTTTCCAAGGAAGCGTGTAAAATAGCTATTTTTCTAATAATAGCTGGAATATAACAGAAATTAGAATTTTGAGAATGATCATTATTTTCTTCCTTATTTTTCGAAAAATCTTCTAGGGAATATAATGAAGTATAATCACTAGACAAGGTAAGAACTCTTGTCTTGTAACTATCATTCAAGTCGGTGTAGTCAAAAGGAATGTCAGTCCTATCAGTGGCTTGTCGTTTAGATTCTTCTAAAGCATTTATTTCGGAAGAATTAGTAAATGCCATTAAAGAAGTTAATCATAATCCCATATACTTGATATCGTAAAATTGTCTAACATTGACCTTTTTCAAGTTACAGAGATTGTTAAAACTTAAGCCCTCTTTAGGATTATAAAATTCTGTATCAAGAGGTTGATTTAGAAATATAGTTTGATCCGTTTGACCCCTTTTTATTAGAAGATCATCTAACGTTTTAATCCTTGAATAAAGTTTCTTACGTTCGTCAGAAATTTCTTTGAAATTATTTTTAGAAATCTCTAAGTCTCTCTGACAATCAATAAGAATCGTATTAAGTTCAGTAATCTTAGTCGCAGAGGTAGCTACGGTTAATTCAAGATTTTTTCCTTAGCGTTAGATAAGAGAATTTCGAGATGAATTTTCTTATCTAATTGCTTTTGGAAATTGCTTTCGCTAAGAGCTAGTTTCTCTTCTAATTCCTTTGTTCGTTTCCGCTCAATTTTCATGTTAGTGTACTTAAGCTGTAACGATTCTAACATGTTTAATAACGTGGAATTAGACAATTGTACCTCTTGTGACGAAGAGGATGTTTTATCGTCGTCGTTGTCAGGCCTCCTGGATGGATCATCATTTGAAGCGTCGTCGAGGTATGCCATTAGTGCAAGATTTTCGTCTTCAGAATATGTGGTATCCTCCAGCCAATGCTCTTGTTCTGCCATCAATGTTACTCCAGCTTCTTTTTGTTTAGTGAGTTGGAATTTTTTGGAGTAGTAGTTGACATCCTTTTTCTTGGGTAGTTTGCATTCTCTGGAGAAGTGTCCTACCTTTCCACAGTTATAGCATTTTTGAGGTTCTTTGACACTTTTGGATTCTGAGGACTCGGCCGGTCTTTCCCTTTGCTTGGAGCTAGATGTCCGAAGTCTATTGGCAGAAGACGAGGATTTCTTTTTGTAAAAGTTTTTACTCATCATTTTAGAAATGAGAGCTAACTGTTTCTTGAACTCCTTCATATCAGGTTCGGAGTCCGAGTCAGATTCTTCTTCACCTTCTGAAGAACTTGGCAGCTTGATACTTTTATCCTTTCGAGATTGAATGTGCTTTCTTTCAGAGACAAGTGCTATAGAGTCGTCGATCTGCTTGCCCTTTAGTTCTTTTTGAATCTCGCTTATATCTTCTTCATGTTGGGCGAGATTGTCAAAGACGGCGTGGATATCCATTTCGTCCAGATCCTTATTTTTGTCGGATTTGAATGGATATTTTCTTCCACTCCGGTTGAAGAGAAGAGAGAAATCTGATGTTGACCTCCATGTTGGTCTTGAATATGTCAATCTTCCTCATTTCATTGAGAAGGGTTAGATATCTTTGATAGAGTTCATAAACTGATTCCTCCATCTTGGCCTTGAAAGAGTCATAAGCAGTTAGGATATTTGCTTTCTTTGCTTTGACTCCAACTTCAGTTAGTTGCATCATCTTGTGGAGCTCGTCCCACATGACTTTTGCACTTGATAGACTATGTATTTGCATATAGATGTCATTCAGTATTCCTTGCATTAGGAAAGTCTTGGCTCCCAAGTCTGCTTTGGCTCTTAAACGCTGCCCCTCGGGATATTCACCAGGGACTTTAAGTCTTCTGGTTGCAGGAATATGAGGATTGTTTGTGGCATCTCCTTCTTGGATGAGCCAGAATTGAGCTGGACCTTCTTGAAGTGAAGCGATCAAATTTGAGGCTTGATCTTTCGTTTCCAAGAAGTTCAAGAACCGGCTTCTCCATACCGTGTATTCGCCTGTTCGAAGAATTGGAGGGCGGACGTCATTTTCAAGTGAGTAGGCATCCATTTTTGTTGATTGGTAGGATCTTCGTGAAAGTTTGGAATAATAATGAAAAATGCTTCACAAGTGACAAACTTAGTTAAGAAATATTTGATTCGCACTTAAACAACTTCCTTTTTGAACCTATGATGCGGTCGTGAAAGAGAAAGTGTTATGTTTATGATAATATTTGGTAAATAAAAATTGATACTTCAAGAATCGTTAAAGAAATTTCAATAAGTGATCAAAAATATTGAGTATAAAAAATTGATAGTTCGGAGTCAAATATATTTAGCAAGTTTTGAAGTTCACAATTTTTTATTTCTTTTAAGAAATGATGTGGCTGAAATGTTTTTCGAGCAGGAAGGTTTTTCGATTTAAAAATTTGTGTCTTTTAATCAAAAAAGGTTTTCGAACGTTTAGGGATTTAGTTATTTGTTAATCGAAGAATATTTTTCGGAAATTGTTGAAAAGATGATCTTATCGAAAAATATTTTGTCGAAAAAAATGTTGATCGCAAAAACTCTTATCGAATAACTTTTGATCGAAAAAATTACTTGTGATCGAAAAATTACTTGTAATCGAAAAATTACTAGTGATCGAGAACAAAAAATTTGTTTTTAGTTTGACTCAAATTGTTGACTGTAAAAATTTTTCGATGGAATATTTTTCGATCGAAAATATGTTATGGCTAATTATGGATCGAAAAACTTATTCGCTCGAAAAATATATTTATATATGAACCGAAAAACTAATAATTGAAATAATGTTTTTCGAGTCTTAAATTTGAGTCAAACACTCGAAAATAGTGTTTGTGGTCGAAAAAATATCTCGGCTGTAAACTTGGTCGAAAAAATATTTTTCAATCCAAGTTTTTCGATCAAAGAACTTGATCGAAGAACAATAAAGATCAATGTAACAGTGAAAATTCCAGATTTAATCGAAATGTTCAATTTAGTCGCTGAAATTCTGGATAATCACTCGTTTAACAGTTCTAAATATGATCAAACACAGAATCAACCACGTTTAATTGCCAAATATATCGGGATTTAAGAAAATCAGATTGAACTCAAAACTTGATCGCAAACTTAAAAATCAATGTAGATTAAAAATTTGAATTATAATTACGTTCTAAGCGATTGAAATTAGTACGTAAATCAATCCTAACATATAATCTATCACTTATTCAGCAATATCAATAGCAAAATTTGCACAACTAAGAATATCGATCAAAATATAAGTCACGTTAGTTTTTCGATCGAAAAATCTGGAAAATTATTTTGATCTGAAAATTGCGAATTCTGTCCAAAATCAATCACGATTTGCTCTCATACCAATTGTTAGGTCATGATTCATCAATCAACAAACAATATTAGCACGAATTCTCGGTATTCGAGTAAGAAATCTTACGATATACGATCGGTCGAATATCCGCTTTGAAGATCTTGAGAGGTTGTTAGATGTTTCCTTGTTTCTCGAGCGTTACATCTCGTTTAAAATATAAATTCGAAACTTATTATTTTCGCAATGACGAATTGTTATTTACATTGATAGTGTACATCATATTTATACCAATATTTAAGGTATAATTACTCTTAAGTCATACACTATCAATATTTCTTATTACGCCCCTAATTACAAGGATAATGAAATAATAAAGCACAATTCTAATATACTCTTCACTGCTGGCCCTCAATGAAACAAAATTGTGTGTCAACATCAACGGCCGAGGCGGAATACGTCGCGACTGCCAGCTGTTGCTCGCAAATTCTATGGATGCGGACACAACTACGCGATTACGGGTTTGATTTTAATAACATTCCCATTTACAGTGATTCTCAAAGTGCTATAGCTATTACTTGCAATCCTGTTCATCATTCACGCATGAAACACATAGATATTCGCTATCATTTTATAAAAGATCATGTAGAAAAAGGCACTATAGATATGTATTTTGTAAAAATGGAGCTTAATCTTGCCGACTTATTCACTAAGGCATTGGATGAAAAACGATTCCAATTCCTTATTGCTAAGTTAGGCATGTTGAATCGCAATCTTACTTGAAAAGTGTTTTACATGCTCTATTATGCTTCTATGTGATATTCTATGTACTTCTTGATATTCTTTGTCTAAAAATTCACATGACTTTCTTTTACTCAAGAACCACGTATGTTTCACTAAACAAAAAGCCACATTACATATGTGAGAATTTGAACGTCAATAATTTTTTTTCTTTGGTGTGACACACTTCAAATGACTATTCTTTAGTTTGTACTTCGTAGCTTTATTCTTACTTTTGTGATTATTTCGTCATGAAAATGATAAGGGAATATTAGGAAATTCCTCACTTGGCCCAAATTATAAATCCTTTAATTTTTCCCTTAGAAATTCCCTTTTGGGCCTTCTCCGACATTATTTTTCTTTATCAAAACCAATTAAGCCCTCAACCTTATTCACAAGATTCGAGGTTACTCAATCACGAAAAAGAGGGGGAGAGCAAAAGAGATGCACATGATGAATTTCTCAATCATTATAGAAGAGAAACATGAATCTCGCTGTGAACTTCTCCTAGATAATCTCGTATACTCCTAGAAGAGAAGCACCTCGAAGTGAACTTCTCCAACGACAATCTAGATCTTACAAATAGAGAAAGCGAGAAGAGAAGCACAACCTTGGGTTCGAATTCCATAAATGTGGAACCTTCGAAAGGAACACGGTCTCGACCTAAAAAGAAGTTCTAATCTCTCAAAGTTTTGTAAAGAAGACGAGACTCATCCTGAAAAGAAAAGCAAAAGGATCAACACAGAATTTCACAAAAGGGCCCCTGGAACTGAAGAATTATTTTTTAAGCTCACTAACCCAAAATTTCTTACCCCTTTAGTCAGAGCCTAAAAATAATCCATTAAATGTCCCATTTGATTCAAAATGATGAACTTTCACGAGGTAAGTTAATTAAAAATACTATGATAACATATTAATTGATATAATTTTGTCGTGATGATATGAGTGATATATCTACTAAATATTTCCTTGATAAAAATAAATTGAGTGGTATGTGCGAAACTTGCGAGAGTTGTCGAAGTGATTCATACGATGATCTTAGAATATTAGTCTAGTTACATGATTTTATGGCAAATTATTATTTTATATGTCATAAGAAATTTTTGTGTGATAGTGTTCAAAATGTCCCATCCGACCCCTAAACAAAAATATTTTTGAAATTTTTTATTTGAAAATATCTTTCGCACATTTTAAATGCATTAATACATGCATTGGCTCAGAATTGATAAAATGCGAAATTTTCTGAAAAACGCAAAAATTTTATTGAATTTATGCTAAATTATTTAAAATGCGTTACTTATTCTTAAATAGTAAATTTTCATATGCCAAATTGTACTAAATATGTGCTTAAAATGCCGAAAAGTTAAATCGTGCAATTGTTGAGGGGGAGTTTTATATGAGAATTTGTTATTATCTCCTATATGATTTACTTATAAAACATGACTTCTAACATTTTTTCTAAGCATCACAGATTTCAGAGCTCATCCGATGAGTCAAATGTTGAATTTCATCAACATTAGGAGAAAATTTCATCGATTTCAGAAATACATGGAGCATTATGCAATTTACTTTTGGGTTAATTCATAAAAGATTAAGTTTTAGTTTAATCAGACCTGAATTTTAACGAAAATCCAAAATATTTTTTTTTTGCCCAACGTATTTTTACCTTACCCGATCGTAAAGTATTAATACCACTTTATCGATCAAAAAACTCACTCACACGCAACTCATTTCCATCAAAAAACTTTTCGACTTCTGAAAAATACTTTTCGAACTCCGGCGATATTCAACAAAAATCATCTTATCTCTGAGATTTTCTCACTAAACTCGCTCATTTCGAAGGTAGAAACACGTTTCGAATCATTTTCCGTTCAAAAACTCGCAAGCAGTTTCACGAAAACATTTGAAGAAATTTCATTTTCTTACTTTTTCGACTAAAAACGATTTTAAACTCTCAAATCAACGTGTTCAAACTCGACGGTTTGGGTTAAAATCATGATATTTGGATTCGCAACTGTTTTCTGAACGTTCCGAACCCATATTTACTCATGATTTACCCAGAAATCGAAATTTACGTATTACGCGTTTATTGTTTGATTTGAAAGTTTTTCGACAAACAGTGTCGTCGAAGAACTTTAGTTTTTGTTAAGTTTTATTCGTTCGCAAAACACAGCGTCGAAAACCTTTTGTTATTGATATTCTTTTATTCGATCGTAAAACTTCGCGGCGAAAACGTAATTTTTCGATTATATTTTATTCGATCGCAAAAGTCAGCGTCGAAAACTTTAAGTTTTTCGATATTCTTTTATTCGATCGCAAAACTACGCGGCGAAAAACTTAAGTTTTTCGACAACTTTTTATTCGATCGAAAACTTACTCAGCGAAAAACTATTGTTTTTCGATAACATTTTATTCGATCGTAAAAGTCATCGGCAAAAACTTGAGCTATTCGACAAATGTTTATTCGATCGCAAAATTTAACGATCGAATAAATTGTTACTCGAATAAAAACACGCTGAAAAAGACTTCGAAATTTTTTTCAAGACTTAGAAAATTTTCGATCGCAAAAAAAAAATAACATTCAAATTAATTCCCGATCGAATAACAATACACTTCTAAGACAGTCAATTTTACAAATTTTGCAAAATTTTTCACTTAGTTTTTCGAACATAAACCTTAACACTTACAATTTTCTCTAATTCCATTCTAATCCCGATTATATGCAAATGAAATTTCCCACTAATGAATTATCTTTCATTTTTTTACAGATATGGCAACTCCAAACTACCCAAACATCTACCCCACTAGAAGTTATATGCCAATTTAAGATAACAACTACCAGCTGGACCTTACAACGTTTAGGTGTCCGGATGAAGTCATCATCTCCATCCTCAAAGGACACCCACTATGGCCAGCCTTGACCAGGACGTCCACCGTACCAATGGTCTATCTCCAGCAATTTTCTGTGGAAGTATGAAGAGTTTCGTCAATGGCGATAGCGTGGAATACATGACGAAGCTCAACACAAGACATATCGCCCTGACGAAAAATCTGATGGCCATGGTGCTCGATCTCCCGCACTACGACGAATATGATCAACTTCCAACGGATGCGGAGATCGTAGAAGATATGCTCCGGATGGGATACAAACCCCCGCCTGACCAAACTGTCGAACTTTCAAAATAGCGGGATCCAACATCCGTGGAAGACATTGTTCGGCATAATCAACAAATGCCTCTCTCCAAAACACTCCGGCTTCGACAAGGCGAACGGGAATATCCTTCGCATCTTTCATGGAGTGATCTTTTCCAAGAAATACGACGTGGCCTAGCTAATTTGGAATGATCTAGCGGACCAGATGCGTCAAAGGGAGACCAAATCAAAGGCCAAATCTCTCACTTCATAGACATCCATCCAAAGATCCCGAGACTACCACAAGTTGGGGAATACATTCCGCCACGCATTCGATTCTTTCACAACCCGAAGTCAGCCGACCTAGCGCTCCAACCAATGCTGATCCCATTGGAGCTGCTTCGACTAGCTGATCCAACGGACGAGGCCTACCAAGACTACTGTTAAAACAACCCCATCACGGAGGAGATGGTACGAGCCTTGGATCCAGCTCCGGCACCTTCTCAAATGGAATCGCTGGTGGAAACAACGGAGCCCAAAGCCACGGCTCAGGAGATAGAGACACCCGCCGTCGAGCCGCATGTGTTCCTCGAGATGTCTCTCCTGAGGCCACTGACTCAGATGAAGAATACAAACTCCAAAGAAGGGGCTATCGTCGACATCAACTCTCGGCGCCATCTTTATCTCCTTCAACAGTACCGACTTCGGTGCCAACATCTCCACCACCAACGGATCAGCAAACCACACAGATTCCAATTGAATCTGTCTCAACACCCATAGATGTGATACATATTGTATCATCTCAAGGATTGGGTGGAAGCCCTATTGGACCCCCGATATCTTCGGAGCCAACAATAGGCCAACCCATTGAAGTGGTGACTTCAGGGTTGACAACGGATGTCCCAGGACGTTCCGAACTATCAAGACATACTCAAGGCGGCACATCGGAAACCTTTTCGGATGTTGTGACAGTTGAGCGCCTCCCTGGCCCCACTCCACCAATGATCGTGACGAAGCAATGCCTACAGGAAGCGCTCTCCACAACCATGTCTTCTCTTGAAGATCATCTGATGGATCGCATGCTTAAAGCCATCGAGACTTCCCGAAGAGATACCGGGAAAGCACCAGTCTCCGAGGCTGCTCTGACCGACACACAAACCACCCCCGTTTCCTCACCACCTCTTACCACCACCATACACACCCCCATACAACCCACCCTCACCATCCCTACTCCATTACCTTCTCTTATCAATCCATATACCATCTCGATCACCCAACTTCACGACATACTCATCTCCCGCCTCATCGCCTTAGAGACCAGGACCCCCGCTGAGATGAGTCTCTACAAAAGGCTGGTAGATGAACCGGAGCCGGCAGCACAAACAAGGTGCCGAGAAGAGAGCTCCCGCACCAAACGAGCGCACATCAACCGCACTCGGGAAGAGATAGATGAAAGCTATCTCCCTTTCCTTCCACCAGATGAGGTCTACCGTCTGTATCAGATGTACAAGAGAAAATACCAGACGCACTCCGGATATATCTAGATTGAAGGACTAGATGGACTGGAGAGATTCATGGTGCGGCAGATCAAGTATCACACCGCACACGACCTTCAAATCGCTATAGAGAACAATATGAAGAAGGTCAACATGGAGTCTCCGCTCATGAAGGGCTTCCCACTCAACAATTTTCCCGAGAACTACATCTTCAAGATATCTTGTCTCGCCATAACCTATCGGAATCCAGTTATTGGAAAGACGAGGGCTATGATGAAGTCAGAGATCCACAAGTTCTGTGACGGGACACTAAAGTTAGTGAGGAAAAACATACAGAAAATATTGGAAGAGATCACCGAAGAGACAATCTTCGAAGATCTTTGTGAAGAAGAGGTCCCACTCTTAAATGAGCTTCTGGATGCGATAAATGAGAGATTGGAGTTGAGGAATGATGTTCGACGATACGAGACAGCATTGGGATTGCAAAAATCGTTTTACGCCCGACAAGGATTAAAGGAGCTGAAACGAAGACAAGCACAAAGGGGGAGATTGAAGAGAATTTAAAATTGTGCTTTGTAATTTATTATCCTTGCAACGTAATTAGTAGTTTTGATAGTGTAGGACCAAATAGTAAATATACCATGTAAATAGGTAGAAATACAATGTACACTATCAAAATCAGAATACAAGTTCATTTCGGAAAAATTACGAGCATTGAATTCACATTCTAAGAGAGAGAAAAGTAATCGAGAAACTCTCTCTCTCAAGATCTTCAAATAAGATATTCGACCGAAGGTATATTATACGATTTATCATTCGAATATCTAGAATTCATGCTTAGATCGATCGGTAGTTGATAAAATAGGACCTAACATAGGTTTGAAAAGGAAATTGTTTAAAGTACGTATCAAATATTACTAACGAAGTTTGTCACTTGTGAAGTGCTTTTACCATTTCGATTCCAAACTTTCACGAAGATCCTACCAATCAACTACAAATGGATGCTTACTCACTCGAAAATGACGCCCGCCCTCCAATTCTACGAAGAGGCAAATACACCGTATGGAGAAGCCGATTCGTGAACTTCTTGGAAACAAAAGATCAAGCTACTAATTTGATAGCTTCCCTTCAAAAAGGTCCCGCTCAATTTTGGCTCATCCAAGAAGGCGATGCCACTAGTAATCCTCCCATTCCTGCTACTTGAAGACTCAAAATTCCTAGTGAATATACCGAGGGGGAGCGATTAAGATCCAAAGCAGATTTAGGAGCCAATACTTTCCTAATGCAAGGAATTCCAAATGACATCTATATGCAAATAGATAGTCTATCTAGTGCAAAAGTTATGTGGGATGAACTCCACAAAATGATGCAACGGACCGAAGTCGGAGTCAAAGCCAAGAAAGCCAATATTGTCACCGCTTACGACTCATTCAAAGCAAAGTCGGAGGAAAACGTTTATGAACTCTATCAATGTTATTTAACTCTTCTCAATGAGATGAGGAAGATAGAAATT
Source organism: Linderniella brevidens (assembly GCA_004919715.1). NCBI lineage: Eukaryota > Viridiplantae > Streptophyta > Magnoliopsida > Lamiales > Linderniaceae > Linderniella > Linderniella brevidens. The sequence continues at coordinate 9,653,971 of SWDC01000148.1, forward strand.
TTCAAGACCAACATGTAGGTCAACATCCGATTTCTCTCTTCTCTTCAACTGGAGTGGAAGAAAATATCCATGCAAATCCATCAAAACAAGGATTTGGACAAAATGGATATCCACGCCGTCATTGATAATCTCGCTCAACACGAGGAAGATATAAGCGAAATACAAAAAGAACTTAAGGGCAAGCAGATCGAAGAATCTATAGCTCTAGTTTCTGAAAGAAAAACTAGTCGATCTCGCAACGATGAAAGCATCAAGTTGCCAAGTTGTTCCGAAGATGAAGACGAATCAGAATTGGACTCCGAGCCTGATATGCAATAGTTCAAGAAACAATTGGCTCTCATTACTAAAATGATGAGCAAAAAGTTCTATAAAAAAAAATTCTCCTCTTCTACTAATAGACTTCGGACATCAAGCTCCAAGCACAAGGAAAGACCGGCCGAGTCGTCAGAACATAAAAATGCCAAAGAACCACAAAAGTGCGACAATTGTGGAAAGATAGGGCACTTCGCCAGAAAATGCAATCTTCCTAAGAAGAAAGACGTCAACTACTACTCTAAGAAATTCCAACTAACTAAACAAAAAGAGGTTGGAGTAGCTCTGATGGCCGAACAAGAGCATTGGCTGGAAGACACCACAGATTCTGAAAACGAAAATCTCGCTCTAATGGCATACCTCGACGACGCCTCAAACAATAACTCATCAAGGAGGTCATACGACGAACAAAAAGCATCAATCTCATCACAAGAGGTAACAATGCCTAACTTTACATTATTAAACATGTTAGAATCTTTACAGTTTAAGTATACTAACATGAAAAATGAGCGGAAAAGTACAAAAGAATTAGAGGAGAGACTAGCCCTTAGAGAAAATAATTTCCAAAAGCAATTAGATAGAACAATTCACTTAGAAATTCTTTTATCTAATGCTAAGGAAATCATAACTAGTCTTGAATCTAGGATAGCTACCTCTGAGATAAAAATAAATGACCTTAGTAAGACTCTTAGCGATTGTCAGATATATTTAGAAATTTCTAGAAATAATTTTTAAGGAAATCTCTGACGAGTGCAAGAAGCTTTATCTTTGATTAAAACTTTAGACGATCTTTTAACAAAAAGGGGGCAAACGGATCATACTATATTTCTAAATCAACCTCTTGATATAGAATTTTATAATCCTAAAGAAGGCTTAGGTTTTAACAGTCCCTGTAACTTGAAAAAGGTCAATGTCAAACAGTTATATGATATCAAATATATGGGATTATGATTTACTTCTCTAATGGCCTATACTAATTCTTCCGAAGTAAATGCCTTAGAAGAATATAAACGAAAAACCATAAATAGGATTGACATCCCCTTTGGCTACACCGATTTGAATAATAGTTACAAGACACGGGAAGATAGGAAGAAAATGGAGCACATCTTCATTCTCAACTATCTTGGCCCCGATCGGAGTGGCATCCCAACTGATCAACTGAAGAAAAATTTCAGGGACAAGCCACCGATTCTCTAACTCATCGGAGTCTCGCATACGATCGGAAGCTACCGTACCCCTATCTACATCATTGAGCGAGCGGACGGCAACCACACTCGAGAAGAGATAGATGAAAGATATCTCCTTTTCCTTCCACCGGATGAGGTCCATCATCTGTATCAGATGTACAAGAGAAAATACCCGACGCACTCCGGATATGTCAAGACTGAAGCACTCGAGGGACTGAAGAGATTCATGGTGCGGCAGATCAAGTATCACACCGCACACGACCTTCAAATCACTATAGAAAACAATATGAAGAAGGTCAACATGGAGTCTCCGCTCATGAAGGGCTTCCCACTCAACAATTTTCCCGAGAACTACATCTTCAAGAAACCTTGTCTTGCAATAACCTATCGGAATCCAGTCAGAAAGACGAGGGCTATGATGAAGTTAGATATCCACAAGTTCTGTGACGGGACACTAAAGTTAGTGAGGAAGAACATCCAGAAAATATTGGAGAGATCACCGAAGAGACAATCTTCGAAGATCTTTGTGAAGAAGAGACCCCACTCTTAAATGACCTTCTAGATGCGTTAAATGAGAGATTGGAGCTGAGGGATGCTGTTCGACGATACGAGACAACATTGGGATTGCAAAAATCGCTTTACGCCCGACAAGGATAAAAGGAGCTGAAACGAAGACAAGCAGAAAGGGGGAGATTGAAGAGAATTTAAAATTGTGCTTTGTAATTTTATTATCCTTGTAATTAGGGGCGTAATTAGTAGTTTTGATAGTATAGGGCCAAATAGTATATATACCATGTAAATAGGTATAAATACAATGTACACTATCAAAATAAAAAATACAAGTTCATTTCGGAAAAAATTACGGGCATTGAATTCACATTCTAAGAGAGAGAAAAGTAATCAAGAAACTCTCTCTCTCACAATCTTGAAAGAAGATATTCGACCGAAGGTATATTGTGAGATTTATCATTCGAATATCTTGAATTCATGCTTAGATCTATCGGTAGTTGATAAAATAGGACCTAACATAGCTTCTCTTCAAGATGGTCCCGTTCAATTTTGGCTTATCCAAGTAGGCGATGCTACTAATAATCCTCCCATTCCCTCCACTAAAAGACTCAAAATTCCTAGTGAATACACCGAGGGGGAGCGATTAAGAGTCAAAGCAGATTTAGGAGCCAAAACTTTCCTAATGCAAGTAATTCCTAATGACATCTATATGCAAATAGATAGTCTATCTAGTGCAAAAGCTATGTGGGACGAGCTCCACAAAATGATGCAACGGACCGAAGTCGGAGTCAAAGCCAAGAAAGCGAACATTCTCACTGCTTACGACTCATTCAAAGCAAAGACGGAGGAAAACGTTTATGAACTGTATCAACTCTATTTCACTCTTCTTAATGAGATGCAGAAAAAAGAAGTTTTCAAGACCAACATGGAGGTCAACATCTGATTTCTCTCTTCTCTTCAACCTGAGTGGAAGAAAATATCCATGCAAATCCGTCAAAACAAGGATTTCGACGAGATGGATATCCACGCCGTCTTTGATAATCTCGCTCAACACGAGGAAGACATAAGCGAGATACGAAAAGAACTTAAGGGCAAACAGATCGAAGACTCTACAGCTCTAGTTTCTGAAAGAAAAAATAGTCGATCTTGCAAAGATAGAAGCATCAAGTTGCAAAGTTGTTCCGAAGATGAAGACGAATCAGAATTTGACTCCGAGCCTGATATGCAAGAGTTCAAGAAACAATTGGCTCTCATTACTAAAATGATGAGCAAAATGTTCTATAAAAAGAAATTCTCCTCTTCTACTAATAGACTTCGGACATCAAGCTCCAAGCACAAGGGAAGACCGGCCGAGTCGTCAGAACTTAAACATGCCAAAGAACCACAAAAGTGCGACAATTGTGGAAAGATAGGGCACTTCCCCAGAAAATGCAATCTTCCTAAGAAGAAAGACGTCAACTATTACTCTAAGAAATTCAAATTAACTAAACAAAAAGTGGCTGGAGTAGCTCTGATGGCCGAACAAGAGCATTGGCTGGAAGACACCACAGATTCTGAAAACGAAAATCTCGCTCTAATGGCATACCTCGACGACGCCTCAAACAATAACTCATCAAGGAGGTCATACGACGAACAAAAAGCATCAATCTCATCACAAGAGGTAACAATGCCTAACTTTACATTATTAAACATGTTAGAATCTTTACAGTTTAAGTATACTAACATGAAAAATGAGCGGAAAAGTACAAAAGAATTAGAGGAGAGACTAGCCCTTAGAGAAAATAATTTCCAAAAGCAATTAGATAGAACAATTCACTTAGAAATTCTTTTATCTAATGCTAAGGAAATCATAACTAGTCTTGAATCTAGGATAGCTACCTCTGAGATAAAAATAAATGACCTTAGTAAGACTCTTAGCGATTGTCAGATAGATTTAGAAATGTCTAGAAATAATTTTTAAGGAAATCTCTGACGAGCGTAAGAAGCTTTACTTTTTGATTAAAACTTTAGACGATCTTCTAACAAATAGGGGGCAAACGGATCATACTATATTTCTAAATCAACCTCTTGATATAGAATTTTATAATCCTAAAGAAGGCTTAGGTTTTAACAGTCCCTGTAACTTGAAAAAGGTCAATGTCAAACAGTTATATGATATCAAATATATGGGATTATGATTTACTTCTCTAATGGCCTATACTAATTCTTCCGAAGTAAATGCCTTAGAAGAATATAAACGAAAAACCACAAATAGGATTGACATCCCCTTTGGCTACACCGATTTGAATAATAGTTACAAGACACGGGAAGATAGGAAGAAAATGGAGCACATCTTCATTCTCAACTATCTTGGCCCCGATCGGAGTGACATCCCAACTGATCAACTGAAGAAAAATTTCAGGGACAAGCCACCGATTCTCTAACTCATCGGAGTCTCGCATACGATCGGAAGCTACCGTACCCCTATCTACATCATTGAGCGAGCGGACGGCAACCACACTCGAGAAGAGATAGATGAAAGATATCTCCTTTTCCTTCCACCGGATGAGGTCCATCATCTGTATCAGATGTACAAGAGAAAATACCCGACGCACTCCGGATATATCAAGACTGAAGCACTCGAGGGACTGAAGAGATTCATGGTGCGGCAGATCAAGTATCACACCGCACACGACCTTCAAATCACTATAGAAAACAATATGAAGAAGGTCAACATGGAGTCTCCGCTCATGAAGGGCTTCCCACTCAACAATTTTCCCGAGAACTACATCTTCAAGAAACCTTGTCTTGCAATAACCTATCGGAATCCAGTCAGAAAGACGAGGGCTATGATGAAGTTAGAGATCCACAAGTTCTGTGACGGGACACTAAAGTTAGTGAGGAAGAACATCCAGAAAATATTGGAGAGATCACCGAAGAGACAATCTTCGAAGATCTTTGTGAAGAAGAGACCCCACTCTTAAATGACCTTCTAGATGCGTTAAATGAGAGATTGGAGCTGAGGAATGCTGTTCGACGATACGAGACAACATTGGGATTGCAAAAATCGCTTTACGCCCGACAAGGATAAAAGGAGCTGAAACGAAGACAAGCAGAAAGGGGGAGATTGAAGAGAATTTAAAATTGTGCTTTGTAATTTTATTATCCTTGTAATTAGGGGCGTAATTAGTAGTTTTGATAGTATAGGGCCAAATAGTATATATACCATGTAAATAGGTATAAATACAATGTACACTATCAAAATAAAAAATACAAGTTCATTTCGGAAAAAATTACGGGCATTGAATTCACATTCTAAGAGAGAGAAAAGTAATCAAGAAACTCTCTCTCTCACAATCTTGAAAGAAGATATTCGACCGAAGGTATATTGTGAGATTTATCATTCGAATATCTTGAATTCATGCTTAGATCTATCGGTAGTTGATAAAATAGGACCTAACATAGCTTCTCTTCAAGATGGTCCCGTTCAATTTTGGCTTATCCAAGTAGGCGATGCTACTAATAATCCTCCCATTCCCTCCACTAAAAGACTCAAAATTCCTAGTGAATACACCGAGGGGGAGCGATTAAGAGTCAAAGCAGATTTAGGAGCCAAAACTTTCCTAATGCAAGTAATTCCTAATGACATCTATATGCAAATAGATAGTCTATCTAGTGCAAAAGCTATGTGGGACGAGCTCCACAAAATGATGCAACGGACCGAAGTCGGAGTCAAAGCCAAGAAAGCGAACATTCTCACTGCTTACGACTCATTCAAAGCAAAGACGGAGGAAAACGTTTATGAACTGTATCAACTCTATTTCACTCTTCTTAATGAGATGCAGAAAAAAGAAGTTTTCAAGACCAACATGGAGGTCAACATCTGATTTCTCTCTTCTCTTCAACCTGAGTGGAAGAAAATATCCATGCAAATCCGTCAAAACAAGGATTTCGACGAGATGGATATCCACGCCGTCTTTGATAATCTCGCTCAACACGAGGAAGACATAAGCGAGATACGAAAAGAACTTAAGGGCAAACAGATCGAAGACTCTACAGCTCTAGTTTCTGAAAGAAAAAATAGTCGATCTTGCAAAGATAGAAGCATCAAGTTGCAAAGTTGTTCCGAAGATGAAGACGAATCAGAATTTGACTCCGAGCCTGATATGCAAGAGTTCAAGAAACAATTGGCTCTCATTACTAAAATGATGAGCAAAATGTTCTATAAAAAGAAATTCTCCTCTTCTACTAATAGACTTCGGACATCAAGCTCCAAGCACAAGGGAAGACCGGCCGAGTCGTCAGAACTTAAACATGCCAAAGAACCACAAAAGTGCGACAATTGTGGAAAGATAGGGCACTTCCCCAGAAAATGCAATCTTCCTAAGAAGAAAGACGTCAACTATTACTCTAGGAAATTCAAATTAACTAAACAAAAAGTGGCTGGAGTAGCTCTGATGGCCGAACAAGAGCATTGGCTGGAAGACACCACAGATTCTGAAAACGAAATCTTGCTATAATGGCATACCTCGACGACGCCTCAAACAATAACTCATCAAGGAGGTCATACGACGAAGAAAAAACATCAATCTCATCACAAGAGGTAACAATGCCTAACTTTACATTATTAAACATGTTAGAATCTTTACAGTTTAAGTATACTAACATGAAAAATGAGCGGAAAAGTACAAAAGAATTAGAGGAGAGACTAGCCCTTAGAGAAAATAATTTCCAAAAGCAATTAGATAGAACAATTCACTTAGAAATTCTTTTATCTAATGCTAAGGAAATCATAACTAGTCTTGAATCTAGGATAGCTACCTCTGAGATAAAAATAAATGACCTTAGTAAGACTCTTAGCGATTGTCAGATATATTTAGAAATTTCTAGAAATAATTTTTAAGGAAATCTCTGACGAGTGCAAGAAGCTTTATCTTTGATTAAAACTTTAGACGATCTTTTAACAAAAAGGGGGCAAACGGATCATACTATATTTCTAAATCAACCTCTTGATATAGAATTTTATAATCCTAAAGAAGACTTAGGTTTTAACAGTCCCTGTAACTTGAAAAGGTCAATGTCAAACAGTTATATGATATCAAATATATGGGATTATGATTTACTTCTCTAATGGCCTATACTAATTCTTCCGAAGTAAATGCCTTAGAAGAATATAAACGAAAAGCCAAAAATAGGATTGACATCCCCTTTCGCTACACCGATTTGAATAATAATTACAAGATACGGGAAATCAACATGTCTAGTGACTATATTTCATTATATCCATTATATGATTTTCCTAAAGTTAAGGAATAAAATTATGATCATTGTCAAAATTCTATTTTCTGTTATATGCCTGCTATTATTAAGAAAATAGCTGATTTAAACGCTTCCTTAGAGACAGAAAGAAAGAATTTCAAAGCTGAAAAGAATGAGCTTTTATTGGATATTTCTAATCTAAAAAATTCCTCGATTTTAAAATCTTGCCCTGATTTTCCTTTGAAAGAAAAATCATTAATTAAAGACAAAATTAAATATAAGAAAACATCTCCCATTATTTCGCTAAATATTTTAAAAGAATATATATCTTCTTTAAAAAGCATAAAGGAAGGAAAAGAGTCCTTTAATGATTCAAAAAGGAAAAAGATTTTTACCAACTCTTTTTCTACTCCATCCACAGGTAGAGTAGAAAAAGAGGTGAAGCATGCAAATGAAAGAGTTTCTAGGATAGAATTTCAGAAGAAAAATGATAGAAATGATTTATTTTCGCAACTTTCTTCTGTATCAAAAACTATGGACACTCGTAAGAAGACAACCGTTTCTAATTTTAATATTGTTGCTTCCACTTATGCGTTAAAGCCTATTAATTTTGAAAGCGCAAATTTTGAAATCGGCTCTACTCAAAAAACATAAGCCATCATTCTAAGACAAATGCAAATCTTAAGTCTCGTAGGAAACAAGATCCGACTATAAAGAAAGCTTATAGCTCAATACATTCTTGTCCTCATCTACCTTAAGAGACTAGCTAAAGAAAAGATTTTCTCATGCACTAAGACTAATAAGACATTTGTCCGCGCTGAAATTAACCTCCCATGTAAGGTTCAACGTCAATGGGTTCCCAAGCACCATCTAGGCCAACGCAAGCCAACAAGGCCAAGTTGCCTAAAGAGGTACCACTTAAACTAACTACTTCCAAGTTAGTTTGGGTACCTAAGAGCATAAATGGTTTAGGAACCAAACAAACCTTACTTACCAAATCTGCTAATCCGAGAGGACCCATTACTAAGTGGGTACCTAAGTCTCTATTAAATTTTACTATGCAGGTCCATCATGTGTGGTATTTAGATTCCGGTTGCCCCACACACATGACGGGAAATCGAGAACTGTTGAGCAACTACCGAGACCGTTACAACGGAAAAGTCAGATTCGGCAACAACGATTCAGCTCCAATACTAGGCTTTTGAGATATTCTACTGTAAAATCTGACAATCGAATATGTCTCTTATGTCCAAGGTCTTAAACACAACCTGTTCATCATAGGACAATTCTGCGATAATGGATTTCAAGTGGTGTTTCTAGCTGATCAGTGCAGAATTTTAAATAGTCAGAATCAAGAACATCTAACAGGATCTCGAAGATCTAATCTATACACCATCAATCTGACAACAGTACGATGTTCGACAGCTGTTTGCCTCATCTCACAGACTACAATCAAGAGGAACAACTTATGGCATCAACGTCTGTCTCGTCTAAACCTCAAAGCTCTTCACAAACTTTCTATCAAAAAGTTGGTAAATGGTCTACCAACGATTTCCATACATCAAGAGCAAAATTATTCGGCTTGTCAAATGGGAAAAACGAATCGAGCATCACACAAACTCAAGCAAGTTGCTTCTATATCTCGACCCTTGTAATTACTTCACATGGACCTTTGTGGACCAATGCGTACACAAAGTATCAACGGTCGTAAATATGTGTTAGTAATTGTCGACGATTATTCTCGCTACACCTGGACAAGATATCTTCGAACTAAGGATGAGACTAAAGACCTAATAATAAGCTTTGTGAATACGACTCAGAATCTCCTGCAAAAGAAAATCCAAGTAATCCGAACTGATAACGGGACCGAACTCAAGAATCAACGTCTCAGCAATTACTATTAGTCACTTGGAATTATTCAACAATTTTCAACCGCTAAAATGCCTCAACAAAATGGCGTCGTAGAACGGAAGAACCGGATTTTAGTTGAAGTTGCAAGAACAATGCTAATACATTCCGGTCTCCCTCATTTTCTATGGGCTGAAGCAGTGAGTACCGCATGCTTTACGCAAAATCGGAAGATTATTCACAAACGTTTTGAAAAGACGTCGTATGAGATAACTAATCAAAAGATTATGAATATCTCTTTCTTCAAAGTATTCATGTGCAAATGTTTTGTGGCCAACGATCGGGAGCATCGAAGCAAGTTCGACCTAAAGCATTTGAAGCCGTCTTTGTTGGATATTCACCCACTTCTAAAGCATACCACGTCTATATCATGTCTTCTCGTACTATTTACGAAAGCTACAACGTCACTTTTTAAGAAGTTACCGATTTGGCTTCTGAACAAAACAGTTCAGATCCCCAGCTTATAGGCGTGTTGGCACAAAGTCAACAACTTCCGACAACTTCTACCTCAAAGCAAAAGAAGCGATTCCCGCCGATCTGGAAGATTTGGACTCTCTATGTGAACATTTTTATCGGAACGAGTCTCAAATGCCTGCTTCGTCTCATTTTATACCAAGCAGCGGTCCTTCTCCCTCTACGGTAGAAATTCAAATTGAGACTCCCAATCCTCAAATTCCAACAAATGTTCTAGATTCCTCAAATGCCGATGCGGAAATCCCTTCCAATTCAACTCCAGAATTGGATTTCCCAATTACGAATGATCAACCCATAAATTCAGGAAGTCTCGATCTACAAATCAACGATGGATCTACTTCGGTTCTTCCTCATGAACGCAAGTGGACTCGAGCTCATCCTATCGACCAAATTAACGGTGATCCTTCAAGTGGAGTACGCACTAGGACGTCTACACAAAGCGGATTATTCACATGCTTCTTAAGCCAAAACGAACCAATTAAGGTTGTAGAAGCCCTTAAAGACCCGAATTGGGTGATCACAATGCAAGATGAACTCAACCAATTCGAGCGTCTATGAGTTTGGACATTAGTTTCAAGACCGCATGGCAAAACAATTATTGGAACTAAATGGGTTTTCAAAATTAAGAAAAACGAGAATGGTGAAATTATCATGAATAAAGCACGACTCGTAGCCAATGGGTACAATCAACAAGAAGGTATTGACTACGACGAGATGTATGCTCCGGTTGCACGTAACGAAGCAATCCGATTATTTTTAGCTTACGCAACTCATAAAGACTTCAAAGTCTATCAAATGGGTGTTAAAACCTCCTTTCTCAACGGCGTGTTAAAAGAAGAAGTCTACGTCGCTCAAACTGACGTGTTAGTGCACGAAAACTATCCTGAATATGTCTATCGATTGGATAAAGCTCTCTACGGACTAAAACAAGCCCCTCGTTCTTGGTATGATGTTCTGAGCTAATTTTTAGTCAAGTCCAACTTCATAAGAGGAACCATCGATACGACACTCTTCATCGAAAGACAAGGCAAAGAGTTGATGATCGTTCAAGTTTACGTTGATGACAACATCTTCGGCTCGACGAATGAACGTCTCTGTTAGAAATTTGGTTATCTCATGAAAACCAAATTCGAGATGAGCTTAATGGGAGAACTCCAATTCTTTCTTGGACTACAAGTAAAGCAACTCGAAGATGGCTGTTCATCAGTCAAACCAAGTATATCCGAGATATTCTAAAGAGATTTAATCAAGACAAGAGTACACCGGTGAATACTCCCATGTCAACAAACTGCAAATTGGATGTTGATCCGTCTGGAAAGGCTGTCAACATCACAACCTATCGGAGCATTATCGGATCTCTTCTCTACTTGACGTCTAGCCGACCCGACATCATGTTCCCCACTTGCCTCTGTGCTCGATTTCAAGCTGACCCAAAGGAGTCCCACATGCATGCAGTCAAACGAATTATATGCTATCTCAAAGGAACTCCCAACTTAATTGGCTATATTGACGCTGAATGCAGGTTGTCGAATGGACAGAAAAAGCATGTCTGGCGGAGCACAATGTTTAGGCGATAAGTTGGTCTGATGGTCCTCAAAGAAGTAGAATTGCGTATCAACCTCGAGGCCGAGGCGGAGTACGTCGCGGCTGCCAGCCGTTGCTCGCAAGTTCTATGGATGCGGATACAACTATTCGATTACGGGTTTGAATTTAATAACATTCCCATTTACAGTGATTCTCAAAGATAATGTAGAAAAAGATCACATAGATATTCGATATCATTTTATAAAAGATTATGTAGAAAAAGGCACTATAGATATATATTTTGTTAAAACGGAGCTTCAACTTGCCGACTTATTCACTAAGGCATTGGATGAAAGACGATTCCAATTCCTTATTGCAAAGTTAGACATGTTGAACCTCAATCTTACTTGAGATGTGTTTTACATGCTTTATTATGCTTCTATATTATACTCTATGTGCTTCTTAATATTCTTTTATTATCTTGCGTTACTCTATCTTTCAATTTTTTTTATATATACAAAAACAAAAATAAAAATAAAAGTATATATAATATATATAATATAAAAAGGGGGATGACGATAATTTTGCTAATTTTTGAACTACTCATAAAAATATTTCTTTGATATATAATTAAGTTCTTTGCATAAAAATTTATGTGACATTCTTTTATTCAAAGAACTTCGTTTGTTTCACTAGACACAAAGCCACATCATATATGGCAGAATTTGAACCTCAATATTTTTTTATTCTTGAGTGGGTCACACTTCAAATAACTATCTCTTGGTTTGTACTTCGTAGCTTCATTCTTGCTTTTGTGTTAGTTTGTCATGAAAATGATAAGGGCAAATTAGGAAATTCCTCACTTAGCCCAAATTATAAATCCTTTACTTTTACCTCTAGAAATCCCCTTTGAGCCTTCTCCAGCATTCTTTTTATTTTGAAACCCGATTAAGCCTTCAACCTTATTCATAAGTTTCGGGATTGCTCAATCAAGAAAAAGAGGGGGAGAAAAAGAGATGCACATGATGAATGTCTCAATCATTATAGAAGAGAAACACGGATCTCGCTGTGAACTTCTCCTAGATAATTTGTTAGGTCCTATTAATATCAACTAACGATCGTCTAAGCATGGATTCTAGATATTCGAATAATAAATCTTATAAATTACATTCAGTCGAATATCTTATTTGAAGATCTTGAGAGAGAGAGAGAGTTTTTCGATTGCTTTTCTCTCTCTTAGAATGTGAATTCAATGCTTGTGATTTTTTCGAAATGAACTTGTATATTGATTTCGATAGTGTACATTGTATTTATACCTATTTACTATTAAGTCCTACACTATCAAAACTACGAATTACGCCCCTAATTACAAGGATAACAAAATAACAACGCATAGTTCTAATATCTCTTCAATCTCCCCCTTTGTGCTTGTCTTCGTTTCAGCTTCATTTATCCTTGTCGAGCGTAGAACGATTTCCGTAATCCCAATGATGTCTCGTAATGTCGGACATCATTCCTCAGCTTTAATCTCTTATTAATTGCATCCAGAAGCTCATTCAGGAGCGGGGCCTCTTCTTCTCCAAGATCCTCGAAGATCGTCTCTTCAGTGATCTCAACCAACCTCTTCTGGATGTTCTTCCTCACTAGCTTCAATGTTCCGTCACAGAATTTGTGGATTTCTGACATCATCCCAGCTCTCGTCTTTCCAATAATTGGATTCCGAAAAGTTATGGCGAGGCCAGGTTTCTTGAATATGTAGTTCTCGGGGAAGTCGTTGAGTGGCAAGCCCTTGATGAGCGGAGACTCCATGTTGATCTTCTTCATATTGTTCTCTACAACAATTTGAAGGTCTTGTCTCTTTAATCCCTCGAGTCCTTTTGTCTTGATGTAACCGGAGGGCGTCTGATATTTTCTCTTGTACATTTGATATAGACGGTAGACCTCGTCCAGTGGAAGGAAGGGGAGATAACTCCCATCTATCTCTTCTCCAATGCGGTTGTTGTCCGCTCGCTCAATGTGGTAGATTGGGGTAGGAAAACTTCCAATCGTGTGCGAAACGACCACGAGTTGGAGGATCGGTGCCTTGTCCCTAAAGTTTTTCTTGAGTTGATCCGTTGGGATGCCACTTCGATCTGGACCAAGATAGTTGAGCATGAAGATGTGCTCCATCTTCTTCCTATCTTTCCAATGAGGATACCCCGTAGATTCAGTTCATTGAGCTTCTTTATGCGGTTAGAAGCCCTCCGTATCTGCTTTTTAATATCTTCAATGAAAGGAACCTCAATCCGTATATTCTCCCACAGCGTCTCGACTCTGACTGTCCTTTTTGATAAGCAGGGAGGAGAGTAGACTCTATGCTTGATCATTTCTGGTAGTTCGGGGGGAGCGGAGTTGTATTTCTCGCCTACTTGAAGTTCTTCGTCTTCAAGCAGCACAAAGTCAACAAAAGCTTGTTGTAAGAAGTATCTGACGTTGGAGAGTCGGGCTTCAACAGCTTCCTCTGGTTCCCATTGCGCCATCCACTTCTCTTTTAAGATATAATCATCTACGATTACATGTGGATCGTAGACGACTACTTCAGGATGATTTTGGAAGAGGTTAGAGGTCGGGATTGGATTTGGATTTGTGGGAGAGGGAGGTAGTGTGTGGGATGTGGTGGGAGATGTGGTTGTTTGTTGGCGGGTCGTGGGTTGTGTGGTTGGTGGGTTTGTGAATGATCCTCCAGCTTCTTGAGTCGTTGTTTGTTTCTCTCGACTCAGACCACGGCCGCTACGTGTGGTTCTTTGCCTTTTCTCCCCCTCATGATGATCCGGATCATCGGGATCGTCATGTCTTCTTTTGGTGCGGGAGCTTTCATCACGGCACCTTGTCTGGGCGGGCAACTCAAGTTCATCGACCAGCCTTTTGTAGAGACTCTCCTCAGCTGGGGTCCTGGTCTCTAAGGCGAGGAGTCGAGAAATAAGGATGTCATGAAGCTGGGTGATTGGAATAGTGTATGGGTTGATGAGTGAAGGTGAATGAGTTGGGGTGGTGAGGGTGGGTGGTATGGGGGTGTGTACGGTGGTGGTTAGAGGTGGTGAGGAGACGGGGGTGGTGCGGGCTTTGGACGGAGCACCCTCGGAGACTGGTGCTTTCCCGGTATCCCTTCGGGAAGTCTCAATGTCCTGGAGCATCATATGGAGTTATTTGACAGTAGTCCTGGTAGGCCTCGTCAGTTGGATCAGCTAGGCTGAGCAGCTCCAATGGGATCAACATCGGTTGGAGTGCTAGGTCGGCTGCCTTCGGGTTGTGAAAGAAGCAAAAGCGAGGCGGGATATATCATCCAAAAAGTGGTAGTCGCGGGATCTCCGGATGAACGTCCATGAAGTGGCAGATCAGCACCGGGAACCACCGAACGTATGGAAGGAACTTTGCCTTCGACTTAGTCTCCCTGTGCCGTATCTGGTCCGCTAGATCATTCCATATAAGCTTGGCCACGTCATATTTCTTTGAAAAGACCACTCCATGGAATATGCGAAGGATATTTCCGTTCGCCTTGTCAAATCCGGAGTGCTTTGGGGAGAGGCATTTATTGATGATGCCGAACAGAGTCCGCCACGGGTGTGGGATCCCGTTGTTTTGGAAATTCGTCAGTTTGGTCAGTGAGGGCTTGTATCCCATCCGGAGCATGTCTTCCACGATCTCCGCATCCGTTGGAAGTTGGTCGTAGTGTTCGTGGTGCGGTAGATCGAGCACCATGGCCATTAGGTTCTTGGTCAGGACGACGTGTCTTTGATAGATCTTCGTCGTGTATTCCACGTCATCACCGACGACATGGCTCTGCATACATCCCCAAAATTGCTGGAGGTAGACCATCTGTACGGAGGCGGTCATTGTCAGAGCTGACCATAGTGGGTATCCTTTGAGGATGGAGATGATAACTTCATCTGGACACCGAAATGTAGCAAGGTCCAACTGGTAGTTATTGTCGTGGACCGTCATCCGGCTTCCAGAATGGTAGACGTGAGAATATTCTGGATGAGCCATTTCGATAAAGAATGAAATAAAATTCATTAGATGAAATTTTCATTATGCGAATTGATTGAATTAAATGTGAACTTAGAGAAATTTCAAAATTTTCTAAGTGTTTTAAGGTTTATTAGCGAAAGACTTAGTGAAAAAGTTGAAAATTTTGCTAAGCCTTGTTAGTGTATTTTTATTCGATCGGGAATTTATTCGAACGTTAAGTTTTGCGATCGAATAATTTTCTAAGTCTGAGAGAAAAACTTGAAAAATTTTATAAGTCTTTTCAGCGTGATTTTATTCGAGTGTGAGATCGTTAAGTTTTGCGATCGAATAAAAATGTATCAAATAATTTAAAAGTTTTTCGCCGAAGACTTTTACGATCGAATAAAATGTGTCAAAAAAAAGAGTTTTTCGCTGAGTAATTTTGAGATATAAATAAAAATTTGTCGAAAAACTTATGTTTTTCGCCGCGTAGTTTTGCGATCGAAGAAAAGTATATCAAAAAATTTAAAGTTTTCGCCCCTTATTTTTGCGATCGAATTAAATTTAATCGAAAATTAAAGTTTTCGCCGCGAAGTTTTTCGATCGAATAAAAATATATCGAAAACATAAGCTTTTCGACGCTGAGTTTTGCGATCGAATAAAACTTAACGAAAACTAAAGTTCTTCGATGACACTGTTTGCGATAAGAACTTTTTCGATCAAAAAATTTTCAAATCAAACAGTAAACGTTTAACACGTAAAAGTCAATTTCTGAGTAAATCGTGAGTTAATCTGGACTCTGAACGATCAGAAATCAGTTGTGAATCCAAAAATCATGATTTTAATCCAAACGGTCGTGTTTAAACACGTTGATTTGAGAGTTTAAAATTGTTTCAGTCGAAAAAGTATCAAAATAAAATATTCTTCAAATGTTTTTGAGAAACAGTCTGTGAATCTTGTGTTTTTCATCGGAAAGTTATCAGAAACGGGTTTCTACCTTCGAAATCGGCGAGTTTAAGAAGAAATTCACTTAGATAAGTGAGGTTTTGACGAAATCGCCGAAGAGAGTTTGGAAGTCGAAGAGTTTTTCGATTGAGAGAAGTTGCCTGTGAGGGAGTTTCGATCGAAAAAGTGATATTAATACTTTAGGATCGGGTAAGGTAAAAAATACTTTTGGGCAGTAAAAAATGTTTTGGGCTTTCGTTAAAATTCAGGTCTGATTAAACTAAAATTTCATCTTTTATGGATGAACCCAAAAATAAATTGCATAATGCTCCTTGTATTTCTGAAATAAATGCAATTATCTCCTAATGTTGATGAAATTCAACACTTGACTCCTCGGATGAGCTCGAAATATTCTGTGATGCTTAAAAAAAATAATAAAAGTCGTGTTTTGCAAGTAAATCATATAGGAGACAAGAACAAATTCTCATGTAAAACTCCCCCTCAACAAGTGCACGTTATAACTTTTTGGCATTTAAGCACATAGTTAATACAATTTTGCATATGAAAATTTACTATTTAAGCACAAGTAACGCATTTAAGCAATTCAGCATAGATTCATTAAAATTTTGCGTTTTTCAAGAAAAATTTCGCATTTTATCAATTCTGAACCAATGCATGTATTAATGAATTTAAAATGTGCGAAAAATATTTAAAAAAAAATTAAAAGAAATGTTTTTGTTGTGGGGTCAGATTTTTCATTTTGAACATTATCACGCAAAATTTCTCATGACATGTAGAATAATAATTTTCCGTCAAATCGTGTAACTAAACTAATATTCTAAGATCATAGTATGAATCATTTTGACAACTCTCGTAAGTTTCGCTCATAGCACTCAATTCATTTTTATCATGGAGATATTTAATAGATATATCACTCATATCAACACGATAAAATTATATCAATTAATTTGTTATCGTGGTATATTTAATCAACTTACCAAGTGATAGTCCATCATTTTGAATCAAAGGGACTTTGAAGGTATTATTTTTAGGCTCTGATTAAAAGGGTAGGATAATTTTGAGGATTAGTGAGCTTAAAAATTCTTCAATTCCAGGGGCCCCTTTTCAAATTCATTTCACATAATTTAGCTTTTCTTTTCTTCTGTGCTTGCTTAAGATGAGTATCATCTTCTTTACAAAACTTTGAGAGATGAGATCTTCTTTTTGGGCCGAGACCGTGTTCCTATCAAAGGTTCCACAGTTATGAAATTCGAATCCAAGGCCGTGCTCCTCTTCTCGTTTTCTCTATATATAAGATCTAGATTATCGTTGGAGACGTTCACTTCAAGGTGCTTCTCTTCTAGGAGTATACGCGATTATCTAAGAGAAGTTCACCGCGAGATCCGTGTTTCTCTTCTATAATAATTGAGACTTTTTATCATGTGCATCTCTTTTTCGCCCCCTCTTTTTCTTGATTGAGCCACCCCGAAACTTATGAATAAGGTTGAAGGCTTAATCGGGTTTCAAAAGAAAAAGAATATTGGAGAAGGCTCAAAGGGGATTTCTAGAGGTAAAAGTAAAGGATTTATAATTTGGGCTAACTGAGGAATATCGTAAGTTGCCCTTATCATTTTCATGACAAACTAACACAAAAAGCAAGAATGAAGATGCGAAGTACAAAACAAGAGATACTCATTTGAAGTGTGACACACTCAAGAATAAAAAATATTGAGGTTCAAATTCTCACATATATGATGTGGCTTTGTGTCTAGTGAAACAAACGATGTTCTTTGAATAAAAGAATGTCACATGAATTTTTTAAGCAAAGAACTAGACATATATCAAAGAAAGATTTTTGTGAGTAGTTCAAAATAGGAAAAATTATCGTCATCCCCCATATTTTTTTATTATTATTACTATTTCATTTTTATTTTGCTTTCGTATATATATAGAAATTTTGAGAGATAGAATCACGCAAGATAATCAAGTAATATCAAGAAGCACATAGAATATCATATAGAAGCATAGTAGAGCATGTAGAGCATGTAGAGCACATTTCAAGTCAGATTGAGATTCAACATGCCTAACTTAGCAATAAAGAAATGGAATCATTTTTCATCCAATGCCTTAGTAAATAAGTCGGCAGTTGAAGCTCCGTTTTAACAAAATACATATCTATAGTGCCTTTTTCTACATGAACTTTTATAAAATGATATCGAATATCTATGTGTTTCGTGTGTGAATGATGAATAGGATTGCAAGTAATGACAATAGCACTTTGAGAATCACTATAAATGGGAATGTTATTAAATTCAAACACGTAGTCGCGTAGTTGTGTCCGCATCCATAGAAATTGCGAGCAACAGCTGGCAGCCGCGACGTACTCTGCCTCAGCCGTCGAGGTTGACACGCAATTCTGCTTCAAAGACCAGCAGACCAACTTATCGCCTTAAAATTGTGCTCCGCCAGACGTGCTTTTTCTATCCATTCGACAACCTGCATAATCAGTGTCAGTATAGCCAATTAATCTAAAATCAGTGTCTTTAGAATACCATAGCCCTAAGTTTGGAGTTCCTTTGAGATAGCATAAAATTTTCTTTACGGCATGCATGTGGGACTCCTTCGGGTCAGCTTGAAAACGAGCACAGTGGCAAGTGGCGAACATGATGTCGGGTCGGCTTGACGTCAAGTAGAGAAGAGATCCGATAATACTCCGATAGGTTTTGATGTTGTCTGCCTTTCCAGAAGGATCAGCATCCAATTTGCAGTTTGTTGACATGAGAGTATTCATTGGTGTGCTCTTGTCTTGATTAAATCTCTTCAGAATATCTCGGATATACTTGGTTTGACTGATGAATATTCCATTTTCGATTTGCTTGACTTGTAATCCAAAAAAGAATTGGAGCTCTCCCATTAAGCTCATCTTGAATTTTGTCTTCATGAGTTCACCAAATTGGAGCCGAAGATGATATCATCCACGTAAACTTGAACGATCATCAAGTCTTTGCCTTGATTTTTTATGAAGAATGTTGTATCGATTGTTCCTCTAATGAAGTTGGATTTGACTAAAAATTCAATTAGAACGTTATACCAAGCACGAGGGCCTTGTTTTAGTCCATAGAGAGCTTTTTCTAATCGATAGACATAATCAGGATGATTATCGTGCACGAACCCGTCGGGTTGAGCGACATAGACTTCTTCTTTTAACACACCATTGAGAAATGCGTTTTTAACATCCATTTGATAGACTTTGAAGTCTTTATGAGCCGCGCACGCTAGAAATAGTCGAATTGCTTCGATACGTACAACCGGAGCATACGTCTCGTCGCAGTCAATTCCTTCTTGTTGATTGTACACATTGGCTACGAGCTGTGCTTTATTCCTGATCATTTCACCGTTCTCGTTCTTCTTATTTTTGAAGACCCATTTAGTTCGAATGCTTATTTTGCCATGCGGTCTAGGAACTAATGTCCAAACTCGTAGACGCTCGAATTGGTAGAGCTTGCATTGCGATCACCCAATCCATGTCTTTAAGAAGCGTCGGCTACCTTAATTGGTTCGTTTTGGCTTAAGTAGCACGTGAATAATCCGCTTTGTGTAGATGTACTAGTCCGTACTCCACTTGAAGGATCACCGATTATTTGTTTGATATGATGAGCTCGACTCCACTTGAGTTCATGAGGAAGAACCAAAGTAGATCCATCGTTGATTTGTAGGTCGAGACTTCCTGAATTGTTAGGCTTGTCATTCGTAATGGGGAAATTCAATTCCGAAGTTGAATTGGAAGGGATTTCCGCATCGGCATTGGTAGGAGCTGTAGTAGCACTAGTTGAAGATTCAGAATTTGGAGAATCTGGAACATTTGCTAGAATCTGAGGATTGAGAGTCCCAATTGGAATTTGTACCGTAGAGGGAGAAGGAGCACTGCTTGGTATGGACTGAGACGAAGCAGGCATTAGAGACTCGTTCGGATAAAAATGTTCAAATAGAGACTCCAAATCTTCCAGGTCGGCGGGAATTGCTTCTTTTGACTTTGAGATAGAAGTTGTCGGAAGTTGTTGACTTTTTGCCAACACGCCTATAAGCTCGGGTTCTGAACTGTTTTGTTCGAAGTCAATTCGGTCATTTCTTGAAAAGTGACGTTGTAGCTTTCAAAAATAGTACGAGAAGACTTAGAGATAGACGCGGTATGCTTTAGAACTTGCTCCAACAAAGACGGCTTCAAATGCTTTAGGGTCAAACTTGCTCCGATGCTCTCGATCGTTGGCCACAAAGCATTTGCACCCGAAGACTTTGAAGAAAGAGATATTCGGAATCATTTGATATATTATCTCATACGGCGTCTTCTCAAAGCGTTTGTGAATAATCGTCAGATTTTGCGTAAAGCACGCTGTACTCACTGCTTCACCCCATAGAAAATGAGGGAGACCGGAATGTATTAGCATTGTTCTTGCAGCTTCAACTAGAGTTCGGTTCTTCCGTTCTATGACGCCATTTTGTTGAGGCGTTTTAGCGGCTGAAAATTGTTGAATAATTCCAAGTGACTGGTAGTAATTGCTGAGACACTGATTCTTGAATTAGTTCCCGTTATCAATCTGAATTACTTGGATTTTCTTTTACAGGAGATTCTGAGTCGTATTCACAAAGCTTATTATCAAGTCTCCAGTCTCATATTTAGTTAGGAGATATCTTTTCCAGGTGTAGCGAGAATAATCGTCGACAATTACTAACACATATTTTCTGGAGGGCGTCTGATATTTTCTTTTGTACATCTGATATAGACGGTAGATCTCATCCGGTGGAAGGAAGGGGAGATAGCTCTCATCTATCTCTTCTCGAGTGCGGTTGATGTCCGCTCGCTAAATGTGGTAGATTGGGGTAGGGAAGTTCCAATTGAATGCGAAACCCCCACGAGATGGAGGATCGGTGGCTTGTCCCTGAAGGTCTTTAGTTGATCCGTTGGGATGTCACTTCGATCTGGACCAAGATAGTTGAGCATGAAGATGTGCTCCATTTTCTTCCTATCTTCACCAATGTGAGATACCCCGTAGGTTTAGTTCGTTGAGCTTCTTTATCCGGTTAGGAGCCCTCCATATCTGCTTTCTAATATATTCAATGAACGGGACTTCAATCCTGATATTCTCCCACAGCATCTCGACTCTGACTGTCCCTTTTGATAAGCGGGGAGGACAGTCAACTCTGTGCCTGATCATTTCTGGTAGTTCTGGGAGAGCAGAATTGTAGTTCTCGCCTTCTTGAAGTTCATCTTCAAGCAGCACCAAGTCCACGGAAGCTTGTTGTAAGAAATATCTGTCGTTGGAGAGTCAGCTTCCTCTGGTTCCCATTGCGTCATCCACTTCTCGTTTAAGATATAATCGTCTACGATCAGATGTGGATCGTAGACGACTGCTTGTGGTTGGCCTTGGAGGAGGTTAGAGGTCGGGATTGGATTTGGATTTGTAGGAGAGGGAGGTAGTGTGTGGGATGTGGTGGGAGATGTAGTTGTTTGTTGGCGGTTTGTAGGTAGTGTGGTTGGTGGTTTGAGGATGATCCTCCAGCTTCTTGAGTCTTTGTTGGTTGCTCTCGACTCAAACCATGGCCGCTACGTGTGGTTCGTTGCCTTTTCTCCCCCTCATGATGATCCGGATCGTCGGGATCGTCATGTCTTTTTTTAGTGCGGGAGCTTTCTTCTCGGCACCTTGTTTATGCGGGCGGCTCGGGTTCATCGATCAACATTTTGTAGAGACTCTCCTTGGCGGGGGTCCTGGTCTCTAAGGAAAGTAGTCGGGAGAAAAGTATGTCATGAAGCTGGGTGATCGGGATGGTATAGGGGTTGATGAGTGAAGGTGATGGAGTTGGGGTGGTGAGGGTGGGTTGTATGGGGGTGTGTATGGTGGTGGTAAGAGGTGGTGAGGAGATGGGGGTAGTTTGAGCTTCGGACGGAGCGGCGTCGAAGACATGTGCTTTCCGATATCCCTTCGGGAAGTCTCAATGGCCTAGAGCATTCTGTCCATCAGGCGATCATCGAGAGATGAAATTGATGTGGAGAGTGCTTCTTGTAAGCTTTGCTCTGTCACGATCATCGGTACAGTGGGGCCAGGGAGGCACTCCACTGTCACAACATCGGAAAAGATTTTTGATGTGCCGCTTGGGATAGGTCTTGAGATTTCGGAACGTCCGGGGACATCCGTTATCAACCCTGAAGTCACCACTCCAGTGGGTTGGCCTATTATTTGCTCCGAAGATATCGGGGGTCCAATGGGGCTTCCACCCAATCCTTGAGATGATACGGTAGGTATCACCTCTATGGGTGTTGAAACAAATTCAGATTGAATATGTACGGTTGGCTGAACCGTTGTTGGTGGAGAACTTATCACCAAAGCCAGTAATATTGACGGAGATACAGACGGGGCCGAGGTTTGCTGTCGGCGAGAGACGCTTCTTTGAAGTCTGTATTCTTCATCCGATTCAGTGGCCTCTGGAGATACATCTTGAGGGACACCTTCGGGCTCAACGCCGGTGTCTTTGTCTCCTGAGCCGCGGCTTCGGGCTCGGTTATGGGCAACAGAGATTCCTTTTGAGAAGGCGTCGGAGCTTGATCCACGGCCCGTACCATCTCCTCCGTGATGGAGTTATTCTGACAGCAGTCCTGGTAGGCCTCGTCCGTTGGATCAGCTAGGCTGAGCAGCTCCAATGGGATCAGCATCAGTTGGAGTGCTTGGTCGGCTGCCTTCGGGTTGTGAAAGAAGCGAAGGCGAGGTGGGATGTATCCTCCAACAGGTGGTAGTCTCGGGATCTCTGGATGAACGTCCATAAAATGTGAGATCAGCACCGGGAACCACCGTACGTATGGGAGGTACTTCGCCTTCGACTTGGTCTCCCTTTGACGTATTTGGTCCGATAGATCATTCCATATCAGCTGGGCCACGTCGTATTTCTTTGAGAAAACCACTCCATGGAAGATGCGAAGAATATTTTCGTTCGCCTTGTCGAAGCCGGAGTGTTTTGGGGAGAGACATTTGTTGATTATGCCGAACAAGGTCCTTCATGGATGTGGGATCCCGTTGTTTCGGAAATTCACTAGTTTGGTCAGCGGGGGCTTGTATCCCATCCGGAGCATATCTTTCACGATCTCCGCGTCCGTTGGAAGTTGATCGTAGTTTTCGTAGTGCGGGAGATCGAGCACCATGTCCATTAGATTTTTGTCCAGGATGACGTGTCTTGTATTGATCTTCGTTGTATACTGCACTTCATCCCCAACGATGTGGCTCGTCATACACTTCCAGAATTGCTGGAGGAAGACCATTTGGACTGAGCCGCCATCGTCAAAGCTGGCCATAGAGGATGCGCCTTTAGAATGGAAATTATTACGTCATCCGGACATAGAAATGTGGAGAGATCTAATTGATAGTTGTTGTCGTGGACCGGCAACCAACTATCAGAGGGACAGATATGAGATATTCTTGATGTGCCATATCTGCAAAGAATGAAATAAACTTCATTATATAAAATTTTCATATACGAATTGATCGAATTAAATGTGCACTTAGAGAAATTTAAAATTTTTTTAAGTGTTAAGGTTTATTTGCGAAAGACTTGGTGAAAAAGTTGCAAAGTTTACTAAGTCTCGTAAGCGTATTTTTATTCGATCGGGAATTATTCGAACGTTAATTATTGCGATCGAAAATTTTCTAAGTCTTCAAGAAAAACCAGAAAAATTTTCTACGTCTTTTTCAGCGTGTTTTTATTCGAGTGACAATTTATTCTATCGTTACATTTTGCGATCGAATAAAAATGTGTCGAATAACTCAAGTTTTTCGCCGATGGCTTTTACGATCGAATAAAATGTTATCGAAAACAATAGTTTTTCGCTGAGTAATTTTGCAATCGAATAAAAAGTTGTCGAAAAACTTAAGTTTTTCGCCGCGTAATTTTGCGATCGAATAAAAGAATATCGAAAAACTTAAAGTTTTCGCCACTTATTTTTGCGATTGTATAAAATTTAATCGAAAAATTAAGTTTTCGCCGCGAAGTTTTATGATCGAAATAAAATATATCGAAAACAAAAGGTTTTCGACGCAGAGTTTTGCGATCAAATAAAACTTGACGAAAACTAAATATTTTCGACCACACTGTTTGCGATAAGAACTTTTTCGTTCGAAAATTTTTTCAAATCAAACAGTAAACTTGTAACACGTAAATGTTGATTTCTGAGTAAATCATGAGTTAATCTGGATTCGAAACGTTCAGAAAACAGTTGCAAATCCAAATATCATGATTTTAACCCAAACAGTCGAGTTTAAACACGTTTATTTGAGAGTTTAAAATCGTTTTTAGTCGAAAAAAATCTCAAAATGAAATATCTGCAAATATTTTTGAGAAATTGTTTGCAAATCGTTTGTTTTTTACCGGAAAGTGATTCAAAACTTGTTTCTACCTTCGAAATCGGCGAGTTATATGAAAAATTTCTGAAGATTGAGAGGTTGTGTTGAAATCGCCGAGGTGAGTTCGAAGATGGTTTTGGAAGTCGAAATGTTTTTCGAGTGAAATGAGTTGCGTGTGAGTGAGTTTTTCGATCGATAAAGTGGTATTAATACTTACGATCAGGTAAGGAAAAAAAATACTTTGGGCCGTAAAAAAAATACTTTTGGCTTTCGTTAAAATGCAGGTCTTGTTAAACTAAAATTTAATCTTTTATGAATTAACCAAAAAATAAATTGCATAATGCTCCATGTATTTCTGAAAGAAATGTAATTATCTTGCAATGTTGATAAAATTCAACACTTGACTCCTCGGATGAGCTCGAAATTTTCTGTGATGCTTAGAAAAAATATTAGAAGTCATGTTTTTACAAGTAAATCATATAGGATATACGAACAAATTCTCATGTAAAACTCCCCCTCAACAAATGCACGTTTAAACTTTTTGTCGTTTAAGCACATATTTAGTACAATTTGGCATATGAAAATTTACTATATAAGTACATGTAACACATTTAAGCAAATTCAGCATATATTCATTAAAATTTTGCGTTTTTCAAGAAAAATTTCGCATTTTATCAATTCTGAGCCAATGCATGTATTAATGCATTTAAAATATGCAAAAAATATTTTCATTAATAAAAAATATTTTTATCATAAAAATTTTTGTTTTGGGGTCAGATTGTAAATTTTGAACATTATCACGCAAAAATTTCTCATGACATAAAAAATAATAATTTGTCGTTCAATCATGTAACTAAACTAATATTCTAAGATCATAGTATGTATCATTTTGGCAACTCTCGCAAGTTTAACTCATAGTACTCAAATTATTTTTATCATGGAGATATTTAGTAGATATATCACTCATATCATCACGACAAAATTATATCAATTAATTTGTTAACGTAGCATATTTAATCAACTTACTAAGTGATGTTCATCATTTTGAATCAAAGGGACTTTGAAGGGATTATTTTGAGGCTATGACTAAAAGGGTAGGATAATTTTTGGATTAGTGAGCTTTAAAAATTATTCAATTCCAGGGGCCTTTTTTTGAAATTCATTTATGATCCTTTAGCTTTTCTTTCCTTCCTTGCTTGCTGAGGATGAGTATCATCTTCGTTACAAAACTTTGAGTGATGAGATCTTCTTTTTGGGCCGAGACCGTGTTCCTTTTGAAGGTTCCACAGTTATGGAATTCGAACCCAAGGTCGTGCTTCTCTTCTCGTTTTCTCTATTTATAAGATCTAGATTATCCTTGGAGAAGTTCACTTCGAGGTGCTTCTCTTCTAGGAGTATACGAGATTATATAGGAGAAGTTCACAGCGAGATCCGTGTTTCTCTTCTTTAATGATTGAGACTTGTATCTCTTTTCTCCCCCTCTTTTTCTTGATTGAGCAACCCCAAAACTTTAGGAATAATGTTGAAGGCTCAATCGGGTTTCATAAGAAAAAGAATGTCGGAGAAGGCTCAAAGTGGATTTATAGAGGTAAAAGTAAAGGATTTATAATTTGGGCTAAGTGAGGAATTTCCTATTTTGCCCTTATCATTTTCATGACAAACTAACACAAAAGCAAGAATGAAGCTATGAAGTACAAATAAAAAATAGTCATTTGAAGTGTGACACGCTCAAGAATAACAATGTTGAGGTTCAAATTCTCACATATATGATGTAGCTTTGTGTCGAGTGAAACAAACTAGGCTCTTTGAATAAAAGAAGGTCACATGAATTTTTAGACAAAGAACTTAATCATATATCAAAGAAATATATTTCTGAATATTTCAAAATAGGCAAATTTATCGTCATCCCCCATTTTTTTAATTTTATTCTTATTATATTTATATACTATTTAATTTGTATTTTTCTTTGTAAAAAAATTTGAAGGATAGAGTCACGCAAGATAATCAAAGAATATCAAGAAGCACATAGAAGCATATGTAGAGCACATTTCATGTAAGATTGAGATTCAACATGCCTAACTTAGCAATAAGGAATTGGAATCGTTTTTCATCCAATGCCTTAGTGAATAGGTCAGCAAGTTGAAGCTCCGTTTTTACAAAATACATATCTATAGTGTCTTTTTCTACATGATCTTTTATAAAATGATATAGAATATCTTTGTGTTTCCTGCGTGAATGATGAACGGGATTGCAAGTAATGGCAATAGCACTTTGAGAATCACTTTAAATGGGATTGTTATTAAATTCAAACCCGTAATCACGTAGTTGTGTCCGCATCCATAGAACTTGCGAGCAACAGCTGGAAGCCGCGACGTACTCCGCCTCGTTCGTCGAAGTTGACACGCAATGTTGCTTCTTTGAGGACCAACAGACCAACTTTTTGCCTAAAAATTGTGCTCTGCCACACTTGCTTTTTCTGTCCATTCGACAACCTGCATAATCAGCGTCAGTATAGCCAATTAATCAAAAATCCGTATCTTTTGGATACCATAGCTCTAAGTGTGGAGTTCCTTTGAGATAGCGTAGAATTCGTTTGACTGCATGCATGTGGGACTCCTTTGGGTCAACTTGAAAACCAGCACAGAGGTAAGTGGCGAACATGATGTCAGGTCGGCTGGACGTCAAGTGGAGAAGAGATCCGATAATGCTCCGATAGGTTGTGATGTTGACTGCTTTTCCAGACGGATCAACATCCAATTTGCAGTTTGTTGACATGGGAGTATTCATCGGTGTGCACTTGTCTTGATTAAATCTCTTCAGAATATCTTGGATATATTTGGTTTGACGGATGAAGATTTCATCTTCGAGTTGCTTTACTTTTAGCTCATCTTGAATTTGGTCTTCATGAGGCCACCAAATTTATGACAGAGACGTTCATTCGTCGAGCCAAAGATGATGTCATCAACGTAAACTTGAACGATCATCAGGTCTTTACCTTGTCTTTTGATGAAGAGTGTCGTATCGATGGTTCCTCTTATGAAGTTGGACTTGACTAATAATTCGCTTAGAACATCATACCAAGCACGAGGGGCTTGTTTGAGTCAATAGAGAGCTTTGTCTAATCGATAGACATAATCGGGATGATTCTCGTGCACGAACCCGTCGGGTTGAGCTACGTAGACTTCTATAACACACCATTGAGAAAGGCGGTCTTAACTTCCATTTGATAGACTTTGAAGTCTTTATGAGCAGCGTATGGTAGAAATAGTCGAATTGCTTCGATACGTGTAACCGGAGCATACGTCTCGTCGTAGTCAATTCGTTCTTGTTGATTGTACCCCTTGGCTACGAGTCGTGCTTTATTTCTGATTATTTCACTGTTCTCGTTCTTCTTATTCTTGAAAACCCATTTAGTTCCAATTATTGTTTTGCCTTGCGGTCGAGGAACTAATGTCCAAACTCGTAGTCGCTCGAATTGGTTGAGTTCATCTTGCATGTGAATAACCAGCTTTGTGTAGACGTCCTAGTGCGTACTCCACTTGGAGGATCACCGATAATTTGGTCGATAGGATGAGCTCGGGTCCACTTGCATTTATGAGGAAGAACCGAAGTAGATCCATCATTGATTTGAAGATCGAGATTTCCTGAATTGATGGGCTGATCATTCATAGTTGGGAAATTCAATTATGAGGTTGAATTGGAAGGAATTTCCTCATCTGCATTTGTAGGAGATGCAGCACTAGTTGAAGATTCAGAATTTGAAGAATCTAGAACATTTGTTGAAGTCTGAGGATTGGGAGTCTCAATTATAATTTCTTCCGTAGAGGGAGAAGGAGCACTGCTGGGTATTGAATGAGACGAAGCAGGCATTTGAGACTCGTTTCGATAAAAATGTTCAAATAGAGAATCTAAATCTTCTAGGTCGGCGGGAATTGCTTCTTTTGACTTTGAGGTAGAAGTTGTCAGAAGTTTTTGACTTTGTGCCAACACGCCTATAAGCCCGGGTACTCACTGCGATTGTGAATAATCTCGTTCTGCCTATAAGCCCGGAGACTCGTTCCGATAAAAATGTTGTTGATCTCACGGCGTCTTTTCGAATCGTTTGTGAATAATCGTCCGATTTTGCGTAAAACACGCGGTACTCACTGCTTTAGCCCACGGAAAATCAGGGAGACGGAATTGTTCAGCATTGTTCTTACAGCTTCAACTAGAGTCCGGTTCTTCCGTTCTACAACGCCATTTTGTTGAGGCGTTTTAGCGGCTGAAAATTGTTGAATAATTCCAACTGACTGATAGTAATTGCTGAGACGTTGATTCTTGAATTCTGTTCCGTTATTAGTCCGGATTACTTGGATTTTCTTTTGCAGGAGATTTTGAGTCGTATTCACAAAGCTTGTTATAAAGTCCGGATTACTTAGAAATCGTTGGTAGACCGTGTACCAACTTTTTTATAGAGAGTTTGTGAAGTGCTTTGAGATTTAGATGAGACATGCGTTGATGCCATAAGTTGTTCCTCTTGATTGTTGTCTGTGAGATGAGGCAAACCGCTGTCGACGGTCTAACTGTTGTCAGATTTATGGTGTAAAGATTAGATCTTCGAGATCCTGTTAGAAGTTCTTGATTCTGACTATTTAATATTCTGCACTGATCAGGTAGAAACACCACTTGAAATCCTTTGTCACATAATTGTCTTATGCTGAACAGATTGTGTTTAAGACCGTGGACGTAAGAGACATCTTTAATCGTCCAATTCTTTCAGTAGAATATCTCCAAAGCCTAGTATTGGAGCTGAGTCGTTGTTGCCGAATCTGACTTTTCCGTTGTAACGGTCTAGGTAGTTGCTCAACTGTTCTTGATTTCCCGTCATGGGTGTGGAGCAACCGGGATCTAAAGACCACACATGATGGATTTGCATAGAAAATTTTTAGAGATTTACGTACCCGCTTAGTAATGGGTCCTCTCGGATTAGCTGATTTGGTAGGTAAGATTTGTTCATTTTTGGTTCCTAATCCATTTATGCTCTTAGGTACCCAAACCAACTTGGAAGTAGTTGGTTTAAGTGGCCTTTTTGGGCTTGCGTTGGCCTAGATGGTGTCTTGGGAACCCATTGAGGTTGAGCCTTACATGGGAGGTTAATTTCATCGCGGACAAATGTCTTATTAGTCTTAGTGCATGAGAAAATATTCTCTCTAGCTAGTCTCTTAAAGTGTTTGGCTGAGTGTACTTTGACCGGATACCTTAAATGAGGACAAGAATGTATCGAGCGATAAGCTTTCTTTATAGCAGGATCTTGTTTCCTACGAGACTTAAGACTTGCATTTGTCTTAGAATGATGGTATATGTTTTTAGAAGTAGAGGCGATTTCAAAATTTGTGCTTTCAAAATTAATAGGCTTTAACACATAAGTGGAAGCAATAACATTAAAATCAGAAACGGTTGTCTTCTTACGAGTGTCCATAGTTTGTGATACAGAAGAAAATTTTGAAAATAAGAAATTTCTTTCATTTTTCTTCTGAAATTATATCCTAGGCATCTTTCCTTAGCATGTTTCACCTCTTTTTCTACTCTACCTATGGATGGAGTAGAAAAAGAGTTAGAAAAAATATTTTCTTTTTGAAACATTTAAGGATTCTTTACCTCCCTTTACACTTTTTAAAGAAGATTTATCTTCTTTTAAAATTTGTAAAATAATGGGAGGTGTTTTCTTAGATATGATCTTGTGCTTATTTAATGATTTTTCTTTCAAAGTAAAATCAGGACAAGATTTTAAAATTGAGGAAGTTTTGAGATTAGAAATCTCCTATAAAAGCCCATTTTTTTCAGCTTTGAAATTCTTTCTTTCTATTTCTAAGGAATCGTTTAAATCAGCTATTTTCTTAATAAAGTAGAATTTTGAAAATGATTATTAATTTCTTCCTGAACTTTAGGAAGATCTTCTAAAGGATATATTGAATTATAATCACTAGACAGGTTAATTTCCCGTGTCTTGTAACTATTATTCAGATCGGTGTAGTAAAAGGGGATAGCAATCCTATTAGTGACTTTTCGTTTAGATTCTTCTAAAGTATTTATTTCGGAAGAATTAGTAAAGGACCATTAGAGAGGTTAATCCTAATCCCATATACTTGATATCATATAACTGTTTGACATTGACCTTTTTCAAGTTACATGGATTGTTAAAACCTAAGCCTTCTTTAGGATTATAAAATTCTATATCAAGAGGTTGATTTAGAAATATAGTCTGATCTGTTTGCCCCCTTTTTGTTAGAAGATCGTCTAAAGTTTTAATCCTAGAGTAAAGCTTCTTACGTTCGTCAGAGATTTCCTTAAAATTATTTCTAGAAATTTCTAAATCTCTCTGACAATCGCTAAGAGTCTTACTAAGGTCATTTATTTTTATTTTAGAGGTAGCTATCCTAGATTCAAGACTAGTTATGGTTTCTTTAGCATTAGATAAGAGAATAACTAAGTGAATTGTTCTATCTAATTGCCTTTAAAAATTATTTTCACTAAGGGCTAGTCTTTCTTATAATTCATTTTTACTTTTCGGCTCATTTTTCATGTTAGTATACTTTATTTGTAAGGATTCTAACATGTTTAATAATGTAGAATTTGGCATCGTTACCTCTTGCGATGATGTGGATGCTTTTTCTGCATCATCTGACCTCCTTGATGAGTTATCGTTTGAGGCGTCGTCAAGGTATGCCATTAGAGCACGATTTTCGTCTTCATAATATGTGGTGTCTTCCAGCCAATGCCCTTGTTCCACCATCAGAGCTACTCCAACCTCTTTTTGTTTAGTGAGTTTGAATATTTTGGAGTAGTAGTTGGTGTCCTTTTTCTTGGGAAGTTTGCATTCTCTGGCGAAGGGCCCTATATTTCCACAATTGTAGCACTTTTGGGGTTCTTTGGCGTTTTTGGATTCTGATGACTCGGTCGGTCTTTCCTTGTGCTTGGAGCTTGATGTCCGAAGTCTATTTGTCGAAGAGGAAGTTTTCTTTTTATAGAAATTTTTGCTCATCAAGCCAATTGTTTTTTGAACTCTTTCATATCTGGCTCAGAGTCCGATTCGGAATCGTCTTCATCTTCTGAAGAACTTGGAAACATGATGTTTTATCCTTGCGACATCGACTCGTTTTTCTTTCAGAGAGTAGAGCTATAGAGTCTTCGATCTGCTTGCCCTTAAGTTCTTTTTGTATCTCGCTTATATCTTCTTCGTGTTGAGCGAGATTATCAAAGACGGCATGGATATCCATTTCGTCCGAATCCTTGTTTTGACGGATTTGCATGGATATTTTCTTCCACTCCGGTTGAAGAGAAGAGAGAAATCGGATGTTGACCTCCATGTTGGTCTTGAAAATTTCTATCTTCCTCGTTTCATTGAGAAGACTTAGATAACGTTAGTAGAGTTCATAAACATTTTCCTCCGACTTTGCTTTGAATGAGTCGTAAGCCGTGAGAATATTGTCTTTCTTGGCTTTGACTCCGACTTCGGTTCTTTGCATCATTTTGTGGAGTTCATCCCACATAGCTTTTGCACTAAATAGACTATCTATTTGCATATAGATGTCGTTAGAAATTCCTTGCATTAGGAAAGTTTTGGCTCATAAATCCGCTTTTGCTCTTAATCGCTCCCCCTTGATGTATTCACTATGAATTTTGAGTCTTATAGTGGCAGGAATGGGAGGATTATTGGTGGCATTACCTTATTGGATGAGCCAAAATTGAGGGGGACCTTCTTGAAGAGAAGCTATCAAATTGGTAACTTGATCTTTAGTTTCCAAGAAGTTCAAGAATCGGCTTCTCCAAACGGTGTATTCGCCACTTCGTAGAATTGGAGGGTGGACGTCGTTTCCGAGTGAGTAAGCATCCATTTGTAGTTGATTGGTAGGATATTCGTGAAAGTTTCGAATCGAAATGGTAAAAATATTCACAAGTGACAAACTTCGTTAGTAATGCTTGATTCGTACTTTAAGCAATTTCCCTTTCGAACCTATGTTTCGGTTGTTGAAGAGAAATTGTTTTGATTTCGAAAAATATTTCATATGAGAATTGATATTTCAAAATTTAGCTAAAGAATTTTGAATTTAAGAACGAAAATTTTGAGTATTGTTAGGTCATCATGTATCAACTAACGATCAATTTAAGCATGAATTCTAGATATTCGAATGATAAATCTTACAAATTACCTTCGGTCAAATATCTTCTTTGAAGATCTTGAGAGAGAGTGTTTTTGATTGTTTTTCTCTCTCTTAGAATGTGAATTCAATGCTTGTGATTTTCGAAATGAACTTGTATATTTTCTCGATAGTGTACATTGAATTTATACATATTTACATGGTATATTTACAATTTAGTCCTACAATATCAAAACTACTAATTACGCCCCTAATTACAAGGATAACAAAATAACAAAGCACAATTCTAATGTCTTTTCAAGTATCGTAGAAGATAAATCGGAGACAAATATTTTTCGTAAGTTTTAAAAATTACGAATTTTGATTTCTTTCAAAATAGTGTAAATATGTGTGTGTTTGAACAGTGATCTTTTCGAGCAATAAGGTTTCCGATTAGAAATTTTTCGAACCTATAATCGAAAAAAAATTTCGATTGTATAAGTTTTTCGTTATATTTATCGAAAAATATTTTTCGAATGTTAGAGTTTTGCAGAGTAAATATCCTGTCGCAAAATAGTTTATCGAATAATTGTTGATCGCAAAAACCATTATTGAAAAATTTGTAATCGAAAAATTAAGAGTCATCGAAAAAAAAGTTCGTGAAGTTTGACTCAAATTGTTGACTAAGAGTTTTTCGAGTGTGAATTATTCGATCGAAATATGTTTTCGCTAAATTTTGACTCGAAAATTTAAATGATCGAAAATCTTGTGATCGAAAAACTTGTTTTACTATGACAAGTTTTTCGAGTCAAAATTAGATATTTATTTAGCGAAAACAGTATCCGTCGAAAAAAAATACGCTTTATTACGCTCGAAAAAGATATTTATACATGAATCGAAAAACTAATTATCAAAATAATGTTTTTCGAGTCTTATATTTAAGTACAACATGCGAGAACGGTGTTTGTCATCGAAGAACAGCAATGTAATAGTGAAAATTCCAAATTCAACCGAGATGTTCAAGTTAGGTGCTGAAATTCTGGATAATCACTTCTTTCTTAGTTCTGAATATGAACAAACATAAGATTAACCACATTTTACTGCAAAATATATCGATTATGAGGAAAATAAAATCGTAGCCAAAACCTAATCGCAAACGCAAATATCGATCGAAATAGAAAATCTGAATTAATATGATGTTCTAAGCGATTGAAATCAGTACGTAAATCATTACTAACATATAATCTATCACTTAATCAGCAAGATCATCAACCAAATTCGCAAACATTAAGCGCATTGATCAAAATACATCTCACGTGAGTTTTTCGATCGAAAAATCTGGAAAATTATTTTGATCTTAGATTCGCGAATTCAATCCAAAAACGATCATGATCTGCTCTGATACCAATTGTTAGGTCCTCATATATCAACTACCGATCGATCTAAGCACAATTCTAGATATTCGAATGATAAATCTTACAAAATACCTTCGGTCGAATATATTCTTTGAAGATCTTGAGAGAGAGTGTTTGTCGATAGCTATTCTCTCTCTTAGAATGTGAATTCAATGTTTGTGTTTTTTCGAAAAATGAACTTATGTATTGATTTTGATAGTATACATTGTATTTATACCTATTTACATGGTATATTTACTATTTAGTCCTACACTATCAAAACTACTAATTACGCCCCTAATTACAAGGATAACAAAATAACAAAGCACAATTCTAAAGTCTCTTCATGCATAACTCGTCATTGGCGTTACGTTTCTTAAATCCGAGTCATCTAGGTTTGTTGATCCGTGATCAAACAGAAATAGACTACTATGTTGTAGCCTTCAAAGAATCGTGGACGTCATGCAGTTACTTTTTTGCTCCATACTACGCGATGTAAGAAACAAATATATAAGAAAATCTTTCCTTTATATATTAATAAATATTTGCCTTCAATATAATTTTTTAGTTTATTTTAGGGATCATTGGTTTTTGTTGGTCATCGAGTTCGCCACGAACACGGTATTTGTGTTTGATCCAATGGCGTCAAATGTAAGTCTTAGGAAACTAGCTATCCATGAGCGGCTAAACTTGTAAGTTATCTTATAAAAATAGTAATAGTAATTTTATGTTACATAATAAAGTTGTTACGTACTTTCTAATTTCAAGGCGATGAAGTCGGCGACACACGTGGGTGCCGTTCAAGTTAAAAAAATGCATCCCCGTTAGTTGGAAACCTTGCAAGGTTCGAATTTTTATGATATGAAAAGTTAATTTTATTTACAATGCAACATTGAATTAACATCTTTATTGTTTGTTTAAACGTAGTGCCCGCAACAACCGTCCGGTAGTGAATTGTGCGGATCCTACGTTGAGGTACAGGTATGATATTTCAGAACTATCCGATCAGGCCAAAAAAGCAACTTGATTAAGGTATGTTGAATTACAACTCTTTGTTATTATATTATGTTCGGATGTTTAATATAAGTCGTTATTTAATGTTTTAAAAGTATTTTAGAAGGCTTCGTTTACGATGGAGCGGAAATTGAAGAAATATGTGAGTTGTAGGCCAAGTACTTTAGTACCGTATGTTTTTAGTAGAATAAGTTGTGAACGTTGATTTTGTGAACTTTAGATATGTTGTAACTTCATTTGTTGTGAAGTTGATCTTAAGCTTAGTAAATGAATAAAAGTATGGCTTTGTCGACGTTATTATTGAATCTTGGGTTGATATGTTGGTTTGTATTTTCTTTATCGGGATTTCAGAAAACGAATATAATATTTTGAAAAAAATTCAGATCGACATTGTGAAAACTGTCGCGTAAGAGGCTCTTACGCGACGATTTATTTGACAAAACCATCGCGTATTAATTTTAAAAAAATTCCGTTAATTATTAATGCTACGGTTTTGTTTGAAAAACCTTTGCATAACGTTCTATATCCGCGAGGCTTCCAAACCGTCGCGTAAAGTCCCGAATTTTTGCATCAGAGCTCCAGGCAACGCCACAAAACCATCGCCAAAGGGGCACAATAGCTGTCGCGTATTGGCTTCATTGTACTAGCGTGAATTCTTTCCCGGAACCATACCTCTATGTGAAAGTTCACTAAGACAATTATTCATGTCAATCAATTTAATCGCCTTTTCAAAGTAAACAGGTTGATGGAAGATGGTCAAAGAACATGTACCA
Source organism: Linderniella brevidens (assembly GCA_004919715.1). Taxonomy (NCBI): domain Eukaryota; kingdom Viridiplantae; phylum Streptophyta; class Magnoliopsida; order Lamiales; family Linderniaceae; genus Linderniella; species Linderniella brevidens. Next base: position 9,689,738 of record SWDC01000148.1, read on the forward strand.
TGCTTGGTCCACTAGTTATGCCAGAACATAGTGTTAAGAGGATATTCCATCTAATTAGATCTGGCCACGCACGCTACAGTTGAGCTTCGAACGAACCAAGCAAGAAAAATGACAAAAACAGAGCAGTTGTGTCTTAAAGTTTCTCTAACCATATTATTCTTAAGAATAGCGACTTATAAATGTGGGACCAAAATTTCTAGCATAGTGAACTAAGATGATGGATAGTCTTTATTGAAATATTCATTTGTACCTATTTTGTCTTAGCTAGAATGAGTTAGGACTTAAGGGTAACAGTTAATATTCAATTGGGTCTTTGTGAAAACCCTTGAGAGGTTTGTAGATAAGAAGATATCTGTATCATCGTGAAGATGGAGATTCCAAAATTTTGATTTACGATTTGCAAAGAGCAAGATGTTCTTGAGTTCAATTCTCCTGTTCAAATCTTAACATGGTATCAGAGCGCCGCTGAACAACCGCGCGATTCAATCGACCTCCTGCTATTTTTCATGTATCTTCTGTGAAGAACAATCAATCGATACGATGACGGAATCTGAAGAAAATTCCAAAAAGGATTCAGAGATTCCGAGCCTTAAGCCTAATCCCCCACCCACAGCTATCGATTTCCAAGATCCTCTCCACTTACACCCTTCAGATACACCAAATCTTGATTTGGTTACGGACGTGCTGCGAGGTTCAGACAATTACAAGGTCTGGAGCAGGGAAATGATCCTACGTTGCAAGCGAAGAACAAAATTGGCTTTATTGACGGATCTTGCGTGCCACCAAAAGGTAACCAGGTATTAATCCAACAATGGAATCGATACAACGCTCTGGTAAGGTCTTGGATTCATAGATCGATCTCTAGAGAATTGGTTAATGGAGTGACTTACTGTGAATCTGCTCACTTAGTGTGCAAGGATTTAAAGGAAAGATTTGACAAAGTAAACGGTGGTAGGCTCTTTTCTCTATATAGATAAATTACTAAGATCATGGTACTAGTACGGTTACAGAATATTATTCAAAACTTAGAGTTCTTTGGGATGAATATGATAGCTTGACTCTATCTCATGCGGTTAATGTATCTAAGGAATACATTGATCATTGCAGCAACTTAAAATGATGCAATTCTTGATAGGACTTAATGATTGCTTAGCACTATTAGGTCTCAAATTCTAATGATGTCACCCTTGCCATCTCATGGTCAAGTTTATGATATGGTTTCGAATGAGGTAGGACAAAGGAGCATCAATGTGCATGCTCCAAGTTCAGATTCCTCAATTGCTTTAATGACTAATGTTTCTTCTACTAAGCCTCCACATGACAAAAGTCATTTATTTTGTGATATATGCAACATTAATGGGCACAAAAGAGAGAATTGCTTCAAAATAATTGGTTATCCACCCAATTAGAATAGAGGTGGAAGAAGGGGAGGTGGAGGAAGGTCCAATGCTAGTCAAGGAATTGGCAGTCCACAAGGAATTGAGACAACAATGAGGGCTAATTCCAACTCAACAAATGCTCAAAATCTCCTGACTCCTCAAAACTTGATGCTTGGTCAGAATACAATTCCTGGACAAAATGTGAATGATGGGATGTCCCTGGCTCAACCATAGTTCACTCCACAACAATTTCAGGAATTGATGACTATGCTTGGAGGATTGGTCAATAACACTGAGCAGACACAAGCTATGACTGCTGCAGCAAATGCAGGAGATCTTCGAGGTAACTCCTTTTCTATACCGGTCCATATGATGAATCATGAGTGGATTGTAGATACAGAAGCCAACCAACATATGATCCATAGATCTGATTTATTTAATAAACATATGATAAATTCTTTATCAGATGTTTCAGTTAAGCTTCCAAATGGAAAACTAACTAAGGCAACTTGTGTTGGGTCAGTAAGGTTAGGTTCAGCTATGAATCTGTCAAATGTCCTCTATGTTCCAGAATTTCAACATAATCTTCTTTTTGTCTGAAGACTTGCGCATGAAAATAACATGTTTATTACATTCTATCCCCTTTTTATCTCATCCAGGAACTATGGAGTGGCAAGATAAGGAGATTGGTAAACTTAAGAAGGGCTTCTATTAACTTGCAATATGTTAGTGGTGATCATGATCAAGAACTTAATAACTTTAGACAAAAGATAGATAATACTGTTACAATAAGAAACCAGTTTATGGCTGGATCAGATAGAATAAGTCTTTGGCATAAGAGATTAGGTCATATCTCTTTTGCTAGGTTTGATTTGATGCCAAATCTAGGATTGAGAATTTCAGAAGGTCATAAGTATTATTCTGTTTGTCCCTAAGCTAAACATAGCAAATCTACTTTTCCAAATAGAACAAGTGTTTCTGATTATTTGTTTGAACTTGTGCACCTTGATGTATGGGGACCCTATAGGGAACTCACTTATAATAATGAGAAGTATTTTAACTATTGTTGATGACTTCTCAAGATCCACATGGATTTTCTTAATGAAAGCTAAATCTCAAGTTTATGATATCATTAAGAAATTTCTGATCTATGTTCATACTCAATTTTCTGTTAAGGTTAAAAAATCAGAACTGACAATGCCTTAGAATTTTTCAGTTCTGAATGTAATGATTTATTGATTCACAAGGCATAATACATCAAAGTCCTTGCCCTTACACACCCCAACAAAATGGGGTGGTTGAAAGAAAACATAGACATATCATGGATGTGGCTAGAGCATTGAGATTTCAATCCAATGTACCAATAAGGTATTGGGGAGAGTGTGTCTTGACAGATGCATAACAGGACCCCATTGTTAAAGGGTAAGAGTCCTTATAGTGTCTTGTATAATGAAGAACCGAGTTACAAACACTTTTAGGTGTTTGGCTGTCTTTGTTTTTCAAAAATCTTGCCTCAAGATGATAAATTCAAGGCAAGAACAAAGGCATGTGTGTTAATGGGATACGTTACAAAACAAAAGGCATATAAGTTGTTGGATCCAAAGACAAAAACATTTCTTGTATCTAGGGATGTTATTTTCTATGAAAATCTTTTTCCATTTTCAATGACAATTGCCAAGGACAAGACTGTGAGTGATATGCCCATGCATTATGAAATGGTTATTATGCAGAGTTTATACCACCTTATAGAACAAAAATTAATGATAATATTGGCATCATGAAGCTGTTGATGATCACCATGAAGATGCATATCAATTAGATTTCAGAAATGATTTGCTAGAAACAAAATCATCCTCCCAGTCAGGCCTGAGAAGATCAGAACTTGTCAATCATGGGCCAGGCCGGAGAAGATCAGGTAGAGTGGGTAAGAGTCCTTATTGGGCAAAGGACTATATTTCATCATTCACTAATAATTCAAATATTGCATATTTTACTAAGTATCCATTATCTAATTTTCTACAGTGTGATAAAATCAACCCTACTTATAGGACTTATCTTGTTGCTTTAGACAGTGAGGAAATACCTAGAAGTTTTGCTGAAGCAGTTAAATCTAAGAAAAGGGTAGATGCTATGGAGAGTGAGGTTAAGGCTCTAGAATGAATACAACTTGGAGAATAGTAGATCTACCTGTTGGCAATAAAGCAGTAGGGTGTAGATGGGTTTACACTATTAAGTATAGGGCAAATGTTAGTATTCATAGATACAAATCAATATTTCAATAGAAGTTCACTTGTATCGTGGAAAACCAAAAAACAAACCACAATCTCTAGAAGTTCAGTTGAAGCTGAATATAAAGCATTTGCCATGGTTACATAAGAAATAGTGTGGCTGATGAATATCTTGATTGATCTTGGAGTTAGAAGCAAACATGCAGTCTCGGTTTTCATGGACAGTAAATTCGCGATGCATATTGCAGCGAATCCTGTTTTTCACGAGAGAACTAAGCAAAATTGATCACTATGCATAGAGGTAGATTGTCACTTTGTACGAGACAAGATTCAAGAAAAAATGATCATTACGCACTATATTCCTACACATGAGCAACTGGTTGATCTCTTGACTAAAGCCTTGGGAAGATCTCAATTTGATTACTTGTTATCCAAGTTTGGTGTCTATGATCTATACCGATGTCAAACTTGAGGGGAAGTATTGAAATATTGATTCCTACCTATTTTGTCTTAGCTAGAATGTGTTAGGACTAAGTGTAAGAGTTAATATCCAAAGGGGTCTTTGTGCAAACCCTTGAGAGTTTTATATATAAGAAGATATTTGTATCATCGTGAAGATGAAGATTCCAAATATAGAATTTTGATTTACGATTTGCAAAGAGCAAGATGCTCTTGAGTTCAATTCTCATGTTCAAATCTTGACAGTCTTCCTGGCCACAATCCGTATATGATGAGTTGAATAGATCGTGGGCACTGTTACAGTTGTATTAATTGATTATCGGCCATTGAAGAACGATGACGAAGTAATCACAAGGTGAGTTACTTAAAGCACGAAGTAATCGAGTTCTTTTTACTTGGTTCATTTCAATCAATAATTCGTCGTTCACCCCTTTCTTCTTTACAAGTATTTAGAGACTGGACATATCTATTGGCTGATGAAGTATAAGGTACACCTAGGGGGTTGAATTAGGCTTAAAAATTTCTTCTTTTCAAAAAACTTTTTCCTTTAGAAAATAATGCAGTCTATATGTTACATACAAGGAATGATGATGTATTTAAATAATCACTTGTAAATCTCAAAATGTTTTAAGATTATCTCCTACGTAGTTTTAAAACTAAATGACTAGAAAATAGACTGAGACCAAGATTTTTATAGAGGTTATATCCCCAATTGGGGTTTACTTCTCTCCTTGAGGTCTGTTCCGCAAGAGTTAAATCCATCACTATTGGTTTACCGTAGTTTGTTACAATAATGATTGAAACGCTCTTACACAACCGAAACATGACGAATATTAGACCGCGACTAGGCTGCCTCACGCCGAGTTCCATTCCAAGTCATTTCGAGAGAATCACCACTACCAGACTGGACTTCACTCGTATTTTCTAGGACGCTTAACAAGTCTAGAGACAGGTTTACAATGATATCTATAGGTTATCTCACAAGGGAATCGCTAATGATCGCTCATGCAGGATAATGAATGATTTACAAATTAAGGCTCAACATTCGAGAATTTTGTTTCTTATGGTTTTCTTAGTCTTGTTAACCCTTGTCTTGGAAGTGTTTTCCTATTTATAAGCCATCCATGCTCTACACTTCACATGAAAAGTTCAACACACGAGATATATAAAGATTTGCGTAGATTAAATGTATTTAACTCATATAAATCATGCCAAGAATAGACCTCATAAACACAACGACCATATAGTGACGTGCATGATATCATTCCATATATTCACATAAATTTGAATCAAAGCATATTTTCCACATATGGTGATCCCATCCGCTTCAGCACATTTCATAAATAGTTTCAGTCAACATCTTATCCATAATAAACTCAATCAATCAACTTATTTCCATCTGATAAGGACCAAATTCGCTCAAGGAATATAATTGGTTAACTCATTTTAAATTCAAAGAAGATGCTTCAAGACGGATATAGGATGATTTCTTTCCTAAAGTAACATGATTCCTGATAGATATTATATTTTCCATATTTGTCTCATAGACCTTTCATATATAACACATTATGATATCGCATAGGATTTTCCAGGTACAATTCACTTACTATCCATATCTACTAAACAATTTCACGAGGAAAAGTATTCGATTTGATTTACCCGTTAACTAATAATCACGATTCAACCTCACAGATATATCCATGATTTCCTTCCTAAAATAAATCAATTCTCAACATATAGCATATTTTTCATTCTCAGCACAAAATCTTTTCCATGTATAGCACTGTGACGACCACGCCACTACCAGGCTATAAGACTCTAAACACTCTAAAAATGTGAGTTCGAGAAAATAAATTCGCATTAGTTCCGTTTGGAAATCATCAAAACACCTTAATCGATACAAACTCACAAGAGCACGAAACTCGTCAACTGTGAAAATATATCATTATCTTTCTAAATAACCTCCCACCATGCCCAACATGACTTATAACTGCAGCTCGACTCAACCAGCAAAAGTACTAACGAACATATCTATCTTATCTTATATATACATTTAAATGTTGGTTCTCTATATAGCTGCCAAGTGTCTAGTGTATTTAATAAAATTAATAGTTACCTTATAAAACCACCCTAGACACGGTTGATTTTAAACCACCCACTAAAAATCGAAATTCTTATCCGATAATTTTTCATTGCGACACGTGTCATTATGATTAATATTATTAAAATTAAATTAAACATTATTTAACCCCCGCTCAATATATATACGAAAACCTGACACAACTTTTATTGATTTTCATAAAATTAATAATAAAATTATTATGAGGAAAAAACCACCCACTATCCATAACAAGCCCACAACATGTAAATTGCTCGACAGTCGCCACCGATGGGTTGCTTCCAAATTGGAAAACAAAAGACTAATCCTAACTAAAAAATTAAGCTGTCAGAAAATTATTAGAAAATTATTATGAGGAAAAAACCACCCACTACCCATAACAAGCCCACAATCATGTAAATTGCTCGACAGTCGCCACCGATGGGTTGCTTCCAAATTGGAAAACAAAAGACTAATCATAACTAAAAAATTAAGCAGTCAGAAAGACGTCGAGTAGAGATGACGATGCCGACGAAATTGACTAGGAGAAGAACATGACTCACTGTTAACACATATTTTTAGCCCAGAAAGCAGTCAGAAAAACGTATTTTCTTACATTTATATTTATTATAATTAAGTCGTTTCCATGATAAATGGAGTCGTCTTGATACGCTTTAGTGCTTTAATTCATACTTATAGTTCTGTAGGCTTGAAGACGACGATTTGAATGAACTGAATAAAACGAGATAAAATCGAGCAAAACATAGTTGCCGAAATTTCTTATGGCAGTGAACCATCAAGCATGCAACGAATCAGATCGAAGATAATTTCCCAAAGCAAGCATCTCAAGCAAGTGGCTCAATGATATCTGGAGGTAGGGGTGAGCAAATCCAGATATCCGGATTTTCATATATCTAAAACATAAAACCGTATCCGATCAGGTTTTAATAGAATATCCGGATATCCGGATTTTTTATTTCGATTATTTTTTTTTTTTGAAAAAAATTGACTGTAACGTATTCGATTTTGTTTTCAACTCTCAATTTATTTTCATGAATGATAGAAATTTAATCCGATATATATTATTTGGGTCAAATTAGGATATTGGGCTATTTTTAAAAAAAAAATCTATTTTTTGGGCCTAGTTTTCTTTGTTTTTGGGCTATTATTTAATTAATTTATTTATTTTAAATAATAAATCGGATACCGGATATTAGTACCGAGCGTATCCGTATCCGATTCGTTTTATGTTAAAATATTCGGATTCGGATATCCGATTCGGTTTTAAAATCGGATATCCGGTTTTTCGGATTTTATAAACCGGATACCGGATTCCGGATATTTTTGCACAGTCCTATTTAGAGGGCAAAACACGTCTGGAAATGAAGAGATCAAGCAGGTCAAGAGATCATTCGGCCCATTGAGTCCATTAAGTAGCCCATTAGATTTTATATTGGTGCGTTGAGGACTTTTATTTTCCACAAGACAGAATTGACGGGAGGAGATCGAAGGAATAAGACCATATCATATTATTAACAGCTGAAACGTTGAAAAGAAAATCCCACGCAGCCTTGGGGAGCATAGAGCACACAACGAGTCGTCAAAAGAAGTTATTTCCGACCCTCACAATAGATACGGTAGATATGCTGAACAAGAAGCCTTCTCTACATAAAGACCCAACGAAGTCGAAGGCAACGACAGATTTCATACCCGTCAAAAGATAGCAACAATACACGCAGCTGCTCTAGTGGCACGTCTGGGGGGGTTGAACATATAATTTTTATCAAGCACGCAGCAGCTCTAGTGGCTGCTTAGGAGCTGCAGAACATCCATCCGAAGCAGGCAGCTCTCACAGGAAGCAGGCACCTCTCCTCCTCACCGCCCACCATACGGCAGCAAAAAGGTGGGGAAGCACACAGCTGCAACAGATCTGAAGCAAGGAGGTGAAGTACACGGCTGCACCTTCCTTACTCGCTCACCATCCGTTTGATAAAAGCACTCAACGGAGGGTTAGCCCCGGAGCCGAAATTCAGGGAAGATAATATGTTTTTCTATTTGTTATTTTCGTTCTTTGTCGTGTTCAATCCTTCGATGAGTAGCTAATTTTCTTTTATTTGTGATTAGATGAACCCTAGCGAGATCATACGTATGTTTTAAGTGTTATTATTTTTTGCTATTGTTATGACTCGGTTATGAATTATATTATTGTTTTGAATATGTCTGTGATCAAGATAATTTTTGGAAAATCGTAAGCTACGCTCGAGATATGGGCGGATGATTAGATCACTCGTAAACGAGCGGAATAAACCCATCGCTAGAGATATGTTGAACTACCCCGCGGATTAGAGTCAAATCTAATGGCAGGATTCATCGTGTTTAAATGTGATCTTCGGTTAAGTAGTTAGGGAAGCTTACCCGACTATTTAACTCATAGATTAGTTGTTTACGGATCTTGTGTGATAAGGCGCAGTTTCGTCAGTCACATGAACTAGTATGCATGTTGTAGGAATCTCCACGGTCTAATAGATAGCTAAAATTTCATTACACTTGTCGTTTCGGTCGAGCTAGGGGGATTCGAATTCTCAAATACCTTTGCTTTCATAAGGTCACCCCATCTCTGTTATCTTTATTTTTTCAAACCTTTTATTTTTGTTTATCGCTATTTTAAATTTTTATCAAATCAACAATATTTACTAGGATATTTAAACGACGGTTTTTTTAAAGGTCATAGTTCCTTTAGGATTTGATGCTCGAATACTTGCTACTTCTATACTATTCCGATAAGTACACTTGCATGTGGAGCGTGAAAAATCCGCTCGATCAAATTTTTGGCGTCGTTGTCGGGGAACTATTGATATTCGGAAAGCTTTAGCTTATTATTCTAGCTCTATTATTATTATTATTATTATTATTATTATTATTATTATTATTATTATATTAATCTACTCGTTCTTGTTTCTCTCTAGGTCCAGGTACGTGCATTTGGTGCATGACCCGAAGGAATCATTCGTCACCAATAACTGAAGTTGACTCGGAGATCGAAATTACCTTTCGACGAAACTTAAGGGAGAACGCTAGGCGAGTAGATACAATAACCGAGATGGCAGGACAACATCAAGGCGAGATGCCTTTGATTGCGAGAGAACCTCCGATCAGGGAGTTATGGAGAAGCAACGCCATACAGACGGTTGGCTCTGCGATAGTCCTTCCTCAAGTCCATAACAACTTCGAGCTGAAACATCATTGGCTTCAAATGCTTCAGGCGACAGCTCAATATGATGGACTCTCCGAGGAAAACGCTTATCGACACATCCGAGATTTCATATCCGTCACCGACGCAATACGAGTACAAGGCGTAAGCACGGAAGCCATCCGACTCTACTTATTTCCATTCTATCTGCGAGGCAATGCGAAGGAATTGTGTAATTTACTTCCATAGAGATCTATCACCACTTGGGACCAGATGCATGCCACCTTCATCAATCATTTCTTTCCACCGTCGAAGGCTCTCTAATTAAAATTGGACCTCACCGCATTCAAGCAAAAGGAGGGCAAAAATCTATACGATGTATGGACTAGATTTAAGGTGCTCTTGAACCGATTTCCTCAACACGGGATGACAAAGAGCGAGCATATTCAGCGATTCCACGAATCATTGAACGATCACGCCGTGCAATTATTAGACGGAGCGTGCAACGGAGGACTTTGTAATCTGAGCGCGGCGGAGGGCTAGAATTTTATGGAGGACTATAGTGCAAATAGTTTTCGACGAGGGAGCTCAAGCACTTGAGGTAAACCACCGGGGATGTACGACGTCGACAACACCACTGCGATAAACGCCAAGTTCGACGCCCTACAACAACAAATTTCAGCAAACGGCCTTCAAATGCAAACGTTGATGAATGCGCTCCTTCCCACTCTAGAAGCAAAGCCGGCCGTTAATGCTGTTCAAACGCAGTCTGCCCGAGGAACCCCGTGGTTGCCCAACCTCCTCATTCATTTCAGACCTATATTCCACAATGTGCTACATGCGGAGGAACCCACGATGCGGCTCATTGTCCAGCCACTATTCCAACAGAGCAAGTTGACTACATGGGAAACTACCAAAGTCAGCAAAATTTTGTCCCGAATCGAGTTCATCCGAACTTAGCCTAGGGAAATCAACAACAAGCTCTACCGGGATTTCAAAATCAAAGGACACATGGATACCATAGTTGAAATGCTGATGTTGCCCCAAAAATTCGCGTAGAAAAGGTCGAGGGGATGTTTTCTAAGCTAATGGGAAAGCTCGACTCTGGCTTGGATAGTCAAGAAATGTGATTGCAGAACACGGAGTCTTCGCTTCGGGCCATAGAGAAGCAAGTTGGGCAGATAGCCGAATCGATCCAACAACGTCCTTCCGGTTCGTTGCCAAGTTACATCGAGACCAATCCGAAGGACCACTATGTAAAGGCGGTGACACTTCGTAACGGGAGAGAACTCGAGGAAGTACAAAAACCAAAGAAGAACGTGGAACTAACGAAGAAGGTAAGCAGCGAGGTCGATAAAGAGGAAGAAGTCGTATCTAAACCACCTGTCAAGAAGTATCAACCAAAGATACCGTATCCAGCGAGACTTAAGAGGGACATCTTGGACGACCAATTTTGTAAGTTTCTTGCAATATTTAAACAATTACATATTACTTTACCTCTTGTCGAAGCACTTGCGCAGATGCCCCGCTGGGCAAAGTTCTTGAAAGATCTCATCACGAATAAACGTAAGCTGGAAGAGGTGTCCACAGCCGAACTACGAGGGGAGTGCTCCGCCATCTTACAAAGCAAGATCCCGAAAATGTTAAAAGACCTAGGGAGTTTTACTATACCTTGTTTAATAGGCGATCTAGTGGTACATAAGGCGTTGGCCGACTTAGGTGCAAGTATAAATTTAATGTGTTATTCGATGTTTAAAAAACTTGGTTTAGGATAACCGAAACCCACTAGGGTGAGTATTCAATTAGCGGATAGATCAGTTAAGTATCATAGGGGTATTATCAAAGATGTTCTGGTTAAAGTTGATAAATTTATAATTCCTGCAGATTTTGTTATTCTTGACATGGAAGAAGAAAAAAATTCCTCTAATCTTCGGAAGGCCGTTCCTCTCTACAGGAGGAACCATGGTCGATGTTCGTAACGGAACATTGACATTAACCATAGGTGGCGAGAAAGTGACACTTGATATGGCCGAGCCCATGAAAAATGCCGAAAAGTTAGATGATAAGTGCTTTTATATCGATGCATGGAATGACTTTTTATTCTTGAAGGGACTCTCACAACCCGATTCTTTCGTCTCGAAGCAAGAAATAGAGGAAGGCGATGAGCTTCAGGACGAGGAGTTTAATCATGAACTACCCCTCGACGTTTCCCAAGTAGACGTAGATGACGATGTCAAGGAGGAACATGCGATCGAGGTACTGACGAGCAGCGAAGAAGAACGAGAAAATAGCTCAATCGAAGAACCGCCAACGCTCGAACTCAAACAACTTCCTAGTTACTTGGAATACAAATTTCTCGAGGAAAATTCAAAGCTTCCCGTAGTCATAGCGTCAGATCTGGAGAGGGAGCAGAAATTTATGCTCTTAGACACCCTACGGGAGTACAAGAAGGTGCTCGCATGAAAAATATCAGACATTCGAGGAATTAGCCCGACCTTCTGCATGCATAAGATTCTCATGTAAGACGAGTTCAAGCCTGTGGTGCAACACCAAAGGCGTCTAAACCCCAACAAGAAGGAGGTAATTAAGGCCGAGGTTATCAAGCTACTCGATGCGGGAGTTATATACCCGATCTCGGACAATGCATGGGTGAGCCCAGTTCAGGTAGTGCCGAAAAAGGGAGGAATGACGGTCGTACCCAACGAGAAGAATGAACTAATCCCGACGAGGACTGTCACAGGGTGGCGTGTGTGTGTTGACTATCGAAAATTAAATGAAGCAACGCGAAAAGACCATTTTCCTCTCCCTTTTATTGATCAAATGCTCGAACGTTTATCTGGTCATGAATTTTATTGTTTTCTCGATGGACTTTCAGGTTATTTGCAGATCCCCATTGCACCCGAGGATCAAGAGAAAACAACATTTACGTGCCCGTTCGGAACATTTGCGTATCGAAGGATGCCTTTCGGACTGTGCAATGCTCCGGCCACATTTCAACGTTGTATGATGGCCATCTTTGATAAACTGGTCGAAGAAGGAATGGAGGTATCCATGGATGATTTTTCGATTTTTGGTGACTCATTTGAGGTATGTCTACTTAATTTAAAGAAGGTGCTTCTGCGATGCGATGAAACTAACCTTGTGCTGAATTGGGAGAAATGTCATTTCATGGTAATAGAGGGTATTGTGTTAGGTCATTAAATATCGTCGAAAGGTATCGAGGTCGATAGAGCTAAGATTGAAACCATTGAGTGATTGCCTCCACCCTCGTCAGTAAAAACAATTAGAAGTTTCCTAGGACATGCGGATTTTTATCGTAGATTTATTAAGGACTTTTCTAAAATTGCTAGACCTTTAACTCGATTGCTTGAAAAAGACATGCCTTACGAGTTTACAATCGAATGCATGAATGCTTTTACCGTACTTAAGGATAAACTCATTAATGCCCCTGTTATGGTAGCACCCGATTGGAGGCTACCATTAGAACTAATGTGCGATGCTAGTGATTTCGTAGTAGGTGCAGTTCTGGGGCAGCGACTGGAAAACAATTTCAGCCGATACACTATGCGAACAAAACTCTAAACGAGGCGCATATGAACTACACCACTACGGAGGAGTTGCTCGCAGTCGTGTTCGCCTTCGATAAGTTCTGTCCATACCTTATCCTTTCGAAGGTCATTATTTACACGAATCATTCGGCTGCAAACACTTGTTTGCTAAATCGGATGCGAAGAGACTAATCCGATGGATTCTGCTGCTACAAAAATTCGACTAGGAGTTTCGCGACCAAAAGGGAACAGAGAATCTCGCAGCCGATCACTTGTCGAGACTAGAAGAAACCGCCCACAAGGGTAAAAATAAAAATACCATCCGAGACCATTTTCCCGACGAGCATTTATAGTTATACGTGAGGTACTCGATGAAATTCCGTGGTATGCTGATATTGCTAACTATCTTGTATCTAATATCATCCAAAGGGATACACAAGTCACCAGAAGAAGAAATTCTTCTCGGACTTGAAGTATTATTTTTGGGACGAACCATATTTGTTTATGATTTGTGCGGATAAGATAATCCGGCGATGCGTATCCTTCCCCGAGACAGTCAAAATATTGAATCATTGTTATCACGGACCATGCGGAGGGCATTACAGGGGTAATCAAACTGCACAAAAGGTACTTGAATGTGGTTTTTATTGGCCTACTATTTTCAAAGACGCTCAAAAGTATGTAGATGAGTGTGATAGGTGCCAACGGACAGGTAACATTTTAAAACGAAATGAGATGCCCCAAAATTATATTCTTGTATGTGAAATATTTGACGTTTGGCGCATTGATTTCATGGGTCCATTTCCTACATCTTTTAATAATCGATATATCCTAGTAGTCGTTGATTACGTGTCGAAATGGGTGGAAGTGCAAGCTCTACGCACTAATGATGCTAGGGTAGTCGTTAAATTTTTGAAAGCTTTACACGATTTGGCTCACCTCGTTGTATAATTAGCGATAAATGTACACGCTTTTTTAACACTCAGTTTGCAAGGACTCTCGAGAAATATGAGTTAAACAAAGTGTTACAACCGCGTATCATCCTCAAGCGAGCGGTCAGGTGGAAATCGTAAACAGAGAGTTGAAGCGTATACTCGAGAAGACTGTGGAACACCATAGGCGGTGGCCTAACAAGCTGAATGACGGTCTGTGGGCGTATCGAACAACATATAAGACACCTATCGTATCCACCCCCTATAGGTTTATTTACGGAAAATCTTGACATTTACCAGTCGAGCTAGAACATAAGGCATATTTGGCTTTAAAGAAGCTAAAGTTTGATTTGAATCTTGCAGGTGAAAAACTAAACTTGCAAATTAACGAGCTCGATGAGTGGCGTCAAATGGCATACGGAGATACCCGCCTCTACAAGAAGCGTACGAAGTTATATCATGATCGAAAAATCATGAAGCGGGAATTCCAAGAAGGCGACCAAGTCTTACTATACAACTCGCGGCTTCGACTATTCCTCGGAAAGCTAAAATGAAGATGGTCTGGCCCATTCATGGTGACCCGAGTATTTTCTTACGGGACGGTCGAGATCACTCACCGGAAAAAAGGGACCTTCAAGGTGAACGGGCACCGTCTCAGGCATTACTATGGCGGCGACATCGAGGCGCTTGAAAAAGAAACGATCCACCTCCTCGACACCAACCAGAGCTAAAAATCTACTGAACTATGTCTAGCTAAAAGACGTTAAAGAGAGCGCTACTTGGAGGCAACCCAAGCTTATCATACATGTTTTCTTCTATCTCGATTTTTTTTAATACTTGTGTGTTTAAGCAATCGCAGGGAATTCAAAATCTCAAGTGTGGGGAAGCCGTTTACAAATCATGCTCATCAGACTATTCAGGGAAGTTTGCTTATGTAATTTATTTCCTCTTCTCTATGTTATAATATTTGTGACGTTGAGGACAACATAAATCTTAAGTGTGGGGAGAGGAATTTCTGCGAAATTGATGCGAACATATTTCGTGCATGAAGTGGATTGGTATGAAATTTTGTGTAAAAGTGTCGAAAAGTTTGGCATGAATTTTTTTCGGAAATCGTGTTTCTTATCAGTCAAAGGATGATTTCATGTTAGAAATTGTTTGAGTAGTTAGGATACAAATGTGTGGTTAACTTCTTTCTTACATGATTAACTTGGCGATACTTGATAGATTCAGATACATGACCCTACTTTCGTGAGAGTTTTGAGCTGCCGAGCTTTTTGCTCATTTATTTGGTTGTGTGAATCATGCCTAATTTATATCTCTCTAGAACTTTCTTGCGAATTACGTGTTAAAAACGTATTTTCTTACGTTTATATTTATTATAATTAAGTCGTTTGCATGATAAATGGAGTCGTCTTGATACGCTTTAGCGCTTTAATTCATACTTATAGTTCTATACGCTTGAAGACGATGATTTGAACGAATTGAACGAAAACGAGATAAAATCGAGCAAAACATAGTTGCCGAAATTTCTTCTGGCAGTGAACCATTAAGCATGCAACGAATCAGATCGAAGCTAATTTCCCAAAGCAAGCATCTCAAGCAAGCGGCTCACGGATATCTGGAGGGCAAAACACGTCTGGAAATGAAGCGATCAAGCAGGTCAAGAGATCATTCGGCCCATTGAGTCCATTAAGTAGCCCATCAGATTTTATATTGGTGCGTTGAGGACTTTTATTTTCCACAAGACAGAATTGGCGGGAGGAGATCGAAGGAATCAGACCATATCATATTATTGACAGCTGAAACGTTGAAAAGAAAATCCCTCGCAGCCTTGGGGAGCATAGAGCACACAAAGAGTCGTCAAAAGAAGTTATTTCCGACCCTCACAATAGATACGGTAGATATGCTGTATAAGAAGCCTTCTGTACATAAAGACCCATCGAAGACGAAGGCAACGACGGATTTCATACCCGTCAAAAGAGAGCCACAATACACACAGCTGCTCTAGTGGCACGTCTGGGGGTTGAACATATAATTTTTATCAAGCACGCAGCTGCTCTAGTGGCTTCTTAGGAGCTGCTGAACATCCATCCAAAGCAGGCAGCTCTCACAGGAAGCAGGCACCTCTCCTCCTCACCCGCTCATCATACGGCAGCAAAGACTAAAGGCGTGGGGAAGCACACAGCTGAAGCAAGGAGGTGAAGTACACGGATGCACCTTCGTTACTCGCTCACCATCCGTTTGATAAAAGCACTCAACGAAGGGTTAGCCCCGGAGCCGAAATTCAGGGAAGAAAAATATGTTTTCCTATCTGTTATTTTCGTTCTTCGTTGTGTTCAATCCTTCTATGAGTAGCTAATTTTCTTGTATTTGAGATTAGATGAACCGTAGTGAGATCGTACGTATGTTTTAAGTGTTATTATTTTTGGCTATTGTTATGACTCGGTTATGAATTATATTATTGTTTTATAATGTCTATGTGATCAAGATAATTTTTGGGAAATCGTAAGCTATGCTCGAGAGAGGGGCGGACGATTACACTTCTCGTAAACGAGCGAAATAAACTCATCGCTAGAGATAGGTTGAACTAGCCCGTCGGGTTAGAGTCAAATCTAATAGCGGGATTCATCGTATTTAAATGCAATCTTTGGTTAAGTAGTTAGGGAAGCTTGCCCGACTATTTAACTCGTAGATTAGTTGTTTACGAATCCTATGTGTTAAGGCGCATTTTCGTCAACCACATGAACTCGTATGCATGTTGTAGGAATCTCCACGGTCTAATAGATAGCTAAAACTTCATTACACTTGTCGTTTCGATCGAGCTAGGGGGATTCAATTCTCAAATACCTTTGCTTTATAAGGTCACCTCATCTCCGTTATCTTTATTTTGTCAAACCTTTTAGTTTTGTTTATCGCTGCTTTAAATTTTTATCAAATCAACAATATTTACGAGGATATTTAAAAGAAGGTTTTTTTAAAGTTCATAGTTCCTTTGGGATTCGATACTCGAATACTTGCTATTTCTCTATTATTCTGATAGGTACACTTGCCTGTGAGGCATGAAAAGTTCGTTAGTGTTCGTTTTATTTTTATAACTCAATCCCCTCAATCAACCGTTCAACTATAGCATGCCCTTTCTCTCCGGTGACATAAATAGCAACTCCTGATTTTGCCTTTATTCTTATCCTCCGATACTGATTCTCTCTAAGGTGTGAATCGTGACTCATCACCCACAAAAAAAACGAATAATCTGTCATAGATCAGTTAAATATTTGCTTTTATTTTTCGATTTTGAGCATTAGATGCATCCTTGCACGCTTAGTTTGTGTGTTGAGTGAAGTGAAAATGGGCGAGAAGCGAAACAATATTTGGATAAGTCTTCGACAACACCTACGAGTACAACCGATTTATTTCGATTTTCTTTTTTTCCTCAATTTGACTGTCGCTATGCAGCATAGAGCTTTGGTTTTCCATTAACTTCTTTTAATTTGTTGCTTTCGCTGGAGTTTTTTTCATTATTCTTTTCACTATCGTATGTATATACATTAATCATAATGAGATTTCGATAATCAGTCAGGTACCTGCTGGAAAATTACATTACATACGCCATGACTCTGCTCTGGTATGGGAATTGAATTTGAATGACTTAGGTTTCTGTATCTGCCTTCTTTTTGTCTTGAGGATGCTCTTTTAGTTTCATGTTGGTTAATCGATTGAGGTTTGGAAGTGCGTATATGATTTGTTGAGTTGCAATTGATTCTTCAACGTGGATTCTCGGTTGGTTTTGTCAGTTGTCAATTCTATTTGTCTATTGGTGTTATTAATCTGTTTATGTGTGAAGTCTCCCCAATTTTACTTGATTGGATAAACCATATATGGTCTCGTCCGTGTATCGCCTTCTTTTAACGTTTCGTTTTGATATCGTGGATTTGGTGGTGAGTTTTCTGTTAATAATATTTTTGCTTTTTTTTTGCATCGTACTGGAAGATGGATCAGGCCGTGGACGTATCTAACAGACACAGAGTCAGTGCTACCTTGCAAGAGGTGGCTATGATGGGCCTCATTGTCTATCGAATTTGGCTTTCAATGATGGTGATAATAACAACGCTCTTCAGGTCTCTCCTGGAATTCGATGAGAGGATTTTCAGGGTATGAGATGTTTTCTTTTCATTAATACCCATCAATTCTCTCGGTACTAGGTTGATGTAATAGAATCTTAATTTCATTGCAATGCAAGGGCCGTGCTTATTGCAGAGGCCAGTGCAGACATAACGGAGTAAGGCTCATGCTTTGTCTTTTGAACAACCTTCGTAAAATCGATCGAGTCTAACACCTGTTGCTAACGGTCGGCGTCGAGGGATTTTACATTTCTAAAAGCCACAACATCTGATGGTTAATCCCGAGATCCATACTTCCGACATGGGAACTAACTTTATCCGTAACTCGAAAATCTACAAAAATGATTTCACATCCGTTCATATCTAGCTCGATCAATGGTACAAAAGAAACAGCCTTTTTTCCCCACTTCTTTATAACCATGTTGCTCGATATTCAATCCTTTCTATAATTATTCTAAGTCCCATAATCCCAAGTTCAAGTACAAACTAAAGTTCATCGTGTCAGAAAGCCTCAAGGAGTTGCTTGGAGGAGAGCGTGGTGAGTCGTCGTTGAGGCTCAACATTAACGAGTTCAGGTTACCGGAGAAAAAGGTCTGTATATCGTCTTTATCCGTTCACCCTTCAGCGGATGCTCAGAGACAAAAGTATGTATCAAGACGTTTGGTTTGTTTACGTGTATACTTATCTAACTTATCAGACATGGATGGTTGTTACCTTTTCTACGTCTTGGGCTGAGAAATTGAGTTGAACGCAGGTTTTACCATTATTTTTTGCTGCTGCGGAAAAACAAAGAAAGGTTGCAGAATATGACAAAAAAACAAGTGAGGCTCATGAAGCCTTCAATGAAAGGGAAACTATTCACGAGACTGGAATGCTCGATGCCCTTACCAAGGCTCAAACTCTTAATTTTTGTGTTTTGCTCTTCCTCTTTATGGAAAACAAAGTGTTTCGCACTCAGTACCGGAGGTGGTCCTTCCCGAGCCAACTAAATGGACCAAGAGGGGCATCGCATGTACTTGCCATTGTGCCTGTCGACTAGCCACAACAACCTTCAAAGAAAAAGAAGGTTTCTCAATCAACAAGTGTCTCTTCTCCACCGCCAAAGCCTGCCAAAAAGAAGGCAGAGAAGAAGAAGCCACCGCCCGTGCCGTTCCAAACGGTCCACGCCCAAGAGACAGAATCTCCATCTGTCAGGGCTGAGACCGCCACGGGACCAACATCGCCCTCACCCTTGCCTAAGAAGAAGCTTCTGAAAGTGACAGATGCATCGGCGGATGTTGCGGTGCCCCAAAGTGATGAAGGGGCAGCCTCTCCCGTCCTTACTCAAATTTTTCATCAATTAATGGAAAAGAATCCCGCACAAAAGACTGAAGACGATACAACTGCGGGAACCAGGGAGATGGTCCAGAGTGCGATTGCTCTGGAAATCCCATCAGGGGGTAATGTTGAAGTTGTCGTCTCCGAAGTGGTCTCAGAACAGCCAGCTGTGGCTGAGGACTGCTTGATGACAACGGCACAATAGTCTTGCCCCCTGTTGTCATTCGTAAGCACACTGATGCCTCAGAAGAAGCAAGATGGAGCTAAGGCAAGAAGACATTTAGTCTTCATAAGGTGTCCTACACTGAAGTGGTGATGCATGCCATCGATGTCCAAATCAATGAAGTCATCACTGAAGCAACGAACATTGCCCATGATTAGCAAGAAGAACAGTGGTCAGGCCTTGGCAACCGAGAATCGGGTGATGACGCAACTAGGGTTAGAGACTATCTCTTCTCTAATCCAAGGACGTGAGTTGCTCTAAGTACAACTGCACCATCAAGAAGTGACCAACATCTTGCCGATCGGGAGTCACATTACGACCCCCATGCCAAGGATGCCTGCCGCGAAGTCAAAGTTCTCAAAAGACTTCGTGATGACGAGGTGGGCCTTGTGTCACGATTGAGAGCCATCTGCGAGGAGCTCAGCGTACAAGGATCGCTGACCTTCATGGCGCTCAGCACGTTCAGGACCGAACGCGTCGGAAGCTCTCAAACTCTGATCATCAACCCCTAAGTTGGCCTGTCACCCTCCAATGCAGATGGGGAGCCAACTTTGTTCCTCGCCGGTCTCCCAAAGGTCTTGCCAAGACCTCCCACCCATCCAATGAAGCAGAGGTCCAACTCTCCTTCTGATAGAGTCCCCGGAGTCAATCCAGTCCCCGCCCAGGACTCAGCAGAGCCCGCAACAACAACTATCTCAACAAGCAGTTGCTGAGGAGTATACGCCCACACTCTCTCCGTCGCGGACTCCATCTCCGCCTTGTTTCCCCTCACCGCCGCAGAACCCGTCGCCACCAGCCATCCAGTCTCCTGCGGCAGATCCTGATGTTGCGGTCCTGGATTTAGCTCTCCATGCTGAAGGGGCCGCCAGAGCTGTCGCTACTAAGACGGAGCGAGCCGTGATGCCTCATTAACCAGCTCTTCCTCCAGCATCTCCTAGGTCTCATTCGGTCCTCGACATGAGCGCCAATGGATCGCAAAGTATGGTCTACATACACCGCACAGATCGCGAACTCGCGCAGATGAGGCGCAAACTCAGGACCACCAATAAGAATCAAGGGATAGTGATGCAGCTCATTGATCACATCATTGCAAGTCAGGCAGAACTCACTGTCGGGCTTTCAGATGTCAAAGAAAGCCTATCCCAAGAGATGAAGGTCATCTCAGCTCAACTCGTTGCGGTTGTGGAGCATCTGTCCACACAAGGAAATTCTGGAGCTGGGATTGCCAAAAAGAGGGAAGATAGAGGAAAATCCGCCGCCACTGCCGCAACCAAAAAGCCGCCGGTCCCTGACTCCAGTGTTACAAGGACAATATCGGATCCCGCTCTGGTAGCTGCCGCAAAGAGAGTCAGGACCTCATCCTCATCCTCACCACTTGCCAATCCCATATATCAGGCGCCAAGCATCACAAATGAAGAGCCTAGGGCAAAAGCTATTCCCTACTAATTCCTGAGGATCAGCTGCAGCCCATCAGTCATGTGGAAGAGCCCAGGCACGAGCTGGTCCCCTTGAGCGCATATACCGTGCAAGGGTATTAAAGGATATAGCGGCAAACCTCACTCAGGACCAACTCTTCGAGCTCATACGGTTACACGACATCAAGACAGTCGCGTGTGGAAGAACTCTAACGCATAACGAGTTGGCCAACCTCGCCAAAGAAAGCAGGAAGAAGTGAAGATCGAGGAGGCTTCTTATTGGGAGAAGTTTTGTCAATCACCAAAATGGGAGAAACTGATAGATTAATTGAAGTTTAGGTGATTGAGATTAGTACCGGAGATAAGAGGAGTCAAGGTCGAAGACTGAAGGCAAAGGTGAGAACCGAAAGCTAGGTGAGAACCGGAGAAGAGGTGATAAGACTGATAAGCGACAATAAGGAAAAAAGGTGACATAGGGGCATTAAATTCAACGCTGCAGCGAGTACTGGAACCGAAAGAGAAAAATTAGCCAAAGTGGCAAAAATCAGTACTCAGGCACAGAGCATACACGGCGCAACACGAGACGAAATGGTAAACGCAGTTAATGTTGTCTGAGCCAATTCAAACGCTCAAAACACAACGGCTAGTTCAAGATGCTAGCAATATAAATAGCCGAAGAGCCAAAAAAGAAGAACACAAGTCTGCGAGCGAAATCAAAGATAGAGCGAACTTTAGATCTAACTATGTTCATCATTCTTGGTGTAAACGTTTGTAATCAACTGACTGTAAAAAAAAGTTGTAGTTGTAGAAGTATAAGATAGACGTAGCTGAAGGTTGAACTTGTTAAGTAAACCATACTTTGAAGAATACCTTCCTTGAGGGAAGAAGGGGAGACGTAAGAGTTCATTAACACTTCGAACTTCCAGAAACAACTTGTGTGTAATACTCTCAAACAAACACAAACACTCACACACTAACAAATTGGTACTGACTAGTAATGCTTCCGCGTTACTACTAAGGTTGAGAGAGAGAGAGAGAAGCGAGAACCGGAATACACTGAATACACTCGAGTACCGAATAAAACCGGTACTCAAGTAGAGATCGAACTAAAAGATCTTAAGTGTTCATTCACCCCCTCTAAACACTTAACCTACCGGTCCCGATCCTAACAGGCACATGATGTATATGAAACCGATGTGGAGACTACTCGGTTTGTTTGTGCGATTGAGTGTTAGTGGGGTAGTTTTGACTAAGATTTAGTGTAATTGCCATCGCGGTTGGATTATTTAGCAATTTATATTTATTAAATATATTTAATGGTAAAATAGGACACGTGGCGCATGGAGAAGCAAATTCATTTAAATGTATATATTAGATATGCGTTTGTTTATCGTAAGTTGCATTGCTACGATGATGAGAGACCCACAGTTGTAGATGCCATTAAATGTCTCAAGTTTTCCTGCCAAATGCGTTTAGTATATATTTATTATATATATATATATATACATATATATGTTTGTATATGAGGATGCATGTATATGTTGGCATTTTTTCTTTATATCACAATACATTTTTTCAACACATCCAATGTGCTGGCTACGATTCCAACAATGCCGCGCAACGCGCGGCTTTGGTTCCTAATATATAGAAAATGGAATATAATTATGAATATTTTTCCTGTCGTAGCTATGAACAATGGTGTGATGTGGAACATTAATGATATGAAATGACGTGAACCATTTGTAACTATGTCAGTGTACCGATGACCATGAATCTGAAACATTTGGATGAATCTGAATTTTAAGGTTGAAGCGTTAAGTACTTGTGAAATTAAGTCTGCTATCGGTGTTGTCATCAATTCAATATTAATTGCAAGGCTGTGAAACCTGTCCATGAAACATTTCGTAGTTTCATGTCTGATGTTTTGTAATGACTGCAAGCCCTATGTTGTTATTGGACTGACTGTGAAAGAACAAACTTAAAAAATAGTTTTAGATTTTATTCATAAGATAACGACAAAATATATTTAGTTGGTCAATAGTCTCATGCCGTCATGCAAAAAGTTTCTTGATCAGATTTTTAAAATATGAGTATTTGATATCAAACAATTACAATAACATTGAATGTATAGACATTGAAACGGAGAATTATTCATGGCGTTCCTATAATCAGTAATGAATGGGATTTTTGGTGGCGTGATTTTCGTAGTCAATGGTTGTTGAAAAATAAACAATAATAATCAACATAAATGGCATGTTAGTATTTCAAAATTTATATTTTTTCAGTTGTGCATCAGATTAACATTAATGAGTTGTTTGTAAATATACTCATGGATGTTACACATACGACCCGAGCAGCAAATACGTTAATTAATGTTTTTGAAAACTTCATGGTAAAATATATTGACAATTTCGTCATCGCCCGTGCCGTCTTCCTCGAAGGCCAATATTTTTTATTCATGCAGGCGATGTTGTTTGAGCTAACGCAACATAAAGTTGGCCATGTGTGAAAAATGGTTTTGCGAGGTACACACCTACTCTCTATAAGCACCGTCCTTGACTCTTATTAATTATCGTTGAATAACAGATTTACAGCGGAAATTACAGCCCCTCGAAGTTTAAATGGCCATCAAGTGTCTGACGGATGATTCTTGGAATTAGCACCTATGTTCTAATATTTGTACCTGTTAGAATCTCACACACGACTACTATGTTGCCCAAGTGTGTGACTATATTTTTGTTCCATTGCAAAGTCCATCTCTTTGGTTGATGTTTCTTAACAACAACTGACGGCTTGAGTAATACCTGAAATTTCCATTTATATAGAAACTCCACTGGATATATTCGTTCTGGGCCAATCCCTGTTTCATTCTCCTTCTCAATAATGTCTATGCTCAAATATTGAGAAGGATTTTCTGAAATAATTGACAGCATTTAATCATTTATTTCATCATCGGTTTCATTTCGAGGTGTTAGCATCAAGTCGCTATTTTCCATGCATGTCTGTAATTCTGGATATGTACACCTTTGCTATTTTATATACGGTGTCATGTGCCGGCTTCATCATTATATATTTTTGGATCTTCACCATTTCTACATCCCCAATTGTAGAGTAGTTTTGATTTCCATTCCCGATCATCAAGACCCATTTGGCAAAATCTATCTTTGTGGGGTCTAATCACATATTATGTGTCAGTGTGTATACACTGCAATGATCCCACAATAATCAACGATTAATGGAAGATTCAACTGTATCTTTTCTGGATCCCTTCGATTTGACAGGCAAGACTTACCTGAAGTCCCCACCTAGAAGGATGTCTTCCCGCCAAATGGTCTTAGTATTTCTACCAACATTGTTCCTTTTTTACGTCACACATTGAATTTTCTCGAATTGTTATCGGAATTTGGAATCTTGAATGCGTTGTTCTTCCTCCCGGCAGAAGTAATGTTGCAACGCCCGATGAAGTGACTGGTACGACAATCTTTTTTTCTGATATGATTTGTTGGTTATTATGTTCCGGTAAGCATATTATTTCATGTGCCACCTAGTTCGTACATGAAGAAAAAGTTGTCCGCTATATGCTTCTATTGAGTGACTAGTATGACCAACCTGTCGTTGTTCCTCATTACGTGTACAAATTAAATGGTGGTATTTAATATCATTCTCTTCGATGTTGTAGCTGTTTTCCTTCATCAACATGATGTTTTTCAGCTCTCGCATGACGCTTGTTGATGGGAATCGACATTCATGAGAAATCAACTAGAGATTTCGAATTCTGCATGAGGATCTTCTCAATATCCATTATAGCATTGTGTTGTAGTTTGACAATTGTATGATCTAGTTCTTTATGGAAAAAAAGTCATCGCTCGCGAAGCGTGATATTCTTCGAAAGGTTTCTCCAAAAACTATTTCAAAGGTCCCTTATTTCGCAATAAATTAGCAGTGTTACAAATAGGTGATGCAGCTTGTTTGTGTAGCCAAGTGGGATGATTCTTTTATTACTTGATGTCATTCTGAGTTGTCATCTAATCAACCTCTTTTATAGCATGTGTCCTTGAATGTTTCCATGACCTCGTTGTTTACTGTTCAAATATCCTGGTATGACGTTGGTCCCTTCACTGTTGCATGTAATATTTTTATATATTATATCTCTCCAACTGTTGGGTGTACGTTGACGACTCTTCTGACATCAATTCCCTTTTTACCCGGAGCCCAAGTCTTTTAAGACGTGGCTTGGAACTTAAAGTACGTTAAATTCCTTGCTTCGCGGCTGGTTTTGTTTGTTTCCATCCATTTTGTGAGCATTATTTTTTTGAATACCGTCTCCAAAGAACTTTTTTTCAGATCTACGGAATTGTCATATACCAGACTATGCTGACCTTCGAGATGCAGTGGCAATCTCTGTAGAGCTGGCATTTGTAGTGTATGTCAAAGGCAAATATTCTCCACATTGATTGGTAAGCTGATAAATACATACAATCTAAGTACCATTTTATTTCATCTCCTTGGTACAAGTTCCTTTCAGTTTTCTGCGATTATTGACCTGACCGCTGATTGCTTTCGCTTATCATTGTGGCTTTGTCGACACTCTTTGTAATATACTTGAAGAGATATTTGATTGATCTTGTCCTGTTGCACCACTCAACATTGATATGTGCTTTTTATTTTTTCGGCGAGAAAATATTATGAGGTACAACGTAATTGTTGAACATTACAATGTCTCTCTGAAATTGAATTTGGTATCATATTTCCTCCGTCTGTATTTGACATGGCCATACTCATCGACTGTCGTTCCTTCATTGTACCATTTTAGGTATTTGTTGGTGCAAATGTTTTTCTCCATGCAAGGTGAATTTCCTTGGTCAGCACCTCAAGGCCCGCGCATCATGAATTCTTCTACTAAAGCATATCTCTCTTATTCGTCGATCATTTTATCGAGAATCCATACGGATATTGTTTTGTCTACTTCTACTGGGCTGGGATCGGAATTTCTACCATTCAGCCGTGCATGGGTAAGTCCTCGTTTCTGAAACTCAATTGTATATTGCACTGCAATTTTTAAGAATACCAAAGGCAACAAATGTTATTGATGGTACTTGTGATCAAGTGTCTGAATGTAATCAATGTAAATGTGCATTTTTATTGTTCTAATGGTTGTAATATATAATACAACATGACATTCCTACTCTACAACTTCCGAAGAAAATGCTGATTCAAGTGTCTGCCACCAACTGGTCCAGTATTATTTTGAATAGCCTGCATTATAGGTCTGGTCTATCATTTGATATGTCACTCCCATATGCTTCCAGGTGGTTTGTTTTTCTTTCCACTTTGGATTTGTGGTAATTGTTATAAACATGTGTGGGTTTTCATATCTGCACAAAGCGAGTACATCATGATAATTTTATATTATATACCTTGGAGAGCCCGTGAAAGATATTTGTAGAATTATCCTCTTCCCGAGAGATCGTCCTTCAGACGTCGCATATGTTGTTTAAAATGTCAGCCCTTAGATATTTTTGTTTGTTTCTTACCCGACGCAAGCGGTCTTGTTCAATATCAGTGTATGCATCAACAATGTATTGATAGAGAAGTCTACCTGCTCGAACTAATTCATTGCTGGTAGACAGTCTGGTAAATCATATTATGTTTGTCCCTTGAGATTCGAAAAAGTTTGGCAAGGCTGTTATTAGTATCTATCAACTCAATGAGACCTGCAACTATGTTTGTATCCAATTCTCTGAACTTTCCATTGTCAGAGCGTTGAAGCGGTTAGATATTTTGTTTGTTGTGTCATATGCATACAACTGTGCAAATTTAGGTTTTGCTATTTCAGGTTGGAGTAGGGATCCAACATATAGTAATTATGACCGAGTATTCGGAATCCGTATGGACCATTTCGTGACATGATGGGTCTATCTACGTTAACTCCCACAGAAGTGAATACAATTATCGAATTGTAAACCCAGATAGATTGCTGAAAACTTTTATCGGAGAGCTTATTCAATAGAGGGTCGACTAGACAGATGCAGGGACATACGACCTTGGCTGCAACATATCGAGTTGACCAAATCATTGCTCTTTAATTTATTTTTACTTGACTCTGATCGCCAGACCAGTGCTTTGCAAACAAGACACATTGTCATTTGTGTTTGACTTCTCAGCATGTACTATTCAGTTTAGAGTTAATATCTTAAGTCAATTTGCAATGATGTGATTTTGGGCAATATTTATAATACCTTTTTGCATATATAAAAGTGAATTTCCTCGGTTGATGTTTGGCCTCTCGTAATGCCACATCGACCGTCATTATTTGTTGCATCAATGTAATATCAAACAAGAATAACTCAGGGACAATATTTCAAGGAAAAGTATGTTGATTATTGTTTAAACAGTTTCTCACTTTGCTCAGTGAAGATAATTTCACTCGTACAAAATAGATCATGGGCGTCGGTTGTTACGGCACATGGGCGACGGTTTCGTGGCGTCGCCCAGAGCCCTGACGCCCAAAAGACCCGTATTGTGCAATCGACGCACAAAGGTAAATTATGGGCGTCCAAAGATTTTGTATTATGTGCGTCGGTTGATTCAACAACCGACGTCCAAATGTGGACACTATGGGCTTCGGTTGTTGAACAACCGTCCTTTTTATTTTTTTTAAAAATATATTTTCAAATTTTTTATTTCCCCAACACTCAAAACCAACACAAAACCAACACAAGACCAACAAAAACCAATAAAGACCAATACATCAATGCAAAACCAATACAAAATCAATGCAACTTAACAATAAACAACATCAACAAAATGTCCAAAACTAACATTCAACAATAAAAGTAATGTTCTAAACTCACTCTACAAGGCAAACGCTATGAAAGTGATCGGCCCATATCTCCCGCACTTCATTAATCGATGTCTCCATCGTATGACACGTCTTCTAATATCTATAATAACGGAAAAATACAATACAATCAAACGATATTAAAACAATTCAAAGTTCGAAGAATTGGTTTTATTTTCATACCTTCTGCAAATTGCAAGTCCCACTTCCGATATGTCCGATAATATCGTACCTATATCACATTACGTAATAGCCACACAATTCACTCTCGGAGGGTTGTTGTGGGCACTAAGTTTAGAAAGAATAAAATATCAACGATAAAAAAAATACAAATTATCTTGTAAAATAAAAAATACGAACCTGGCATCTTTTTTAACTAACAGCGGATGCTTTCTTCTTAGTTTGAATTGCACCCCTGAATTTCCCCGTTTGCCCTGAAATTTAAAAGTTTGTTTAAAGATGATTTTATACAATAAATTACGAATATGACGTATTAGTTTATAAAACTTACGTGTCTAGTCATCCGCGGAGCCCTATTTTGCTAACACCGATGTTGGCGACAAATGATCGAACACAAATACGGTGTTTGCGGCAAACTCGATGACCAATAGAATCCAATGTTCCCTAAAAAAAATAAAAATTGTTATTTATAACATAAACTATTAATATATGAAAGAAAATATGTTTACTATTACCCTTCACAGTACGGAGCAAAAAAGTAATTGCTTGACGCGTAAGCATCTCTTAGAGCCGCAACCATGTTCTCAGTTTCACTATCGGCATTCTCATCATTCACCATCAAACTCAGATGACTCGGGTTGAAACACTTGAATCCCGACGAGTATTGATGAAGATACCTACAATTGTGATAAATCAATAAAATTATAAATTAAAGTAACATGTAATATCTAGATCGATAAATGTAAAGATATATAGTTCATGAAAAATTGAATCACGCTAGTATCCAAACTAACGAGTTATAACATTTCCAAGATATCGTTGATGTCGATGAACACCTGATAATCCTCGAATCTTGGATTATATATGCATCTCTCATACTGAATGAGAAATATGCATGTCTTTGATCCTTGCGGGTCGAAAGAGCCTCGAACAGATAACGGTAATGCTCTCCAAGACTACCCACCAGTCCTTGGTCCAAGCGCCCGATGTCATCACTTTTGCTTTTCGAGACATCGGGGGACTTCATCAGCGACTTTCCTTTCCATGAGTAAGTCCTTAATGGAGAGGGAAGCAACTATATATGAAAAAAAAAATTAAGTTAAAATTTTATACATATTAAATAAACTTTTTTTTGCAAATACGTTAATCTTTCTTACCGCATTCGGCGATAGTACCAGCTCTCCAGGCCATTGCACGTAACTGCTCTGTGCATCTCCAAGTATTACCAACTCGGTGTTTGGTACATTTAGGGGGATTTGTTCCTTTCCCGAAGCAATGATGTTGACAGAGACGAGGACGTTGTTTGATGCCATTGGGACGCCATGAATGTACTCACGCCCCCCGACGACCGTCCCAAGAGCGACAACCTCTGAAGCATTTCGGTGGTTCAGAATCAGTCGTACTTTTGGATACTATACGATTTCAAAAGAATATTAATATCAATAGTACGCAAGATATAAGTTAAAAATAAAACATCCATAAATTAAGTCATACCGACACGTCCATCGATTGGGGAAATGGGTCAAAGGTCGAACCGCGAGAACTCTGTATCGTGTGGGGCTCGTCAGAAGCAGTGTTGCCCATGTTCACTTCTTCCTCGATGTTAGGAATGGAAGTCCCATCGAAGCAAACATGGCCCTAATCTCGGCCCTCATCTCGACCCTCATCTCGGCTCTCATCTCAGCCCTCACCTCCTCCCTCACCTGAGCTGCCACCTCGGCTTTCATCTGATCCATTGAGATGTTAGACTAATAGCCTCTCGATCCTTCGGATGGATTGCCGAACATGCTCCTTATCGTCCCGTGCTTTCCAATACCTCTAACCCTCCTGGGGTGATCGGGTTTTCCGATAGCATTGGACAACTCGTCGTAGTGCCGCACAGGGACAAATTCTCCTTGACTTTGTTGTCCGTGCACCCGTGCTTGTCAAACATGTTATCAAATAAGTAACAACTTATTTATTTAAGAAAACTAATAAATTAGGTAACACTTACAACTTTCTCGACTAAATCCCGGGTGGCACCACCACCGATGACATACCCTCCGTCATCCCTGTTCGTGTTCCTGGCTCGGATGAAATTTTTTGTTCTTTCATTGCCGGTGGACAACATAGGTACCAAATTCTCGGGAAAATCAACAATGTTCTGTAATGGGTCCTCTGTCGCCCACTCAGGCATCCGACCTATGCACCCTGTCGTGCCCAGTTGGTGTGGATAAATGTTGTGAGTCTGGCTTTGTCTAGCCTTCTCAGTAATTTCCTGCAAAAATTAGAACTATAAATATCAGATAAATATAATATAAATATTATATATAAATTATAACTAAATACTAGACAAATATAATATAAATATTATATACAAATAATAGCTAAATATTAGATTAATATTATATATAAATTATACCTGAAACTCGGCAATCAACCTATATTACCTCCATGAATCAATCCCTGATGATCGATGTGTTTGTAATCATCGATCAAACTTGGCCCCTTCACCTTTTCCCTTTGATTGAATTTATTCTTCCAATTTTTCATTAGCTCCCTGGCCTTGTTCAGCACCCTTGCCTTAATGGCAGGATCATCTGGTACATGTCATGTACGTTGCAAGTATATAATATACGTGTGATTAATAAAATACACCGAATACTTAAAATAACTATAAAATTAATTAATACCTTGACGTCCTCCCATAACGTATTCTTCAATCCGCTATCGATATGCCGCCAATCCGTGATGAAGCCAGCCACATGTGCTCGTGTCACATGGCCTATATAATTGCTGAATGACGTCCTAGAAGCCTTATCCGGGCCAATACATTGGCCTACCTCGTCGAAATGTAGTGTACATTCCTCAGATGACTGAAACTCTAAGCGTCTTTTTAATGACTTCGCCTTGTACGGGCCTCTCGTACGCCTCGTCGATTCCGTACCACTCGAATTCGGCTGCTCTGAAGACATAGTAAGAATATATGTACCTGAAACATACAATAATTAATGAGATAACTAGCAAATTAAAAAGATATATTATAACAAACAAATTAAAAAGATCTTAATGTCATAAAAAATAGATAAAATAAAACATACAAATTTGAACTTGTTCACCGCCTATTGTCAAAAATATAGTCCTTCCTTGTTATTTGAGATGATGTACCTACAACAGGTTGTGTCCTCTTCTACAATAGGGGCATGAAGCACGCCTGTAGGAATTGAGAATGTATTATCGCTTTTCTCATATTTTTCTTCATCGTCCACATCATCTATTCCAGCAACACTTTTTATCCCTTGAAGAGCAATATGACATCCGCTATTATCTGGATCTTGAACATAAAATATTTGTTTGGCTTGGATAGCGAGAATGAAAGGGTCGTCGACATAGCCCACTTTTTCAAAGTCAATCATCGTAAATCCCAACTCAGGATCAATCCGAACGCCTCGTCGATTATCTATCCGTTGACATCGAAGTAGGATAAATTTAGCATCATTTTTATAGGCTAGTTCCCATATTTCTTCGATAAACACATAGTACGAACTTTCATTACTCATAACTTGGGCGTCTTTTCCACGAGACACTTCTCTGGACAATGCAACTAATGTAACCTCAATGTTCTGCGACGCGCTTCTGTCGTCTCTCCACTTCGTATAGAAAGTGTAGCCATAATATCGTACCCTTCGTTTGTCGGGACATTCTGTTCAGGTCCCCAAGCAAGCCACTTAATCATTTCACTGGAATTATTGAGTGCCATTGTTTTGAACCAACCTAAAAATGATCGGTTATGCTCTTTTATGAACCACAAATCGGTTTTCGTTGGATTTTCGCGTCTTAAGATCGCCATATGTTCCTCCAAGAACGGATGAACTTCTGGAACATGTCGCAATACGAAGAACTGTAATGACTCCCATTGTTCTCGAGATAACGTCTTGAAAACTGGCTTCGTCAAAGGTTTTCCTCCCAGACGTCCATCATGGCGAGAAGTAGGCACACCTATCTCCTTTACATTTGCCAAATATGCAGAACAAAACTCAACACATTCCTCGGTTGTGTAACCTTCAACAATGCTGCCCTCTGGCCGATACTGATTTCTTACGTATCCTTTTAGAATCTCCATATATCATTCAAAAGGATACATGTATATCATGTACACAGGACCACACGACTTGATTTCTCACACCAAATGAACGATGAGATGTACCATAATGTCTAAAAATGATGGAGGGAAAAACATTTCGAATTGACAGAGGGTAATCACGACATCGACCTGTAGCTCATCTGGCACTTCGGGATCAAGAATTTACTGCATATTGCATCGAAAAAGAAACAGAGTTTCGAAATGCACTGATGCACATGCTTCGGCAAAATACCACGAACAGCAATGGGTAAAAAATGTTGCATCAGTGCATGACAGTCATGTGACTTGTATCCGACGAGCTTCAGGTATCCAGATGGGACTTTAATAACTTTAAGGCATTAGCAAAAGCTTAACTTCTCAGCCCTGCTTAGTGTAAAACAAGCCGGGGGAAGGAATGTCTTTTGTCCCATTTCTATCGGTGCAAGTTCCGGCCTTATGCCAAGTTCGACCATGTCTAATCTGGATTTAAGTCCATCTTTGGTCTTACCAGGCACATTTTTCAAAGAGTTCTCACTATGCTGTCACACACATTTTTCTCAACGTGCATCACATCGTTGCTGTGTCTCACATATAGGTGCCTCCAATATGAGAGTTCCCAAATATAGACCGCTTTTTCCAGACATTGTCTTTTGCTGATTTGCATTTTTTACCGAACTGCGCATTGATATTGGCGACGATGTCACTCACGTCGATGTCTTTCTATGGAACAGTAGCCCTAGAGGCCCCACTCTTCCCGTTGAATAGGGGTAGCAACGTTTTCTTTGTTCGATATTCGTGGGAACGTGATAGGAACTTTCGATGACCCATGTAGATGTGTTTCCTGTAATTGTTCAACCACCGACTATCTGTATTATCCCCACA
Organism: Linderniella brevidens; assembly: GCA_004919715.1. Taxonomy (NCBI): domain Eukaryota; kingdom Viridiplantae; phylum Streptophyta; class Magnoliopsida; order Lamiales; family Linderniaceae; genus Linderniella; species Linderniella brevidens. The sequence goes on from SWDC01000148.1 coordinate 9,722,653, forward strand.
AATTGGACACGTTTTCTTGCCTTTCACACTATATCCAGACAAATTCCCGTATGTTGGAAAATCATTGATGGTACAAAATATCATGGCGCGTAGCGTAAAACTTGATCTAATGTACGCATCGTACACTTCAACGCCATTGTACCATAGGCTTTTAAAATCATCAATCAATGGAGCTAAGTAGACATCAATGTCGTTACCGGGTTGTTTTGGACTGGATATTAATAGCGACGACATGATGTATTTTCTTTTTATACAAAGCCATGGAGGGAGATTGTATATACAGAGCAATACCGGCCAAGTATTGTGACGACTGCTCATGTCTCCGTGTGAATTTATCCCATCATTGCAAAGGCCTAGTCTAAGATCGTGCCTCGATTCCAAAATCCGGATAAAACGCATCAATATTAATCCATTGAGGTGCATCTGCCGGATGTCTCAATTTTCCATCCTTTTTTCTCTCTTCATCGTGCCATCTAAACAATTTAGCGTCGTCAGGGTTGGAGAACATGCGTTTTAATCTCGGGACTATTGGTAGGTACCACAGAACTTTAGTAGGAGCACCGCCAACTTCGTCTTTTTCCTTATAACGCCAAGTGTCACACGTCGGACACTTATCGGCAGATTCATACTCGCCCCTATAAAGTATGCAATCGTTGGAACACGCATGTATTCTTTTGTATTCTAAATTCAATGGGCACATTAACTTTTTTGCCTCGTAAGTCGACGTCGGAAGTTCATTTCCATCAGGAAGCATACTCGCGAATGATTCTAAAAGCGTCGAGAAACACTTATCTGAAATCCCGAATTTTGCTTTAACATTCAACAACTTGAACACGACAGATAACTTTGTGTATTTTGAGCACCCGTTTTACAACGAAATATTGTTGTCTCTAATTAGACTATCAAATATAGGAGGTCGTTCTTCAAAATCTCCTTGAACATCACGCAACATGTCCTCAATATGATGTCGTCAGATGAATTGTCAACTTCATTATCATCATTTGTGCTAGTTCCTTCCCCCGTATTACTAGGTCATTCCCCCGCATTACTAGATTCAGTAACGACCGCCTCACCGTGCCATATTCAGTTATTATATCCAGATCTAAAACCGGCGATGATGAAATGTTCCCGAACTATGTCACTATTCCACCGCCTAAGATTATTACAATTACGACATGGACAAACAATCTTAGATTGCCTCTTTTTTCTCCTATTCTGCTCCGCAATTTCCATAAATTCCTTAACGCCTGTCAAATACTCACATTGTTTGGACACTACGCATCCAACTCTGATCCATTTTAATCACCTAAACTATAGCAAGTAAATTTAAACAAATAATCCAGAAGCAAACTTAGTTCACATAACCAAGTGGAAGGCTTTGGGGTCCGTATCGCTCCAACGTAACCCATTTTAAACATCCACTATCACTAGCAAATGCGTGTATGAACCTCGATATTGCTGAAAAATTCGGCATTATTTCTCTACAGTTCTACAAGTAGACGAAAAAATATGAATGAATAGATATTCAATTCATATGTCTATCGAGAGAACATTGTAGGAAAATGAAACCAAACTTTTCATCAATATCAATGCTCAAAAATACACATTTACAACCTAAGCGATAGTGAACGTCTAAAAATGGTCCCAAAATGGGGACCCTTCAAAATTTCCTCCTAATCATCAAATTTTGAATGGGTATCTAGGTTAATAAAAGAAAAAAAAAAACACAAATTACAACAAGTAAACACATAGCCACATAAAAAAAACAACTAAAGCATACGAGGTAACACGATTTACCTTAATCCTAAAAAATATAATCAATCAGTCCCAACGCAGCAACCCACTCACGAAACCCCCAATTCAAACCTTAATTTTCAAACAAGAAAAACACAAAATCAAACACGAGACCCTAAATTAACACCAAATTCGACATAAATAGAAAAAATTCAACCAAATGCCCATGCCAATTTGTATTAATTCACCACAATTTTGGAAAAAATGAAAAAAAAAAGGAAAAATTCGGAAAAAATTTCGCACCCACAACTTGGTTGAAAAGCAATTATTTGATGCTAATTCGCCGAGGAACACTCATCGTTGGGTGGAGACGCCTCAGCCTCACCGGAATCCACCGTGGGAGCTTCGATTCAAACCGTTCGTGTCAGAAATTTGCGCAAAAATCGAAGAAAAAAAAACGAAATCTACCTTGAATCGCACCGGAGTACTCCGATTATTCACTCCTTCGCCGCCTCTATGTTGGGTAGGCCAATCTCTGTACTTAAATCGCACCTTAGGAGCTTCGAAAATCGCCGGGACGGTGAGTTAGAAAAAAAATGGCGAAGTGAGGAAGAATGGGGCTCGACTGTTATTTTAAGACGAATGCGACAACCGACGCACATTCTTATAAAAAAATAAAAAAATAATAATAACTTAAATGATGGGCGTTGGTTTTTAAGAGAAACCGACGCCCATAGTTTACGGGAACATCCCATTGTTGGTTTTCGCCAACAACCGATGCCCATAATCACCTAGAAAACAAAAAAAAATAAAATAATCCCGCACTGCACTATGGGCGACGCTTTGTTAGAAAGCGTCGCCCATAGTGCCATAGCCTATCACATCTTTTGTACTAGTGTTTGTAATGTTTCGTAAATTTCTTCCTTTGCGTCAAAAGCTGAGATTTCATCTGGTTTGAGAGATTAGTTTGTTGTTGAGTGCCTGCGACAGTGCTTTGTGCAATTTTTGAGTGAATGTACTGGTAAATATGCATCAGTTTAGAATGAACTATGTCATGAATATAACGCACGAATAAGGAAAATGGTGGGACATTTGTAGCTGTAACTCTGCTTTGTATGTATGCGTCAACTTACCCTGATATGAATAATTTGGCTTAAGAGCAGCTTCCTTGGATAAATGCTATGCTCTCAAAAAATTTTGAGTCGTTCCTCTCTGTTGCAAATTTGCATCTTCTTTTGCAGCATTCTGTGTCTTTTTTGCATGGCATTGTTGGTATTTCCGGGTGCTTGTGTTGCAGGGATGGTGCCGCTTCTTCCTTTCCAACGTTGTGATTCTGTTATAATGATTTAAACATTGATGCTGTTAATGTAAAAAATTTTAGAAAGGGGTTTTGCAAAATGATTTGACACATCTATACAATACAAAGCGCGTTGATGATGTCTGAAGGCTTGCTGCTAATCTCGACGTACTCTTTGTCTATGTGTGTTGTGCCATCATTAATGGTTTTTGATATTGTGTCAAATCATGCATGCAAATCGTTGAATTTCAATTATTGGGCCTGGATGTCCGAATTAACAGCTCGATCGACGCGTGAAATTAAGTCTGTTATTGAACTGTGTAGATTGCTAAAACCCTGATTTAGCATCACATGTAGGTAGGTATTCATCCTAAACACCGAGCAATCCAACAGTGGAATTCTGTGAAAAAAATTGCTGCCATGATATTGATGTAAAATGTGCAGATACTTGTGCTGCAATGAGTGGTATGCTTTAAATTTTATTTTATTGGAAGGACAATGAGTTGAACTCAAACATTAAATAATTGAATTAACGATTCATTTTTAATGGTTATGTGTGGACTCTATTATTGTTTGGACGGTGTTAGATCTTAAATAGTGTCCAATATGTTGCAAGTCTTTGTCTTGTAGTTTAAGTCAATTAGATTCTTTTTCTAGGGCCTAAGTAATTATTTAGTGTAATGGGCTAGTTAGGGCTCCGGTACTATATACCAACTATATGATAAAAATTAATACTCTTACCCTTAATCAAGTAAACCTTTATCGACAATTGAGCCTCCACAGAAAACCCTATCAAGCTAAGAACATGCACAAAACACACACTTGAAGGTATTTGCATAATTTTCATCGTTCCACCTCAGAAATCATTGACCGTTAGGTATCTCGGAACCTACAATTAGTATCAGCGCCTAGTATGACCGATTGAATCCATTTCCATTTGAATTTGAGAAAGATTTTCTGGTTTTATTTTGTGAAAGAATTTTTGAAGTCACTTCGAAAATCGCATCGAAAAGCTCTTCGCAAAATGTTTCGTAAATTGATTTTCGATATACTTGAGATTTTCCGTGGCATTTCGTAATGCTAGGAAAAATATTTCAATCGAGACTTTCGCATCGGTGATCCAAAGCGAGATTTTCGAAACCAAATTTTTTGAAGCTCGATCTTCGCAAAACTCGATTTTCGCAAGCCTGAACTTCGCAAAGCAATTTTGAAGCCCGAAATTTGCAAAACTCGATTTTTTCAAACTCAAACTTCGCAAAATATTTTTCGCACGCACCAAAATTTTGGAACTCTTTTTTCTCAACGAACACGATTTTCGCAACAAAAGTTTCTCGAAACCAAAATTTTCGATAAATACTCAAACATTTTGAATCCAAACTCTTCTCACTTCACACATACTATTAAGTTTAATCATTTACGTAAATTGATCAAAGTTCAACAAAGGAACACCATCGCTATGGGAAGTGAATTCGTCCACTCGTACTTAGGTGCGGAGAATACACCGTGTGGCGGAACAGATTCCTCAACTTCTTCGAATCCAAGGACCAATGATCTGACATCCTAGTTTCCCTTAATGAAAGACCCGCTCAGTTTTGGACAACTATTCTCGGAGTTTCACAACAAATCATCCAGTACGCCCGAGCAGAGTACTCAAGACACTAGTAGAATATGCTGACCCGAAAAAGTAAAGAGCAAACGCGGACCTCCTAGCCAAGACTTATCTCCTCCAAGCCATCCCAAACAACATTTATGTCAAGATTGATAGCTTGCATATTGTTAACGCAATGTGGGATGAGATTCATAAAATGATGTAAGGAATGAAAGTCGAAGTCAAGGCCAAGAAAGAGAATACGCTTGCTACATACGACTCATTCAAGGCCAGACTAGGGGAAGAGATCGGAGGGACCTACTGAAGGTTCATGATCCAAGTGAACGAGATGAGGAAGATCAATGTCCATAGATCGAACACGGAGCTAGCTAAATCTAGATGTTAGCAAACCCAAAACAAAGTACGGTCTTCAATGAAATCTTAGTCTAAATCTGCTACCCACTAGTAACTAAAAAGATATGGGTTCCTAAGTCAGAAACAGAGTGAAGTAAGATGCATAAAACCGACTTAGAACCCACATCACCAAAAAGTACATGCAAAGCACCTTTTGCAAATACGGGAGGACCCGTCCTTATATGGGTACCTAATTCTACATAATTTGTTTTGCATATCCATCATCTATGGTACCTTGATTCCGGTTGCTCTACACACATGACTTGGGGAAAAGAGTTGTTGAGCAACTACACCAAGATTCGATGGCAAAATGCATTTCAGGAACAACCAATCCGCTCCCATTCTAGGACACGACGATCTAATCCATGACAACCTCACTATCAAGGATGTCTCATACGTTGACGGTCTCAGTCACAATCTCTTCAGCATCAAGCACTTATGCGATAGAAGACTCAAGGTTAACTTTCATGCTGAAGGATTTAGTGTGACTAATGAGAATGAAAAGGAACTTCTCACCGGATCAAGGGAGTCTAATCTCTACACCATCAATCTGAAGACCGTCTAACCTTCGAAGGCCATATGCTTGTTGTCGGAAGACCATTTACAACAGAACAATATCTGCTACCAACGATTATCCTACCTCAACTTCAAAACGCTGAATAAGCTGCACTCAGAAAAGTTAGTCACCAGACTACCAGCGTTGAAGTATGACAAGGAGCACATGTGCACTGCTTGTGAAATTGGAAAAATGAAGAGAGCGTCTCACCGAACGAAGCAAATAGCCTCAACCTCTCGACTTTCTCCACATGGATCTCTGTGGCCCGATGAGAGTTCTAAGTATCAATGGACGCAAATATGTCCTTGTGTCCATGGATGACTTCTCTCGCTGCACGTGGACAAGATTTCTCAGAAAGAAGGATGAGACATCATAACTGGTCATCGCGTTTGTGAAGACAACTTAAAATTTTATGAGATGCAATGTCGAAGGGATCCGCATGGACAATGACATTGAGTTAAAAAAAACGTCTCTGTGACTTCTATCAATTACTTGGAATATCTTAGCAATTCTCTACTGCTAAGACTCCACAACAAAATGGAGTAATGGAGCGAATGAACAAAACTCTAGTTGAAGTAGCTCGTACGATGCTGAATCAGTCGAGCCTTCACCACTTCGTCTAGGTTGAAGCCGTCAACACAACCTGCTAAACCAAAAATAGGACAAGCATTCACAAGCATTTTGGGAATACTCCGTACGAACTAATAAACCAACGGGTCCCTAATATAGACTTCCTTCGAGTCTTCGGAAATGCTTCGTCGCAAACGATCGAGAAGATCGAGGCAAGTTTTATCCCAAAGCATTCGAAGCCATATTCATAGGGTACTATGCGCATCAAAGGTATATTGAGTCTATCTTAAATAATGGAGGACAATCATGGAAAGCGTTAATTTCATGTTCAACGAAACGTCATCAATGGCTTCTGTGCACATCAGCCTAGAACTCAGACTAATCAGAGTGTTGTCTAAAGATGAGCATATTTCTACACAAGTAGAAGGGACATCCACATCAGAGACAGAATAAATGAGGACATAGACTCTGTGTTCGAGTACTTCTACTCTAGTCCTCGTCAACCGACGACCATTTCACAACCCATTCCCTGCAATGACACATCGATACCACACGTAAGACAACCAATCGTGGCCGACAAAGCATCTCCACTTTTAAATATTGAAGTGATTGTGAATGATGAAAATGGCACACATCGGGAATGAGGGAAATGAAGAAAATGAAGAAACAGATGAAAATCCCACAATTAAGATCTCTTATATTGAAATAAACTTGCCCAATCTACCTCTCACCGTCGAGATCTCCACCTCCACTTACATGGAGTACGTGGATCCGCAAAATGACGACCATGTTCTACATCCTCTACCTCATGAGAGAAAGTGGACTCGAGCCCATCATACAGATCAAATTATTGGAGATCCAAACCTAGGTGTTACCACACGATCTTCAACGGCCCACAAGAGTCTATTACGTGCTTTCTGATTCAGAACGTGCAGAGGCATTAGCCGACCCGGATTGGATAAAGACAATGCAAGAGGATATCCATCAGTTCAAAAGTTTGAAGGTATGGAGATTAGTCCCGAGACCCAAAAGCAAAACTATTATCCATACCAAGTGGGTATCCAAAAACGAGAAAGATGAAGAGCGTATCATCATAAGGAACATGAAAGCATCGTTTGTGACGAGACCTTTGCTCTTGTTCCCTTAATCAAGGCCATCAGACTCTTCCTTGCCTACTCATCCCATAAGAACTTCACGGTGTATCAAATGGATGTCAAGACGGCCTTCCCAAATGACTTCTTGAAAGAAAAAGTCTATGTGGCTCAACCTAAAGGGTTCGTGAGTGAATCTCACCCTGACTATGTCTACTACTTATACAAGGCACTCTACGGACTAAAATAACCTCCCCGAGCTTGGTACGATGTCGTATCTGGCTTTTTGGTCAAGTGGGCCTTCACAAAAGGCAAGGTCGATGCCACACTCTTCATCGAACAACATGGATCAGACATTCTACTGATCCAAGTCTACGTCGATGATATTATCGTTAGTCTACAAATCAAAGGTTGTGCAAGCAGTTCGGGAATCTTATGAAGACAAAGCTCGAAATAAGCATGATAAGGGAGCTCAATTTCTTCCGCGGCTTACAAGCCAAGAAACTTTTGGATAAAATCTTCATAAGCCAATCTAAGTACATCCATGACACTTGAAGAAGTACGACATGGATAATTGCAAACCAAAGAGCACGCCTTTGTCCACTCCTTGCAAGCTTGACTCGGAACCCCCCGGGAAGCCAGTCAGTCCCACTATATATAGAGGAATAATCGGCTCGTTGCTCTATGTAATAGCGAGTACGCCTGACATCGTGTTCTCCACGAGCTTGTGTTGCCCGCTTTCAAGCGAATCCGAAGGAGTCGCACATGCTCGCCGTGACGAGAATCTTGAACTATCTCAAAGGGACATAAAATCTCGGACTATGGTATTCTAAAATCTCTGGCTTTAGCTTAATTGGTTACACTGGCGCATATTATGCAGGTGGAGAATGGACGAAAAAAACATCTCCGGCGGCGCGCAATTCTCATGTGACAAACATGTAAGTTCTTCATCCAAGAAACTGAATTGCGTGTCAACCTCCACTGTCGAGGCGGAGTACGTCGCTACTGCTAGCTTCTGCTCTCAAGTCTGTGGATGCGAATGCAACTACTGAATTATAGGTCTAATTTAAATAACTTACCGATACATAGTAACTTTAAGAGTGAAATAGCAATTGCATGTAATCCTGTACAACATTCACGCACGAAGCACATAGACCTTAGGTATCACATTATAAAGGTCATGTAGAAAAAGGCACAATTGATATGTATTTTATTTTCACCGACTTATAGCTAGCCGACTTATTTACAAAGGTTTAGATGAAAAACGGTTTCATTTTCATGTTTCTAAGTTATGCATGATGAACCTCGAATTGTGATCAATTGTGTATGATGAATCTTTTATATGGTAAAAGATTATACATGTATGCATATATTTAGAGGGTGTAATTTCTTTGAAAACTAAGGCGAGTAATAATTATTCAATTGAGGGGAGCTATCCTTATATGTTTGAGGGCGAGCACTTACTAAATTCTTGAGGAGGAGTAGATATATTATTAAAATAAAACTTCAAAAAATAAAAACTTTTAAAAGAAAACTTAAAAAATAAAGTTAATTTTTTAAAAAAATAATAATAATAATTATTATTACTATTATTATTATTATTATTATTCTAAAAATTTAATTTTTGAACCGCTTTTTTTTTGCAAAAATGGACTTTTCGTTACCTTATATCGTAAAAGGTACCAAAAACCTCATGTAGGTCTTAAAACACCTAACTAACAGCAAGATTGGCGAAGAATTAAAGAAGAACGCAAGAAAAGCCTTAAGTGTGTGTGAGTACGTGTTTCATTCTCTTTTAAGGTACTGTAGCGGCGATTATCTCGAGAATGATTCGCATTCAATAAAGTGAGGGTTTTAGTATTTATACCGTTGGATTAGGGTATAAGAACTTGGGCCCATAAAGATATCACTAGACTCTACTACGTAAAACCTAGTTCACGTAAATTAAAATACAAAACAAAGACTTAAGTAAATTACATCGAACACTATTTAATATCTAACAATCCCCCCCTTAGTGTCCAGTCTTCAAGTTGTGCTCTTTGGTCTTTGTCTCTTTCTTTTTCTCTTTTCTTTCCGGGCGAAGAAAGACTTGCAAAATCCTAGAGAGACTTTGTACATTCTGATGTTGTTCCTTAGCTCAAGTCGATCATTGATATTCTCTATTATTGTTTCCAGTATTGGTCCTTCTTCAACTTCAAGATCATTGGAGTAGTTCCCGGGTCCCAACGAGGCACGACGCGCTTGAAGTTTCTGTCTAATGATCTCCAGAGTCCCATCCGAGAACTAGGAGATTTGTGATACCATAATCACATGTGTTCTCTTTTCTTTCGGGTGGTAGTAGGTGACTCCCAACTCTGGGTGGATGATATGGTTCTCGGGATAGTTTTGAAGCTCTTTAGAGCAAGTCTGGGGCACCGTCATGTTGACTTTCTTCATATTGATTTTCAGGGAAATCTTAAAGTCTTCAGCAGTGTGGTAGTCGATTTGCATCAGCCTATAGTGCTTCAAGGCGTTGAATATTCCTGATACCTTTGGTTCCTCAGGACAAACTTCCTATACATTCAGAATAAGTTGAGGATTTTGTCTGGAGGAAGGTTGGGGAGTTCAGCTTCCAAAATCTGGTCCTTCGAGCCATCCGTTCTGACTACGAAGTAGACGAGAGTAGGAAACCTATCGTAGGTGTACTCCACTTCTTCGAGGTCCGCAATGGGAGCCTTCGCCTTTTCTCCGTCTTTCAGCTGCTCCAACTAAAGTCCCCTTCTGGTTGTTAGCTGTGAGAGCATAAGGCGATGGTTGAACCCCCACCTTGTTATTTTCAGGTGCATGAGGCCTCGAAGCGTCAGCTCATCGGTAGGCTTGATCTTTTCAGGACGCCTCCAGATGTTGGGACAGTAGTCTTCCAGGAAGGGACCTGTGATCCTTTTGTTTCCCAAGGAGTCTCTACCAGCACCGTTCCTTTGATCAGGTTCGGTGTCTCTTTGACTCCTAGGTTGACTTGTTTCGGAAGCTTGAGGATCTCTCTTTGATGATCTTCTCCTTCATCTTCTTCTTCTGGCTCAAAAGATAAGCAGTCCGTCATCAGCAGTTATAGGAAAAATCTGATGTGGTCGAGGCGTAGGCGGACTTCTTCTTCAGTCTCCGTTCGATGCAACTACTCCTCCTCCAGGATGAACTTGTCTATGTACACTTGGGGATTGTTGATGGAGGAGGGTTGGTCGGAGGCAATGGCCGTTTGGGTAGTGGTTTGAGGTGGTGTTTGTGGGATTTGAGTTGCGGTTTGTGTGGGTGGTGGTTGTTTAGATGATGAGGTTGGTGGTGATTGAGGGGATGATGATCCCGGTCCTCGGCTCAATGTTTTTCCCTTTCCTCTTCCTCGGCCGCCCTTGGTGGTTTTCTGCCACTTCTCCACCTCAGGACGATCCTGATAGTCAAGGTCGCCATGTCTTCTTTTGGAGCGGGAGGAGTCATCGCGACAAGCCAGAGGAGGTAGGTCTTCTGGGCGGTCGATAAGGCGTTCGAACAGTCGTTGCTCAGAGTGTGTTCTGTTTGGGATTTCAAGGAATCAAGAGAGGAGGACGTTGTTTATGTAGTCGGTGGGGACGGTGAAAGGGTTGATGAGTGCGATGTCGAGCCGATGTTGGGAGGATTATTGTGGTGCATAAGATGATGGCTGAGGTGAGGGTGATGGCGGAGGTGCAGGTGATGATGGAACAGGTGGTGGTGGGGTTTTGTCCGTCATTGTAGTTTTCACCTTGTCTCTTAAGGCATTTTCTATCATCGAACGCATTTGTCCCAAAAGATTTTCTTCGAGAGAAGGGACAAGTGCATCGATAGCTTTCTTGACCGTCTCTTGGACGGTTTGGGACAAGGAATCATTTGTGACCTACGGGGATGATAACCTATTAGAGCCACTAAGGCGTTCCGTTGTCACAACGTCGGAGTACGTGACTGACGCGTGGCCTGCAGTTACTCTGGGAGGACTTTCGATCGGTTCTAGCGACGCTATTGGCATAACTCTCACTATGGTCATTGTGGCAGGTGCACTGAAACCTTTGGAGGTAATAACCAGTCCGGGGCCACTTAGGCTTCCCGTTGACATCAAACTTGAGACATGCTCAAGTGGATGGCCCATTATCACAGCTGTAGTTGATGTTACAACGGTTGGACTTCTTTCCAATCCTCGAACAACATCCATAATGCATGTGCATTGGAAGTTCTTGCTAGGTCACAGAGACATAGGGTGAGAGGTGTATGTGTCCTAATGGGTAGAAAGCATAAAGGAAAAGTGAGCACATTACCTAATGTGAACAAAGAAAGGGCGGTGGTCAGGAGTTGTGAACCACCTTGTTCAATATCTCCCGCCTTCGAGCGCGGCGGTGATAGTAGATGAGGGTCCCCTTGTGATGATATTGAGACATCTGTTTGTTGGGAGGCGGATGAATGAGTATGAATAAGTGAGGAGTGCGCCATTTGTTAGGGATATGCCATCGGAATGCCATTCGAGGATGAAATGTAATAGGGCATACACGAACAATGTATTATTTGATTTTTATATTTGAGCGATGTATTCAAATATTTTATTTAGGGAATAAAATTTTATTTGTTTTTTAGGGATGTTTTTTATTATTCCAATATTTCTTACTTGGCATCCGGTAAGAAGGCTAATAAATAAAACCCAAATGTTTGGAGTTTAGTCACCGATTCTCGTTAGATGAGAGAGGAGGCACCGATGATCTGTTATCCTCAAACGTTAAATACGTCCATAAGTCTTAGGCTCCAGACGGGTGCTGGATTCGCCGATCACGACTCTTACATGATTGTGCCAATCATTCACTTGGGAAGTGGGAGGTCGTGACATTGGTACGAGTTAAATCATGGGGTTAACTTGTATTTGGACACTGACTCGTAATCAAACGATCACATGGATTATTACTCAAGGAGTGTCAATGATCGATCGATTGGTTATAGTAGTCTACGTGAACCTTAGACAGAAGGGGTCACTGACGGTGTTGACTTCGGGGTCATGACTTCTCACTAGCTTGGCTAGGCCCGTATTGCCAGTTGCATGGGTCGGCGGTGAAATGCGGTCTTGACGATGAAGGGTTACTGCCGGGCTTACCACCGAAAGGGATTCACGGTCTCATAAGTTAAGATTGACGGGTCACTTCTGTAAGACATTGGTTGAGCTTATCGAGATTTGAGTGATAATCTAAGGGCTCAAAATTATTTTAAGTTTAGGTTAAAGGCATGACCGATATTAATACAATATATATATAATTAAATTAAGTTATTATTTGATAACAAACTTAATTTAATTATTCAGCATAACTTTAAATATAAGGTTAAATATGGTATTTTACCAAGACTTAATAGTAAGGGTAATATGGTATTTTACCTTACTTAATTTTCGAAAGTAATATAATATTAGATATTAATATTTTTGATAATTATTAGCCTAAATAAAATAAAAGTTTTGATTTAAATTTAGAATTAAAAATTCAAAATTTATGAGCTCAACTAACTTTGAGAAAATTACTCACACGTTTAATTTGTTTGGAACAAACTTGGACTAAGCAACAAACTATTCGAAATTTTTGGTTGGACTAAGCAAGGAAGTTTAGAATTTTTCTCTTGGAGCATGTATCAAATTCGCCCACTATAAAAAGGGCAAGGATGCTTAGTTTATTTAGAAGAAAATCAAGCAAGCAATTAACTTGAGAAAAGTAGAAAAAGTAGAAATCGTCAGAGAAAATAACGAAAGTATTCGTTGCTCTCTTGCTCATATCACTCGATATCCTGCTAGCCATACTCGGAGGATTTCGAGTTTGATACATCCTCGGGGTGGCCGTGACTCGTCTTCTGTGTTTGCTTTCAGCCTAGGAGCGGTTTCAAACCGGGGGATACGGGGATCTCGGAAAAAAATTTAAATTTCGCACGTCCGAGGGACACCTCGGGAACGATCCCCAACAATGGTATCAGAGCCAAGGCTCGGATTAAAAACAAGCATAAACGGATTCTGAATCAACAGGCCAAGGATTAGTTGAGAACGTGCATGGCACGTATGCTCGGCACAAATCCAAGGCCGAGTCGTTTCTCTGGGTGGGACACGGCGATATGTGGCGGAGCAGCGGTCCTAGATCACCGCAGCACCTCACAGCTCAAGGCGAGCGTTGAACGTACGGCCAAAACGGTTTCTCGGGTTTGATTTTTCATCGTCGCGTGTGCAACGCATGGCCAAAGGCATTTCGGGGCGAAGCCCTGACTCTGGGAAGGCCTGTTCTGTTCCGTGGAGGCAGCGATGCTGTCGTGGCACGCCGTTAACCAAAAGCAGCGAATCTGCCCGCACCCGATCGTGTGAGCAATACGCGCACGAATGGATCTTTCGATGATGCGCCGGGCTGGGACAAAGCAGCATGGTGGTCCGGGGTGAAGCCCTGACTCCAGCAACGCTCAGTTCTGGTTCGAGGAGGCTGTATGGCAGCCGCTATTCGCCGGAAAACCCAAGACACATAGCTGCCCGCAATGCGCATGCAACATGCAACGCTGGGACGGGACTGCGACGCGTCGGTCTGGGGTGAAACTCCGCCTCCGACGTTGTCTAGTTCTAATCCGGCAACCATGCATGGCGGCGGTGTTGTTTTGGGACATTGGGATTTAGAAACCCTAATGGGTTTCAGTTTGTCTATCTCCGATGATCACTCTCGCTACGGCTTGGTGTATCTGATGAGGTACAAGTTTGAAACCCTTGATAAGTTCAAGGCATTCAAGACACTAGTGGAAAAGCAAAATTGGAGACAAATAAAAGCCATTCGATCAGATCGAGGTGGCTTTTATTTATCTCCCAGTTTGCTTTTCCACTAGTGTCTTGAATGCCTTGAACTTATCAAGGGTTTCATACCTGTACCTCATCAGATACACCAAGCCGTGGCGAGTATATGAGTCTCGAGTTTGATGAGTTCTTGAAAGAGAACGGGATCATTTCACAGTTTACTCCGCCTGGAACACCACAAATTAATGGTGTTGCCGAACGCAGAAATCGAACATTATTAGATATAGTTCGATCAATGCTTAGTTACACAGAGCTCCCCATATCTTTATGCGGATATGCCTTAGAGACTGATGTATACATTCTGTAAAGAATCCCTTCGAAGTCAGTTGATCGAGTTCTTTACGAAATTTGGAATGGTAAGAAACCAAGCTTGAATCACATAGGAATTTGGGGTTGCCTCGCTTTGTGAAAAAAGCTAATGACAGACAAGTTAGAATCGAGGTCAATGAAAGGTTGCTTCATTGGGTATCCCGATGACTAACTGGGATACTATTTATACTTCCATGATGATCAGAGCATCGTCATAGGCACACATGCTCACTTTCTTGAGGATGAGTTCGTTCGAGAAGGTGGAGTTGGCAGAGAATTCACCCTTGGAGAGTTAGATGAGATATCTACAGAGACTCCAGTGCCGATGAGCACCGAGGAGCATTACGAGACGCAACCTGAATTACGCAGGTCAGGTAGAATATCTCGTATGCCTGCGAGATACGGTATGGTACACGTCGAGCACGAGGATGCTGCGGTGGAATGGAACATCGGGGACGACATCACCACCTTTGACCTGGCAACGATGGATATAAACTCGCTGAAGTGGCTTGAGGCTATAAAAGCAGAGATGCACTCTATGCATGCCAACTAGGTCTGGACTCTAGTCAATCTGCACGATGGTTTTAGACCAATTGGATGTAAGTGGATCTACAACAAGAAGATTGGATCTGACGGACTAGTTGATACCTACAAAGTCAGGCTTGTAGCGAAGGGTTATAGTAAAAAAGAGGGCATTGACTATGAATAAACCTTTTCACCAGTTGCAACGATTAAGTCTATCCGTATTCTTCTTGCCATAGTGGCATACTACGACTTTGAGATCTCGCAGATGGATGTGAAAGTTGCTTTTCTAAACGGATTCCTCTAAGAGGAAATCTACATGGACCTGCCCAAGGGTTTTACATCGCAAGCAGATGCTCACAAGGTGTGCAAATTAAAGAAGTCCATATGTGGACTTAAGAAAGCCTCGAGGACCTGGAATCTTCGATTTGATGAAGTAGTTAGAGACTACGGATTCATAAAGAATGAAGATGAGCCATGAGTCTACAAGAAGATCAGTGGGAGTAAGATATCGTTCCTCGTATTATACGTTGATGACATCCTTTTGATAGAAAACGATATCGGTTTGCTCTCATAGGTGATGGCTTACGACCGAGTTCTCCATGAATGACCTGGGAGAAGCGACTTACATTCTGAGAATTATCCTTTTTAGAGGTCGAGCGAATAAAATGGTAGGTTTATCTCATGCCCTTTACTTAGAAAAGGTACTCAAAAGATATAAGATGAACGATTCTAAGAAAGGGTTCTTACCTATGAGGCACGAGATTCATTTCTCGAAGACTATGTGTCCTCGTAGCGAGGAAGATAGAAAAGAGATGAATGGAGTTCCTTATGCGTCTGCAGTGGGCAGCATGATGTACACGATGCTATTGCGACCAGACATCGCATATGTTGTGAGCATAGTCAGTCGATATCACGCTAACCCTAGTGAGGAACACTGGACGACAGTAAAGAATATCCTGAAGTATCTCAGACGGACTAAGGATATGATACTGGTCTACGGTAATGGAGAATTAGAAGTGGACGATTATACTAATTCGGTCTTCCAGTCAGACGTGGATGACCGAAAATCCACTTCTGGTTTCGTCTATACGCTCAATGTCAGAGCAGTGTCATGGAAGAGTTCCAAGCAAAGCACAACTGCTGATTCCACCACTGAAGCGGAGTATATAGTAGCCTCTGAGGCAGCTAAGGAGGGTGTTTAGATGAGGAAGTTCTTGGAAGAACTTCAAGTGGTTCCAAGCATTGTGGATCGACCCTTACCATTGTGGTGCGACAATATCGGTGCGGTCGCACAAGCCAAGAAACCCAGGTCTCACAGTAAATCCAAACATATATAATGAAAATACCGCGTGTTGCGTGAATTCGTTAAAAGTGGCTATATAGCCGTGCAGAAGATTGCGTCTACGAAAAACGGGGTCGACCCATTCACCAAGCCTCTCAGAGGCCGTGCTTGATAGATACCTCTATAAAAGGGGGTTGAGATATTATAGCAAATGGCATTGAGTACAAGTGGGAGATTGTTAGGGATATGCCATCGGAATGCCATTCAAGGATGAAATGCAATAGGGCATAGACGAAAAATGTATTATTTGCATTTTATATTTGAGCGATATATTCAGATATTTTATTTATGGAATAAAATTGTAGTTGTTTTTATTTTATTCGTAACGCATATTATTTATTGGTCCAATATTTCATACTTGGCATCCGGTAAGAAGGCCAATAAATAAAACCCAAATGTTTGGAGTTTAGTCACGATTCTCGTTAGATGAGAGAGGGGGCACCGATGATCTATTATCCTCAAACGTTAAATACGTCCATAAGTCTTAGGCTCCAGACGGGTGCTGAAATCGCCGATCACGACTTATTTGTTGACGACTCTTACGTGATTGTGCCAATCATTCATTTGGGAAGGGGGAGGTCGTGACATTGGTACGAGTTGAATCATAAGATTAACTTGTATTTGGACACTGACTCGTAATCGAACGATCACATGGCTTATTACTCAAGGAGTGTCAATGATCGATTGATTGATTATAGTAGTCCACGTGAACCATAGACTGAAGGGGTCACTGGCGGTGTTGACTTCGGGCTCATGACTTGTCACTAGCTTTTCTAGGCCTGTATTGGCGAGTGTATGGATTTTGCTTTAAAACGTGTTTAATCTTGTGTTTGTTCTTGTTCAATACACATATTCCAGTGATTATCCATAATTTCAGTGTTTATTTTGATGTTTCTCAATTGAATTTGTGTAATTCTGTTCGATTAAACTCTGCTTTGCGTTCTTCGATCGTTTTTCTATCGAAAATTTAGCTCGAAAATCTTTTCGGATATTTCACTATTGAGTTTTCGAGTAGTTCTCTAGCTCGACAATTTCACTGTTTTTGCTAGTTTTTCACTCCTATATCAACGCGAAAAACTCTATTTTTCAATTATTAGTTTTTCAGTCCTCGCGCAGAATAATCTTTTCGAGTGTAACTAAGCGTAAAATTTTTCCACTAATACTGTTTTCACAATATCCATATTCACGTTTGACATAAAAAACCTGTTTTTCAATTACAAGTTTTGGATCTCAAGCTTTTCAGTCTCAAGTTTTTCGATTGTAATAATTCTCGAGTCCAAACTTAGCGAAAAAGTATTTCACCATCGAATATTTTACAGTCGAATAAGTTTAGTCAAATAAGCGAGTCAAACTTATCAAAATTTTTTTGAGTCTTAGATTTTCGATCATTCTAATTTTTCGATAGAATTTTTGTGATAAACAATTTTTTGATAAACCATTTTCGACAGGTTTTACTAAAACATTTTCTATAAACACTACCGAAAATCATCTACTTTCGAAAAATACTCTCGCAAAACGTTTTTCAGTCGAAGATAATTTTCGATACACATCCTTCGACAAACCTATACTTACGAAAATCATTTTAGATACGAGATTTTATTAAAAAAAATCATTTATGATCATCACTTTTGATCGCAATACCTTTTCCGTTAATACCATACAAAAGATGATTTCTACGTAGCATTTTTAAGGAACGAAATTTTTCAAGTCCAAAAACTTACTGCTTGAAAAAACTTTTATACTTACTTAACTTTCAAACGCCAACATTTTCCACACTGACTTGAAAATTTTTACAAATCTAGAATCAAAATCGTCATTTGCAGAACTTTGAAAAATATTTCCCTTCGCATAATCATTTCGATACTCAAACTTTTCGATTAAAATCATAAATTCAAACCCTTTAGCAAAAATTTTGAAGTATCAATTCTTGTGCTGAAATTTTTTCTTACTCAAACACAATTCCAAACATTAGAGATAGGCCCTAAAAGGAAAGTGCTTAAAGTACGCACCAAACATTATTAATAAATTTGTCACTTGTGGAGCACTCTTACCAACTCAAATCCAAACCTTCACGAGATCCTACCAAAATACTACGACTATGGATGCTTACTCTCTTGGAAACGATGTCTGTCCCCCAATTCTCATAAGAGGCGAATATATTGTATGGAGAAGCCGTTTTATAAATTTCTTGGAGACTAAAGATCAAGCTGCGAATCTGCTAGCTTCTCTGCAAGAAAGACCCGCTCAATTCTAGCTTATCCAAGAAGGCGATGCCAAAAATAACCCCCCCATTCCAACCACTAGAAGACTTAAAATTCCTATTGAATACTCTGAGGGGGAGAGATTAAGAGCTAAGGCTGACCTACGAGCCAAAACTTTCCTGATGCAAGGCATCCGCAATGACATCTATATGCAAATAGATAGTCTGTCAAGTGCTAAGGAAAGGTGGGATGAACTCCACAAAATGATGCAACGGATCGAAGTCGGAGTAAAGGCGAATAAAGCAAACATATAGCTTACGACTCGTTCAAAGCAAAGACGGAGGAAAATATATACGACCTCTATCAGCGATACCTGACTCTACTGAACGAGATGAGGAAAATAGAAATCTTCAAGACAAATATGGAGGTAAACATCATATTTCTATCATCTCTTCATCCGGAGTGGAAGAAAATATCCATGCAAATTCGTTAGAACAAGGATTTGGATGAGATGGATATCCACGACGTGTTCGACAATCTCGCTCAACACGAGGAAGAAGTGAGCGAGATTCAGAAGAAGCAAAAGGGCAAATAGATCAAAGATTCAATAGCCCTTGTCTCAAAAAAAAAACTAGTCGATCTCGCGAAGACAAGAGTGAAAAAATGCCCAGCTCTTCAGAAGAAGAATACAACTCAGACGCGGATTCGTAACCCGACATGAAGGAGTTCAGGAAGCAATTGGCTCTCATTACAAAAATGATGAGCAAACATTTCTACAAAAAGAAGTCCTCATCCTCCTCAGTTAATTGACTTCGAACCTCAAGTTCTAAGCACAATGAAGGACCAGCCGAGACCTCAGAAATCAAGAATTCCAAAGAGCCACAAAATGCTTCAAATGTGGCAAAACAGGGCACTTAGCCATGGAGTGTAGTCTGCCAAAGAAGAAAGATGCAAACTACTACTCCAAGAAATTTCAATTGACTAAACAAAGGGAAGATGGAGTAGCTCTAATGGCTGAACAAGATCATTGGCTGAAAGACACCACATATTCTGAAACGGACAACTTAACGCTCATGACACGTCTTGAAGATACCTCAGAAGCAAGCACGACGAAGCGGACTAACGACGACAAAGCATCAACCTCGTCTAGGGAGGTAGCTACGCCTAACTCTACATTATTAAGCATGTTAGAAAATTTACAAATTAAATATGCTAACATGAAAAGTGAGCGGAAAAGTTCAAAAGAGTTAGAGGAGCGACTAGCACTTAGCGAAAAGAACTTTCAAGTACAATTAGATAAGAAAGCTCACTTAGAAATTCTTTTATATAATGCTAAGGAAACTATAACGAGTCTGTAATCTAGGATATCTACTTATGAGACTAAGATTAACGACCTTAGTAAAACTCTTAGCGATAGTCAGAGAGATTTAGAAATTTCTAGAAACAATTATAAGGGAATATCTGATGAGCGTAAGAAGCTTTACTCTAAGATTAAGACTTTAGATGATCTTCTGACAAAAAGGGGACAGACCGGTCAGACGATTTTTCAAAATCAGCGACATGATATAGAATTTTATAATCATGTTGAAGGCAAGGCTTAGGCTTTACTAATCCTTGTAACTTGAAAAAGATTAACGTAAAACAATTATATGATATCAAGTACATGGGTTTAAGACTAACTTCTTTAATGGCTTTTACTAACGCTTCAGAAATAAATGCCTAAGAAGAATCCAAAAGAAAAGCCTAAACTAGGACTGAAATCCCCTTTGATTACACTGATTTGAATAATAGTTACAAAACGAGGGAGATACACACGTCTAGTGACTATAATTCATGATATCCTTTAGAAGATATCCCTAAAGTCGAGGAAGAAAATAATGATCATTGTAAAAATTATACATTCTGTTATATTCTTGCCTTTGTTAATAAAATAGTTGATTTAAACTCCTCCTTAGAATCAGAAAGAAATAATTTTGAATCAGAAAAGAATGCGGTTTTATTTGAAATTTTCAATCTAAAAGATTCCTCAGTTTTAACTAACGTTTCAAAACCCTGCCCTGATTTAATTTTAAAAGAAAAATCATTAATCGAGGACATGTCCAAATTTAAAAATAATACTCCCTTGTTTTACAAAATATTTCAAAAGAAAAAATTCTCTAAAAAGCGTCAAGTGAGAAAAAGCATCTTTAAATGTTTCGAAAGCAAAAAAGTGGGTATCCACAGGTAGATTAGTTAAAGAGACGAAACATGCTAATGAGTGGGTGTCTAGCTTAGAAATCAAGGAGAAAAATATTGATGGAATTGACTTGTTTTCAAAATTTTCTTCTGTACCTAAAAACAAAAACACTTGTCGTAAAAATAGAGCCTTTCTACCTTTCATGTTGTCGCTTCAACCTATGTTTTAAAATCTATTAATTCTAAAAGAACTAATTTTGAAATCGGCTCTGCTTCCAAAAATAATTTTAATCATTCTAAGACAAATGCGAGTCTTAAGTCTCGTAGGAGACAAGATCCAGCTATTAAGCAAGCTTATAGCTCGATTCGCTCTTGCTCTCACATAAGTTATTCAGTCCAAGTTCACTCAGCCAAACACCTTAGGAGACTAGCTACAGAAAATATATTCTCCTCAACTAAGAGTGGTAAGACATTTGTCCGAGCTGACATTAATTTACCGTGTAAGGTTCACCCGTAATGGTTTCCTAAAACACAAGCCAAAAAGGCTCAGTTGACCAAAGAGGTAACACCTAAACTAACCCTTCTATGTTGGTTTGGGTACTCCTAAATGTGGCGACCCTACTTCCTAATTAAGTTAATTGGCGGATTTCCCCGCAACAGAACACGCGGAAGACCCGATAAAATTTTCTCTTTTTTTTTTTATTTTAATTTAAATATCCTACATAGTATTATATCGGGTTTACAAAAATATCTACTATTAATACTTTGGGCCGAAGCCCCAAAATTTCAAACCCAATATCAAACACTATGCCACTCCACAGGTCGCGTCCCATGTACTGCGCCACCCTCAAAAGTCCGTGGAGTCACCGCCGCCAGCTCGCCATGAATCTCAACCCTGACACTAGTCGGTGTCGGGTTCATTCTTACCTACAAACAAAAATAGGATAGAACCCTGAGCTATTGCCCAGTAGGTGATTACAAAACATGCAATACGTGCGTGCACTCCACCCAATCCCGGTTCCTCACAATATAATATAATGCACACTCGACAAATCTCATCTATCAATTCTCAATTCTCAACAGGGCCTTAGGTCAGACTCGGCACCCACGCGCGCAATGGCAAAGTACACCATCAACCATGCGGTAGCCCACACCGGCCGCGCCGGGTCGCTCCTTCCGCACACAATCTCAACCCGACGGCTTTTTCCCCGAATGTTATACCACAAGTTCGGGTAGACAGGAATCTCACATCTGTCTGCCGTCCCTGAGCCAAATAATATCCGGTGGTTTACACCTCGGGTGGCTCAATCCCGAGTAGATGGGTGTCGCAAACCCCCTCTCCCACCAAGTGCATAATCGAGTCTGAACCTGACTGCCAAAATCGGCAACTCTACCCTTCTCACATTGATAATATCATCGATCACATCATCTCTCACCCTATCGTGAATATGCACATGGCATGATTATGTAAAACATCAAATCACATATAGCACATATTATTTCCTTCAAATAATATTCCCAAAATACTCTCGTATCTTTAAATAAGGGTTGACCCGAAAGTTCTAGTCAAAGTATGCATATACTTTGATTTAAAGATAAAATGAACTTAAAATAATTTTATTCAAAGATGTGGGCTATTACCCGAATTTAACCTTTTAAATTCGGCGAAATTTAAATATTTCGCTTAGATATCGAAATTCTGCCCGAATTTGAAATATTAAATTCGGCGAAATATAATGCCCGAATTTAACCTTTTAAATTCGGCGAAATTTAAATATTTCGCTTAGATATCGAAATTCTGCCCGAATTTGAAATATTAAATTCGGCGAAATATAATGCCCGAATTTAACCTTTTAAATTCGGCGAAATTTAAATATTTCGCTTAGATATCGAAATTCTGCCCGAATTTGAAATATTAAATTCGGCGAAATAAAATGCCCGAATTTAACCTTTTAAATTCGGCGAAATTTAAATCTTGGCCCGCGGCCCTCTTTACTCACTCACCACCTCATTAATCTTTTCGGCCCGCGAACTCCTTTTTCAGCCCGCGAAATTTCTTTCCTCTCTCACGCTTCACGAACCTTTTTGGCCCGCGAATCCGTTCCAGATGTCACATAAACATGTAATAACTTTACAGAACTCATATTGAGTTCGAACTTCACATAATTCATCAAAAACGTCAAATAACATATCAAAATACCCGAAATTCATAAATTCGGATGACCTTTCATCCAAATTCGTTTAACTATAAAAAAATCAACATAAGAAATGTTTGTAGGGGTTAAAAACCACCTACCTCACTTCCAAGTTAGCCGAAATTGCTTAGTTTTTCTCTGCTTTTCTTCGTTTGTTTTCTCCTCTTTCTCTTTCTCTTTTTCTTTTCCTTCTTACTAAGTAACGATTCTTATTCTCCAAGCTTAATTTTTGATTGGTTGCTTAAAGTGGTGAAATCCTTGACCCAAAGCAGGTGGGTAACTCAAACGTATTTTACCTTTTGTCTTAAGCAACCTTTTTATCTTATATCATTTGGACTAAAAATTATTTATTTGGGCCTTAACAACAAATTTGATTTATTTGAGTTCTCGGCCCAACTATTATTTTCCAGCTAAATTCTGAAAAATCCGTTTTGTCCGAAATTTAACTTCATTAATTTCGAACATTACAAAAATAATCCCGTATTTATTTTACGGGTATTACATCCTCCCCCCCTTAAAAGAAATTTCGTCCCCGAAATTTAAGTTGTCTGAAACAACTCAGGGTATTTCTCTCTCATTTCGTCTTCTCGCTCCCAAGTGGCTTCTTCCAATATCTGGTTTCGCCATAAGACCTTCACGAGGGGAATATTCTTATTTCGTAATTGCTTCACCTCATACATTAGAATCTCTACCGGCTTTTCTTCGTAACTCAAGTCCGGCTTCAATTGTTGGTGAAGTCTTTTGTCTCTTAGCACATGATACGGGTCCAACACATACTTTCGCAGTGTAGACACGTGGAATACGTCATGGACTTGTGCTAACGACGTCGGTAATTCTAGCTGATATGCTACTTCACCGACTCTTTTCAAAATTTTGAAAGGTCCTATATATCTTGGACTCAACTTTCCTTTTTGTCCGAACCGTTTGACACCCTTCATAGGTGATACTTTCAAAAATACTTTATCACCTTCTTCAAATTCTAACGACCTTCGCCTCTTGTCTGCATAACTCTTCTGGCGACTTTGGGCCGTTTGCATTTTCTCCCGAATTTTCTTAACAACTTCAGTCATTTCGCGTACCATCTCGGGGCCTAATAGCGCCTTCTCGCCGATTTCATCCCAATGAACTGGGGATCGACATTTACGTCCATATAAGGCTTCGTAAGGCGCCATTCCGATCGTTGCTTGATAGCTGTTGTTATATGAAAATTCTATTAACGGGAGATATTTACTCCAACTCCCTTGAAAATCCAAGACACATGCTCTCAACATGTCTTCGAGTGTCTGGATCGTCCTTTCCGATTGTCCGTCAGTCTGGGGATGATAAGCTGAACTAAATAATAATTTAGTTCCCAGAGCTTTCTGTAAGCTTTTCCAGAACTGGGACAGAAATCTTGAATCTCGATCTGATACGATCGATATCGGAATTCCATGGAGTCTCACTATCTCTTGAATGTAGAGTTCAGCGAACTTCTCCATGGGATAGGTCTGGTGAATAGGCAAGAAATGGGCGGACTTAGTCAGTCTGTCAACAATCACCCAAATTGCATCATAACCTTTCACCGTTCTTGGCAACCCGACGACAAAATCCATTGTTATATGGTCCCACTTCCACTCGGGAATCGTCAAAGGTTGTAACATTCCTGCCGGTCTTTGATGTTCTGCTTTGATCTGCTGACAAGTCAGGCATCTATGTACAAATGCAGCAACATCCTTTTTCATTCCCGGCCACCAATAATTTAGTCGCAAATCACGATACATTTTCGTTGCACCGGGATGCACCGAATATATTGTCGTATGTGCCTCCGTCATTAAAGTTCGACGAATCTCTTCATCTTCCGGCACATATAAGCGACTTTTAAATCGTAAACTCCCGTCTTCTCGGAATTCAAATTCCGATGAGACTTCTTTATCTTGTTCTCTTTGTTTCTTCAAGTACAACTCATCTTTCTTTTGTACTTCAATGATTCGGTCTAATAGTGTTGGCTTAAGTGTCAACACTGCCAACTTTTCTTCAATCTCTCCGAAATTGATTACTTCAACTCCGAATTGGCGTAATTCAGTGTTTACAGTTTTGCGGCTCAATGCATCTGCGACTACGTTCGCTTTTCCTGGATGATAATTTATCACACAGTCGTAGTCTTTGACTAACTCGAGCCATCTTCTTTGCCTCATATTTAACTCCTTCTGGGTGAAGAAGTACTTCAAACTCTTGTGATCCGTGAAGATCTCGCATCTTTCTCCGTAAAGATAGTGTCGCCATGTTTTAAGAGCAAACACTACGGCTGCGAGTTCGAGATCATGAGTGGGGTAATTTTTCTCATATGGCTTTAATTGTCGGGAGGCATAAGCGATCACCTTCCCGTTTTGCATTAAAACACACCCCAACCCATATTTAGAGGCATCACTATAAACAGAAAAATTTCCAGTACCCGAAGGTATTGCTAACACTGGAGCAGTTGTTAGCCTTTTCTTTAATTCCTGGAAACTTTGCTCACATTCATCCGTCCATTTGAACGGAACATTTTTCTTTGTCAAATTGGTGAGCGTCGAGGCGATGCTGGAAAATTCCTTAATGAACTTTCGATAATACCCAGCTAGCCCGAGAAAACTTCTTATCTCCGTGGGAGTGGTTGGTCTTGGCCAATTTTCTATAGCTTCTATCTTGCTGGGATCTACTGAAATTCCGCTTCCCGAAATAACATGCCCCAGAAAGATTACTCGATCCAACCAAAATTCGCACTTTTTAAATTTGGCGAATAATTGTTTCTCCCGAAGAATTCCTAGGACCGCTCTCAAATGTTCCTCATGTTCTTCTTTTGTCTTGGAATAAATGAGAATATCGTCGATAAAGACGATAACACATCGGTCCAGCAATTTTTTGAATACTCGGTTCATCAAATCCATGAAGGCTGCCGGAGCATTCGTCAATCCGAAAGGCATGACCAAAAATTCATAGTGGCCGTACCTCGTACTGAATGCGGTTTTTGGAATGTCCGCTTCCCGGATCTTCAGCTGATGATAACCGGAGCGCAGGTCGATCTTAGAAAATACTGTTGCTCCTTGGAGTTGATCGAATAAATCGTCAATCCTTGGCAATGGGTATTTATTCTTAATCGTGATCTTGTTGAGTTCACGATAATCGATACACATTCTCATCGACCCGTCCTTTTTCTTCACAAATAAAACCGGGGCTCCCCATGGTGAGAAACTGGGTTGAATAAAACCCTTCTGGAACAAATCTTCCAATTGCTCCTTCAATTCTCGTAATTCGTTCGGTGTTAACCGATACGGGGATTTAGAGATCGGGGCTGCTCCAGGTACAAGATCGATTGCAAATTTAATCTCCCGATCAGGGGGTAATCCCGGAAGATCCTCGGGAAATACATCGGAATATTCGTTCACTATCGGAACCTCCTCAAGTTTAAGCTGGGAAGATTCCTCAGCATTCACCGCAAAAACTAGGAACGATTCGCAACCCGTATTTACGAGTCGCTGAGCTTTTAAAGCAGAAATCCGAGGGATTGAGTTTCTATTCTTTCTTCCCGAAAATTCAAACTCCTCTCCCTCTGGTGATCGAAACCTAACTACCCTTTTTGAACAATCAATAATGGCTCCGTATTTCGAAAGCCAATCCATCCCGAATATAATATCGTAATCATTCATCGGGATTACTATTAGGTTCACATCTAACTCTCTACCCTCAATTCTTATGGGACATTTCTCAACCACCAAATTTGATCGAGTTGGATCCCCATGTGGTAAAGATACCACGAAATCACATAATGAACGGGAGGGATAGATTCCTGCCCTGGCCACAAAGTTAGCCGATACAAACGAATGTGTGGCTCCCGAGTCAATCAAGATCGAAGAGGGCACGTGAAATATACTCAACGTACCTGTAACTACATTCGGGTTTGCCTCCGCCTCCTCATTAGTCAGAGTAAAAACTCTTGCAGGCACAGGTGGAGGTCGAATGAGGTTACGCGGTTGAGTCTGCACTGGAGGCTGACCTCTCGGGCAATTCCGTGCGATGTGTCCGGCCTCACCGCACCGGAAACATTGCAGAGTCTGCACCGGTCGTGGTCCGTAGCATATGCCAAAGTGATTTCGTCCACACTGTTGACATTGGGGCGCTGGTACCGGGGGTCGGTTGGGAACATTGGCCGGTCTCTGATAAGCATTCGGGCGCCACATCTGTTGACTCGGTCGATTTCCTTTATTCTTCGGGTCCTTGCCGAAGAATTGTCGCTTTTGGCCGCTTCCTCCTTGCTGTTGCTGACTTTCTCTTTTCCTACTTGCCTCTTGGGCTTCCCTTACTACTCCTTCCGCTTGTTCTGCGATCAACGCTCGCTCCGTCGCCTGACGGAACTCTAATTGGCGTACTCCCGCCACACTTAAATCTCGATAAAATTCGGGCTTCAGCCCTCGAAGAAATCTCGTCACCTTTAGAGTATTGGTTGCCACGAGATGAGGTGCAAAACGAGATAATTCTTCAAATTTGCGGATGTATTCCGCAACTGGCATTCGCCCTTGTTTCAGGTTCATGAATTCATACATTCGCTGCTCCTGATCGTGAGCAGTGAAGTGCTTATCATAAAACAGTTCCCTGAAGCGTTCCCATGTCATCGTCGCCGGATCTTCTAACACCTTTATGGTGTTCCACCAAAAACGCGCGCCTCCCCGAAATAGGGAAATGGCACACAACACCTTCTCATTGTTCGGCACACGACTGTATATAAATAAGTCTTCTATTGTGTCGATCCAGTCCTCAGCTGCCGCAGGATTAGTAGCTTCGGCGAAAACTGGGGGATTTAACTTACGAAATCGCTCCCCTATGATCTCTACGCGATCAGGCTGTGGGGATGGACGGTGCTCAGATGAGCTCTGGTGATTTATCAAATCATGAATTTGGTCTGACTGTCTTTGGATAAGTTCAGTCAGCCTATTTATCGTGTCATGCTCACGAGTCGGGGGTGGGGATTCAGATTCGCCCCTCCGACTGGACTCTCCAACGAACACGTTCCTCGGTCTTCCTCTTGGCATTTTCCAAATACTAGATAATTCATGTAACAAATATACATGAGATCACATAATCATATCAAAGTATTACACTTAACTTACAGGCAAGGCTAGTTCTCCCGGCTTTTGAGTGGCAGTACATGGACAGTCTTCAGAATCTAAAGCCTAAGCTATGATACCACCTGTGGCGACCCTACTTCCTAATTAAGTTAATTGGCGGATTTCCCCGCAACAGAACACGCGGAAGACCCGATAAAATTTTCTCTTTTTTTTTTTTTATTTTAATTTAAATATCCTACATAGTATTATATCGGGTTTACAAAAATATCTACTATTAATACTTTGGGCCGAAGCCCCAAAATTTCAAACCCAATATCAAACACTATGCCACTCCACAGGTCGCGTCCCATGTACTGCGCCACCCTCAAAAGTCCGTGGAGTCACCGCCGCCAGCTCGCCATGAATCTCAACCCTGACACTAGTCGGTGTCGGGTTCATTCTTACCTACAAACAAAAATAGGATAGAACCCTGAGCTATTGCCCAGTAGGTGATTACAAACATGCAATACGTGCGTGCACTCCACCCAATCCCGGTTCCTCACAATATAATATAATGCACACTCGACAAATCTCATCTATCAATTCTCAATTCTCAACAGGGCCTTAGGTCAGACTCGGCACCCACGCGCGCAATGGCAAAGTACACCATCAACCATGCGGTAGCCCACACCGGCCGCGCCGGGTCGCTCCTTCCGCACACAATCTCAACCCGACGGCTTTTTCCCCGAATGTTATACCACAAGTTCGGGTAGACAGGAATCTCACATCTGTCTGCCGTCCCTGAGCCAAATAATATCCGGTGGTTTACACCTCGGGTGGCTCAATCCCGAGTAGATGGGTGTCGCAAACCCCCTCTCCCACCAAGTGCATAATCGAGTCTGAACCTGACTGCCAAAATCGGCAACTCTACCCTTCTCACATTGATAATATCATCGATCACATCATCTCTCACCCTATCGTGAATATGCACATGGCATGATTATGTAAAACATCAAATCACATATAGCACATATTATTTCCTTCAAATAATATTCCCAAAATACTCTCGTATCTTAAAATAAGGGTTGACCCGAAAGTTCTAGTCAAAGTATGCATATACTTTGATTTAAAGATAAAATGAACTTAAAATAATTTTATTCAAAGATGTGGGCTATTACCCGAATTTAACCTTTTAAATTCGGCGAAATTTAAATATTTCGCTTAGATATCGAAATTCTGCCCGAATTTGAAATATTAAATTCGGCGAAATATAATGCCCGAATTTAACCTTTTAAATTCGGCGAAATTTAAATATTTCGCTTAGATATCGAAATTCTGCCCGAATTTGAAATATTAAATTCGGGCGAAATATATGCCCGAATTTAACCTTTTAAATTCGGCGAAATTTAAATATTTCGCTTAGATATCGAAATTCTGCCCGAATTTGAAATATTAAATTCGGCGAAATAAAATGCCCGAATTTAACCTTTTAAATTCGGCGAAATTTAAATCTTGGCCCGCGGCCCTCTTTACTCACTCACCACCTCATTAATCTTTTCGGCCCGCGAACTCCTTTTTCAGCCCGCGAAATTTCTTTCCTCTCTCACGCTTCACGAACCTTTTTGGCCCGCGAATCCGTTCCAGATGTCACATAAACATGTAATAACTTTACAGAACTCATATTGAGTTCGAACTTCACATAATTCATCAAAAACGTCAAATAACATATCAAAATACCCGAAATTCATAAATTCGGATGACCTTTCATCCAAATTCGTTTAACTATAAAAAAA
Organism: Linderniella brevidens; assembly: GCA_004919715.1. Taxonomy (NCBI): domain Eukaryota; kingdom Viridiplantae; phylum Streptophyta; class Magnoliopsida; order Lamiales; family Linderniaceae; genus Linderniella; species Linderniella brevidens. Next base: position 9,752,332 of record SWDC01000148.1, read on the forward strand.
TCAACATAAGAAATGTTTGTAGGGGTTAAAAACCACCTACCTCACTTCCAAGTTAGCCGAAATTGCTTAGTTTTTCTCTGTTTTCTTCGTTTGTTTTCTCCTCTTTCTCTTTCTCTTTTTCTTTTCCTTCTTACTAAGTAACGATTCTTATTATCCAAGCTTAATTTTTGATTGGTTGCTTAAAGTGGTGAAATCCTTGACCCAAAGCAGGTGGGTAACTCAAACGTATTTTACCTTTTGTCTTAAGCAACCTTTTTATCTTATATCATTTGGACTAAAAATTATTTATTTGGGCCTTAACAACAAATTTGATTTATTTGAGTTCTCGGCCCAACTATTATTTTCCAGCTAAATTCTGAAAAATCCGTTTTGTCCGAAATTTAACTTCATTAATTTCGAACATTACAAAAATAATCCCGTATTTATTTTACGGGTATTACACTAAAAATGGTTTAGGAACCATAAGTGAATGGACTTTGACCACTAAATCTGCTAATCCGAGAGGACCCATTTATAAGTGGGTACCTATGACTCTCTAAAATTTTTTATGCAGATCCATCATGTGTGGTATCTGGATTCGGGTTGCTCCACACACATGATGGGAAATCAATAACATTTGAGCAACTATGAAGACCGCTACAATAGTAAAGTCGGATTCGGCAACAACGATTCGGCTCCAATTCTAGGCATTGGAGATATAATTCTGGAGAATCTGACAATAAAAGATGTCTCGTACGACAAAGGTTTCAAACACAACCTATTCAACATATGACAGTTATGCGATAAAGGCTTTCAAGTGGTATTTCTAGCTGATCAGTGCAGAATCCTAAACAGTCAGAATCAGGATTACAGGAGCTCGAAGATCTAATATCTACACAATAAATTTAACAACAATACGACCTTCGACTGATGTTTGCCTCATCTCTCAGACGACAATTCAGAGGAACATCTTATGGCATCAACTTATGTCTTATCTTAATCTCAAGGCTCTTCACAAGCTTTCTGCTAAAAAGTTGGTCAATGGTCGGCCAACCATGTCACTTCAACAAGAGCATCATTGTTTGGCTTGTCAAATGGGCAAAATGAAGCGAGCGTCATATAAACTCATGCAAGTAATGTGGACCGATGCGAACACATAGTATCAATGGTCGCAAGTATGTGCTAGTTATTGTCGACGACTACTTTCGCTACACTTGGACAAGGTTCTTACGAACTAAAGATGAGACTGGAGACTTGATAATAAATTTTGTGAATACAACTCAGAATCTCTTGCAACCAAAATTCCAAGTAATGAGGACTGACAACGGGACTGAGTTCAAAAATTAATGCCTCAGTACTTTCTATCAGTATCTTGGCATCTGCCAACAATTTTCAGCCGCTAAGACACCTCAACAAAATGGCATCGTAGAACGGAAAAACCGGACGCTGGTTGAAGTTGCACGGACTATGCTTATACATTCCGATCTCTCTCACTTTCTAAAGCATTTGAAGCCGTCTTTATTGGATATTCTTCAACCTCTAAAGCGTACCGCGTTTATATCAAGTCTTCTCACTGGAAAGTTACAACGTCACTTTTCAGTAAGTGACAGACTTGGTTTCCGAACACGAAAGTTCAGAACCCGGGCTTATAGGTGTGTAGGCACAAAGTCAAGAAATTTCGACAACGTCTGCCTCAAGCTATTCCCGCTGATTTGGAGGGCTTGGGTCTCTCTTTGAACATTTTTATCGGAACAAGTCTCAATCGCATGTTTCGTCACAATCTATGCCAAGCAACGCACCTTTCCCTTCTACGGTGGAACTCCCAAATGAGATTCTCGACAACCAAGGTCCAACCGATGTTCTAGACTCTCAAGATTCTGAATCACCAAGCGGTGCTGCAGCTCATACGGATGCAGATGAGGAAATTACATGAATGTCAACTTCAGAAATGGATTTTCCTCCTACCGATACTCACCCTCTCAATTCAGGATGTCTCGAACTACTTATCGATAATGGTTCTGCATCGGCACTGCCTCATGAGCGCAAGTGGATACGAGCTCATCTTGTCGATCAAAGAATTGGTGATCATTTGAGCGGAGTACGCATTAGGACATCTTCTCAAAGCGAACTGTTCACGTGCTTTTTAAGCCAAAACGAACTAATCAAGGTAGCTGAAGCCCTTCAAGACACGGATTGGATGATCGCAATGCAATACAAACTCAACCAACTCGAGCGTCTACTAGTTTGGACCCTATCCCTCGACCGCACGACAAGACATTATAGGAACAAAATTGGTCTTCAAGAATAAAAAGAACGAGAACGGTGAAATTATCAAGAACAAAACGCGACTTATAGCCAAAGAGTATAGCCAACATGAAGGCATTGACACGACCAGGCGTATGGTCGAGTTGCTTGAATAGAAGCTATCCGACTTGTTTTGGCGTACGCGGCTCATAAAGACTTCAAGGTCTATCAAATGGACGTAAAAGCCGTCTTTCTCAACGGCGTGTTAAAGGAGGAAGTTTATGTCGCTCAACTCAAAGGGTTCGTGAACTAACATCACCCTGATCATGTATATCGATTGGACAAAGCTCTGTACGGACTATAACAAGCCCCTCGAGCTTGGTATACTGTCCTGAGCAAATTTCTAGTAAACTCAGACTTTGTACGAGGAACAACAGATACGACACTGTGCAAGGCAATGACTTTATGGTCATCTAAGTCTACATCGACGACATCATCTTCGACTCGACAAATCAACGACTCTGTGAGAAATTTGGTGATCTGATGAAGACAAAATTCGAGCTGAGCTTAATGGGCGAACTTCAATTCTTCCTTGGACTACAAGTCAAGCAGCTCGAAGATGGACTTTTCATCAGCCAAACCAAGTATATAAGAGATATTCTAGAGATTTAATCAAGACAAAAGCATATTTATGATTACTCCCATGTCAGCAAGCTGTAAATTGGATGTTGATCCTTCTGGAAAGACAGTCAACATCACGACTTATCGGAGTATCATGGGCTCTTTTCTCTACATGACGTCAAGCTGACCCGACATAATGTTTGTCACTTGCCTCTGTGCTCGATTTCAAGCTGACCGAAGGAGTCTCACATGCGCACGATCAAGCGAATCCGACGCTATCTCAAATGGACTCCCACCTTAGGGTTATGGTATCCAAAAAGCACAGATTTCAAGTTAATTGGCTATACTGACGCTGACTATGCAGGTTGTCGAATGGACATGAAAAGCACGTCAGCAAAGCACAATTCTTGGGAGATAAGTTGATTTGATGGTCATCAAAGGAGCAAAATTGCGTATCGACTTCGACGGCCAAGGCGGAGTACGTCGCGGCTGTCAGTTGCTGCTCACAAATTCTTTGGATGTGGACGCAACTGCGTGACTATGGGTTTGAATTAAATAACATTCTCATTTATAATGATTCTCAAAGTGCTATTGCCATTACATACAATCACGTTCATCGCTCACACACGAAACGCATAGATATTCGATATCATTTAATAAAAGATCATGTAGAAAAGGCACTATAGATGTGTATTTTGTTAACACGTAGTTTCAACTTGCCGACTTATTCACTAAGGCACTGGATGAAAAACGATTCTAATTCCTTATCGCTAAGTTAGGCATGTTGAATCTCAATCTTGCTTGAAATGTGCTTCACATGCTCTATTATGTTTTCGTGTAGTATTCCATGTGCTTTTTGATACTCTTTGTTATATCTTGCGTAATTTTAGTTTGTTTCAATATCGCATTTAGTTCTAATTAAAAAATATATACAACAAAACTAGAGACAAGATAATAATATTTTTGTAAGTGTCATTACTTACGATTTTCATGAATTGTTTTGAATACCAACATTAAACAAAAACAACGCATAACGGAGAATGACGATGTTCATTTAGATTTACTCACAAGAATAATTATGTGATACATGCTTGGTTATTTGCTTAAAATTGAAATCACATTCTTTTGTCTAAAGAGCTTAGTCTGTTTCACTAGAGACAAAGCCACATTATATATGTGAGAATTTGAGCCTCAATATTCTTTCAACGGATTTATCGTTCAGTGTGTCACACTTCAAATGTTTTTCTCTTAATTTGTGCTTCGTGGCCTCATTCTCGCTTTGTGTTAGATCGTCAAGAATATGATAAGGGCAATTATGATATTCCTCACTTGGGCAAATTATAATATATAATCAATCCTTTACTATTCCTTCTAGTAATCTCCTTTTAGCCTTCTCCAATATCTTTTTTCCCTTGAACCCGATCAAGTCTTCAACCTTATTCCATAAGTTTCGGGGGCTGCTCAAATAGGAAAAGGAGGTGGAAGACGCACACCAGGAATGCTCAACGCAAAAAAGTACCAAAAGAACATGTACTTCTGGATTCTTGTAAAAGAAGAGCATGGATCTTGTTGTGTACTTCTCCTTCCATAATCTTGTATACTCACTCGTCAGAACGGCTAGAAGAGGAGCACCTCGAAGTGAAATTCTCCAACCATAATCTTGGTCTTATATCGAGACAACGAGAAGAGGAGTACAATCTTCGGTTTGAATTCCATAACTGTGAACCTCAACAAAGATAATCTTTAAATCCTTATAGGACTAAAAAGAAGAGGAGCACGGTATCGGCCCGAGAAATACATAAGAGGAACTTCTCCTTAAATAATCTCTCAGCATCGTAAAGAAGATGAGCTTCAGCTTGAGCAAGAGCAGAAGAAAAGAAAAGTAGAAGGAAAATAAATGAATGTTAAAAGGGCCCTTGGAATGGAGGGAATTAAAGCTCACTAATTCCAAATTATTATCCTACCCTCCTAACTCAGAGCCTAAAAAATATTAATCCCTTCAAAGTCCCGTTGATTCAAATTGATGGACTTTCGCTTGGTGAGTTGATTAAATGCGCACGATAACAGGTTAGTTGATAAAAATTTTGTTGTGTTGATATGAGTGATATATATAATAATAATCGCCATGATAAAAATAATTAAGCGCTATGAGCTAACCATGCGAGAGTTGTCGAAATGACTCATGCTATGATCTTAGGATATTACTTTAGTGACATGATTTGGTGGCAAATTATTATTCTATATATCATGTGAAATTTTGCGTGATAATGATCAAAGTGACATATTCTGACCCCAAAATATATACGCACATTTTTAAATGCATTAGCACATTACGGAATTGTCAAATGCGAAATTTTACGAGCATACATGTAAACGCAAATGTTTATATGCATGATTTAGGGGATCATGCATCTACGCTGAATTGATTAACTGCGTTATTTTTGCTTATCTTATATATTATTAAATTTTCATATGCATGGTGGTGAATGTGTGTATCCATGCAAAATTGACAAACATTGTTGAGGGGGAGCTTACATGTATATTTACTATTATATCCTAAATAATTTCCTTGCAATTACGACTTCTAATGTTATTCTCTAACTGTCACAGAGTATTTCGAGCTCACCCGATGAGTCAAGTGTTGAATTTCATCAAAATTTGGAGTTAATTGCATTTAATTCAGACACTTAGGGGGAGTTATGTTATAATTTCTTTCAGAATTTTACGGTGAAAGAGTAAATTTTCTTCGCTGAAAAGTATCGAAAACCTAATAGGCCTGGTCTAACGAAAGCCCATAATAGTTTTCTCGCCCCAAAACTACTTAGATAATTTTTGCAGTCGAAAAAGTCTTTTACACGCAAAACCTCAGACACAAAACTTTTTCGATTCTCTGAAAATTTTCAAAAGGCGAATCCCAAAGTCTTCAAAAATTTCGTTATTTCTTCTGCGAAATCGCCGTTTTTGAAGGTAGAATCCATATATTGTTAGTGTTTTAGTTCATTAAATCACATATTGCATCAGTGTCTGTTAGGTCCTAGATTATCAACTTTCGTAAATTCTAGGCATGAATTCTAGATATTCGAGTGTAAATCAAAGATTTGATACCTTCGGTCGAATATCGTCGATGAAGAACACGAGAGAAACAGTTTTAGTGTGAGAAAGTGTTTTCTGTGTTTCTCTCTACAATGTATACTGCAAGCCTTTCGGATTTTTCTCAAATAACTTTCTCTATTTATTTCAATAGTGTACATTTGTATTTATGCCTACTAGTTTTTTGCCCGTGCATTGCACGGTGACGAAAAACTATTAAAATTCTTTACTTAAAATAATCTATAGAAAAAAAACGAGAAATTAATTATTTATTAGGCTTCATATATTCGATCGTCACATGAAAAAAAAATTGAGCTATTAGTTGTTATTTGGCTTCATCATCTTCGATTGTCAATGATTAAGATAAGAGTAAACGACAAACTTAGTGCTTAAACTATACCAAAATCTCATTGTTTGTGCTCAAACCTTTAAATGTGTCGTTTTGTTGCCTAAATTTGCAAAACCGTTCATTTGTGGTTCTTTTGACCTAATGTACCGGTAAAAGAAACAAAAAGGAAGGGTTTTGCAAAGTTGAGGAACCAAAATGGCACATTTAAAAGTCTGAGTACCAATAGTTAGAATTTTTTTTTATTTCATCTATTGTGTAAACTTGATATAAAATAAAACTTCGATGTAAAAAAATATTTTAACTATTGGTGATTAAACTTTTAAATGTGTCGTTTTGGTTCCTGAACTTTGCAAAACATTTCCTTTTGGGCTTTTTACCGATTATCTAGGTAAAAAGAACAAAAAAGGAACGATCTTGCAAAATTTAGGCACCAACACAACACATTTAAAAGTTTGAGCACCAACAGTGAGATTTTGGTATAGTTTAAGCACCAAATTTGTCGTTTACCCTTAAGATAAATCAACTTCTAACTTTAGTGTGCATTTCAGATTATGTAATCAATTGAGAAAGAAAAACACTGTGAAGCCTTGGATTTTGCAACCGATTAAAAAAAATTACCTTTTTTTAACTTAATAACGATTGAACAATAACAATTAATGATTTTAAAATCCCCAATTGTTAGTCCGATTACGCACTCAAGAGAGGATCAAAGGCTTAAAAATGATAAAGTTCTTAAAACACCTTCAGTGTGTGTTTGTGTGTGTGTGCCGAAATTAAGAACTTACTTTTAAGAATTATGCTTGACCAACCCTAATTAGGGTTAATGGGATGCCTTATATACCACATGAGTTGGTATATTAAGGCTTGGGACTCAAACAATAAAATATTTACAATTTGACCCCAAATACAATAAATTAACTAATATTGACCCAAAACTCAAATACTAACTAAGGACACTACAATTAATTCCTAACATTCTCCCCCTTAGTGTCCTTTCTTCGTCTTTGTCTGTTTCTTTGAGCCTTTGGGTCGTTGCTGGGCGTACACGGATTTCCGTAGTCCAAGCTTGTGCTCGTACGTCCTTATTTCCCTCCGGAACGAAAGCCTTTCTTGTATGTTGTTCAGCATATTCAGTATCTTGGCTTTTGTGTCCGGTCCTTCACCTTCCATCTTATCCAGTATGCTCCTCAACTTCTCTCGTATGATGAGGAGCGTTCCGTCGGAGAATTTTGGTATCTCCGATGTCTTCAATATTCGCTTTCTCCCTTGTAGTTGATGTAGACCACCGCTGGATCTTCACTTTCGAACACGTGGCCTTCACCATATTCAACTTGTTCAGGGAGCTCGAATGATGGTTTGGTGAGGTTGACCTTTCTGACATTTGACTCCAGTGCTAGCTGCAGGTCGTGCGTCGCTCCGTACTTGATTTGTCGGAGCATGAACCTTTTGATCGTCATGTATCCTAATTTGACGTCCTGGTCCTGCAGCGTTCCCACGTATCGGTAGCTTCCAATCATCTGTGAGATGTCTTCAGCTCTGATGTACGGGAAGTCAGCCTCTGTCAAGGTCTCTCTTGTACCGTCTTCCCTCACTACGTGGTAGACGCTTAGTAGGAAGGTCCCGAGCCGATCTATTCCAACTCTTTCTACGGCTTGTATTCGGGGCCTCTGCTTTTCCTCTCGCCTGAGAGCAGCCAGATCATTTCCTTTCCCTAAGAACATATGAAGACGTCTTAGGGAAAGAAGGTAGAGATTGGCTCTGCGCTCTGACAGGTGCGTCATCCCACGTAGCTCCAGCTCGTTCAATTTAACGAGCTGATCCTTTTACGCCAGATTCTTTTCCTTATCTCTTCTTGGTATGGAACTAAGATTCTGACGTTTTGCCACGGAAGATCGACCGTTGCCCCGATCTTTGACATGAGAAGTGGAGCATCCTCATTTTGGACTTGATGTTTGAGTAGTTCCGGTAGATCGGGGAGGTCACTTTGCAGATCTTCCAGCTCCTCATCTTCATGGACTTTCACCAGGCTTATCGACGCCTTTTCGAGGAATAGTCTGGCGTTTTCTCGAAATCTGGCTTCGAGCTGGAGGTCCATCGGTTGCTTCAGCCATCCTTCTTCAAATATATATTTCTCTACCACATCATGTGGATTGTAGAGTTGGCTGATTTCTTCCGAGATTTGGAGGTCAATAGATGTGGCTTGAGGTGGACTTTGTCGGTAGAAGGTTCTTGGTGAGCTAAGGCTTATAGTGACTGGAGTGGGTGTCGAAAGGGAAAGTGTATTGGAGATCTCTTGTGTATTTTGTTCGGTTGTGGTTGAGATCTCCATGGTAGGGAATATTATTGTGGTGCTGGAGACTTGTTTTGTTTTGCCTTTTGAGCTTGAGGTATCCAGCGGGTTGGATTCTTGGACTGTTTTGGTTGTTGGCTGCTGCTGGTGAGGGGATTCGACTACACGCTGTCGGTTCTCCAGCGGGTTGGATTCTTGGACTGTTTTGGTTGTTGGCTGCTGCTGGTGAGGGGATTCGACTACACGCTGTCGGTTCTCCCCCTCGGGACGGTCCTCGTCTTCAGGGTCGTCCCGCGATCCAGATAGGCCCCCGGCTTGTGTTCGGCAGCTGGTGGGGTCAATCAGCCTCTGGATTTCTTTCTCCTTCGGTGTCAGGTGTGGCGCCGACCGGATACGTGCCAAAAGAATGTTGAAGAGTTCTTCAATGGGCACGTCCCACGGTCCTTCTTCTGGTTGTGTGAGTGAAGGAACAGCAGCAGCTGTCTCGTGTGTGACTGGAGTCTTGCCTTTGTCTTGTCTTGATGTTTCGATCATGGCCCGGACTTTTTCCACTAGTTCGTCGCCAAAAGATCGTAGCCGAGACTCCGTCACAAACGGATCGGGAAATAAAACGGAGCCACTGAGGCGTGCCGTTGTCGCGACGTCAGAGTAGATTTCTGACGTGCCGCCCACTGTAGTGGGTCTTCCGGGGCCACCAAGGCACACCGGTGGCAACGGTGCTAAGACAAACTCAGACCGTTGGCCCGAGACGACTGGTGGGATGTTGATCGTTTCGGGGCTTCCGCTCAGTCCCTCGGAGATTAATCCCAGAGTGACGTCAGAGAGCGTTCTGTCTAAGTCTGGAAGACTTAGAGGTGCGGAAAATAGTGTATGTGTCCTAGAAATGGAAAAAATTTTAGTTGGTGCGGACACTAGACCTGTGATCAAGGAGGGCGCAGTCGGAGGAAGTGAACTGCTTAATTCAACATCTATTGCCTCCGAATAAGGCAATGATGGTTGTCGTGGCTCCTCCGGTGCTATTGAGACGGTCGTCTGTTGGGAGACGACCGAATGGGTTGGAAGGGTTATTTGCGTGCTTGGGCCTGATGGCACGACTGCTACTCGGAGACGATCGTGTCGTCTCCTGTTCCTACGGGTTCGGCCCGGCTTTGTAGTGGGTTAGAGGACTGAGGAGGTCGATCATGTTTTTGTTTGGTGCGACGCTCCTGTATGCGTCTTACGTCTTCCCCTCGTTTTGTTTTTCGTGAGGAACGAGGAGGGGAAGCGGCGCTTCCTAGACCTAACTGAGGCTGGGATAGGCTAATTCCCGGGGTAGGTTCGACTGGGTTTTGTCGAACCATAGGAGTGTCTTCAAGGGTGATGGATTGGAGGTACCTCGCTACTATTGGGTTGGAAGGATTAGCGATTTGTAGGAGGTGGTCAGGGATCCGCATCGACTCGAGATCAAATTTGGATTTGGAAGAATGGAGGGATGCTAGCTTGGGAATTTGGTATCCCTCCGATCTCGGTCGACGGGTTATCTCGGGGTGTAGGTCTTGAAAGTGGGTTATTATCACTGGAAACCACCGAAGGTAGGGAAGGACTTGTCGGGTTTTATTTTTGGTGGATAAGTCCCTTCGGCGGAGTTGGTCAAGGATATCGGCCCAGATCAACTGCACGATGTCATAATTTTTATTAAAGATGACACCGTGGAAGATGATCATAATGTTGCGGTTACAGCGATCTGGGCCTGAGTGCTTGGGTGATAGGCATTTGTTTATTATGAGAAAGAGTGTGCGCCAAGGTTGTGGAATGTCCTTGGCGCAGAAATCGGGTAGGTGTAGGGATTTATGGATGTCTGGGCGATATCCCATTAGGAGGAAGTCGGTTTTCAATTCTTCCTCCGTGGGTGGTGGGTTATATATTAGGCTGTGAGGTAGGTTTAAGATACGGCGTAGTATGGATGGGGTGAGGATTATGGGTGTTTGGTCTATTTGTGAGGTAAGTGAGGTTGGAGGGGTTTTTGAAGTTGATGGTTGTAGGTTGGCCCATAGCTGTTGTGCGTATACTTCTGGGGCCGATTCCGTAATGGTGAGGGCGGTGTGTAGAGGATGGTGACGAAGGATTTCGAGTATTATCGGTGCGGGGACCGTGATGTTGTCAAAGTCAATGGCCGGGTTGTTGGGTAGTTTAGTGGCCCATTGACTTTGAGGAAAGACTTCGTCAATTTGTCTCAACATGTTTATGTAATCTGCTAAGAAGAAAACACAGAAAATTGTTAGACTAGGCAGAGTAGATAAAAATGTTACTTAGAAAAAAAATTTCGGACTTGAAAAATTTTATATGAAAGTGCCCGAAATTTGCTTAAGTAAATAAGATTATACTTTTGAAATACAAGCGGCGAAGTTCACAAATTCGGCTAAGAGTACATTGAAAAGTTTAAAACTCGAAGTTTGATTTGGCCGAATTTGGATTTGAAAAGTTTTGTTCGCCGAATTTGATGAAGTTCGGGTTATGAGGATTTGAAATTTTTGTTCGCCGAATTGTAATGAAGTTCGGGTAAGTGAAAATTAAATCGAATTTGTTATCATCATTCATCAAATTCGGGTGCTTGTCTTTAAAATTGAATTTGCCGAAATTGACAAATTCGGGCGATGGAATTCGACTGTGAGGAGTCGGGGTACAGTAGAAATTCGCCGAATTTCGAGTGAACAGTAGAAATTCGCCGAATTTTGGATTGAAAAGCAGAAATTCGGATGAAAATTTAAATTTTACCCGAATTTCGCCCGAAACCTAAAAATTAAAATAGGTCGATTCCATCGGGATTTGGATGAAATTTTGGCAAATAAATTGCAGATTCGGGGTCGCCATTACCTTCTGTAGTAAAATCGAAGTTGAAGAGATTTGATTTGAAGATTTTGTGTTTGCGCGAATTTAAATTCGAGAGTAAATTTTCTGAAATTCGGGCGTTAACTTGTAAATTTAGGGTAAATAATGAAATTCGGGCGAGTAGTGAGATAAATAGGGGTTACTGTGCAAAAGTTCGGGTGAATGAAATTCGGCATGTTAAAATTGAGTTTCGCCGAAATTCGTTCTGATTAAGTGAAAATTATATGAAATTCGGCGATCGAAATTAGTATTGACCAAAAGTGACCCCGAATTTGAAATTCGGCGAGTGAAATTGAAATTGGCCGAATTTCTTCACTGTTAGTCCAAAATTGGACTTCCGAAATTTTATATTATGTCAAAGAGCTCCCCCTCAATAAAATGATATATACTCCCCCGTAATAAAAATAAGCTCCCCCTTAATAAAAATGAAATATGCTCCCCCTTAATAAAAATGAAATAAACTCCTCCTTTCCACCAAATCTCTCTGTGTAGTTGCTCAGCAGTTCTTTTCTTCCAGTCATGTGTGTGGAGCAACCCGAGTCTAAGTACCACACATGACTTATCTGCAAGATAAGTTTAAGCAGTGTTAGAGATCCCGTTTATTACGGGTCTTCTATCATTTGCAGAGGTTAAAGTGCATGCAAGATTGGGTGAATTGTGTACCAGGTTGGCTTGTATCTTTCCTGAGTTTTTCGGTACCCAAATTTTCTTTACCCCTAATGGAAAACATAGCTTTGTGCATGCAACAAGCACTGTTTTAACTACCCAGATTTGTTTGCAATCTTTTCCCTTAGCTTCAGCTGGGTTTTCGATTGCTCAGGTATTTTTGGGTCTGATTTGGTCACGTTTTTGACCTTTTTCTCTAAAGCTTGAGCTTTAGCTTTTGTTTCAGTGGGAGTTGGCCTTCTGAATGTTCTAGCTACCTTTTCGTCAACTTTTAGGTTGGACGTTTTGGATGGTAGAACCGTTTTCGTGTGTGTTCCTGAAATCATATCTCTACGACGTATAAATTTAGCATTCGTAGCTATACACTTATCGTAGGTAAGATAATCACTGACATTCTTAACAGAACTGGTTTTGGAAGAAATACGGGAATAAGCGGAAGCATAGTTCGAACTACATGAAGAAAGATTTCTAAATGTTTTTGGAAATAATATTAAATCAGAAACACTAGTCAAATTTTGCTTCGTCTTTTTATCAAAGATTTTGGCATCCTTCTCTTGCGTTCCTGAATTTTTCTTCCCAGCAGTCTCTGTCCGTCTCAGATCTGTCATAGATGGTGAAGGGATGTTAGCTGTTGCTTGAATGAGAATCTTCTTAGTTAGCCTATTCTTCATGGATGAGGAATCTATTGGTGTTATAGTAACAGACTCTGACTTAGAAGATTTAGCGAGATCAGCATATGATTGATTTTCAAGTGAGGAAATTCTCTCAAGGAGTTTCTCCTTTTCAGCTTGAAATGTTTTCCGTTCGAGCTCTATCGTGGATTGAATATTCTTGATCTTTTGAGGAATGTAAATTCGGCAGAGATCTGAGTTCTTTGAGCTAGATGTTTCTGTCATGGGCTGATCAGATTCAGAGGGAGGATGGGGAAACATATGTAGATAGTCATTTGAAAGAGGAATTTCCCTACTTCCATAACTATCGTTGATTTCCTTGTAATCCAAGGATATTTCGGTCTTGCTTTTGTTCTTGCGCTTTTCCTGTTCTAGGTTATCTTCTTCTTCAGATGATCTGAGAAAGGCTAACAAGCTAGGTATTCCTAGTCCTAGGTATGCAGCATTGTAAAGAGCAAGTGGCCGTTTATCAGTGGTTGGTTGGTTTGGCTTAAAACCTAAGCCCTCACGTGGATTGTAAAATCTCGTGTCCTTAGGCTGATTCAAGAAAATCGTTTTGTCGGTTTGTCCCCTTTTCGTAAGGAGGTCCTCCAGACTTTTGATTTTGGAGTAAAGCTTCTTACGTTCCTCCATTAGAAGATTGTATTGATCTGTTTTACCAATACGCTCTTCTTCACTAATTCGCAGGCTAGTGGTTAATTGACTAATATTTGCATTCAGCATATTAGTCTCGGATTCAAGCTTCGAGATTTTCTCAGATGCATTTTCTAAATGACATCTGAGAGTTGCTTTTTCACCTAAGTGTTTGAGCACACATTGATAATTTGTTGCGTTTTTCTTTTCCAGAGCTTCTAGTTTTTGCAAGTGTTCTAATGGAGAATTCTGGATATGCTCAAGCACGGTCAGTTTTGATGTCAGGGAAACTACTTTTTCTTCAGATTTTACTAGATTAGCTTCAGCTAATTCTAGTGATTTTTCTGAAGTAGCTAGTTTATTTTCTAGCTTAGTGACCAAATTTTGTGTTTTGGCCAAGATGATGTCATTCTTGGCCATATCTTTATATGTAGACTCCCCCCTTTTCATTGTTAGAATTGGGGGTCTGTTATCGCTTCCGATTGCTATGAATCCATGGATGTAGTGAGTGCTTTTAATGATCGTTCACGGTCGTGATCTGCAATCCTAAATGGTCAGTTTCGAAAATAACGTCTAAGAATAACGTTAAGTTTGAGTAAATTTTGGTGGAAGAAATTGTGTTTAAGTGTCGACTTTTATTTTAATTTAAAGAATAAAATTCGGGCACTTGTAGAGTTGTTGCCGAAATTTGAATTCTGAAATTCGGATGAAAAGACTTTGTCGAGAATTTTGAAATCAAAGGAAATCAAAATTCGGGTGACAAATATAAGTTCGCCGAAGTTCAGGATTAAATTAAGGTAGGAAAAATTTTATCGAAAATTACTTTCAAAATTCGGGTAAACTAAATTCAGTCGAGAATTAAAAAAAAATCAAAATTCGGGTGACTTTCTGATAAAAGTTCGCCGAGAATTAAGAAATTCGGGTGACTTAAATCAAAACTTCGCCGAAAATTTTAAGTTGAAATTCGGGCAATCTTAATTTTAAAATTCGACCAAATTCGCCGTTAATTTTAAACAGTAGAAAGCAAATTCGGCGAATAAACTTAGCTTACTCAAATTCGGTCAATTTTCTGATCGAAAATTTTCTCAATTTCGGCGAATTTCAATTGAAATTCGGCAATATGAGTTAATTTTCGGGTTCAAGAACGAACTTCGAGCGAATAAACAGAGAAACGCCCGAAATTTTTCCAGCAACTTTAAAACACACCAATTTCAATCGATTTCTCCCCAGAAATTTCTCAAACTTGACGAAAATTAATCTAAACGAGTTCCTAAACAAGCCAAGACTGATAATCAAGCATTTAAAGGTTTAAAAACATCAATAACAGCAAGATCTAACCCAAAATACTTGAAAAAAATCGAAAATAAAATTTGCTTAGTAAACTCTTTCGATCTTGACGAAATCAAACGAAATTGGTATAGATTTGCACAGATCGATCCGTGTCTTGCTCTGATACCACTTGTTAGTCCGATTACGCACTCAAGAGAGGATCAAAGGCTTAAAAATGATAAAGTTCTTAAAACACCTTCAGTGTGTGTTTGTGTGTGTGTGCCGAAATTAAGAACTTACTTTTAAGAATTATACTTGACCAACCCTAATTAGGGTTAATGGGATGCCTT
Organism: Linderniella brevidens; assembly: GCA_004919715.1. Classification (NCBI taxonomy): domain Eukaryota; kingdom Viridiplantae; phylum Streptophyta; class Magnoliopsida; order Lamiales; family Linderniaceae; genus Linderniella; species Linderniella brevidens. The sequence goes on from SWDC01000148.1 coordinate 9,767,362, forward strand.
ATATACCACATGAGTTGGTATATTAAGGCTTGGGACTCAAACAATAAAATATTTACAATTTGACCCCAAATACAATAAATTAACTAATATTTACCCAAAACTCAAATACTAACTAAGGACACTACAATTAATTCCTAACACTAATGAATTGCAGCAAACATCTCCAAACTTAGTTAAAAGTTCATAAATTCAGTGTGTAATAGAAAATGAAAACTTTATACCCACGAAATAATAAAAGCTTTTTTAGTTACTATATGTTGTATTCCTTAGTGCCATCGCTGTAGGGTACCAGTTCGTATGTAATCTCAAAACTTTCGTACATTCACTGCAGCAACACACCAAAAGAATAAAGATACACCTGAACTGGATCAATAATTGGAGATCAATATGTTCATTATAAAATAGGTATTATTTAGAACTTGGGAGAAATCAATAGCATCCTACATAGGAGTGAATGAAACAAATTATTACCAAGCGTCGACATGGCAGTACAATCTTGTCTCGGGCCTCAGACAGGCATATCAGGCATTCGTTTCTGGTGTCATTTACGTCAGCTTCGAACTCAGACAGCTTTTCAAATTCTGTCAACTCTTGCAATTCGTACCTCATACTGTTGACCACAAGATATGCTTCAACACTCTTAACTGATATTCGCCTCTGTCTTTCTCAATCACAACTTGGGAAAAGGATCATGGAAAACCTAAGTCATTGTCCGTGTTCATCCTGAAAGTAGACATTCAACGACAATTAACGTCAAAAATGAATAATTCAATAAAAATCTATGGATGGTGCCTCATAAGATGTCAATAAAATAACCAACCACAAATATAATATCAACATGCAAAACAGGGACCTTGATCTCACATAGCATAACTTCATCGGACGATGGGTCAATAACACTTCAAAAATAGCTCGCGTGTATGACAAATTATGTAACTTGCATGTTTTTATCATTATCATTGAAATAAGCATTAGTTGCACCGTTTAGGTTTCCGCGATGCTCTACTCAACATCCGAGGCAAGGAAGACAAGAATAATAGGAAAGCATTGTAGATAGACACTTTTTTTTACACAGAAGGTGCATAAACAGCCTACATGGTAGGATACTTTATACCAGTTTATACATTTCAGAACCATAATCAATCTTAAAGCAATATGAACTATCATAGTCAACAACTACAACCCAGAAAGAGACGGAATCACAGTTCCTTTGCTGACATAGAAACCTAAGGAAAAAAAAATACATCCATTAACAAAATCAAACACTTGCCACAATCAAGCAGCAAATAAAAATCACAAATTCTCAACTTCAAAATGAATAACGGTCTGAAAATCAGTCAAAAAATTCACTGCAACATTTAAAATCATAGGTTGATTGACATTTAAACTACAAATTGGGGGAAAAAGTACCTCCAACTTCCCAAAAACATTGGATTCAGGCACGCCAATGATGCTGATAAAAGTGGCGATTTGCATCTTCAACGGGCGTAGACATTTTTTCAAACAGTAACCATAATCAAGCAACCGGAACAGAGACTCGGTAATTTTCTTCTATTTCCTGTGACTATTGTTGTGGCAGGTCTATCTTAGTTCAAGGTCACACTAAATCTCTAAACACAATTAATTGGAATATCCAAATCATTCATGCTAATTCCATTGACAAACCTATACCCAACATCAATCATGGGTACAATCCTACTGGATACCAAGAGAGCATCTCTCGTCCCTTTGAAGCATTTCAAATCCTTACTTTGATTGCTCGTATTTCCTCGAAATTCTAGATGCATTTTGCTGCAACATAAGGATTAAATTTCACATAAAAGGAGAAGAGAACGGAGGAAATTACTTCAAACTGAGATTCACCGGAAAACATGCGGGTTCATCAACATCGTACATGCTTGCTCCTATAAAGCGGTTGCACTTCTCTAATCAGCTTTCAATCTCGTTAAACTAAGCTTTGTCCTGCAAATTCAAGCAACGATTTTGTACCAAAAAAGGCATATCAAAGCAACATAATTAATAATTTTAAATCAGGCGAAGCAATTACACGCGATCGGCGTTCGAGATCAAGCCGTCAGGATCAAAAGAAGACATGGAAGATCGAGATGTGGATTTCAGCTCTCACATTTTGGTTGAACAAATATGGTTTCCTCGACTATGTGAGAAGTTAAAAAATGTTGTGGACCTTAATAATATCGTGAGATTTTGAGCAACTATCATCCCGTAGTGAGTGGTTTAGTTCATAATTATCTGAGTATTTTTAGATTAATTAAAATAGTTGAACACGTGGCAGCTATACAGAGTACCTACATGTAGATATGTCCAACCGCCGGTTTCGGTTAATCGGCAGTTGGGAACCGGCGGTTGCCGGTTGGTCGAAATGACCAACCGGCCGCAACCGGCCGGAGACGGATGCCGGTTGGCCGTCTCCGGTTGCCGGTAACCGCCGATCAACGTGAATCCGGCGGTTACCAACTGCCGGGTTTTCAATTTTTTTATTTTTTTTTTAATTTTTTTTAATTTTTTTTTGAATTTATAGTGTATATTTCGATAGTTTTCGATTTTTCGGGACACAATTATGTTTTTTCAGTATATAACAAGGGTTTCGATTTTAAAATATTAATCATCATAAATTAATTTCATTACAAAAATGAAGTTACATTTACAATTAAAATTTACAAAGTCGAAAATACAAAGAAAAAAATATTTATTCGTTGTTCGTTGAATACTTGAATCGCAATCGCCATTTGCCAATGCCAGTCGATAATCGGTTTCTGAAAAAAAAAATATACAAAGAAGTTAGTTAGATAATATTTTTTTGTACAATCGCCATTAAAAAATGAAATTAAATTAGTATTAAGGACTTATCTTTTTCGGACTTTGTCGTTGGCTTGGATGTCGTCACGCGAGCGATTTCTTGGAGACGTTGGGTGAAAAATAAGATTGTATGTGTAAGTAATTATTTAAAAATATAAAATAAAAAAATTAATACAATGAGATTAGTATTAAATTTAAGGACTTATCTTTTTTCGGGCTTGAATCTTTTGCCATTTTCGGAGATTCTCTATGCTCTCTACTCTTAGTCGTCGCCGCCATTGCCGCCACCACTAGAATTAGTGCCGGTGGTGTCGTCGAATACGTCGTCGTCCGAATCGGTATTCGTGGCGTCTTGTGTCCGATGTTCGGCTCTCGTCCAATCATCGAGAAGGCATTGGTATTCGACGTTTTCTACCGTCAACCTCGAACGCCTTTCACTTAAAGTTAAGCCGCCCATGCTAAAAGCTTGTTCAACCACGACGGTTGAAATTGGGACGACAAAGATTTCCCGAGCGATCTTCGCCAACGTTGGATACGTTGGCGACATCTTCGACCACCATCGGAGGACGTTGAACTAATCTTCATCCTCGGCGAACTCAAAAGTGGTCGACAAGTAGTTATCTAACTCTATGAACGGGTTCGTCGACCTTTGGCGTTTGCTCGTGTTGAGGAGGTTGTAGTAGGAGACTAAGCTATCACTACCGCTAGCACTACTACTACTAGTGGATTGACCCGAACTCGATCGAGTTGGGTCTTGGTCAATATCGGTCTTATACGCTCTAAAGACTGCCTTTAGAGCGTCATACCCTACATTCCTAACTTGAATGTGGTAGCCATCGGGGAGGACACTAGAATTAGCCGCAATGGACTTGTATTATAATCCCAGAAAATTATATGTCCCCTCTACGCGTAATCTGGGGTCTAATATCTTCGCAATGATGAAGATATCGGGTAGATCCCAAAAGTATTTCAGCCATTTAGCTTTCATGGCTAAAACGGCCGGACCCGCAATCTCGTCATTTACAAAACCGTTTAGAATGCATGCGACTTTAACGCAATGATCTAATGCTAAGATAGATGTCGGGTAATATATTCCCGACATCTCCCTCTTGGCATCGTGAATACTTGAAGTATTTCACATATGCCGTTGCATCCGTCCCACATCGTAGGATGTAATGCTACCCCGAATTCGGGGTTTTCGTCGTAGAAATCGCTCAAGGTGTGGCGATATTCGTATGACGTCTCTAACATCTTGTAGGTGGAATTCCACCTGTTGGGTACGTCTAAGGCAAACTTCTTGGGCGTAATTCCCAAACTTTTACAATGACGCTTCCAATTCTTCAGTACAGAAGAGTGGCGCATCATGTAACTAATTGTCGTTCGTATCGGCGTAACGTGTGCCTTTAGATGCGTGAGTGCGTCCTGAACACATAGGTTAAGTATGTGGCAGAAGCACCGCACATGAAAGAATCGACCGCCAAATGACGGTCGACAATACTTAATCAAATCTTCAATGCTCGCGTTATTAGCGCTAGCATTATCAAAGGATACCGAGAAAATCATCTCGAGTATCCTATATTCCGATAAGATACTCCTAAACTTAAGTGCGATGTTTTGAGCTGTGTGTGCTATGTCAAATTCCCTATACGCAATTAAGCGTTTCTGTACTTGCCACTAGTCATCAATCCAATGGCATGTAACGCCCATGTAATGATGATCTTGCCAGTGATCGCTCCATATGTCGGAGGCAATTGACACTTTACACTCTAAATTTCCTAATTGATCTACTAACTCGCGTTTATACGCGAGTACCGTCTTCCTAATGTCTCGCGTAAGGGTGCTACGTGAAACTTTCTTCGCTTGGGGGTTATACGACTTTCTGATCCACTCTTCGTAGATCGGATCGTCAGCAAACCGAAAAGGAAGATGTTTCGCGTAAACAAATTTTGCAAGTTGTTTGCGCGCGACGTCTTCGTTGTACATGAACAAAGACGTCGGACTCACACTGGGTCCTTGTCCGGTAGCGGACGAACCCGTGCCCGTAGCCCCGTGCATTTGACTTTGACTAATTCCTATCTTAGTAGGATGTTTTGAGCGGATATGGCCGGTAAAATTGCCATATCCGCCCCCCTTCTTAAAAGGGTACGCCTTACCACAATAATTACATCTAACTTTAAAAAAATCTATTTTTTCGGTCTGTACCTTCTGGAAGTATACTGCGAAAATATCCGAGCGTAGGGCGGCGGCGGCGGCCCGTGTTTGGGTCTCGGTCGGCGGCGTCGGCGTCGGCATCGGAGTTTCTTCCGGTTGGTCCCCTTGCGTGTCCGAGCCGAGAACGTCACTTAGGTCGAACATAATTTCGGGGGAGTCGTCATATTGGTAGTCATCTTGCGATGAACTACCAACAATCTGTTTTCCCCTCGACCTCGAACTCGATCCTCGACGACGGCTATCCATATCTAAAATAAAAGATTAGAATAAACGTTCGATAAAAATATGTGTAAACTTACGAAAAAATAGGCGAGTAAAATTCGGAGCGCCGTGTAGTAGAGCCGGGCGGAGATTGATGAGGGTCGTAAAGCCGGGCTAGGATTGAGGGACTAGTATTTTAATTAGTTTATTTTAATTCGTGGACTACAACGATGCTGAGAATAACGCGTTTTGAGAGTGAATAATTGAGAGTAAGTGATAGAATTGAGTTGTGATTTTTTCAGAGAGGTGGGGGGGGGGGGGTTTTATAGATTTTATTAAAATGTAGCCGTTGCAACCGCCGGTTCTCGGTCAACCGCCGGTTGCAATGGCTAGTTTATTATTTTTTTTTAACGGCTATTTTTTCTATTTTTTTTTTTCAAACCGTTTGAATTATCAAACGGCTATATTTTATTTTATCTAATTTTTTTTATATAAACCGCCGGTTTGCGGTTTGGGAATTCCCAAACCGCGTGGAACCGGCCCCCCGCGGCCGCCGGATGCGGTTGGGGGCCGGTTCCGGTTACCAACCGGAACCGGCGGTTGGCCGATCGGAACCGCCGGTTCCGGTTAAATATGGGCAACACTACTACATGTAAATGTATATACAAGTAAGTCCTACACTATTGAATATATAAGTTACGTCCCTAATTACAAGGATAACTAAGAAATGAGCATATTTTTAAATGTCTTCTTCAACCTAGCTTTTTGTGCTCATTTGCAGCTCTGTTTATCCTTGTCGGGCGTAGAAGGACTTCCTCAATCCCAATGGTGTCTCATAATGTCGGACATCATCCCTCAACTCTTACCGTTCTTCAATAGTGCTGAGAAGCTCATTCAGGAGCGGTGCTTCCAAGGTCCTCGAAGATCATTTTCTCATCGATCTCTTCCAATCTCCTTTTATATTTTTTTTACGAGCTTCAACGTCCCGTTGCAGAACTTGTGTACTTCAGACTTCATCATCGCTCTCATCTTTTCAATAACTGGATTGTGATAAGTGATGGCGAGGCCTTGCTTCTTGAATATGTAGTTCTCCGGGAAGTCGTTGAGCGGGAAGCCTTCCATAAGCGGAGATTTCATATTGACCTTCTTCATATTATTCTCAAAAGCGATATGAAGGTCGTGTGCGGTATGAAACTTGATCTTCCACAACATGAATCTGAGTCCTTCCTTCTTGATGTACCCAACAAGTGTCTGGTATTTCTTCCTGTACATCTGGAATAGGCGATAGACCTCGTCCGGTGGAAGGAAGGGAAGTAGCTCTCGTCTATCTCTTCTCGAGTGTGAGTGTGATCCGCCCGCTCACTTATGTATATAGGAGTTGGGAATGGTCCAATCGTGTGTGAGACGCTCACGAGTTGGATGTTCGGTGGCTTCTCCCTCAAGTTTCTTCTGAGTTGATCTATTGGGATGCCACTTCGATCTGGACCAAGATGGGTGAGCATAAAGACATGTTCCATCTTCTTCCGCTATTCCCATTGAAAAATCCCCCGAAACTTCAGCTCGTTCAACTTCTTGATTCGATTAGGTGCTCGCCGGATCTACTTCCTTACATCTTCAAGAAAAGGTACTCCAATCCGAATTAGTATGCAGTCCTCATCTGATTCAGTGGCTTCAGGTGAGACAGCCATCGGAGCCGTTGGCACGCATGCTTCAACCTCGGGCTCATTGGCTGATAATTCATGTTTCTGAACCTCAACTTCTGTGCCTCCATGATTGGTTCTTGACTGACGGGCATCGGAGCAGGGTCGCTGGACCGAACCATGGCCTCGGTGATGGAGTTTTTCTGGAAGTAGTCTTGATAAGCTTCATCTGAAGGGTCTGACAGACGGAGGAGTTCCAACGGTATGAGCATTGGTTGGAGCTCCAAATCTGATGCCATGGGGTTAGGGAAGAACCGAAGCCTCGGCGATGGGTATCCTCCGACAGGTGGTAGGCGGGGAATCTCCGGATGGACTTCTATTAGATGCGTAATGAGCAGAGGAAACCATCGGACATAAGGCATAAATTTGGCCTTTGACTTGGTCTCCCGTTGACGTATGTGGTCGGCCAGGTCATTCCAGATGAACTGGGCCACGTCATACTTTTTTGAGAAAATGACTCCAAGGAAGATCGTAGTATATTCTCGTTCGCCTTCTCAAATCCCGAATGCTTTGGGGAGAGACATTTGTTGATGATCCCGAACAAAGTCCTCCAAGGATGAGGGTTCCGCTGTTTTGAAAGTTGGCGAGCTTGACCAGCGGTGGCTTGTATCCCATCCTAAGCATATCGACAACTATCTATGCATCCCAATGTAATGGATCGTAGACGTCGTGATGCAAAAGATCAAGGACTATGCCAAGAAAATCCTTGTAAACGATGACGTTTTTCTGATTGATCTTTGTTGTGTTGATTGTGTCGTCGCCCACGGTATGGTTCCTCATACATCCCCAGAATTGCTGGAGATAAACCATTTGTACGGAAGCCACCAGGGTAAGAGCTGGCCAAAGCGCGTGCCCTTTGAGTATTGAGATGATGACGTCATCAGGGCAGCAAAATGTTGTCAAGTCCCGCTGATAATTGTTGTCGTAGACTTGTAGCCAAAGCTCAGACGGATAGATATGGGAATATCCTTGATGTGCCATCTCTGGAAAAAAAAATGAATAAAGATCATTAGATTATAAAGTTCAAATCAGAGAAAGCAAATTAAAATTTATGTAAAGTAATTCAAATCGTGTGTTCGCGCACACGTTGTTAACTTGGAAAATAGTTTGCATTAGCGTAAAGTATGATTTGAAAAAAATAATTCTGTTGAACGTGGGTACTGTTTGCCGAGCGTTTTTATTCGAATGTTAAGTTTTGCGATCGAATAAAATTCCAGAGAAAAGAAAAGTTTTCGACGCTATGTTTTACGATCTTATCGAAAACTAAAGGTTTTCGCAGCTTAGTTTTACGATCGAATAAAAACTTATCGAAAACTAAAGTTTTTCGCCGCTATGTTTTACGATCGAATAAAATCTTATTGAAAACTAAAGGTTTTCGCGGCTTAGTTTTGCGATCGAATAAAAACTTATCGAAAACTAAAGTTTTTCGCTGCAAACTTCCAAAACAGCGGAATCTCACATCCTTGGAAGACTTTGTTCGGGATCATCAACAAATGTCTCTCCCCAAAGCATTCAGGGTTTGACAAGGCGAATGAGAACATAGGATCTTCCATGGGATCGTCTTCTCCATGAAATACAACGTGGACCAGCTCATCTGGAATGACTTGCCCAACCAGATGCGTCAATGGGAGACTAAGACGGAGGCCAAATTTCTCCCTTACGTCCGATGGTTTCAATTAATGATTGAGCATCTAATGGAGGTTCATCCTGAAATTTCACGTCTACCACTAGTTGGAGGATACACACCACCAAGGTTGCGTTTCTTCCACAACCCAAAGACATCGGACCTGAAGCTACAACCGTGCTCATTCCCTTTGAGCTCCTCCTTTCAACTCCTTAGCTTGGCAGACCCTACAAACAAAGCCTATCAAGTCTACTGCCGGGACCATCACATCCCCGAGGCTATGGTTCGGTTCATCCCCACCGACCTTGTCGTGATGCCATTAAGTCAAGAACCCATCGTGGAGGCACAAGAGCCCAAAGCTGAGGCTCAGGAGCCTGAAGTAGCGGCCCGGGAGCCCGAGGTTGAAGCACGTGTGGCAACACCTCCCATGCTGGCCTCGCTGAAGGAACAAAATCAGATGAGGAATGCAGATTCATTTGAAGGGACTTTAGACGACGAAGATCACAAGTCAAGTCTGCATCCCCGCCTACTACGACAGCTCATGCCTTGCCCCCTTGAGATGTCTCAACAAACATTGTGACTACTTTAACGATTGAATATGAGCCACAACCCGTCTTCGCGTCTACACAGGTTCACACCGAGCCTGTCACAACGATTGGGTGGAAGTTCTGTTGCTCCACCAACATCATCTGAAGCAACAACGCGCCAACCCACCGAAGTGGTGCCTTATGGGTTGACAACGGGCGACTTAAGTCGTCACGGTCTCATAAGTCATATTATAGGCGGCACGTCAGAAATCTACTATGACGCTGTGACTGTGGAACGTCTACCTAGCTCCACTCCAGAGGTGTCACCATTCGTGACGGAGGAATGCTTACGAGAAGCTCACTCTTCCGCAATCAAATCTTTCGAAGATCGTTTATAGAGAGAGTACGACAAGCCATCGAGACTTCCCGATGCGATATCGGGAAAACACCAGTCTCAGAGGCCACTCTGTCCGCACCTATCCCTTCACCACCACGAACCACCACCATCACCCAACCCCATCTCCCACCCTTATAAATCCATACACCATCCCAATCACCCAGCTTCATGATATCATAATCTCTCGTGTCTTAGCCATCGAAGAGAGGACCCCTGCAGAGGATAGTCTCTACCGACGACTAGTCGATGACCCCGACCCGCCTGCTCGGACGAGCTGCCACGAACAGAGCTCCCACACCAAACGGCGACATGACGATCCTGACGATCAGGATCGCTCTGAGGGGGAGAAGTGGCAGAAGACAACAAATCGCAGCCGCGGTCAAGGACGAAATAAGACTCCATCAACTCGTGAAGCTAGAAGCTCGTCAACAAACCCACCAACATCATCCACACAAAGACTTATCACCAGCTCACAAACGACCACCACGCTCCGCACCTACACACCACTTAACCTACCATACATAAAACCTCCGCCTCCAAAAGTCCAAACCAATTCCAACCTCAGACTCTACGCTCAAAGTTCAACCAGAAGCCGCAACAGTCAATTATGATCCTCACGCCATTGTAGAAGACTGCAGCCTAAGCGAGAAATAGTTGATGAAGCAGAGAAAGCTAATGAAGCTCGACTATGATCCAGTCAACTATGATCCTCACTGGAACCAGAGGAAGCTGATGAAGCTCGACTATACAATGTCATATATTTCCTGCAACAGGCTTCAACTGATTTAGTTCTGCTCGAAGACGAAGAGCTTCAAGAAGGTGAGAACTACAATGTCGAACTCTAAGATCTACCAGAACTGCTAAGACATCGAGCGGACACCCGTCTGAGTCGAGACACAATGGAAAATATTTGGATCGAAGCGTCCTTCCTCGAACATGTACGGAAGCAGATCTGGCGAGCACCGATATAAATCAGGAAGTTGAACGAGCTGAAGCTTTGGGGATTTCTCATTGGGAAGAGCGGAAGAAGATAGAATACTTGTTCATGCTCACCCATCTCGGTCCAGATCGAAGAGCCATCCCAAGAGATCAACTCAGAAGAGACTTCAGGGACAAGTTACCGATCTTCAAACTCTTGGGAATCTCACACACAATAGGTCCTTATCCAACTCTGATATACACGATCGACCGGGCAAATCGCACTCGAGAAGATATAGACAAGAGCTGTTTGCCCCACCTTCCACCGGACGAGGTCTACCGTCTATTCCAGATGTACAAGGTAAAGTTCCAGATGCCTGCAGGGTACATCAAGAAGGAAGGGTTCGACGACTCATTTCATGGTGCGGCAAATCAAGTATGAAACTGCACACGACCTTCAGATTGCATTGGAGAACAATATGAATAAGGTCAACATGGACTCTCCGCTCATGAAAGGTTTCGCGCTCAACGACTTCCCGAAGAACTATATCTTCAACAAGCCAGGCCTTGCCATCACTTTTCGCAACCCTGTCATTGGAAACACGAGAGTGATGATGAAGTCTGAAGTGCACAAGTTCTGCGATGGGACGTTGAAACTTATAAAGAAGAACATTGAAAGGAGATTGGGAGAGATCGATGAGACTACCATCTTCGAGGACCTAGGAGAAGAAGAAACCTCATTCCTGAGTGAGCTTCTCAGAGCTATTGAGGAAATGATAGAGCTGAGGGATGTTGAACGTCATTATGAGACAACATTGGGATTGCAACAGTCATTTTACGCCCGACAAGGATAAACAGAGTTGAAGAGCAAACGAGCACAAAGGGGGATATTGAAGAAGACATTTTAATTGTGCTTTTTTAGTAGTATCTTTGTAAATAGAGGCACCATTTGTATATTCAACAGTGTATGACTTAATTGTATTATGCCAAGTAGATAGGTATTAATACCAATTTACACTATTGAATTGAGAAGAGAAAGTTAAAAACAAAATCCAAAAGACTTGCAATTTAATTCTTATAGAGAGAAACACACACACTTTCTCACACTAAACGTTTTTCTCTCGTGTTCTTCATTAGAGATATTCGACCGAGGTAACAAATCTCAGATTTCCATTCGAATATCTAGAATTCATGCTTAGGATTTCCTGTAGTTGATAATCTATGACCTAACAGACTTAAACAAATACTTAACTGGTGTTGTGTCGTTAAGATTAGCGGTTTACAAATGTTAGACATTGGTTGAGCTTATCGAGATTTGAGTGATAGTCTAAGTGCTTGAAATTATTTTAAGCTTAGGTTAACGGCATGGCCGACATATATATTGAAGAGAATTTAAAGTTGTGCTTTGTAATTTAATTATCCTTGTAATTAGGGGCCTAATTAGTAGTTTTGATAGTGTAAACAAAATAGTAAATATACCATGTAAATAGGTATAAATACAATGTACACTATCAAAATCAATAAATAAGTTCATTTTCAGAAAATCATGTGTATTGAATTCATATTTTAAACGAGAGAGAATACGATCAAGAATCTCGGAAATCGACCGAACGTAATTCGTAAGATTTCTTATTCGAATAGGTATAAATACAATGTACACTATCTAGAATTCATGCTTAGACCGATCAGTAGTTGATAAAATAGGACCTAACAATTGGTATCAAAGCAGATCGTGATTTATTTTGGATTGAATTCGCGATTTTAAGATCAAAATAATTTTCCAGATTTTTCGATCGAAAAACTTGCGTGACTTGTGTTTTGATCAATATGCTTAATGTTTGCGAATTTTGTTGATGATCTTGCTGATTAAGTGATGGATTTTATGTTAGGAATGATTTACACACTGATTTCAATCGCTTAGAATATCATATTAATTCAGATTTTCGATTTAGATCGATATTTGCGTTTGTGATTAAGTTTTGATTTCGATTTGATTTTCGTAATATTTGATATATTTTGTTGTAAAATGTGGTTAATCTTGTATTTGCTCATATTAAAAACGAAGAAACAAGTGATTATCCAGAATTTCATCACCTAAATTGAACATCTCGTTTGAATTTGGAATTTTCACTGTTTCATTGAACTTTGCTGTTCTTCGATCGGATTTTCGATCGAATGACTCGAAAATTAATTTTCGAATAACTTTGCAGTCGAGAAATTTTTTGATGACAAACATTGTTCTCCTGTGTTTTACTCAGATATAAGACTCGAAAAACATTATTTCGATAATTAGTTTTTCGATTCATATATAAATATCTTTTTCGACCATAATAAAGCGTATTGTTTTTGGACGGATACTGTTTTCGCTAAATAAATATCTAATTTTGACTCGAAAATTTTGTAATAGTAAAACAAGTTTTCGATCTCAAGATTTTCGATAATCTAAATTTTCGAGCAAAATTTAGCGAAAACATATTTCGATCGAATAAGTCAACAATTAATCGACAAACTATTTTTCGACAGGATATTTACTCGGCGAAACTCTTACGTTCGAAAAATAATTTTCGATAAATACAACGAAAAACTTATACAATCGAAAATCTTTTTCGATCATAGGTTCGAATTTTTTTTAATCGAAAACATTATTGTTCAAAAAACTTTTCGGTCACTGCTCAAACACACACACATTTTACACTATTTAGAAAGAAATCAAATTTCATAATTTTCAAAACTTATGAAAAATATTTGTCTCCGAATTATCTTCTACGATACAGAAAATTTTGATCTTAAAAATCAAAATTATTTAGCAAAATTTTTAAGTATCAATTCTCATATCAAATATTTTTAGTACGAAAGGGAAATTGGTTAAAGTACGAATCAAACATTACTAACGAAGTTTGTCACTTGTGAAGCACTTTTCATTATAATTCCACACTTTCACGAAGATCCAACCAATCAACTACAAATGGATGCTTACTCGCTCGGAAACGACGTCCGCCCTCCAATTCTACGAAGAGGCGAATACACCGTATGGAGAAGCCGATTCATGAACTTCTTGGAAACAAAAGAGCAAGCTACAAAGTTGATAGCTTCTCCTCAAGGTCCCGCTCAATTTTTGCTCATCCAAGAAGGCGATGCCACCAATAATCCTGCCATACCCCCCTTACGAAGACTCAAAATTCCTAGTGAATATAGCTATGGGGAGCGATTAAGAGCAAAAGCAGATTTAGGAGCCAGAACTTTCCTAATGTAAGGAATTTCTAACGACATCTATATGCAAATAGATAGTCTATCTAGTGCAAAAGCTATGTGGGACGAGCTCCACAAGATGATGGAACGGACCAAAGTTGGAGTCAAAGCCAAGAAAGCAAATATTCTAACTGCTTACGACTCATTCAAAGCCAAGGTAGAGGAAACCGTTTATGAACTCTATCAACGCTAGCTAACTCTTCTTAATGAGATGAGGAAGATATATATCTTCAAGACCAACATGGAGGTCAACATCCGATTTCTTTCTTCTCTTCAACCGGAGTGGAAGAAAATATCCATGCAAATCCGTCAAAATAAGGATTTGGACGAAATGCATATCCACGCCGTCTTTGATAATCTTGCCCAACACGAGGAAGATATCAGCGAGACACAAAAAGAACTTAAGGGCAAGCAGATCGATGATTCTATAGCTCTTGTTTCTGAAAGAAAAACAAGTCGATCTCGCAAAGATAAAAGCATCAAGTTGCCATGTTCTTCAGAAGATGAAGACGAATCTGAATCGGACTCCGAACCCGATATGAAGGAGTTCCAGAAACAATTGGCTCTCATTTATAAAATGATGAGCAAAAAGAAATCATCTTCCTCGGCAAATAGACTTCGGACATCAAGCTCCAAGCACAAGAAAAGACCGGCCGAGTCCTCAGAATCTAAAAACGCCAAAGAACCACAAAAGTACTATAATTGTGGTAAGATAGGGCACTTCGCCAGAGAATGCAAACTTCCAAGGAAAAAGGACGCCAACTACTACTCCAAAAAATTCCAACTCACTAAACAAAAAGAGGTTGGAGTAGCACTGATGGCCGAACAAGAGCATTGGCTGGAAGACACAACAGATTCTGATGATGAAAATCTCGCTCTCATTGCATACCTCGAAGACGCCTCAAATGATAACTCTTCAAGAAAGCCTGACGACGACGACGATAAAGCATCCTCTTCATCACAAGAGGTAACAATGTCTCAATCCACATTATTAAACATGTTAGAATCATTACAGATTAAGTACTCTAACATGAAAAATGAGCGGAAAAGAAAAAAGGAATTAGAAGAGAGACTAGCTCTTAGCGAAAGCAATTTCCAAAAGGAATTAGATAAGAGAGACTCGCAAGAAGACAGCCGTTTCAAACTTTGATTTTGTTGCTTCCACTTATGTGTTAAAACCTATTAATTTTGAAAGCAAAAATTTTGAAATTGGCTCTACTTGAAAAATTATATACAATCATTCTAAGACAAATCCAACTCTTAAGTCTCGTAGGAAACAAGATCCAACTGTTAAGAAAGCTTATAGCTCCATACATTCTTATCCTCACCTAAGGTACGCACCCAGTCCACGTACATTCAGCTAAACACCTTAGGAGACTAGCTAGAGAAAAGATTTCTCAAGCAATAAGACAAATCAGTCATTGTTCGCTCTGAAATTAACCTCCCGTGTAAGGTTCAACCTCATTGGGTTCCTAAAACACCACATAGGCCAACACAAGCCAATTAGGCAAGTTGCCCAAAGAAGTACAACTTAAATCAACTACTTATAAGTTGGTTTGGGTACCTAAGCATTCCAATACTTTAGGAATAAAAAATGACCAAACCTTACTTATCAAATCTGCTAATCCTAGAGGACTCATTCAAAAGTGGGTACCTAAATCTCCCTAACTTCTTTCTTTGCAGATCCATCATGTGTGCTATTTAGATTTTGGTTGCGCCACACACATGACGGGAAAACAAGAACTGTTGAGCAACTACCAAGACCGTTACAACGGAAAAGTCCGATTTGGCAACAGTGATTCAGCTCCAATACTCGGCTTTGGAGACATTCTACTGTCGAATCTGACGATTAAATATTTCTCTTACGTCCAAGGTCTTAAACACAACCTGTTCATCATAGGACAATCTGCGATAAAGGATTTCAAGTGGTATTTCTAGCTGATCAGTGTAGAATTTTTAATAGTCAGAATCAAGAACTTCTAACAGGATTAGAAGATCAAATCTCTACACTATCAATCTGACAACAGTTCAACCTTCGACAGCTGTTTGCCTCATCTTACAAACTACAATCAAGAGAAACAGCTTATGGCATCAACGCTTGTCTCATCTAAATCACAAAGCTCTTCACAAACTCTTTGTTAAAAAGTTGGTCAACGGTCTACCAACAATCTCTCCTCATCAAGAGCATCACTGTTCGGCTTGTCAAATGGGAAAAATGAAGCGAGCATCACACAAACTCAAGCAAGTTGCTTCTACATCTCGACCCTTGGAATTACTTCACATGGACCTTTGTGGACCAATGCGTACACAAAGTATCAACGGTCGTAAACATGTGTTAGTAATTGTCGACGATTATTCTCGCTACACTTGGACAAGATATCTGCGAACTAAAGATGAGACTGGAGACTTGATAATAAGCTTTGTGAATACAACTCAGTCTCCTGCAAAAGAAAATCCAAGTAATCAGAACAGACATCGGGACTGAATTCAAGAATCAGCATCTCAGCAACTTTTATCAATCACTTGGAATTATTCAACAATTCTCAGCCGCAAAAACGCCTCAACAAAATGGTGTCGTAGAAAGGAAGAACCGGACTTTAGTTGAAGCTGCAAGAACAATGCTCATATACTCCGATCGCCCTCACTTTCTATGGGCCGAAGCAGTGAGTACGACATGTTTTAGTCAAAATAGGAAATTATTCACAAACTCTTCGAAAAGACGCCATATGAGATAATTAATCAAAGAATCCCGAATATCTCATTTTTTAAAGTATTTGGTTGGAAATGTTTTGTGGCCAACGATCGGGAGCATCGAAGCAAGTTCGATCCCAAAGCCTTTGAAGCCATCTTTATCGGATATTCCTCTACTTCCAAATCATATCGCGTCTACCTCAAGTCTTCTCGTACTATTCTTGAATGCTACAACATCACCTTTCAAGAAATGACGGATATGGCTTCTGAACAAAACAGTTCAGAACCTGAGCTTATCGGCGTGCTGGCACAAGGTCAACAACTTTCGACAACTTCTACCTCAAAGTCAAGAGAAGCAATTCCGCCAACTTGGAAGATTTAGATTCACTGTTTGAACATTTTTATCGGAACGAGTCTCAAATGTCTGCTTCGTCCCATTCTATACCAAGCAGTGCTCCTTCTTCCTCAATGGAAGAAATTCAAATTGAGACTCCTAATCATCAAACTCCGACAAATGTTCCAGATTCTCCTAATTCTGAATCTTCATCTAGTGTTGTAGCCCCTACAAATGCAGATGAGGAAATTCCTTCCGATCATCCTCCGAATTGAATTTCCCAACTACGAATGATCAGCCCATCAATTCAGGATGTCTCGATCTTCAAACCAATGACGGATCAACTTCCGTTACTCCTCACGAACGCAAATGGACTCGAGCTCATCCTATTGACCAAATCATCAGTGATCCTTCAAGTGGTGTACGCACTAGGACGTCCACTCAAAGCGGCTTATTCAAATGCTTCTTAAGCCAAAATGAACCAATTAAGGTAGCCGAAGCTCTTAAAGACCCGGATTGGGTAATCGCAATGCAAGATGAACTCCACCAATTCGAGCGTCTACAAGTTGGACGTTAGTTCCTCGTCCACAAGGCAAAACAATAATAGGAACAAAACGGGTTTTCAAGAACAAGAAAAATGAGAACGGTAAAGTAATAAGGAATAAAGCACGCCTCGTCGCTAAAGGATACAATCAACAAGAAGGAATTGACTACGACGAGACGTATGCTCCGGTCGCACGTATTGAAGCTATTCACTTATTTCTAGCATAAACAGCTCACAAAGACTTCAAAGTCTATCAAATGGACGTCAAAACCGCCTTTCTCAACGGCGAATTAAAAGAAGAAGTCTACGTAGCTCAACCCGAAGGGTTCATGCACAAGGACCATCTTGATCATGTCTATCAGTTGGACAAAGCTCTCTATGGACTAAAACAAGCCCCTCGTGCTTGGTATGATGTTCTGAGTGAATTTTTGGTCAAATCCAACTTCATCAGAGGATTAATCGATACGACACTCTTCATCAAAAGGCAAGGCAAAGACTTGATGATTGTTCAAGTCTACGTTGATGACATCATATTCGGATCGACGAATGAATGTCTTTGTCAGAAATTTGGTAATCTCATTAAAACCAAATTCGAGATGAGCTTAATGGGAGAACTCCAATTCTTTCTTGGATTACAAGTAAAACAACTCGAAGATGGCATCTTCATCAGTCAGACCAAGTATATCAGAGATATTCTGAAGAGATTTAATAGAGACAAGAGCACACCGATGAATACTCATATGTCTACTCATTGCAAATTGGATGCTGATTCGTTTGAAAAGGCGGTCAACATCACAACCTATCGGAGCATTATCGGATCTCTTCTCTACTTGACATTCAGCCGACCCGACATAATGTTCGCAACTTGCCTATGCACCCGCACCCGCTTTCAAGCTGACCCAAAGGAGTCCCACATGAATGCCATCAAGAGAATTCTACGATATCTCAAAGGAACTCCAAACTTAGGGCTATGGTATCCTAAAGATACTGACTTTCGACTAATTGGCTATGCTGATGCTGACTATGCAGGTTGTCGAATGGACAGAAAAAGCACGTCTGGCGGAGCACAATTTTTAGGCGAAAAGTTGGTCTGCTGGTCCTCCAAGAAACAAAATTGCGTGTCAACGTGAACGGCCGAAGCAGAATACGTTGCGGCTGCCAGCTGTTGCTCGCAGATTCTATGGATGCGGACACAACTACGCGATTACGGGTTTAATTTTAATAAGATTCCCATTTACAGTGATTCTCAAAGTGCTATAACCATTACTTGCAATCATGTTCATCATTCACGCACGAAACACATAGATATTCGTTATCATTTTATAAAAGATCATGTAGAAAAAGGCACTATAGATATGTATTTTGTAAAAACGGAGCTTCAACTTGCCGATTTAATCACTAAGGCATTGGATGAAAAACGATTCCAATTCCTTATTGCTAAATTAGGCATGATGAATCTCACTCTTACTTGACATGTGCTTTACATGCTCTACTATGCTTCTATTTGATACTCTATGTGCTTCTCGATATTCATTGATTATCTTGCGTGAAACTATCTTTCAAATTTTTTATAGTATACATAAAGTAATAATAAAAAAATGGGGGATGACGATAATTTTGCCTATTTTGAATTACTCACAAAAATATTTCTTCGATATATATGCTTAGTTCTTTGCCTAAAAAGTCACGTCACATTCTTTTATTCAAAGAGCTTCGTTTGTTTCACTAGACACAAAGCCACATCATATATGTGAGAATTTATACCTCCATAATTTTTTTTGAGTGTGTCACACTTCAAATGACTATTCTTTGGTTTGTACGTCGTAGCTTCATTCTTACTTTTGTAACTAGTTCGTCATGAAAATGATAAGGGCATATTAGGAAATTCCTCACTTGGCCCAAATTATAAATCCTTTAATTTTTCCACTAGAAATCCCCTTTTGAGCCTTCTCCGACATTCTTTTTCTTTATCAAACCCAATAAAGCCTTCAATCTTATTCACATGATTCGGGGTTACTCAATCAAGAAAAAGAGGGGGAGAGCAAAACAGATGCACATGATGAATTTCTCAATCATTATAGAAGAGAAACATGAATCTCGCTGTGAACTTCTCCTAGATAATCTCGTATACTCCTAGAAGAGAAGCACCTCGAAGTGAACTTCTCCAACGATAATCTAGATCTTATGTAGAGAAAATGAGAAGAGAAGCACAACCTTGGGTTCCATAACTGTGGAACCTTCGAAAGGAACACGGTCTCGACCCAAAAAGAAGTTCTAATCTCTCAAAGTTTTGTAAAGAAGACGAGACTCATCCTGAAAAGAAAAGCAAAAGGATCAACACAGAATTTCACAAAAGGGCCCCTGGAACTGAAGAATTTTTTTTAGCTCACTAACCCAAAATTTCCTACCCCTTTAGTCATAGCCTAAATAAAATCCCTTCACAGTCCCTTTGATTCAAAATGATGAACTTTCACTTAGTAAGTTGATTAAATACGCTACGATAACAAATTAATTGATATTACTTTGTCGTGTTGATATGAGTGATATATCTGCTAAATATTTCCATGATAAAAATAAATTGAGTGGTATGAGCGAAACTTGCGAGAGTTGTTGAAGTGATTCATACTATGATCTTAGAATATTAAGTCTAGTTACATGATTTTATGGCAAATTATTATTTTATGTCATAAGAAATTTTTGTGTGATAGTGTTCAAAATGTCCCATCTGACCCCAAAACGAAAAATATTTTTGAAACTTGAAAATATTATTCGCACATTTTTGCATTTAATACATGCATTGGCTCAGAATTGATAAAATACGAATATTTCTTTTGAAAAACGCAAAATTTTAATGAATCTATGCTGAATTGATTAAAATGAGTTACTTATTCTTAAAAAGTAAATTTTCATATGCCAAATTGTACTAAATATGTGCTTAAAATGTCGAAAAGTTAAATCGTGCAATTGTTGAGGGGGAGTTTTATATGAGAATTTTGTAATACCCGTAAAATTAATACGGGAATAATGCGCAATTAGCGTGAAAATTATTCTGTAAGTTTCGGAAAATTATGAAGTTAATTTTCGGACAAAGCGAATTTTCGGGAAATTGAACCGAAAATAAGAAAAATACTCTTTGAGTAAAATAAATAGATATGGGCCCAAATTAATTTAAAGTAGGCCCAATAAGAGATTTCCTTAAGAGAAAGGAAACGTAACTTTCCTTTTTAAAGGTTTATCTCAAAAGGTGATAAGGACAAACGAAAATATCAAACGAAAGAAAACAAACGAAGAAAAGCAGAGAAGAACTAAGCAATTTCGGCTAACTTGGAAGTGAGGTAGGTGGTTTTTAACCCCTACAAACTGTTTTTAAGTTTGATTTATTTAGTTTAACGAATTTGGATGAAAGGTCATCCGAATTCATGAATTTCGGGAGCTTTGAATGATTATGTGTTGTATTTGCTGTGTTGAGATGTTAAGTTTGAGCTCAATATATGAGTTCTGTGAATTCTTACATGTTTATGTGAAATCTGGAACGGATTCATGTGATGAAGTTCTGGAAAATATGAATTTCGATGAGATGAAGAAAGTTTCAGTCATGAGAAATTCGCGGGTTGAAAAGAAATTCGCGGGCCAAAAAGGTTCGTGAAGTGTGAGAGAGGAAAGAAAATCGCGGGCTGCGATAAAATTCGCGGGCCGAAAGATTTGTAAAGATGTGAGTGAGAAAAGAAGGTCGCGGGCCAAATTTTAAATTTCGCCAAATTTGAAAGGTTGAAATTCGGGCAGATTTTCGATAGTTCGCCGAAGTTTAGTTCGCGAATTATATTCGGGTCGCGAAAAGTTCTTCGCGGACTCAAATGGATTTTATTGTGTGAGTAAATGGTTTTTCGCGGGTCAGAATTAATTTCGCGGGTCGACCACAGGGTGATTCCTGTGAGAGAAGTAGCGGGTCGGACTAAAGTTTCGCGGGTCAACTTGAATTTCGCGGGGTGATTCCTGTGAGTGAATTTCGGGTGACACGCGAACTAAATCAGACTTCGCAAATTCGATCAAATGACGCGCGAAATCCAAATTCGGGCAATACCGCTAACACTGTGAAGAGTCCCGAATTTTGACTCCAAATGTCGAATGTCGGGTTGACCATATGCTTTTAAAAAGTCTGAAGTTGACCGAACTTCACGATTCGACCAGTCTAATTATTTTTGGACTTTTGTCTTAAATTAGGCCCAAATATTCAAATAAAATTATTTTAAGTTCATTTTATCTTTAAATCAAAGTATATTCATACTTTGACTAGAATTTTCGGGTCAACCCTTATTTTAAGATACGAGAGTATTTTGGGGTATTATTTGTAAGAAATAATACGTGATATATGTGACGAATGTGATATGCATTTCACGACATGCATAAGAGAGGCGAAGGTACCGTAATGATACGGTGACACGATATTGTGTCGAATGTGAGAAGGGTAGAGTTGCCGATTTTGGCAGTCAGGTTCAGACTCGATTATGCACTTGGTGGGAGAGGGGTTTGCGACACCCATCTACTCGGGATTGAGCCACCCGAGGTGTAAACCACCGGATATTATTTGGCTCAGGGACGGCAGACAGATGTGAGATTCCTGTCTACCCGAACTTGTGGTATAACATTCGGGGAAAAAGCCGTCGGGTTGAGATTGTGTGCGGAAGGAGCGACCCGGCGCGGCCGGTGTGGGCTACCGCATGGTTGATGGTGTACTTTGCCATTGCGCGCGTGGGTGCCGAGTCTGACCTAGGGCCCTGTTGAGAATTGAGAATTGATAGATGAGATTGTCGAGTGTGCATTATATTATATTGTGAGGAACCGGGATTGGGTGGAGTGCACGCACGTATTGCATGTTATGTAATCACCTACTGGGCAATAGCTCAGGGTTCTATCCTATTTTTGTTTGTAGGTAAGAATGAACCCGACACCGACTAGTGTCAGGGTTGAGATTCATGGCGAGCTGGCGGCGGTGACTCCACGGACTTTTGAGGGTGGCGCAGTACATGGGACGCGACCTGTGGAGTGGCATAGTGTTTGATATTGGGTTTGAAATTTTGGGGCTTCGGCCCAAAGTATTAATAGTAGATATTTTTGTAAACCCGATATAATACTATGTAGGTTATTTAAATTAGAAAAGAAAATTTTATCGGGTCTTCCGCGTGTTCTGTTGCGGGGAAATCCGCCAATTAACTTAATTAGGAAGTAGGGTCGCCACAGGTGGTATCAGAGCTTAGGCTTTAGATTCTGAAGACTGTCCATGTACTGCCACTCAAAAGCCGGGAGAACCAGCCTCGCCTGTAAGTTAAGTGTAATACTTTGATATGATTATGTGATTTCGTGGTATCTTTACCACATGGGGATCCAACTCGATCAAATTTGGTGGTTGAGAAATGTCCCGTAAGAATTGAGGGTAGAGAGTTAGATGTGAACCTAATAGTAATCCCGATGAATGATTACGATATTATATTCGGGATGGATTGGCTTTCGAAATACGGAGCCATTATTGATTGTTCAAAAAGGGTAGTTAGGTTTCGATCGCCAGAGGGAGAGGAGTTTGAATTTTCGGGAAGAAAGAATAGAAACTCAATCCCTCGGATTTCTGCTTTAAAAGCTCAGCGACTCGTAAATACGGGTTGCGAATCGTTCCTAGTTTTTGCGGTGAATGCTGAGGAATCTTCCCAGCTTAAACTTGAGGAGGTTCCGATAGTGAACGAATATTCCGATGTATTTCCCGAGGATCTTCCGGGATTACCCCCTGATCGGGAGATTAAATTTGCAATCGATCTTGTACCTGGAGCTGCCCCGATCTCTAAATCCCCGTATCGGTTAGCACCGAACGAATTACGAGAATTGAAGGAGCAATTGGAAGATTTGTTGCAGAAGGGTTTTATTCAACCCAGTTTCTCACCATGGGGAGCCCCGGTTTTATTTGTGAAGAAAAAGGACGGGTCGATGAGAATGTGTATCGATTATCGTGAACTCAACAAGATCACGATTAAGAATAAATACCCATTGCCAAGGATTGACGATTTATTCGATCAACTCCAAGGAGCAACAGTATTTTCTAAGATCGACCTGCGCTCCGGTTATCATCAGCTGAAGATCCGGGAAGCGGACATTCCAAAAACCGCATTCAGTACGAGGTACGGCCACTATGAATTTTTGGTCATGCCTTTCGGATTGACGAATGCTCCGGCAGCCTTCATGGATTTGATGAACCGAGTATTCAAAAAATTGCTGGACCGATGTGTTATCGTCTTTATCGACGATATTCTCATTTATTCCAAGACAAAAGAAGAACATGAGGAACATTTGAGAGCGGTCCTAGGAATTCTTCGGGAGAAACAATTATTCGCCAAATTTAAAAAGTGCGAATTTTGGTTGGATCGAGTAATCTTTCTGGGGCATGTTATTTCGGGAAGCGGAATTTCAGTAGATCCCAGCAAGATAGAAGCTATAGAAAATTGGCCAAGACCAACCACTCCCACGGAGATAAGAAGTTTTCTCGGGCTAGCTGGGTATTATCGAAAGTTCATTAAGGACTTTTCCAGCATCGCCTCGACGCTCACCAATTTGACAAAGAAAAATGTCCGTTCAAATGGACGGATGAATGTGAGCAAAGTTTCCAGGAATTAAAGAAAAGGCTAACAACTGCTCCAGTGTTAGCAATACCTTCGGGTACTGGAAATTTTTCTGTTTATAGTGATGCCTCTAAATATGGGTTGGGGTGTGTTTTAATGCAAAACGGGAAGGTGATCGCTTATGCCTCCCGACAATTAAAGCCATATGAGAAAAATTACCCCACTCATGATCTCGAACTCGCAGCCGTAGTGTTTGCTCTTAAAACATGGCGACACTATCTTTACGGAGAAAGATGCGAGATCTTCACGGATCACAAGAGTTTGAAGTACTTCTTCACCCAGAAGGAGTTAAATATGAGGCAAAGAAGATGGCTCGAGTTAGTCAAAGACTACGACTGTGTGATAAATTATCATCCAGGAAAAGCGAACGTAGTCGCAGATGCATTGAGCCGCAAAACTGTAAACACTGAATTACGCCAATTCGGAGTTGAAGTAATCAATTTCGGAGAGATTGAAGAAAAGTTGGCAGTGTTGACACTTAAGCCAACACTATTAGACCGAATCATTGAAGTACAAAAGAAAGATGAGTTGTACTTGAAGAAACAAAGAGAACAAGATAAAGAAGTCTCATCGGAATTTGAATTCCGAGAAGACGGGAGTTTACGATTTAAAAGTCGCTTATATGTGCCGGAAGATGAAGAGATTCGTCGAACTTTAATGACGGAGGCACATACGACAATATATTCGGTGCATCCCGGTGCAACGAAAATGTATCGTGATTTGCGACTAAATTATTGGTGGCCGGGAATGAAAAAGGATGTTGCTGCATTTGTACATAGATGCCTGACTTGTCAGCAGATCAAAGCAGAACATCAAAGACCGGCAGGAATGTTACAACCTTTGACGATTCCCGAGTGGAAGTGGGACCATATAACAATGGATTTTGTCGTCGGGTTGCCAAGAACGGTGAAAGGTTATGATGCAATTTGGGTGATTGTTGACAGACTGACTAAGTCCGCCCATTTCTTGCCTATTCACCAGACCTATCCCATGGAGAAGTTCGCTGAACTCTACATTCAAGAGATAGTGAGACTCCATGGAATTCCGATATCGATCATATCAGATCGAGATTCAAGATTTCTGTCCCAGTTCTGGAAAAGCTTACAGAAAGCTCTGGGAACTAAATTATCATTTAGTTCAGCTTATCATCCCCAGACTGACGGACAATCGGAAAGGACGATCCAGACACTCGAAGACATGTTGAGAGCATGTGTCTTGGATTTTCAAGGGAGTTGGAGTAAATATCTCCCGTTAATAGAATTTTCATATAACAACAGCTATCAAGCAACGATCGGAATGGCGCCTTACGAAGCCTTATACGGACGTAAATGTCGATCCCCAGTTCATTGGGATGAAATCGGCGAGAAGGCGCTATTAGGTCCCGAGATGGTACGCGAAATGACTGAAGTTGTTAAGAAAATTCGGGAGAAAATGCAAACGGCCCAAAGTCGCCAGAAGAGTTATGCAGACAAGAGGCGAAGGTCGTTAGAATTTGAAGAAGGTGATAAAGTATTTTTGAAAGTATCACCTATGAAGGGTGTCAAACGTTTCGGACAAAAAGGAAAGTTGAGTCCGAGATATATAGGACCTTTCAAAATTTTGAAAAGAGTCGGTGAAGTAGCATATCAGCTAGAAATACCGACGCCGTTAGCACAAGTCCATGACGTATTCCACGTGTCTACACTGCGAAAGTATGTGTTGGACCCGTATCATGTGCTAAGAGACAAAAGACTTCACCAACCATTGAAGCCGGACTTGAGTTACGAAGAAAAGCCGGTAGAGATTCTAATGTATGAGGTGAAGCAATTACGAAATAAGAATATTCCCCTCGTGAAGGTCTTATGGCGAAACCAGATATTGGAAGAAGCCACTTGGGAGCGAGAAGACGAAATGAGAGAGAAATACCCTGAGTTGTTTCAGACAACTTAAATTTCGGGGACGAAATTTCTTTTAAGGGGGGGAGGATGTAATACCCGTAAAATTAATACGGGAATAATGCGCAATTAGCGTGAAAATTATTCTGTAAGTTTCGGAAAATTATGAAGTTAATTTTCGGACAAAGCGAATTTTCGGGAAATTGAACCGAAAATAAGAAAAATACTCTTTGAGTAAAATAAATAGATATGGGCCCAAATTAATTTAAAGTAGGCCCAATAAGAGATTTCCTTAAGAGAAAGGAAACGTAACTTTCCTTTTAAAGGTTTATCTCAAAAGGTGATAAGGACAAACGAAAATATCAAACGAAAGAAAACAAACGAAGAAAAGCAGAGAAGAACTAAGCAATTTCGGCTAACTTGGAAGTGAGGTAGGTGGTTTTTAACCCCTACAAACTGTTTTTAAGTTTGATTTATTTAGTTTAACGAATTTGGATGAAAGGTCATCCGAATTCATGAATTTCGGGAGCTTTGAATGATTATGTGTTGTATTTGCTGTGTTGAGATGTTAAGTTTGAGCTCAATATATGAGTTCTGTGAATTCTTACATGTTTATGTGAAATCTGGAACGGATTCATGTGATGAAGTTCTGGAAAATATGAATTTCGATGAGATGAAGAAAGTTTCAGTTCATGAGAAATTCGCGGGTTGAAAAGAAATTCGCGGGCCAAAAAGGTTCGTGAAGTGTGAGAGAGGAAAGAAAATCGCGGGCTGCGATAAAATTCGCGGGCCGAAAGATTTGTAAAGATGTGAGTGAGAAAAGAAGGTCGCGGGCCAAATTTTAAATTTCGCCAAATTTGAAAGGTTGAAATTCGGGCAGATTTTCGATAGTTCGCCGAAGTTTAGTTCGCGAATTATATTCAGGTCGCGAAAAGTTCTTCGCGGACTCAAATGGATTTTATTGTGTGAGTAAATGAGTTTTTCGCGGGTCAGAATTAATTTCGCGGGTCGACCACAGGGTGATTCCTGTGAGAGAAGTAGCGGGTCGGACTAAAGTTTCGCGGGTCAACTTGAATTTCGCGGGGTGATTCCTGTGAGTGAATTTCGGGTGACACGCGAACTAAATCAGACTTCGCAAATTCGATCAAATGACGCGCGAAATCCAAATTCGGGCAATACCGCTAACACTGTGAAGAGTCCCGAATTTTGACTCCAAATGTCGAATGTCGGGTTGACCATATGCTTTTAAAAAAGTCTGAAGTTGACCGAACTTCACGATTCGACCAGTCTAATTATTTTTGGACTTTTGTCTTAAATTAGGCCCAAATATTCAAATAAAATTATTTTAAGTTCATTTTATCTTTAAATCAAAGTATATTCATACTTTGACTAGAATTTTCGGGTCAACCCTTATTTTAAGATACGAGAGTATTTTGGGGTATTATTTGTAAGAAATAATACGTGATATATGTGACGAATGTGATATGCATTTCACGACATGCATAAGAGAGGCGAAGGTACCGTAATGATACGGTGACACGATATTGTGTCGAATGTGAGAAGGGTAGAGTTGCCGATTTTGGCAGTCAGGTTCAGACTCGATTATGCACTTGGTGGGAGAGGGGGTTTGCGACACCCATCTACTCGGGATTGAGCCACCCGAGGTGTAAACCACCGGATATTATTTGGCTCAGGGACGGCAGACAGATGTGAGATTCCTGTCTACCCGAACTTGTGGTATAACATTCGGGGAAAAAGCCGTCGGGTTGAGATTGTGTGCGGAAGGAGCGACCCGGCGCGGCCGGTGTGGGCTACCGCATGATTGATGGTGTACTTTGCCATTGCGCGCGTGGGTGCCGAGTCTGACCTAGGGCCCTGTTGAGAATTGAGATTGATAGATGAGATGTGTCGAGTGTGCATTATATTATATTGTGAGGAACCGGGATTGGGTGGAGTGCACGCACGTATTGCATGTTATGTAATCACCTACTGGGCAATAGCTCAGGGTTCTATCATATTTTTGTTTGTAGGTAAGAATGAACCCGACACCGACTAGTGTCAGGATTGAGATTCATGGCGAGCTGGCGGCGGTGACTCCACGGACTTTTGAGGGTGGCGCAGTACATGGGACGCGACCTGTGGAGTGGCATAGTGTTTGATATTGGGTTTGAAATTTTGGGGCTTCGGCCCAAAGTATTAATAGTAGATATTTTTGTAAACCCGATATAATACTATGTAGGTTATTTAAATTAGAAAAGAAAATTTTATCGGGTCTTCCGCGTGTTCTGTTGCGGGAAAATCCGCCAATTAACTTTATTAGGAAGTAGGGTCGCCGCAAATTTGTTATTATCTCCTATATGATTTACTTATAATACATGACTTCTAACATTTTTCTAAGCATCACAGAAATTTTAGAGCTCATCCGAGGAGTCAAATGTTGAATTTCATCAACATTAGGAGAAAATTTCATCATTTTCAGAAATACAGGGAGTATTATGCAATTTATTTTTTGGGTTAATCCATAAAAGATTAAATTCTTGTTTAATCAGACCTGAATTTTACCTAAAGCCCAAAAATTTTTTTTACGGCCCAATGTATTTTTACCTTACCCGATCGTAAAGTATTAATACCACTTTATCGATCAAAAAACTCACTCACACACAACTCATTACCAGCGAAAAACGTTTCGACTTCTGAAAAATACGCTTCGAACTTCGGCGATATTCACCAAAAATCATCTTATCTCTGAGATTTTCTCACTAAACTCGCCCATTTCGAAGGTAGAAATACATTTCGAATCATTTTCTGTTAAAAAACATACGATTTGCAAGCAGTTTCACGAAAACATGTGAAGAAATCTCATATTCATACTTGTTCAAGTAAAACCGATTTCAAACTTTCAAATCAACATGTTTAAACTCGACCTTTCGGGTTAAAATCATGATATTTGGATTCGCAACTGTTTCTGAACATTCCGAACCCAGATTAAATCATGATTTACCCAGAAATCGAAATTTACATATTACGCGTTTACTGTTTGATTTGAAAATGTTTCGATCGAAAAAGTTCATATCGCAAACAGTGTCGTCGAAGAACTTTAGTTTTCGTTAAGTTTTATTCGATCGCAAAACTCAGAGTCGAAAAACTTTTGTTAAGTTTTGCGATCGAAACACTACACGGCAAAACTTAGTTTTTTTTATTATATTTTATTCGATCGCAAAAGTCAGTGGCAAAAACTTTAAGTTTTTCGATATTCTTTTATTCGATCGAAAAACTACGCGGCGAAAAACTTATATTCGACAATTTTTTATTCGATCGAAAACTTACTCAGCGAAAAACTATTGTTTTCGATAACATTTTATTCGATCGTAAAAGTCATCGGCAAAAACTTGAGTTATTCGACACATTTTTATTCGATCGCAAAATTTAACGATCGAATAAATTGTTACTCGAATAAAAACACGCTGAAAAAGACTTAGAAAATTTTTCACGACTTAGAAAATATTCGATCGCAAAAAATTAACTTTCGAATAAATTTCCGATAGAATAAAAACACGCTTCTAAGACTTAGTCAATTTTGAACATAAACCTTAGTACATACAATTTTCTCTAAATTCATTCTTAATCCCGTTTATTCGCATCTGAAAATTTATCAACTAATGAACTTTATGTCATTTTCTTTAGATATGGAAACTCCAAATTATCCCCACATATATCCTTCATCAAGCTTCATGCCAGTTCATGACAACAATTATCAACTGGATCTTACGACATTCCGGTGCCCGGATGAAGTCATCATCTCCATCCTTAAAGGACACCCACTATGGCCAGCTTTAACGATGACGGCCTCCGTACCGATGGTCTACCTACAACAAGTCTAGGGACTTATGGAGAGCCATGTAGTCGGACACGACGTGGAATATACAACACAAATAAACAGAAGACACGTCGTTCTGAACCGCAATCTGATGGCCATGGTGCTCGATCTTCCGCTCTACAAAACGTATGATCAACTTCCAACAGACGCGGAGATCGTAGCGGATATGCTCCGGATGGGATACAAGCCCCCACTGCCCAAATTGGCGAGTTTCCAAAACAATGGAATTCCCCATCCGTGAAAGACATTGTTCGGCATTATCAACAAATGCCTCTCCCCAAAACACTCTGGCTTCGACATGGCGAATGCGAACATCCTTCGCATCTTTCACGGAGTGGTCTTCTCAAAGAAGTATGACGTGGCCCGCCTAATTTGGAATGATCTAGCGGACCAGATACGTTAAAGGGAGACCAAGTCGAAGGCCAAGTTTCTCCCCTATGTACGGTGGTTCCCGGTGCTGATCTCACACTTCATGGAAATCCATCCAGAGATCTCGAGACTACCACCAGTTGGGGAATACATTCCGCCACGCCTTCGATGTTTTCACAACCCAAAGGCTGATCCCATTGCTGATCCAACGGAAGAGGCATACCAAGACTACTGTCAAAACAACTCTATCACGGAGGAGATGGTACGAGCCTTGGATCCAGCACCGACACCTTCTCAAAGGGAATCACTGGTGGAAACAATGGAGCCCGAAGCCACGGCTCAGGAGATTGAGACACCAGCCGTCGAGCCCGAAGGTGTTCCTCGAGATGTTTCTCCTGAGGCCACTGACTCAGATGAAGCATACAGACTCCAAAGAAGGGGCTCTCGCCGACTGCACCTCTCGGCCCCGTCTGTATCGCCTTCAATCATACCGGCTTCTGTGCAAACACCTCCACCACCAACAGATCAGCCAACCTCACAGATTCCAATTGAATCTGTCTCAACACCCATAGAGGTGATACCTATTGTATCATCTCAAGGATTGGGTGGAAGTCATATTGGACACCAGATATCTTCGGAGAATATAATTGGCCAACCCATTGAAGTGGTAACTTCAGGGTTGATAACGGATGTCCTCGGACGTTCCGGAATCTCAAGACCTGCTCAAGGCGGCACATCGGAAATCTATTCCGATGTTGTGACAGTGGAGCGCTTTCCTGGCCCCACTCTACCACTGTTCGTGACGGAGAAACGATTACAAGACGCACTTTCCACAGCTCTATCTTCACTAGAAGATCGTCTGATCGACCGAATGCTCCAAGCTTTAGAGACTTCCCGAAGAGATACCGGGAAAACACCAGTCTCCGAAGCTGCTCCGACCGACACCCAAACCACCCCCGTCTCCTCACCACCTCTCACCACCACTTTCTACACCCCAATACAACCTATCCTCACCACCTCAAGTCCATCATCTTCACTAATAAACCCTTATACCATCCCGATCACCCAGCTTCACGATATATTCATCTCCCGCCTCCTCGCCTTAGAGACCAGGACTCCCGCTGAGGAGAGTCTCTACAAAAGGCTGGTAGATGAACCAAAGCCGCCAGCACAAACAAGGTGTCGAGAAGAAAGCTCCCGCAACAAACGAAGACATGACGATCCCGACGATCCGGATCGGCATGAGGAGGAGAAACGGCAACGAATCACACGGAGCGCCCGTGGATTGAGTCGAGAACAAACAAAGACTCAAGAAGCTGGGGGATCATCCCCAAATCCACCAACCACACTACCAACCACACAACCCACAACCCGCCAACAAACAGCCACACCTCCCACTACATCTCACACACTACCACTTTCTCCTACAAATCCAAATCCAATCCCGACCTCCAACCCCCCCTCCAAGCCCAACCAGAAGCAGTTGTCTACGATCCACATCTGATAGTAGATGACTATATCCTAAACGAGAAGTGGATGACGCAATGGGAACCAGAGGAAGCTGCTCAAGCTCGACTCTCCAACGTCAGATACTTCTTACAACAAGCTTCGGTGGACTAGGTGTTGCTTGAAGAAGAAGAACTTCAAGAAGGCGAGAACTACAGTTCTGCTCTCCCAGAGCTACCAGAGATGATTAGACACAGAGTTGACTATCCTCCCCGCTTATCAAAAGGGACAGTTAGAGTCGAGACACCGTGGGAGAATGTCAGAATTGAAGTTTCGTTTATTAAAGACGTTAGAAAGCAGATCTGGAGGGCTCCAAACAAAATAAAGAAGCTCAACGAACTCAATATACGGGACATCTCACACTGGAAAGACAAGAAGAAAATGGAGCATATCTTCATGTTCAACTATCTTGGACCCGATCGGAGTGGCATCCCAACTGATCAACTGAAGAAAAATTTCAGGGACAAGCCACCAAATCTCCAACTCATCAGAGTATCACATACGATCGGAAGATACCCAACCCCTATCTACATCATTGAGCGAGCGGACAGCAACGACACTCGAGAAGAGATAGATGAAAGCTATCTCCCTGTCCTTCCACCGGATGAGGTCTACCATATGTATCAGATGTACAACAAAAAATACCAGACGCACTCCGGATATATCAAGATTGAAGGACTCGAAGGACTGAAAAGATTCATGGTGCGGCAAATCAAGTATCACACCGCACACGACCTTCAAATCACTTTAGAGAACAATATGAAGAAGGTCAACATGGAGTCTCCGCTCATGAAGGGCTTCCCACTCAACAATTTTCCCGAGAACTACATCTTCAAGGAACCTGGTCTCTCCGTAACCTATCGAAATCCAGTCATTGGAAAGACGAGGGCTATGATGAAGTCAGAGATCCATAAGTTCTATGACGGGACACTAAAATTAGTGAGGAAGAACATCCAGAAAAGATTGGGAGAGATCACCAAAGAGACAATCTTCGAAGATCTCTGTGAAGAAGAGGCCCCACTCTTAAATGAGCTCCTGGATGTGATAAATGAAAGATTGGAGCTGAGGAATGCTGTTCGACGATACGAGACAGCATTGGGATTGCGAAAATCATTTTACGCCCGACAAGGATAAAAGGAGCTGAAACGAAGACAAGAACAAAGGGGGAGATTGAAGAGAATTTAAAGTTGTGCTTTGTAATTTAATTATCCTTGTAATTAGGGGCGTAATTAGTAGTTTTGATAGTGTAGGACCAAATAGTAAATATACCATGTAAATAGGTATAAATACAATGTACACTATCAAAATCAATAAATAAGTTCATATTCAGAAAATCACGAGTATTGAATTCGTATTTTAAACGAGAGAGAATACGATCGAGAATCTCGGAAATCTAACAACCTCTCTCAAGATCTTCAACGCGGATATTCGACCAAACGTAATTCGTAAGATTTCTTATTCGAATATATAGAATTCATGCTTAGATCGATCGGTAGTTGATAAAATAGGTCCTAACATATATATAATTATATTAAGTTATTATTTGATAGTCAAGATTTTCCCCGCTGATTTTTACGATCGAATAAAAATTTGTCGAAAACAAAAGTTTTTCGTTGAGTAATTTTGCATTCGAATAAAATGTTGTCGAAAAAACTTAAGTTTTTCGTTGCGTAGTTTTGCGATCGAAATGTATCGAAAACTTTAAAGTTTTCGCCGCTTATTTTTGCGATCGAATAAAATTTAATCGAAAACTAAAGTTTTCGTCGCGAAGTTTTACGATCGAATAAAAAACATATCGAAAACATAAGGTTTCCACCGTTGAGTTTTGCGATCGAGTAAAACTTAACGAAAACTAAAGTTCTTCGATGACATTGTTTGCGATAAGAACATTTTCGATCAAAAAACTTTAAAATCAAACATTAAACGCTAAAAAATGCAAATGACGATTTCTGGGTAAATCATGAGTTAATCTGGACTCGGAATTATCAGAAATCATTTCCGGATTCAAATATCATGCTTTTAATCAGAATGGTCGAGTTTAAACACGTTAATTTTGGGTTTTTAAGACGTTTCAATCGAAAAAGTTGGGAAGTAAAAATTTTCGTCAAATGATTTTGAGAAACTGTCGCAATTCGTGCGTTTCTGAAAGGAAAGATGATCCGAAACTTGTTTCTACCTTCAAATTTGACAAGTTTTGACAAGAAATCGATGAAGATTGAAGAGTTTTTTGAAATCGCCGAAGAGTTTCGAGAATCCGAAAAGTTTTTCGACTGTATTATGTTCGTGAGAATGAGTTTTTCGATCGAAAAAGTTATATTAATACTTTTCGATCAGGTAAGGCTTAAAGGGCTTTGGGCCGAAAAAATATTTTAGGCTTTTGTTAAAAATCATGTCTGATTTAAAGAATTGTTTTTTAATCTTTTACTTGTGAACCCAAAAAGAAATTTCATAAGGCTCCATGTATTTCTGAAATAAATGCAATTATCTCTCAATTGTGATGAAATTCAACACTTAACTCCTCGGATGAGCTCGAAATATTATGTGATACTTAAAAAAATATTAGAGGTCGTGTTTGCAAGTAAATAATTTAGGAGAGAAGAACAAATTTGTATGTACACTCTCTCTCAACAAATGTACGTTTAACTTTTCGATAATTTAGCACATAGTTAAAACAATTTTGCATATGAAAATTTACTATATAAGCACAATTAACGCATTTAAGCAATTCTGCATAGATTCATGAAAATTTTGCGTTTTTAAAAAATTTCGCATTTTATGAATTCTGAACCAATATGTATTTAATGCATTTTAAAAATGTGCGAAGATATTTTAAAAAATATTTTTAGCATAAAAAAGTATTTTTGGGGTCAAATTGTCCATTTTGAACTTTATCACGCAAATATTTCACATGTCATATAGAATAATAATTTGTCGTCAAATCATGTAACTAAACTAATATTCTAATATCAGAGTATGAATCATTTCGACAACTCTCGCATGGTTCGCTCATAGCACTCAATTTATTTTAATTATGGAAATTAGTAGATATATCACTCATATCAACACGACAAAATTATATCAATTAATTTGTTATCGTAGTGTATTTAATCAACTTACCAAGTGAAAGTCTATCAATTTGAGTCAAAGGGACTTTGAAGGGATTATTTTTAGGCTCTGACTTAAAAGGGTAGGACATTTTTTGGATTAGTGAGTTTAAAAATTCTTCAATTCCGGGGGCCATTTTGAAATTCATTTATGCTCCTTTTGCTTTTCTTTTCTGCTGCACTTGTTCAAGATGAGGCTCTTCTTCTTTACGAAGCTTTGAGAGATGAGATCTTCTTTTGTTTTTGGGCCGAGACCGTGTTCCTTTCGAAGTTTTCACAGTTATTGAATTCGATCCCAAGGCCGTGCAGCTCTTCTAGTTTTATCTAATAGATTATCGTTGGAGAATTTCAATTCGAGGTGCTTCTCTTCTAGGAGTATACGAGATTATCTAGGAGAAGTTCACGGCAAGATCCGTGTTTCTCTTTTATAAAGATTGAGAAATTCATCATGTGCATCTTTTTTTCTCACCCTCTTTTTCTTGATTGAGTAACTGCGAAACATATGAATAAGGTTAAAGGCTAAACCGAGTTTCAAAAGAAAAAGGATGTCGGAGAAGGCACAAAGGGATCTCCAGAGAAAATAGTAAAGGATTGATAATTTAAGCCAAGTGAGGAATTTCCTAATTTTGCCCTTATCATTTATGACAAACTAACACAAAAGCAGGAATGAGGCTACGAAGTACAAATCAAGAGATAGGCTTTTGGAGTGTTACCCACTCAAAAAAAATATTGAGGCTCAAATTCTCACATATATGATTCGGCTTTGTGTCTAGTGAAACAAACGAAGCTCTTTGAATAAAAGAATGTTACATGAATATTTAAGCAAAGAACTAGACATATATCAAAGAAATATATGCGTGAGTTAGGCAAAAGTATCGTCATACCCCATTTTTATTTTATTTAATGTTATTATTATATGTGTACTATTTAATTTTTAGTTACCTTTTTGTATATATATATAAAATTTGAAAGATAGAGTCACGCGATATATCAAGAATTATCAAGAAGCACATAGAATATCATACAGAAGCATAATAGAGCATGTGAAGCACATTTCAAGTAAGATTGAGATTCAACATGCCTAACTTAGCAATAAGGAATTGAAATCGTTTTTCATCCAATGTCTTAGTGAATAAGTCGGCAAGTTGAAGCTCTGTTTTAACAAAATACATATCTATAATGCCTTTTTCTACATGATCTTTTATAAAATGATAGCGAATATCTATGTGTTTCGTGCGTGAATGATGAACATGATTGCAAGTAATGGGAATAGCACTTTGAGAATCACTATAAATGAGAATGTTATTAAATTCAAACCCGTAGTCGCGTAGTTGTGTCCGCATCCATAGAACTTGGGAGCAACAACTGGCATCCGCGACGTACTCCGCCTCGGCCGTCGAGGTTGACACGTAATTCTGTTTCTTTGAGGACCAGCAGACCAACTTATCGCCTAGAAATTGTGCTCCGTGAAGAGAATTTAGAATTGTGCTTTGTTATTTTATTATCCTTGTAATTAGGGGCGTAATTAGTAGTTTTGATAGTGTAGGACCAAATAGTACATATACCATGTAAATAGGTATAAATACAATGTACACTCTCAAAATCAATACACAAGTTTATTTTCGGAAAAAACACAAGCATTGAATTCACATTCTCAGAGAGACAATAGCAATCGAAAAACACTCTCTCTCAAGATCATCAAAGAAGATATTCGTCCGAAGGTATTTTGTAAGCTTTATCATTCGAAGATCTAGAATTCATGCTTAGATCGATCTATAGTTGATAAAATAGGACCTAACAATTGGTATCAGAGCAGATCGTGATCGCTTTTGGATTGAATTCGCGATTATAAGATCAAAATAATTTTTCCAGATTTTTCGATCGAAAAACTCACGCGAAATAGATTTTGATCAATGTGCTTTATGTTTGCTAATTTTTTTGATAATCTTGCTGATTAAGTGATAGATTATATGCTAGGAATGATTTACGTACTGCTTTCAATCGCTTAGAACGTCATATTAAATCAAATTTTCGATTTAGATAGATATTTGTGTTTGCGATTAAGTTTTGCTTCCGATTTGATTTTCTTAATAATCGATATATTTTGCTGTAAAACGTGGTTGATCTTCTGTTTAACGTTCATACTAAGAACTAAGAAACGAGTAATTATCCAGAATTTCAGCACCTAACTTGAACATCTCGATTGAATCTCGAATTTTCATTGTTACATTAAACTTCGTTGTTCTACGATCGGTTTATTAATCGAAAAACTTTGCTCGAAAATTATTTTTCGAATAAGTTTGCAGTCGAGAAATTTTTCGATGACACATTGTTCTCTTGTGTTTTACTCAAATATAATACTCGAAAAACATTATTTCGATAATTAGTTTTTCGATTCATATATAAATATCTTTTTCGAGCGTAATAAAGCGTATTTTTATTCGAGGGATACTGTTTTCGCTAAATAAATATCTAATTTTGACACGAAAAACTTGTCATAGTAAAACAAGTTTTTCGATCACAAGATTTTAGATCAGTTAAATTTTCGAGTTAAAATTTAGCGAAAACTTATTTCGATCGAATAATTCACACTCTTAATTTTCGATCACTCTTAATTTTTCGATTACAAATTTTTCGATAAAAGTTTTTGAGATCAACAATTATTCGAAAAAATATTTTTCGACAGGATATTTACTATGCAAAACTCTTACGTTCGAAAAATAATTTTCGATAAATACAACGAAAAACTTATACAATCGAAAATATTTTTCGATCATAGGTTCGAATTTTTTTAATCGAAAACTTTATTGTTCGAAAAATAAACTTTTCGATCACTGCTCAACCACACACACATTTTACACTATTTTGAAAGAAATCAAAATTCGTAATTTGCAAAACTTACGAAAAAATAATTGTCTCCGGATTATCTTCTACGATACTCAAAATTTTCGATCTTAAAATCAAAATTCCTAAGCAAAATTTTGATGTATCAATTCTCATATCAAATATTTTTCGAAATCAAAACAATTTTTCTTTAGCAACCGAAAAATAGGTACGAAAAGGAAATTGTTTAAAGTACGAATCAAACATTACTAATGAAGTTTGTCACTTGTGAAGCACTTTTCATTACAATTCCAAACTTTCACGAAGATCGAACCAATCAACTACAAATGGATGCTTACTCACTCGGAAATGACGTGCGCCCTCCAATTCTACGAAGAGGCGAATACACCGTATGGAGAAGCCGATTCATGAACTTCTTGGAAACATAAGAGCAAGCTACAAATTTGATAGCATCTCTTCAAGAAGGTCCCGCTCAATTTTGGCTCATTCAAGAAGGCGACGCCACCAATAATCCTCCCATTCCCGCCTCACGAAGACTCAAAATTCCTAGTGAATACACCGAGGGGGAGCGATTAAGAGCAAAAGCTGATTTAAGAGCCAAAACTTTCCTAATGCAAGGAATTCCTAACGACATCTATATGCAAATAGATAGTCTATCTAGTGTAAAAGCTATGCAGGATGAACTCCACAAGATGATGCAACAGACCAAAGTTGGAGTCAAAGCCAAGAAAGCAAATATTCTAACTGCTTACGACTCATTCAAAGCCAAGGCAGAGGAAAGCGTTTATGAACTCTATCAATGCTATCTAACTCTTCTTAATGAGATGAGGAAGATAGATATCTTCAAGACCAACATTGAGGTCAACATCCGATTTCTTTCTTCTCTTCTACCGGAGTGGAAGAAAATATCCATACAAATCCCTCAAAATAAGGATTTGCACGACATGGATATCCACGCCGTCTTTGATAATCTCGCCCAACACGAGGAAGATATCAGCGAGCTACAAAAAGAACTTAAGGGCAAGCAGATCGACGATTCTATAGCTCTTGTTTCTGAAAGAAAAACAAGTCGATCTCGCAAAGATAAAAGCATCAAATTGCCAAGTTCTTCAGACGATGAAGATGAATATGGATCGGACTCCGAACCCGATATGAAGGAGTTCAAGAAACAGTTGGCTTTCTAAAATGATGAGCAGAAAGTTTTACAAAAAGAAATCCTCTTCCCCGGCCAATAGACTTCGGACATCAAGCTCCAAACACAAGGAAAGACCGGCCGAGTCCTCAGAATCTAAAAACGCCAAAGAACCACAAAAGTGCTATAATTGTGGAAAGATAGGGCACTTCTCCAGGGATGCAAACTACCCAAGAAAAAGGACGCCAACTACTACTCCAAAAAATTCCAACTCACTAAACAAAAAGAGGCTGGAGTAGCATTGATGGCCGAACAAGAGCATTGGCTGGAAGACACCACAGATTATGAAGACGAAAATCTCGCTCTAATGGCATACCTTGACGACGCCTCAAACGATATTTCATCAAGGAGGTGAGATGATGAAGAAAAAGCATCCACATCATCACAAGAGGTAACAATGTCTAACTCCACATTATTATACATGTTAGAATCATTACAGATTAAGTACTCTAACATGAAAAATGAGCGGAAAAGAACTAAGGAATTAGAAGAGAGACTAGCTCTTAGTGAAAACAATTTCCAAAAGAAATTAGATAAGAAAATTCATCTAGAAATTCTCTTATCTAACGCTAAGGAAAAAATATCTAGTCTTGAATTAACCATAGGTACCTCTGAGACTAAAGTCGATGACCTTAATACGACTCTTATCGATTGTCAGAGAGATTTATAAATTTCTAAAAATAATTTCAAAGAAATCAAGAACGTAAGAAACTTTACTCAAAGATTAAAACTTTAGATGATCGTCTAACGAAAAGGGGTCAAACGGATTAAACTATCTTTCTAAATCAACCTATTGATATAGAATTTTATAATCTAAAGAAGGCTTAGGTTTTAACAATCCTTGTAACTTGAAAAAGGTCAATGTTAAACAATTATATGATATCAAGTACATGTGATTAGGTTTAACTTCTCTAATGGCCTTTACTAATTCTTCAGAAATAAATGCCTTCGAAGAATCTAAACGAAAAGCCACAAATAGGACTAACATTTCCTTTTACTACACCGACTTGAATAATAGTTACAAGACAAGGGATCTCAACTTGTCTAGTGATTATAATTCATTATATCCCCTAGAAGATTTTTCTAAAGATAAGGAAGAAAATATTGATCATTTTCAAAATTCTACTTTCTATTATATTCCAGCTATTATTAAGAAAATAGCTGATTTAAACGTTTCCTTAGAAACAGAAAGAAAGAATTTCAAAGCTGAAAAGAATGAGCTTTTACTGGAGATTTCTAATCTCAAAACTTCCTCTACTTTAAAAACTTGTCCTGATTTTACTTTGAAAGAAAAATCATTAATTAATGACAAAATTACAACTAAGAAAACATCTCCCATTGTTTTTCAAGGTATTTTCAAAGAAGATAACTCTTCTTTAAAAATCGTAAAGGGAGGAAAAGAATCCTTAAATGCTTCAAAAAGAAAAAGACTTTTTCTACTCAATCCACAGGTAAAGTAGAAAAAGAGGTGAAGCTTGCAAAG
Organism: Linderniella brevidens; assembly: GCA_004919715.1. NCBI lineage: Eukaryota > Viridiplantae > Streptophyta > Magnoliopsida > Lamiales > Linderniaceae > Linderniella > Linderniella brevidens. The sequence continues at coordinate 9,807,486 of SWDC01000148.1, forward strand.
AAAGAGTGCCTAGGATAGAATTTCAGAAGAAAAATGATAGAAATGTCTTATTTTCAAAATTTTCTTTTGTACCAAAAACTATGGACACTCACAAGAAGACAGTTATTTCAAACTTTAATGTTATTGCTTCCACTTACGTGTTAAAGCCTATTAATTTTTAAAGCACAAATTTTGAAATCAGCTCTTCTTCTAAAAATTTAAACCACCATTATAAGACAAATGCAAATCTTAAGTCTCGTACGAAACAAGATCCAACTATTAAGAAAGCTTATAGCTCGATACATTCTTGTCCTCATTTAAGTTATCCGGTCAAAGTACACTCAGCCAAACACCTTAAGAGACTAACTAGAGAAAAGATTTTCTCATGCACTAAGATTAATAAGACATTTGCCCGCGCTGAAATTAACCTCCCATGTAAGGTTCAACCTCAATGGGTTCCCAAGACACCATCTAGGCCAACGCAAGTCCAAAAGGCCAAATTGCCTAAAGAGGTACCACTTAAACCAACTAATATCAAGTTGGTTTGGGTACCTAAAAACATAAATGGTTTAGGAACCAAAAATGAAAAAACCTTACCTATCCAATACGCTAATCCGAGAGAACCCATTACTAAGTGGGTACCTAAGTCTTTCAAAAAAATTTTATGCAGATCCATCATGTGTGGTATTTAGATTCTGATTGCTCCACACACATGACGGGAAATCAAGAATTGTTGAGCAACTACCAAGACCGTTACAACGGAAAAGTCAGATTCTGTAACAACGATTTAGCTCCAATACTAGGCTTTGGAGATATTCTACTGCAGAATCTGACGATCAAAGATGTCTCTTACGTCCAATGTCTTAAACACAATCTGTTTAGCATAGGACAATTATGTGACAAAGGATTTCAAGTGGTGTTTCTAGCTGATCAGTGCAGAATTTTGAATAGTCAGAAAATCAAGAACTTCTAACATAATCAAGAAGATCAAATTTATACACCATCAATCTGACAACAGTTCGACCTTTGACAGCTGTATGCCTCATCTCACAGACTACAATCAAGAGGAACAGCTTATGGCATCAACGATTGTCTCATCTAAATCTCAAAGCTCTTCACAAACTCTCAATCAAAAACTTGGTACAACGGTCTACCAACTATTTCCATACATCAAGAGCATACTTGTTCGGCTTGTCAAATGGGAAAAATGAAGCGAGCATCACACAAACTCAAGCAAGTTGCTTCTACATCTCGACCCTTGGAATTACTTCACATGGACCTTTGCGGACCGATGCGTACACAAAGTATCAACGGTCGTAAATATGTGTTAGTAATTGTCGACGATTATTCTTGCTACACATGAACAAGATATCTCCGAACAAAAGATGAGACTGAAGACTTGATAATCAGCTTTGTGAATACGACTCAGAATCCCCTGCAAAAGAAAATCCAAGTAATCCGGACTGATAACGGAACTGAACTCAAGAATCAACGTCTCAACCATTACTATCAGTCACTTGGAATTATTCAACAATTTTCAGCCGCTAAAACGCCTCAATAGAATGGCGTCGTAGAACGGAAGAACCGGACTCTTGTTGAAGCTGCAAGAACAATGTTGATCCATTCCGGTCTCCCTCACTTTCTATGGGCTGAAGCAGTGAGTACCGCGTGCTTTACGTAAAATCGGACGATTATTCACAAACGCTTTGAAAAGACGCCGTATGATATAATTAATCAAATGTTTCCGAATATCTCATTCTTTAAAGTATTCGGGTGCAAATGTTTTGTGGCTAACGATCGAGAGCATCGAAGCAAGTTCGACCCTAAAGCATTTGAAGCCGTCTTCGTTGGATATTCATCCACTTCTAAAGCATACCGCGTCTATATCAAGTCTTCACGTACTATCTTGGAAAGCTGCAACGTCACTTTTGAAGAAGTAACCGAATTGGCTTTTGAACAAAACAGTTCAGAACCTGAGCTTATAGGAGTGCTGGCACAAGGTCAACAACTTTCGACAACTTCTACCTCAAAGTCAAGAGAAGCAATTCCCGCCGACTTGGAAGATTTAGATTCTCTATTTGAACATTTTTATCGGAACGAGTTTCAAATTCCTGCTTCCTCTCATTCAATACTAAGCAGTGCTCCTTCTCCCTCTACGGAAGAAATTCTAATTGAGACTCCCAATCCTCAGACTCCAACAAATGTTCAAGAATCTCCTAATTCATAATCTTCAACTAGTGTTGCAGCTCCTACAAATGCAGATGAGGAAATTCCTTCCAATTCAACCTCAGAATTGAATTTTCCAACTACGAATGATCAACCCATCAATTCAGGATGTCTCAATCTACAAACCAACGAAGAATCTACTTCGGTTATTCCTCATGAACGCAAATGGACTCGAGCTCATCCTATTAACCAAATCATCGGTGATCCTTCAAGTGGAGTACGCACTAGGACATCTACACAAAGCGGCTTATTCACATGCTTCTTAAGCCAAAACGAAACAATTAAGGTAGCCGAAGCTCTTAAAGACCCGGATTGGGTAATCGCAATGCAAGATGAACTCAACCAATTCGAGCATCTACAAGTTTGGACATTAGTTCCTCGACCGCAAGACAAAACAATAATTGGAACTAAATGGGTTTTCAAGAATAAGAAGAACAAAAGCGAGGAAGTTATCAGGAATAAAGCATGACTCATAGCCAAGTGATACAATCAACAAGAAGGAATTGACTACGACGAGACGTATGCTCCGGTGGCACGTATTGAAGCAATTCGACTATTTCTAGCATACGCGGCTCATAAAGACTTCAAAGTCTATCAAATGGATGTTAAAACCGCCTTTCTTAATGGTTTGTTAAAAGAAGAAGTCTACGTTGCTCAACCCAACGGGTTCGTGCACGAAAATAATCCCGATTATGTCTATCGATTGGACAAAGCTCTCTATGGACTAAAACAAGCCCCTCGTGCTTGGTATGATGTCCTAAGCGAATTTTTAGTCAAGTCCAACTTCATAAGAGGCATCATCGATACGACACTCTTCATCAAAAGACAAGGCAAAGACCTGATGATCGTTCAAGTTTACGTTGATGACATCATCTTCGGCTCGACAAATGAACGTCTCTGTCAGAAATTTGGTGAACTCATGAAGACCAAATTCGAGATGAGCTTAATGGGAGAACTCCAATTCTTTCTTGGACTACAAGTAAAGCAACTCGAAGATGGAATCTTCATCAGTCAAACCAAATATATCCCGATATTCGGAAGAGATTTAATCAAGACAAGAGCACACCGATGAATACTCCCATCTCAACAAACTGCAAATTGGATATTGATCCGTCTGGCAAGGCAGTCAACGTCACAATCTACCGGAGCATTATCGGTTCTCTTCTCTCGTGACGTCCAGCCGGCCCGATATCATGTTCGCCACTTGCCTCTGTGCTCGTTTTCAAGCTGACCCAAAGGATGCCCACATGCAAACAGTCAAGCGAATTCTACACAATCTAAAAGGAACTCCCAACTTAGGGCTATGGTATCCTAAAAATACTGATTTTAGATTAATTGGCTATACTGACGCAGATTATTCAGGTTGTTGAATGGACAGAAAAACACGTAGGCGGAGCACAATTTTTAGGCGAAAAGTTGGTCTGCTGGTCCTCAAAGAAAAAAAATTGCGTGTCAACATCAACGGCCGTGGCGGAGTACGTCGCGACTGCCAGCTGTTGCTCGCAAATTCTATGGATGCGGACACAACTACGCGATTACGAGTTTAAATTTACTAACATTCCCATTTACAGTGATTCTCAAAGTGCTATTGCCATTACTTGCAATCTTGTTCATCATTCACGCACGAAACATATAGACATTCGCTATCATTTTATAAAAGATCGTGTAGAAAAAGGCACTATATATATGTATTTTGTCAAAACGAAGCTTCAACTCGCCGACTTATTCACTAAGGCATTGGATGAAAAACGATTCCAATTCCTTATTGCTAAATTAGGCATGTTGAATCTCAATCTTACTTGACATATGCTTTACATGCTCTACTATGCTTCTATTTGATAATTTATGTGCTTCTCGATATTCCTTGATTATCTTGCGTGACACTATCTTTCAAAATTTTTATGTATAATAGTATATAAAGTAATAATAAAAAAATTATGGGGGATGACGATAATTTTGCCTATTTTGAATTACTCACAAAAATATTCCTTCGATATATATGCTTAGTTCTTTGCCTAAAAATTTACGTTACATTCTTTTATTCAAAGAGCATCATTTGTTTGACTAGACACAAAGCCACATCATATATGTGATAATTTAAACATTAATAATTTTTTCTTAAGTGTGTCACACTTCAAATGACTATTCTTTGGTTTGTACTTTGTAGCTTCTTTCTTCCATTGTGATTATTTCGTCATGAAAATGATAAGGGCATTTTAGGAAATTCCTCACTTGACCCAAATTATAAATCGTTTAATTTTTCCACTAGAAATCCCCTTTTGGGCCTTCTGCGACATTATTTTTCTTTATCAAACCCAATTAAGCCTTCAACCTTATTCACAAGATTCAGGGTTACTCAATCAAGAAAAAGAGGGGGAGAGCAAAAGAGATCCACATGATGAATTTCTCAATCATTATCGAAGAGAAAAAACGGATCTCGCTGTGAACTTCTCCTAGATAATCTCGTATACTCCTAAAAGAGAAGCACCTCGAAGTGAACTTCTCCAAGATAATCTAGATCTTATAAATAGAGAAAACGAGAAGGGAAGCACAATCTTGGGTTCGAATTCCATAACTGTGGAACCTTCGAAAGGAACACGGTCTCGACCCAAAAAGAAGTTCTAATCTCTCAAAGTTTTGTAAAGAAGACGAGACTCATCTTGAAAAGAAAAAAAAAGGATTAGAACAGAATTTCACCAAAGGGCCCCTGGAACTGAAGAATTTTTTTAGCTCACTAACCCAAATTTCCTACATCTTTAGTCAGAGCCTAAAAATAATCCCGTAAAAGTCCCTTTGATTCAATATGATGAACTTTCACGTGGTAAGATGATTAAATATGTTACGATAACAAATTAATTGATATAATTTTGTCGTGTTGATATGAGTGATATATCTGCTAAATATTTCCATGATAAAAATAAATTGAGGGGTATGAGCGAAACTTGCGAGAGTTGTCGAAGTGATTCATACTATGATCTTAGAATATTAGTTTAGTTACATGATTTTATGGCAAATTATTATTTTTATATGTCATGAGAAATTTTTGTGTGATAATGTTCAAAATGTCTCATCTGACCCCAAAACAAATTTTTTATTGAAAATATCATTCGCACATTTTAAAATGCATTAATACATGCATTGGCTCAGAATTGATAAAATGCGAATTTTTTTTTGAAAAACGCAAAAATTTTATTGAATCTAAGCTGAATTGTATTAAATGCGTTACTTGTTCTAGGTGCAGTCTGAGGCGAGGGACTGCAAATATTAACATCTACCGCCTCCAAGAGAGGCAGTGATGGCATGCATGGCTCCTCGTGAGCAAGTGAAACAACCATCTGTCGAGAGATGGTTGAGTGGCTCGGTTCGGTTATTTGCGCAGTTAGACTAGATGTTGCATCTTCTACTCGGGAGACGACAATGTCGTCTCTTGGACCTAGTGGCTCGGTCCCGGTAATTTGTGGACTTAGGGGCAGATGAGTTTGGTCGCTACGTTGTTTTGTGCGACGTTCCTGTTGGCGACTTACGGCACCCCTTTTAATTTTTTCTTTATTTGCGAGCGGGGGATGCTGCGCGTCCTAGACCTAGACTTGGTTCGGCGGGTTGGCTTGTTCCAGGGGTAGTGGGGTATGTTGGACCATAGAAACCTCCTCGAGCGTGTTCTCCCGAAGATATGCGATGACGACCGAATTTGTCAGGTTGGTGGGTCGTAGATCTTACGGAATAACCATCGCCTCCTGGTCGAATTTGGTCTTGGAAGAATGGAGAGTGCCGAGTTTCAGTGGTTGGTATCCTTCAATTGGATCTCGACTCTCGATTTTGGGAATAGTGTTTATGGCATGCTTGATGAAGACGCCACCTCAGGTATGGAAGTACTTTATTTGTTGATGGAGGTTCTCGTCTTTTGATCGAGCACCGGTCAGATAAGTTGAACGACATCATACTTTTTGTTAAAGACGCATATGAGCATGATGTTACGGTTGCATCTGTCAGAACCGCTGTGTTTTGGAGACAAGCACTTGTTCATGATTAAAAAAAGGGTTCGCCAAGGTTGAGGAATGTCCTTGGCGGTGAAGCTGGGAAGGTGGATGGTGTTGTGGGCGTTGGGTTTGTAGCCCATGAAGAGGAAGTCTTGTTGGAGTTTTTTATCTTCACTGGGGGTTAAGTACTACTGGGGTTTGGTTGATTTGTTCGGTGACTACGTTTGGGTTTTGTTGTGGGTGGGATTTGTAAGAGTGACCCAGAACTGTTGAAAGTACACTTTTGGGACGCACTCGGAGATCCTGAGTGCACTATTTAGTGGGTGATTGCGTAAAATTTAAAGGATAATTAGGGTCAGGGCATATGTCTGTCTCGTAATCTAGTTCGAGGTTGTTTGGAGTACGTGCGCCCAGTTGGTTCGAGGAAATATGTGTTCAATATTACGCACCAGTTTTTTTCTGAAAAATAGATGAAGAGACTGTTAGTGCATAGAACGTATAATCGTATAAAGTTGACCCGATTTTTATTTCTAAGTCAAAGGTGATTTGAGTGAAAAACGATATTTGGACTTAGAAATTTTTTGCCCTTTACAAAATTTTGTACTTAGGAAAAACTCGGTCATATGAATTTTCCGAATTCAATGTTGGAGCGATTTTCAAGTATAATAAAGCTCGGCGAGAAAAGCTCGGCGAGAATTTAAATTTCAGGTAATGGGATTCGAAATTTGGGTGTCAATTTTTCGGTCAACTCAAAAGCCGAATTTCGGTCAACATGAAGTGAAAATCGGTCAACGAATCAAACAGTCAATATTACTAACAGTCGTCACCGATTTTAAGTGAAAATTCGGGTGATCGGGTAGAATTTTTGGGTATAAATAAAATGCATGCTACAATCAAAATTCGCCGAGTGAAAGAATTCGGGTTGACAAAATTCGGGTGGATACAAAGTGTGTCAATAGTGGATTTTCGGGTGAGAAATTCAAATGCCATCCGAAAATCGTCCGAATGCTAAACCCTAATTTGCGTAAATCTGCAAAAAATCGAGTAAACACAGGTTAAAAATTGCGGATTCAAAGTTGTTCTCACTGAGAATGAGTGGATAGATGCAAAAATGGAAGAAATGTGGATTATGAAGACGGAAGGGACGAGATTTGGTATAAGCTCGGGAGGTTTTAATTTTCGGGTGAGTTTGAATAGTGAAAAGTGATTTGGGAAATTCGGGGGAGTCATATCTATAAGATTTTACTGTAGATTTTGGGGTGCTTTGGATTTTCGGGTAGCTCCAATTTTCGCTGAGTTTTTAATTTGTGATGTAAAATAATGATTAAATCAAGTCAAAAATTGAGACTTACCCGAATTTTGGAAGTTCAAGGATTTTTAACCGAAAATCGCAAATTCAAAATTTTCAAAGGCATAAAAGTGATACCAATTTTGTTAAGAAAATTTTAAAGAATTTTAAACTCCCTCTCAATTTATACATGTCTTTCAAAAACTCCCCCTAGATAGAGTAGTAAAACTTCCCATCATGTCGTGCACACAAAAAACATAGAGAATAATGGAAAAATATGTAAGACAATATATACACAATATAAGGTTCATGGAGGCACAATCGATCATGCATCGAGGTTCGACATGCCTAACTTAGACACGAGGAATTAGAATCGTTTTTCACCCAATGCCTAAGTGAATAGGTCGGCAAGTTGAAGTTCAGTGTTAACGAAATGCATTTCGATGGTGCCTTGCCACATGTTCCTTAATAAAGTGGTACCTAATGTTTATGTGTTTTGTGCGTGAATGATGTACGGGATTAGAAGTTATTGCTATTGCACTCTTAGATTCGCTAAAATATGGAAATGTTATTGAGTAAAAGACCAAAATCTCGTAGTTGGGTTCTCATCCACGAAATCTGCGAACAACAACTCGTAGTGGCGACATATTCTGCCTCCGCTGTCGAAATTGAGACGCAATTTTGCTTCCGAGATGATCAGCTCACGAGTTTACCCCTAGAAATTTATGCGGCCCCAGAGGTGCTTTTTCTTTCCAGCTTGCATCCCGCATAATCAGCATTCGTGTATCCAACACGTCTGAATTCGTAGGGTACCATAGACCGAAGTTTGGGGTTCCCATAAGGTACTTGAAGATCATCTTTACAACCAGCATATGGGTTCCTCATATTGGCTTGGAAGCGAGCACATAGACACATTGCGAACATGATATATGTTCGAGTGGACGTGAGATAGATTAAGGATCCCATTATGTCGATAAGTGGTTTGGTTGACAGATTTTCCTAAGGTATCCGCATCTAGCTTGCATGAAGAGACATAGGAGTATTGGCAGGAGTAGAGTTGTCCAAGTTGCACTTCTTGAGGATGTCGTGAATGTATTTGGACTGGCTGATGAAGATTCCGTCGTAACGCTGCTTGACTTGAAAACCTAAGAAGAATCTTAGCTCTCCCATCATACTCATTTCGAATTTATGCTTCATCATGTCTCCAAAATTTCATGCATAGTTTTGTGTCTATCGAGCCAAAGATGATGCCATCGTGTTAGGTCCTATTAAAACTTTAGATGATCTTCTAACGAAAAGGGGTCAAACGGATCAAACTATCTTTCTAAATCAAGCTCTTGATATAGAATTTTATAATCCTAAAGAAGGCTTAGGTTTTAACAATCCCTGTAAGTTGAAAAAGGTCAATGTTAAACAATTATATGATATCTGTGGCGACCCTACTTCCTAATTAAGTTAATTGGCGGATTTCCCCGCAACAGAACACGCGGAAGACCCGATAAAATTTTCTTTTTTTTTTTATTTAAATAACCTACATAGTATTATATCGGGTTTACAAAAATATCTACTATTAATTCTTTGGGCCGAAGCCCCAAAATTTCAAACCCAATATTAAACACTATGCCACTCTACAGGTCGCGTCCCATGTACTGCGCCACCCTCAAAAGTCCGTGGAGTCACCGCCGCCAGCTCGCCATGAATCTCAACCCTGACACTAGTCGGTGTCGGGTTCATTCTTACCTACAAACAAAAATAGGATAGAACCCTGAGCTATTGCCCAGTAGGTGATTACATAACATGCAATACGTGCGTGCACTCCACCCAATCCCGGTTCCTCACAATATAATATAATGCACACTCGACAAATCTCATCTATCAATTCTCAATTCTCAACAGGGCCCTAGGTCAGACTCGGCACCCACGCGCGCAATGGCAAAGTACACCATCAACCATGCGGTAGCCCACACCGGCCGCGCCGGGTCGCTCCTTCCGCACACAATCTCAACCCGACGGCTTTTTCCCCGAATGTTATACCACAAGTTCGGGTAGACAGGAATCTCACATCTGTCTGCCGTCCCTGAGCCAAATAATATCCGGTGGTTTACACCTCGGGTGGCTCAATCCCGAGTAGATGGGTGTCGCAAACCCCCTCTCCCACCAAGTGCATAATCGAGTCTGAACCTGACTGCCAAAATCGGCAACTCTACCCTTCTCACATTGATAATATCATCGATCACATCATCTCTCACCCTATCGTGAATATGCACATGGCATGATTATGTAAAACATCAAATCACATATAGCACATATTATTTCCTTCAAATAATATTCCCAAAATACTCTCGTATCTTAAAATAAGGGTTGACCCGAAAGTTCTAGTCAAAGTATGAATATACTTTGATTTAAAGATAAAATGAACTTAAAATAATTTTATTCAAAGATGTGGGCTATTACCCGAATTTAACCTTTTAAATTCGGCGAAATTTAAATATTTCGCTTAGATATCGAAAGTCTGCCCGAATTTGAAATATTAAATTCGGCGAAATAAAATGCCCGAATTTAACCTTTTAAATTCGGCGAAATTTAAATCTTGGCCCGCGGCCCTCTTTACTCACTCACCACCTCATTAATCTTTTCGGCCCGCGAACTCCTTTTTCAGCCCGCGAAATTTCTTTCCTCTCTCACGCTTCACGAACCTTTTTGGCCCGCGAATCCGTTCCAGATGTCACATAAACATGTAATAACTTTACAGAACTCATATTGAGTTCGAACTTCACATAATTCATCAAAAACGTCAAATAACATATCAAAATACCCGAAATTCATAAATTCGGATGACCTTTCATCCAAATTCGTTTAACTATAAAAAATCAACATAAGAAATGTTTGTAGGGGTTAAAAACCACCTACCTCACTTCCAAGTTAGCCGAAATTGCTTAGTTTTTCTCTGTTTTTCTTCGTTTGTTTTCTCCTCTTTCTCTTTCTCTTTTTCTTTTCCTTCTTACTAAGTAACGATTCTTATTATCCAAGCTTAATTTTTGATTGGTTGCTTAAAGTGGTGAAATCCTTGACCCAAAGCAGGTGGGTAACTCAAACGTATTTTACCTTTTGTCTTAAGCAACCTTTTTATCTTATATCATTTGGACTAAAAATTATTTATTTGGGCCTTAACAACAAATTTGATTTATTTGAGTTCTCGGCCCAACTATTATTTTCCAGCTAAATTCTGAAAAATCCGTTTTGTCCGAAATTTAACTTCATTAATTTCGAACATTACAAAAATAATCCCGTATTTATTTTACGGGTATTACATCCTCCCCCCCTTAAAAGAAATTTCGTCCCCGAAATTTAAGTTGTCTGAAACAACTCAGGGTATTTCTCTCTCATTTCGTCTTCTCGCTCCCAAGTGGCTTCTTCCAATATCTGGTTTCGCCATAAGACCTTCACGAGGGGAATATTCTTATTTCGTAATTGCTTCACCTCATACATTAGAATCTCTACCGGCTTTTCTTCGTAACTCAAGTCCGGCTTCAATTGTTGGTGAAGTCTTTTGTCTCTTAGCACATGATACGGGTCCAACACATACTTTCGCAGTGTAGACACGTGGAATACGTCATGGACTTGTGCTAACGACGTCGGTAATTCTAGCTGATATGCTACTTCACCGACTCTTTTCAAAATTTTGAAAGGTCCTATATATCTTGGACTCAACTTTCCTTTTTGTCCGAACCGTTTGACACCCTTCATAGGTGATACTTTCAAAAATACTTTATCACCTTCTTCAAATTCTAACGACCTTCGCCTCTTGTCTGCATAACTCTTCTGGCGACTTTGGGCCGTTTGCATTTTCTCCCGAATTTTCTTAACAACTTCAGTCATTTCGCGTACCATCTCGGGACCTAATAGCGCCTTCTCGCCGATTTCATCCCAATGAACTGGGGATCGACATTTACGTCCATATAAGGCTTCGTAAGGCGCCATTCCGATCGTTGCTTGATAGCTGTTGTTATATGAAAATTCTATTAACGGGAGATATTTACTCCAACTCCCTTGAAAATCCAAGACACATGCTCTCAACATGTCTTCGAGTGTCTGGATCGTCCTTTCCGATTGTCCGTCAGTCTGGGGATGATAAGCTGAACTAAATGATAATTTAGTTCCCAGAGCTTTCTGTAAGCTTTTCCAGAACTGGGACAGAAATCTTGAATCTCGATCTGATACGATCGATATCGGAATTCCATGGAGTCTCACTATCTCTTGAATGTAGAGTTCAGCGAACTTCTCCATGGGATAGGTCTGGTGAATAGGCAAGAAATGGGCGGACTTAGTCAGTCTGTCAACAATCACCCAAATTGCATCATAACCTTTCACCGTTCTTGGCAACCCGACGACAAATCCATTGTTATATGGTCCCACTTCCACTCGGGAATCGTCAAAGGTTGTAACATTCCTGCCGGTCTTTGATGTTCTGCTTTGATCTGCTGACAAGTCAGGCATCTATGTACAAATGCAGCAACATCCTTTTTCATTCCCGGCCACCAATAATTTAGTCACAAATCACGATACATTTTCGTTGCACCGGGATGCACCGAATATATTGTCGTATGTGCCTCCGTCATTAAAGTTCGACGAATCTCTTCATCTTCCGGCACATATAAGCGACTTTTAAATCGTAAACTCCCGTCTTCTCGGAATTCAAATTCCGATGAGACTTCTTTATCTTGTTCTCTTTGTTTCTTCAAGTACAACTCATCTTTCTTTTGTACTTCAATGATTCGGTCTAATAGTGTTGGCTTAAGTGTCAACACTGCCAACTTTTCTTCAATCTCTCCGAAATTGATTACTTCAACTCCGAATTGGCGTAATTCAGTGTTTACAGTTTTGCGGCTCAATGCATCTGCGACTACGTTCGCTTTTCCTGGATGATAATTTATCACACAGTCGTAGTCTTTGACTAACTCGAGCCATCTTCTTTGCCTCATATTTAACTCCTTCTGGGTGAAGAAGTACTTCAAACTCTTGTGATCCGTGAAGATCTCGCATCTTTCTCCGTAAAGATAGTGTCGCCATGTTTTAAGAGCAAACACTACGGCTGCGAGTTCGAGATCATGAGTGGGGTAATTTTTCTCATATGGCTTTAATTGTCGGGAGGCATAAGCGATCACCTTCCCGTTTTGCATTAAAACACACCCCAACCCATATTTAGAGGCACACTATAAACAGAAAAATTTCCAGTACCCGAAGGTATTGCTAACACTGGAGCAGTTGTTAGCCTTTTCTTTAATTCCTGGAAACTTTGCTCACATTCATCCGTCCATTTGAACGGAACATTTTTCTTTGTCAAATTGGTGAGCGTCGAGGCGATGCTGGAAAAGTCCTTAATGAACTTTCGATAATACCCAGCTAGCCCGAGAAAACTTCTTATCTCAGTGGGAGTGGTTGGTCTTGGCCAATTTTCTATAGCTTCTATCTTGCTGGGATCTACTGAAATTCCGCTTCCCGAAATAACATGCCCCAGAAAGATTACTCGATCCAACCAAAATTCGCACTTTTTAAATTTGGCGAATAATTGTTTCTCCCGAAGAATTTCTAGGACCGCTCTCAAATGTTCCTCATGTTCTTCTTTTGTCTTGGAATAAATGAGAATATCGTCGATAAAGACGATAACACATCGGTCCAGCAATTTTTTGAATACTCGGTTCATCAAATCCATGAAGGCTGCCGGAGCATTCGTCAATCCGAAAGGCATGACCAAAAATTCATAGTGGCCGTACCTCGTACTGAATGCGGTTTTTGGAATGTCCGCTTCCCGGATCTTCAGCTGATGATAACCGGAGCGCAGGTCGATCTTAGAAAATACTGTTGCTCCTTGGAGTTGATCGAATAAATCGTCAATCCTTGGCAATGGGTATTTATTCTTAATCGTGATCTTGTTGAGTTCACGATAATCGATACACATTCTCATCGACCCGTCCTTTTTCTTCACAAATAAAACCGGGGCTCCCCATGGTGAGAAACTGGGTTGAATAAAACCCTTCTGCAACAAATCTTCCAATTGCTCCTTCAATTCTCGTAATTCGTTCGGTGCTAACCGATACGGGGATTTAGAGATCGGGGCAGCTCCAGGTACAAGATCGATTGCAAATTTAATCTCCCGATCAGGGGGTAATCCCGGAAGATCCTCGGGAAATACATCGGAATATTCGTTCACTATCGGAACCTCCTCAAGTTTAAGATGGGAAGATTCCTCAGCATTCACCGCAAAAACTAGGAACGATTCGCAACCCGTATTTACGAGTCGCTGAGCTTTTAAAGCAGAAATCCGAGGGATTGAGTTTCTATTCTTTCTTCCCGAAAATTCAAACTCCTCTCCCTCTGGTGATCGAAACCTAACTACCCTTTTTGAACAATCAATAATGGCTCCGTATTTCGAAAGCCAATCCATCCCGAATATAATATCGTAATCATTCATCGGGATTACTATTAGGTTCACATCTAACTCTCTACCCTCAATTCTTACGGGACATTTCTCAACCACCAAATTTGATCGAGTTGGATCCCCATGTGGTAAAGATACCACGAAATCACATAATGAACGGGAGGGATAGATTCCTGCCCTGGCCACAAAGTTAGCCGATACAAAAGAATGTGTGGCTCCCGAGTCAATCAAGATCGAAGAGGGCACGTGAAATATACTCAACGTACCTGTAACTACATTCGGGTTTGCCTCCGCCTCCTCATTAGTCAGAGTAAAAACTCTTGCAGGCACAGGTGGAGGTCGAATGAGGTTACGCGGTTGAGTCTGCACTGGAGGCTGACCTCTCGGGCAATTCCGTGCGATGTGTCCGGCCTCACCGCACCGGAAACATTGCAGAGTCTGCACCGGTCGTGGTCCGTAGCATATGCCAAAGTGATTTCGTCCACACTGTTGACATTGGGGCGCTGGTACCGGGGGTCGGTTGGGAACATTGGCCGGTCTCTGATAAGCATTCGGGCGCCACATCTGTTGACTCGGTCGATTTCCTTTATTCTTCGGGTCCTTGCCGAAGAATTGTCGCTTTTGGCCGCTTCCTCCTTGCTGTTGCTGACTCTCTCTTTTCCTACTTGCCTCTTGGGCTTCCCTTACTACTCCTTCCGCTTGTTCTGCGATCAACGCTCGCTCCGTCGCCTGACGGAACTCTAATTGGCGTACTCCCGCCACACTTAAATCTCGATAAAATTCGGGCTTCAGCCCTCGAAGAAATCTCGTCACCTTTAGAGTATTGGTTGCCACGAGATGAGGTGCAAAACGAGATAATTCTTCAAATTTGCGGATGTATTCCGCAACTGGCATTCGCCCTTGTTTCAGGTTCATGAATTCATACATTCGCTGCTCCTGATCGTGAGCAGTGAAGTGCTTATCATAAAACAGTTCCCTGAAGCGTTCCCATGTCATCGTCGCCGGATCTTCTAACACCTTTATGGTGTTCCACCAAAAACGCGCGCCCCCGAAATAGGGAAATGGCACACAACACCTTCTCATTGTTCGGCACACGACTGTATATAAATAAGTCTTCTATTGTGTCGATCCAGTCCTCAGCTGCCGCAGGATTAGTAGCTTCGGCGAAAACTGGTGGATTTAGCTTACGAAATCGCTCCCCTATGATCTCTACGCGATCAGGCTGTGGGGATGGACGGTGCTCAGATGAGCTCTGGTGATTTATCAAATCATGAATTTGGTCTGACTGTCTTTGGATAAGTTCAGTCAGCCTATTTATCGTGTCATGCTCACGAGTCGGGGGTGGGGATTCAGATTCGCCCCTCCGACTGGACTCTCCAACGAACACGTTCCTCGGTCTTCCTCTTGGCATTTTCCAAATACTAGATAATTCATGTAACAACTATACATGAGATCACATAATCATATCAAAGTATTACACTTAACTTACAGGCGAGGCTGGTTCTCCCGGCTTTTGAGTGGCAGTACATGGACAGTCTTCAGAATCTAAAGCCTAAGCTCTGATACCACCTGTGGCGACCCTACTTCCTAATTAAGTTAATTGGCGGATTTCCCCGCAACAGAACACGCGGAAGACCCGATAAAATTTTCTTTTTTTTTTTATTTAAATAACCTACATAGTATTATATCGGGTTTACAAAAATATCTACTATTAATATTTTGGGCCGAAGCCCCAAAATTTCAAACCCAATATTAAACACTATGCCACTCTACAGGTCGCGTCCCATGTACTGCGCCACCCTCAAAAGTCCGTGGAGTCACCGCCGCCAGCTCGCCATGAATCTCAACCCTGACACTAGTCGGTGTCGGGTTCATTCTTACCTACAAACAAAATAGGATAGAACCCTGAGCTATTGCCCAGTAGGTGATTACATAACATGCAATACGTGCGTGCACTCCACCCAATCCCGGTTCCTCACAATATAATATAATGCACACTCGACAAATCTCATCTATCAATTCTCAATTCTCAACAGGGCCCTAGGTCAGACTCGGCACCCACGCGCGCAATGGCAAAGTACACCATCAACCATGCGGTAGCCCACACCGGCCGCGCCGGGTCGCTCCTTCCGCACACAATCTCAACCCGACGGCTTTTTCCCCGAATGTTATACCACAAGTTCGGGTAGACAGGAATCTCACATCTGTCTGCCGTCCCTGAGCAAAATATTATCCGGTGGTTTACACCTCGGGTGGCTCAATCCCGAGTAGATGGGTGTCGCAAACCCCCTCTCCCACCAAGTGCATAATCGAGTCTGAACCTGACTGCCAAAATCGGCAACTCTACCCTTCTCACATTGATAATATCATCGATCACATCATCTCTCACCCTATCGTGAATATGCACATGGCATGATTATGTAAAACATCAAATCACATATAGCACATATTATTTCCTTCAAATAATATTCCCAAAATACTCTCGTATCTTAAAATAAGGGTTGACCCGAAAGTTCTCGTAACTCAAACGTATTTTACCTTTTGTCTTAAGCAACCTTTTTATCTTATATCATTTGGACTAAAAATTATTTATTTGGGCCTTAACAACAAATTTGATTTATTTGAGTTCTCGGCCCAACTATTATTTTCCAGCTAAATTCTGAAAAATCCGTTTTGTCCGAAATTTAACTTCATTAATTTCGAACATTACAAAAATAATCCCGTATTTATTTTACGGGTATTACAATATCAAGTACATGGGATTAGGTTTAACTTCTCTAATGGCCTTTACTAATTCTTCAGAAATAAATGCCTTAGAAGAATCTAAACGAAAAGCCACAAATAGGTCTGACATTCCCTTTGACTACACCGACTTGAATAATAGTTACAAGACAAGGGATCTCAACCTATCTAGCGATTATAATTCATTATATCCCCTAGAAGATTTTTCTAAAGATAAAAAAGAAAATATTTTGATCATTTTCAAAATTCTACGTTATGTTATATTCCAGCTATTATTAAGAAAATAGCTGATTTAAACGTTTCCTTAGAAACAGAAAAAAGAATTTCAAAACTGAAAAGAATGAACTTTTACTGGGGATTTCTAATCTCAAAACTTCCTCTACTTTAAAAACTTGTTTTGATTTTACTTTTAATCAAGGACAAAATTTAATCTAAGAAAACACCTCCCATTGTTTTTCAAAGTATTTTAAAAGAAGATAAATCTTCTTTAAAAATCGTAAAAGGAGGAAAATGCTTCAAAAAGGAAAAAGCCTTTTTCTAACTCTTTTTCTACTCCATCCACAGGTAGAGTAGAAAAAGAGGTGAAGCATGCAAAGGAAAGAGTGCATATGATAAAATTTCAGAAGAAAAATGATAGAAATGTCTTATTTTCAAAATTTTCTTTTGTATCGAAACCTATGGACACTCGAAAGAAGATAACCATTTAATGTTGTTGCTTCCACTTATATGTAAAGCCTATTAATTTTGAAAGCACAAATTTTGAAATCAGCTCTGCTTCTAAAAATATAAACCAACATTATAAGACAAATGCAAATCTTAAGTCTCGTAGGAAACAAGATTCGGCTATTAAGAAAGCTTATAGCTTGATACATTCTTGTCCTCATTTAAGGTATCCGGTCAAAGTACACTCCGCCAAACACCTTAAGATACTAGCTAGAGAAAAGATTTTCTCATGCACTAAGATTAATAAGACATTTATCCGCACTAAAATTAACCTCCCATGTAAGGTTCAACCTCAATGGGTTCCCAAGACACCATCTAGGCCAACGCAAGCCCAAAAGGCCAAATTGCCTGAAGAGGTACCACTTAAACCAGCTAATACCAAGTTGGTTTGGGTACCTAAAAACATAAATGGTTTAGGAACCAAAAATGAACAAACCTTACTATCAAATCTGCTAACCCGAGAGGACCCATTACTAAGTGGGTACCTAAGTCTCTCTAATATGTTTTATGCAGATCCATCATGTGTGGTATTTAGATTCTGGTTGCTCCACACACATGATGGGAAATCAAGAACTGTTGAGCAACTACCAAGACCGTTATAACGGAAAAGTCAGATTCGGTAAGAATGATTCATCTCCAATACATGGCTTTGGAGATATTCTACTGCAGAATGTGACGATCAAAGATGTCTCTTACGTCCAAGGTCTTAAACACAATCTGTTTAGCATATGACAATTCTGCGACAAAGGATTTCAAGTGGTGTTTCTAGCTGATCAGTGCAGAATTTTGAATAGTCAGAATCAAGAACTTTTAACAGGATCACGAAGATCAAATCTATACACCATCAATCTGACAACAGCTCGACCTTCGACAGTTATTTGCCTCATCTCACAGACTACAAAATAGAGGAACTATCAACGATTGTCTCATCTAAATCTCAAAGCTCTTCACAAACTCTCAATCAAAAAGTTGGTACACAGTCTACCAACTATTTCCATACATCAAGAGCATACTTGTTCGGCTTGTCAAATGCGAAAAATGAAGCGAGCATCACACAAACTCAAGCAAGTTGCTTCTACATCTCGACCCTTGTAATTACTTCACATAGACCTTTGCGGACCAATGCATACACAAAGTATCAACTGTCGTAAATATGTGTTAGTAATTGTCGACGATTATTCTCGCTACACACGGACAAGATATCTCCGAACAAAAGATGAGACTGGAGACTTGATAATCAGCTTTGTGAATACGACTCAAAATCTCCTGCAAAAGAAAATCCAAGTAATCCGGGCTGATAACGGAACTGAATTCAAGAATCAACGTCTCAGCAATTATTATCAATCGCTTGGAATTATTCAACAATTTTCAGCCGCTAAAACGCCTCAACAGAATTGCGTTGTAAAACGGAAGAACCAGACTCTTGTTGAAGCTGCAAGAACAATGCTGATCAATTTCGGTCTCCCTCACTTTCTATGGGTTGAAGCACTGAGTACCGCGTGCTTTAGGCAAAATCGGAGGATTATTCACAAACGCTTTGAAAAAACACCGTATGAGATAATTAATCAAAGGATTCCGAATATCTCATTCTTTAAAGTATTCGGGTGCAAATGTTTTGTGGCCAACGATCAAGGGCATCGAAGCAAGTTAGACCCTAAAGCATTTGAAGAAGTCTTCGTTGGATATCCATCCACTTCTAAAGCATACCGAGTCTATATCAAGTCTTCACGTACTTGGAAAGCTACAACGTCACTTTTCCAGAAGTAACCGAATTGGCTTCTGAACAAAACAGTTCAGAACCCGAGCTTATAGGCATGTTGGCACAAAGTCAATAACTTTCAACAACTTCTACTTCAAAGTCAAAAGAAGCAATTCCCGCCGACCAGGAAGATTTAGATTCTCTATTTGAACATTTCTATCGGAACGAGTTTCAAATGCCTGTTTCCTCTCATTCAATACCAAGCATTGCTCCTTCTCCCTCTACGGAAGAAATTCCAATTGAGACTCCCAATCCTCAGACTCCAACATATGTTCAAGAATCTCCTAATTCTTAATCTTCAACTAGTGTTGTAGCTCCTACAAATGCAGATGAGGAAATTCCTTCCAATTCAACCTCAGAATTGAATTTCCCAACTACGAATGATCAACCCATCAATTCAGGATGTCTCGATCTACAAACCAACGAAGAATCTACTTCGGTTATTCCTCATGAACGCAAATGGACTCGAGCTCATCCTATTAACCAAATCATCGGTGATCCTTCAAGTGGAGTACGCACTAGGACGTCTACACAAAGCGGCTTATTCACATGCTTCTTAAGCCAAAACGAAACAATTAAGGTAGCCGAAGCTCTTAAAGACCCGGATTGGGTAATCGCAATGCAAGATGAACTCAACCAATTCGAGCATCTACAAGTTTGGACATTAGTTCCTCGACCGCAATACAAAACAATAATTGGAACTAAATGGGTTTTCAAGAATAAGAAGAACAAAAGCGGTGAAGTTATCAGGAATAAAGCATGACTCATAGCCAAGGGATGCGGACACAACTACCCGAATCATTTAATTTTTCCACTAGAAATCCCGTTTTGAGCCTTCTCCGACATTCTTTTTCTTTATCAAACCCAATAAAGTCTTCAATCTTATTCACATGATTCGGGGTTACTCAATCAAGAAAAAGAGGGGGAGAGCAAAACAGATGCACATGATGAATTTATCAATCATTATAGAAAAGAAACATGAATCTCGCTGTGAACTTCTCCTAGATAATCTCGTATACTCCTAGAAGAGAAGCACATCGAAGTTAACTTCTCCAACGATAATCTAGATCTTATGTAGAGAAAACGAGAAGAGAAGCACAACCTTGGGTTCCATAACTGTGGAACCTTCGAAAGGAACACGGTCTCGACCCAAAAAGAAGTTCTAATCTCTCAAAGTTTTGTAAAGAATACGAGACTCATCCTGAAAAGAAAAGCAAAAGGATCAACACAGAATTTCACAAAAGGGCCCCTGGAACTGAAGAATTTTTTTTAGCTCACTAACCCAAAATTTCCTACCCCTTTAGTCAGAGCCTAAATAAAATCCCTTCACAGTCCCTTTGATTGAAAATGATGAACTTTCACTTAGTAAGTTGATTACATACGCTACGATAACAAATTAATTGATATTACTTTGTCGTGTTGATGTGAGTGATATATCTGCTAAATATTTCCATGATAAAAATAAATTGAGGGGTATGAGCGAAACTTGCGAGAGTTGTCGAAGTGATTCATATTATGATCTTAGAATATTAGTTTAGTTACATGATTTTATGGCAAATTATTATTTTATATGTCATGAGAAATTTTTGCGTGATAATGTTCACAATGTCCCATCTGACCCCAAACCAAAATTTTTTAAAATTTTTTATTGAAAATAGTATTCGCACATTTTAAATGCATTAATACATACATTGGCTCAGAATTGATAATGCGAAAATTGTTTTTTGAAAAAAGCAAAAATATGTGAATCTATGCTGAATTGCTTAAAATGCGTTACTTGTACTTACGTAGTAAATTTTCATATGCCAAATTGTAATAAATATGTGCTTAAAATGCCGAAAAGTTAAATCGTGCAATTGTTGAGGGTGAGTTTTATATGAGAACTTTTTATTATCTCCTAATGATTTACTTGTAAAACATGACTTCTAACATTTTTCCTAAGCATCACAGAAAATTTCGAGCTTATCCGATGAGTCAAATGTTGAATTTCATCAACATTAGGAGATAATTTCATCTCTTTCAGAAATACAGGGAGTATTATGCAATTTATTTTTGGGTTAATCCATAAAAGATTAAATTTTTGTTTAATCATACCTGAATTTTAACTAAAGCCCAATTTTTTTTTACGGCCTAACGTATTTTTACCTTACCCAATCGTAAAGTATTAATATCACTATCTATCGAAAAACTCACTCACACGTAACTCATTTCCATCGAAAAACTTTTCGACTTCCGAAAACTCTTCGAACTCCGGCGATTTCACCAAAACCTCATTTCATCTCAGTGATTTTCTTCCTAAACTCGCCCATTTCGAAGGTAGAATCACGTTTCGAATCATTTTCCGTTCAAAAACACACGATTCGCAAGTGGTTTCTCCAAAACATTTGCAGAAATTTCATTTTCATACTTTTTCGACTAAAAACGATTTTAAACTCTCAAATCAACGTGTTTAAACTCGACTGTTTGGGTTAAAATCATGATGTCTGGAGTCGCAACTGTTTTCTGAACGTTCCGAACCCAGATTAACTCGTGATTTACCTAGAAATCGAAATTTACGTATTACGCGTTTACTGTTTGATGTGAAAAATTTTCGATCAAAAGTTGATATCGCAAACAGTGTCGTCGAAAAACTTTAGTTTTCATTAGTTTTATTCGATCGCACTCAGCGGCGAAAACCTTATGTTTTCGATATGTTTTTATTCGATCAAAAAACTTCGCTGCGAAAAACTTAGTTTTTGATAAAAAATTATTTGATCGCAAAAATAAGCGGCAAAAACTTTAAGTTTTTCGATATTCTTTTATTTGACCGCAAAACTACGCGGCGAAAAACTTAAGTTTTTCGACAACTCTTTATCGATTGCAAAATTACTCAGCAAAAAACTATTGTTTTCGATAACATTTTATTCGATCGTAAAAGTAAGCGGAGAAAACTTTAAGTTTTTTCAATATTCTTTTATTCGATCGCAAAATTACTCAGCGAAAAAAAAACTATTGTTTTCGATAACATTTTATTCAATCGTAAAAGTCATCGGCGAAAACTTGAGTTATTCGACACATTTTTATTCGATCGCAAATTTAATAATCAAATAAATTGTCACTCGAATAAAAACATGCTGAAATTGAGAAGCAATTTTGCTTCCGAGATGACTAGCTCACGAGTTTACCCCTTATAAATTAAGCGGCCCCAGAGGTGCTTTTTCTGTCCAGCTTGCATCCCGCATAATCGGCATCCGTGTATCCAACAAGTCTGAATCCGTAGGGTACCATAGACCGAAGTTTGGGGTTCCCATAAGGTACTTGAAGATCATCTTTACAACCAGCATATAGGTTCCTCAGATTGGCTTGGAAGCGAGCACATAGACACGTTGCGAATATGATATATGTTCGAGTGGACGTGAGATAGATTAAGGATCCTATTATGCCTTGATAAGTGGTTTGGTGACAGATTTTCCTAAGGTATCCGCATCTAGCTTGCATGAAGAGACATATGAGTATTGGCAGGAGTAGAGTTGTCCAAGTTGCACTTCTTGAGGATGTCGTGAATGTATTTGGACTGGCTGATGAAGATTCCGCCGTAAAGCTGCTTGACTTGAAGACCTAATAAGAATCTTAGCTCTCCCATCATACTCATTTCGAATTTCTGCTCATCATGTCTCCAAAATTCATGCATAGTTTTGCGTCTATCGAGCCAAAGATGATGTCATCGTGTTAGGTCCTATTATATCCAACACGATTAGACTCAGTGAAAGATTCGATAGAAAATGAAAAACTCACGAAGAACACGTAATGATGCGTAGCGGAAGCCTCAGGAGTTCTTCGTCAAAGTTAAAGCTCTAATATTCCTATTAATAAATTCTTCCTCTCTCTACAATGTTTACAATGAAAGCAGATGAGAGAGTTATTCTAATGCATCACATTAGGGTTCTTCAAATATATTTACACTACAAGACTAAGATAACGTATATATTTGAACACAACAAAAATGTCCCAACAATCTCCTCCTTTGCGTTAAAACTTTGCTTGAGAGTTGGTTATCTTATCTTGTTTTGGAAAACTCGAGTCCCAACAATCTCCTCTTTATGAGATTATTTGTGTAATATCTTCCTTTATCTTGTCTTGTGATCTCTTTCTTCTTTGGAGATCTTCAAGCTCACCATGTCTTGTAATACTCTTCTCGGCACCGGATCGTCCTTCTAATTTTCTCTTTGAAGTTCGTCTTCAAATGTCGGAAGGTGTGTGAAGTCGCTTGCCGGAATTTTGGAGAATTTCCTCGTTTGTGTTCTATCTCTCCCTTTGATAGCGACGAAACTCCCCCTATTTTAGGTCAACCTTGTGTTGGGATCGGGGAATTCGATTTGAAATTTGGAGAGACGTAAACGAGTGACAACTTCGATCATTGAAGCTCGTGGTGTTTGCTTGATTCGATGACGCTTAAGAATTTTGTATTTCCGATCAATCCTGCAACTTCGTTGTTGTGTTGCTCCCATTTCTTTAGTACTACTCCCCCTCATGATGATCGAGTGGCAAGATCGTCATGGCAATGTATCAAAATGGGGCATCATTGTTGGCAAGAAGATTGTATCGTCGTGACAAGGAGATGGAGTTTGTAGACTTCGTAGGAAATCAAATTCGATAAGAACCCAACGGAGCCACGAAGGCGTTCTGCCGATATGAACCCGGGGCTACATAGGCTTCCCGTTGACATCGTTTTAGGAGTGTTGCTCGTAGAAGATGCCCTAATACCGCTGTTGTTTTGATGTTGCAACGGCATGACTTCCTTTCGATCATCGAAGCATGTCTGAGAATGACATGTCCACGAAAGTTCTAACTTGATCACAAAGACCAAGTTTATAAAAAGTGTATGTGTCCTAGAAAATTATATAAATTTAGGAAGTGAGGACACACTAGACACGATGTGATCAATGAAAGCATGGTACGGGGCGGATTACCACTTAGTTCAATATCTCCAACTTCCGAGTGAAGTGATGATAGTAGACGTTGTTCCCCATGAGAAAATAAAACATCGATCTTTTAGGAGACGATGAGTGGGTAAGGCTCGGATGTGCATGCGTCGTTGGACCTAATGCGGCGTCTTCTACCCGGGAGCTAATAAAATTAGCACTTGTACCTATGGGGGTTAGTCCGAAATATTTGTGAGATAAGGGATTTACGTACCTTTCAAAAATTTAAAGTCATCATTGACGTCATCTTGCTTGTTGTTCGGATGATGTAGGATAGGTGGTAGGTTGGATCGCCGCTGATGCTCGAACGCGTTCCAGGGTTAGGATCAAGTCGGTTTAGACTGAACCATATGAACTATAATCCATGCTTCCGGGATATGTGATAAGTGTTGCTTTATTTGAATCAGCAGGACGGAGCAAGTCGTTGAAAACGACTATTAGGATCATCATGAAGATTGTCACCTTTGCCTTTTGGAAATATTTGTCCGTTGTAAGCTCGCGACTCTTCCTTGAACTCCTCAAAAGTTGTTGGAGGAAATATCCATGAAGCTTAATGAAGATGAGAGGAGATTTTATTTTTCCTTTTTTATATTTCCTCTCTGCTTTTTTTATGAAGTATATATGTATATTTATTAATAATATACATTAGTATATGATATTATATATATATATATATATATATGTGGTTTGCAGGTGAGAGGTTGTCAGGTCGGAGTCGAGAAATGGAGATATCGAGGAATTTTTTTTTCGGAGGAGGTGTATCGAGAAAAAATTTCGACTGAGGTGTATCGAAAAAACATTGCGGATGAGGTTTATCGAGAAAAATTTTCGAATGAGTTGTATCGAAAAAAAATTTTCGGATGAGGTATGCAATAAAATTTCTCGCTGCATATCCCCTCGATAGTGTAAGTTTTCTTGGTAATAAACCTTTATCGATAAAACAAATCCGCGATATACTCAAAGTAATAAACCTTTATGTTCAAAGTAAAAAATATACCAGTTAAAAAATATATAAAATTATATCAAATTTTTTTATTTATTCCTCCCCCTTAAAATAATGCTTCCGAAAATAATGTTTCTCCCCTTCGAAAGTTGCGTAGTAGTATCGAAAATTTTACGAATCTCTTTCCCTCAATCTACTCGTTTAAAGATTTCTCCCCCTCAAAAATTAAAAGTAGTACTCCCCTTTTTTAAAAAATAAAAGAGTAGCTCCCCCTCAAATTAAGCCCATTTAAAAATATTATATTTAAAGAAATGACATTTATCATTTCCGTGTGTAATATGTATTTAAATCTCAATATGTCTTGAAAATGCATATTAAAATGTACCATTTTGAAAAATAATAGGTATTTTTCAATGTAGTTTATATGCGTACGCAAATTTAAAATATTGAAAGTTCGTTCAACATACACATAATTAGAATGTACCTCGTTGAAGTGCAGTTGTAGTAGGTCACGCCTCTTCCCTTTATCATGTATGTGGAGCCACTACGTCAAATACCATATATGAGGGAATCTGCAAAACATTACTCGGACTTTGGTACCCATTGTAATGTAGGTCCTCCCTTAGTAGCAGAAAATGGGTTAAGCATTAATGGAGCCAAATTTAATTTTGGTCCTAAATCATTCATTATTGGGCGTTTAGGTATCCAAATTTTTGTGGGATTTCCTAACTTAATAGTAGACATAGGAACCCATGCAGGAGTGATTTGACACGGAAAAGAAATTTCAGCTTTGGTGAAAGTGTGTCTCGGAGAAGATTTAAATATTTTCTCCGAAGCCAGTTGCATAAGATGCTTCTTAGAATGAACTTGGACTGGATACTTCATGTAGGAATACGAGCATATAGAATTATAAGCATCACTAGCATATAAGTCGTGTATCCGACGTTGAGAATTCACACAATTCACATTAGAATGATGAGAAGAATTAAGAACATTATTTCCAAGTCTAGGCTTCTTAAATGGAGAATTATTAAAATTATTTCAAGCACACGGACTTTGCTTGCTAGAACTTGGAGTTTTTTCATTAAAAATTATCTTTATAGGAATAGGAGAGGAAAATTTTTGTTCGTTAAATTTCCATTTCATAACGTTGGAAAATAATGTATATTTTCCTTTCTCCTTCATAAGTTGTATTTGTTACTTAGAAATTTGATGTTCTTGGCTGTTACTTTGAATTTTAGTTTCGGACAAAATTGACGTAGAAGTATTAGTAAAAGTCTTTTCGATTTTAGGAACAAAAGTGTCCGTTGCGTTGCTCTATCCTGTTTAAGAGACGATTTTTCTTTAGAAATATTTTGTAAAACAAAGGGAGAATTATTCTTAAAGTTGGGCTTCTCCTTGATAATGATTTTTCTTTTAAAATTAAATAAGGACAAGGTTTTTGAAACGTTAGTTAAAACAGAGGAATTTTTTAGATTGGTGATTTCCAATAAGAGCGCATTCTTTTGTGCTTAAAACTTCTTTCTTTATGATTCTAAGGAGGAGTTTAAATCACCTATTTTCTTAACAATCACAGGAATATAACTGAAAGTATAATTATTAGAATGATCAGTATTTTCTTCCTCAACTTTAGGGATATCTTCCAAAGGATATAATTAATTTTAGTCACTAGACAGGTGTATCTCCCGTGTTTTGTAACTATTATTCAAATCAGTGTAATCAAAGGGGATGTCAGTCCTAGTTTTGGCTGTTTTTTTGGGTTCTTCTAAGCCATTTATTCTGAAGCGTTAGTAAAATCCATTAAAGAAGTTAGTCATAAACCCATGTACTTGATACCATATAATTGTTTTACGTTAACCTTTTTCAAGTTACAAGGATTAGTAAAACCTAAGCCTTCAACGGGATTATAAAATTCTATATCATGTGGTTGATTTAGAAAAATCGTTGATTGTAAATTCATTATCCTTGTACTTAGGGGCGTAATTAGTTGTTTTGATAGTATAGGACCAAATTGTAAATATACCATGTAAATAGGTATAAATACAATGTACACTATCAAAATCGAGATACAAGTTCATTTTTCAGAAAATCACGAGCATTGAATTCGTATTTTAAACGAGAGAGAATACGATCGAGAATCTTGGAAATCTAACAACCTCTCTCAAGATCTTCAACGCGGATATTCGACCGAACATAATTCGTAAGATTTCTTATTCGAATACCGAGAATTAATACTTAGATTGCTTGTTGATTGATAAATTAGGACCTAACAATTGGTATCCGAGTAGATCGTGATTGATTTTGGATTGAATTCGCAATTTTAAGATCTAAATAATTTTCCAGATTTTTCGATCGAAAAACTTGCATGACTTGTATTTTGATCAATATGCTTAATGTTTGCGAATTTTGTTGATGATCTTGCTGATTAAGTGATAGATTTTATGTTAGGAATTATTTACGTACTTATTTCAATCGCTTAGAACGTCATATTAATTCAGATTTTCGATTTAGATCGATATTTGCGTTTGCGATTAAGTTTTGATTTCCATTTGATTTTCGTAATATTTGATATATTTTGCTGTCAAACGTGGTTAATCTTGTGTTTGCTCATATTAAGAACGAAGAAACGAGTGATTATCCAGAATTTCATCACCTAAATTGAACATCTCGGTTCAATCTGGAGTTTTCACTGTTACATTGAACTTTGCTGTTCTTCGATCAGATTTTCGATCGAAAAACTTGGCTCGAAAATTAATTTTCGAATAAGTTTGCAGCCGAGAAATTTTTCGATGACAAACACTGTTCTCGTGTGTTTTACTCAAATATAAGACTCGAAAAACATTATTTCGATAATTAGTTTTTCGATTCATATATAAATATCTTTTTCGAGCGTAATAATGCGTATTTTTTTTCGACGGATACTGTTTTCTCTAAATAAATATCTAATTTTGACTCGAAAAACTTGTAATAGTAAAACAAGTTTTCGATCTGAAGATTTTCCACAAGATGATGCAACGAACCGAAGTTGGACTCAAAGCCAAGAAAGCAAATATTCTTACCACTTACGACTCATTCAAAGCCAAGGCAGAGGAAACCGTTTATGAACTCTATCAACGCTATCTAACTCTTCTTAATGAGATGAGGAAGATAGATATCTTCGAGACCAACATGAAGGTTAACATCCGATTTCTTTCTTCTCTTCAACCGGAGTGGAAGAAAATATCCATGCAAATCCGTCAAAATAAGGATTTGGACGAAATGGACATCCACGCCGTCTTTGATAACCTCGCCCAACACGAAAAAGATATCAGCGAGATACAAAAAGAACTTAAGGGCAAGCAGATCGACGATTCAATAGCTCTGTTTCTGAAAGAAAAACAAGTCGATCTCGTAAAGATAAAAGCATCAAGTTGCCAAGTTCTTCAGAAGATGAAGACGAATCTGAATTGGACTCCGAACCCAATATGAAGGAGTTCAAGAAACAGTTGGCTCTTATATCTAAAATGATGAGCAAAAAGTTCTACAAAAAGAAATCCTCTTCCTCGGAAAATAGATTTCGGACATCAAGCTCCAAGCACAAGGAAAGACCGGCCGAGTCCTCATAATCTAAACACGTCAAAGAACCACAAATGTGCTATAATTCTTGTAAGATATGACACTTCGCCAGAGAATGCAAACTTCCCAAGAAAAAGGACGTCAACTACTACACCAAAAATTCCAACTCACTAAACAAAAAGAGGCTAGAGTAGCACTGATAGCCGAACAAGAGCATTGGCTGGAAGACACCACAGATTCTGACGATGAAAATCTCGCTCTCATGGCATACCTCGAAGACGCCTCAAATGATAACTCTTCAAGAAGGCCTGACGACGAGGACGATAAAACATCCTCTTCATCACAAGAGGTAACAATATCTCATTCCACATTATTAAACATGTTAGAATTGTTACAGATTAAGTATTCTAACATGAAAAATGAGCGGAAACGATCAAAGGAATTAGAAGAGAAACTAGCTCTTACCGAAAGCAATTTCCAAAAGCAATTAGATAAGAAAATTCATCTAGAAATTCTCTTATCTAACGCTAAGGAAAAAATATATTGTCTTGAATTAATAATAGTTACCTCTGAGACAAAATTCAGTGAACTGAATACGGTTCTTAATGATTAACAGAGAAACTTAGAAGTTTCTAAAAATAATTTCAAAGAAATCTCTGATGAACGTAAGAAATGTTATTCACGAATTAAAATTTTAGATGATCTTCTAACAAAACGGGGTCAAACGGATCAAACTATCTTTCTAAATCAACCTCTTGATATAGAATTTTATAATCGTAAAGAGGGCTTAGGTTTTAACAATCACTGTAACTTGAAAAAGATCAATGTTAGACAATTATACGATATCAAGTATA
This sequence comes from Linderniella brevidens, assembly GCA_004919715.1. Lineage (NCBI taxonomy): Eukaryota > Viridiplantae > Streptophyta > Magnoliopsida > Lamiales > Linderniaceae > Linderniella > Linderniella brevidens. Next base: position 9,836,932 of record SWDC01000148.1, read on the forward strand.
TGGGATTAGGTTTAACTTATCTAATGGCCTTTACTAATTCTTCGGAAATAAATGCCTTAGAAGAATCTCAACGAATAGCCACAAATAGGATTGAGATTCCCTTTGACTACACCGATTTGAATAATAGTTACAAGACAAGGGATCTCAACTTGTCTAATGATTATAATTCATTATATCCCTTAGAAGATTTTTCTAAAGATAAGGAAGAAAATAATGATCATTTTCAAAATTCTACTTTCTGTTATATACCTGCTATTATTAAGAAAATAGCCGATTTAAACGCTTCCTTAGAAACATAAAGAAAGAATTTCAAAGGTGAAAAGAATGAGCTTTTATTGGAGATTTCTAATCTCAAAACTTCCTCAATTTTAAAATCATGTCCTGATTTTACTTTAAAAGAAACATCATTAAATAAGGACATGATCAACTCTAAGACAACACCTCCCATTATTTTACAAAATATTTTAAAAGAAGATAAATCTTCTTTAAAATCCGTAAAGTGAGGAAAAGAGTCCTTAAATGCTTCAAAAAGGAAAAAGATTTTTTCTAACTCTTTTTCTACTCCATCCAAAGGTAGAGTAGAAAAAGAGCTGAAGCATGCAAAGGAAAGAGTGCATATGATAGAATTTCAGAAGAAAAATGATAGAAATGTCTTATTTTCAAAATTTTCTTCTATAAAAAAAACTATGGACACTCGCAAGAAGACAGTCCTCTTACGTGGTAAAACCTATTAATTTTGAAAGCACAAATTTTGAAATTGGCTCTACGTCAAAAATTACAAACCATCATTCTAAGACAAGTGCAACTCTTAAGTCTCGTAGGAAACAAGATCCGGCTATTAAGAAAGCTTATAGCTCCATACATTCTTGTCCTCACATAAGGTACTCAGTCCACATACAGTCAGCTAAACACCTTAGGAAACTAGCTAGAGAAAAGATTTTCTCAAGCAATAAGACAAATCAGACATTTGCTCGTGCTGAAATTAACCTCCCATGTAAGGTTCAACCTCAATGGGTTCCTAAAACACCACCTAGGCCAACACAAGCCAATAAGGCCAAGTTGCCTAAAGAAGTACCACTTAAATCAACTACTTCTAAGTTGGTTTGGGTACCTAAGCATTCCAATAATTTAGGAACCAAAGATGACCAAACCTTACTTATCAAATATGCTAATCCGAGAGGACCCATTCAAAAGTGGGTACCTAAATCTCTCTAACCTCTTTCTATGCAGATCCATCATGTGTGGTGTTTAGATTCTGGTTGCTCCACACACATGACGGGAAAGCAAGAACTGTTGAGCAACTACCAAGACCGTTACAACGGAAAGTCCGATTTGGCAACAATGATTCAGCTCCAATACTCGGTTTTGGAGACATTCTACTACCAAATCTGACGATTAAAGATGTCTCTTATGTCCAAGGTCTTAAACACAACCTGTTCAGCATAGGACAATTCTGCGACAAAGGATTTCAAGTGGTATTTCTAGCTGATCAGTGCATAATTTTAAATAGTTAGAACCAAGAACTTCTAACAGGATCACGAAGATCAAATCTCTACACTATCAATCTGACAACAGTTCGACCTTCGACAGCTGTTTGCCTCATCTCACAGACAACAATCAAGAGGAACAGCTTATGGCATCAACGCTTGTCTCATCTAAATCACAAAGCTCTTCACAAACTCTTTGTTAAAAAGTTGGTCAACGGTCTACCAACAATCTCTCCTCATCAAGAGCATCACTGTTCGGCTTGTCAAATGGGAAAAATGAAGCGAGCATCACACAAACTCAAGCAAGTTGCTTTTACATCTCGACCCTTGGAATTACTTCACATCGACCTCTGCGGACCAATGCGTACACAAAGCATCAACGGTCATAAATATGTGTTAGTAATTGTCGATGATTATTCTCGCTACACATGGACAAGATATCTCCGAACTAAAGGTGAGACTGGAGACTTGATAATAATCTTTGTGAATACTACTCAGAATCTCCTGCAAAAGAAAATCCAAGTAATCAGAAAGGACAATGGGACTGAATTCAAGAATCGGCGTCTCAGCAACTTTTATCAATCACTTGGAATTATTCAACAATTCTCAGCCGCAAAAACGCCTCAACAAAATGGTGTCGTAAAAAGAAAGAACCGGACTTTAGTTGAAGCTGCAAGAACAATGCTCATATACTCCGGTCTCCCTCACTTTCTATGGGCTGAAGGAGTGAGTACGACATGTTTTACTCAAAATAGGACAATTATTCACAAACGCTTCGAAAAGACGTTATATGAGATAATTAATCAAAGAATCCCGAATATCTCATTCTTCAAAGTATTTGGTTGCAAGTGTTTTGTGGCCAACGATCGGGAGCATCGAAGCAAGTTCGATCCCAAACCCTTTGAAGCCATTTTTGTCGGATATTCCTCTATTTCCAAATCATATCGCGTCTACCTCAAGACTTCTGGTACAATTCTTGAAAGCTACAACATCACCTTTCAAGAAATGACGGATTTGGCTTCTGAACAAAACAGTTCAGAACCCGAGCTTATAGGCGTGTTGGCACAAGGTCAACAACTTTCGACAATTTCTACCTCAAAGTCAAGAGAAGCAATTCCCGCCGACTTGGAAGATTTAGATTTACTGTTTGAAATTTTTTATCGGAACGAGTCTCAAATGCCTGCTTCGTCCCATTCTATACCAAGCGGTGCTCCTTCTCCCTCAATGGAAGAAATTTAAATTGAGACTCCTAATCCTCAAACTCCGACAAATGTTCAAGATTCTCCTAATTCTAAATCTTCATCTAGTGCTGTACCCTACAAATGCAGATGAGGAAATTCCTTCCGATTTATCCTCCGAACTGAATTTCCCAACTACGATGATCAGCCCATCAATTCAGGATGTCTCGATCTACAAACCAATGACAGATCAACTTCGGTTATACCTCACGAACGCAAATGGACTCGAGCTCATCCTATTGACCAAATCATCGGTGATCCTTCAAGTGGTGTACGCACTAGGACGTCCACTCAAAGCGGCTTATTGACATGCTTCTTAAGCCAAAATGAACCAATTAAGGTAGCCGAAGCTCTTAAAGACCCGGATTGGGTAATAGCAATGCAAGATGAACTCAACCAATTCGAGCGTCTACAAGTTTGGACGTTAGTTCCTCGACCGCAAGGCAAAACAATAATTGGTACTAAATGGATTTTCAAGAATAAGAAGAACGAAAATGGTGAAGTTATCATGAATAAAGCATGATTCGTAGCTAAGGGATACAATCAACAGGAAGGAATTGACTACGACGAAACGTATGCTCCGGTGGCACGTATCGAAGCAATTCGACTATTTTTAGCATATGCAGCTCATAAAGACTTCAAAGTCTATCAAATGGATGTTAAAACCGCCTTTCTCAACGGCGTATTAGAAGAAGAAGTCTACTACGCTCAACCCGGTGGCTTCGTGCACGAGAACCATCCTGATCATGTCTATCGATTAGACAAAGCTCTTTATGGACTAAAACAAGCCCCTCGTGCTTGGTATGATGTCATAAGCGAATTTTTAGTCAAGTCCAACTTCATAAGAGGCACCATCATACGACACTCATCATCAAAAGACAAGGCAAAGACCTGATGATCGTTCAAGTTTACGTTGATGACATCATCTTCGGCTCGACAAATGAACGTCTCTGTCAGAAATTCGGTGAACTCATGAAGACAAAATTCGATATGAGCTTAACGGGATAAGTCCAATTCTTTCTTGGACGACAAGTAAAGCAACTCGAAGAAGGAATCTTCATCAGTCAAACCAAATATCCGAGATATTCTGAAGAGATTTAATCAAGACAAGAGCACACCGATGAATACTCTCATCTCAACAAACTGCAAAGATGCTGATCGGTCTGGCAAGGCAGTCAACATCACACTCTATCGGAGCATTATCGGATCTCTTCTCTACTTAACATCTAGCCGACCCGACATCATGTTTGCCACTTGTCTCTGTGCTCGTTTTCAAGCTGACCCAAAGGAGTCCCACATGCAAACAGTCAAGCGAATTCTACGCTATCTAAAAGGAACTCCCAACTTAGGGCAATGGTATCCAAAAAATACTGATTTTAGATTAATTGCCAATACTGACGCTGATTATTCATGTTGTCGAATGGAAAGAAAAAGCACATTTGGCGAAGCACAATTTTTAGGCAAAAAGTTGGTCTGCTGGTCCTCAAAGAAACAAAATTGTGTGTCAACATCGACGGTCGAGGCGGAATACGTCGCGGCTGCCAGCTGTTGCTCGTAAAATCTATGGATGCGGACACGACTACGCGATTACGGGTTTTATTTTAATAACATTCCCATTTACAGTGATTCTCAAAGTGCTATTGCCATTACTTGCAATCATGTTAATCACTCACACACGAAACACATAGATATTCGTTATCATTTTATAAAAGATCATGTAGAAAAATGCACTATAGATATGTATTTTGTAAAAACGGAGCTTCAACTTGCCGATTTATTCACTAAGGCATTGGATGAAAAACGATTCCAGTTCCTTATTGCTAAGTTAGGCATGTTGAATCTCAATCTTACTTGAAAAGTGTTTTACATGCTCCATTATGCTTCTTTGTGATATTCTATGTGCTTCTTGATATTCTTTGATTATCTTGCGCAACTCTATCATAAATTTTAATAGTATATAAATATAATAATAATAAAAAAAAGGGGGATGACGATAGTTTTGCCTATTTTGAATTACTCACAAAAATATTTCTTCGATATATATGCTTAGTTCTTTGCCTAAAAATTCACGTCACATTCTTTTATTCAAAGAGCTTCGTTTGTTTCACTAGACACAAAGTCACATCATATATGTGAGAATTTGAACCTCTAATAATTTTTTCATTGAGTGTGTCACACTTCAAATGACTATTCTTTAGTTTGTACTTTGTAGCTTCATTCTTACTTGTGTGACTATTTCGTCATGAAAATAATAAGGGCATATTAGGAAATTCCTCACTAAGCCGAAATTATAAATCCTTTAATTTTTCCCCCAGAAATCCTCTTTGGGCCTTCTTCGACATTCTTTTTCTTTATTAAATCCAATGAAGCCTTCAACCTTATTCACAAGATTCGGGGTTGCTCAATCAAGAAAAAGAGGGGGAGAGCAAAAGAGATGCACATGATGAATTTCTCAATCATTATAGAAGAGATACACGGATCTCACTGTGAACTTCTCCTAGATAATCTCGTATACTCCTAGACGAGAAGCACCTCGAAGTGAACTTCTCCAACGATAATCTAGATCTTATAAATAGAGAAAACAAGAAGAGAAGCACAGCCTTGGGTTCGAATTCCATAACTGTGGAACCTTCGAAAGGAAGACAGTCTCGACCCAAAAAGAAGTTCTAATCTCTCAAAGTTTTGTAAAGAAGACGAGACTCATCCTGAAAAGAAAAGCAAAAGGATCAACACAGAATTTCACAAAAGGGCCATTGGAACTGAAGAATTTTTTTTAGCTCACTAACCCTTTAGTCTGAGCCTAAATAAAATCCCTTCAAAGTACCTTTGATTCAAAATGATGATTTTTTACTTAGTAAGTTGATTAAATTCGCTACAATAACTAATTAATTGATATTACTTTGTCGTGTTGATATGAGTGATATATCTGCTAAATATTTCCATGATAAAAATAAATTGAGTGGTATGAGTGAAACTTGCGAGAGTTGTCAAAGTGATTCATACTATGATATTAGAATATTAAGTCTAGTTACATGATTTTATGGCAAATTATTATTTTATATGTCATAAGAAATTTTGAGTGATAATGTTCAAAATGTCCCATCTGACCCCAAAACAAAAATATTTTTTAAACTTGAAAATATTTTTCGCACATTTTAAATGCATTAAATACGTGAATTGGCTCAGAATTGATAAAATGCAAATTTTTTTTGAAAAACGCAAAATTTTATTGAATCTATGCTAAATTGTTTAAAATGCGTTACTTGTTCTTAAATAGTAAACTTTCATATGCCAAATTGTACTAAATATGTGCTTAAAATGCCGAAAAGTTAAATCGTGCAAATGTTGAGGGGGAGTTTTATTTGAGAATTTGTTATTATCTCCTATATGATTTACTTAAACATGACTTCTAACATTTTTTCTAAGCATCACATAAAATTTAGAGCTCATCCGAGGAGTTACATGTTTAGTTCTTCTGCCAATACACTGCACGCTCTTATTTGAACTTGAAGAAAAATACTTAATTTGTATTAAGTATTATTTAAGACATATAGTACTAAAAGTTTCGAAATTTTTCCGAGGGCTGCGAACACGTGCGGAACAACATGAGCGTTTGAGGCCCAAGGCAATGACGGACGGTGCTTAGCGGACAACAAGCCCAGCACGGCGGTGCTCGGCAGTGCAGGCGGCGGTCCGACGGTGGCTCTGTCGGACGACAGCGACGGCGGCCATGGTGGCGGTGGTCGGCGGCGATGCCGGGAGAAGCTAGGCCAACCAGCGGCTCGGCCAAGAAACGTGGGGGGCAGCGCGTGCCGCATGCGATAATTGTACGCGGACTGACGAGGTCCTGCGAGGATCTCGGGGCGGTTGGGCAGGCTCGAGACCAAGTCAAACGAGGATCTTAAAGCTGATCGAGGACTTGGTCGTGGAGAGAAAATCGAAGAGAATCTCATGGAGAGATTTTCGCACAACCAAATTAGAATATGGATATGGTTGTTGAGAAAATCTCTCCGAGCATAATTCGTCCAACTCTATATAAATAGAGGCTGCCGAGATGAAAAGAGAGAATTCCACCTTAGACGAGAATTTCACACACACGTGAGAGTTCGCAGCATCACCACTTCGAGTGAGCCAGACATCCGAGCTCGGGGCGTCGAGCTTGAGAGGGATCCCGCGAGGGTTTTGCGAGCGAGAGAGAGTGATTGATTAAAATCATGAAAAAGGGGAGGTTAGGAGATAACCATGTCGTGTCATAGTGTAGGCGCGTGAGGCCGATACGTGTTGTTCCACGGGTTTGAGTGTTCTCCTTTTTGGTAAACTTTGTGTGAAGAAAGATTACGACAAGCCGAGTAGGCGAATCTTGTCTCCAATTTGACCGTGTCTTTGTTCTACGTTTCTGCATACTCAAAGCAGGGTCGGGCGAGAGGCTTATCGTGGGTGACTCGGGAATCGGACAGCGAGGAATGAGTTAGACGCGAGCCGGTTGTGAAGCGCGCGAGGCTGAAATTTAAAAAAAAATTATGTCCCGAATTCGCCACATATATATTAGGTTTATATAACTATGTGTTACATACTGATCAATACGTTGTAATACAAATGTAGATTATATTGTTCAATTTTGCTATGGATATTTTAGTTTAGACAGTTTCAATGAAAGGATATCATTTTTTCAAGCAAATATAAAGTTTGCAAGTTCCTTCTCAAAATAATATTACAGTTGATATTGTCAATTTACTACAACCTTCAATTGTTAAAGTCGCATAAACTGAAACATAAAACTGTATTGTAACTAACATTGACATACATTAAACAAGACTAATTGCAGACAAACATGCATGGTTATTTCCAATGGAACTGCAAACCTAGAAAAAAGGGTAAAATTCTTGCAACGGATCCCAAAAACTTAACTCATTTGACTTTGGTACCTTCTCTCTCCTCATTAATACTCAAATTTGCGTCTGGACTAAAAAGCTGCGTTTGATATTTTATAACTGCATAAAAGTCCTTTATGTTTTCGGCTTTCAAAAAGTCTCTTCCACGTCATCATAACAAGCCTCGCCATACTACCACCTTGTGCTTTTCTTGCCCATTCGTGATACTCTAGCGGTTCTATCAATCCGAAGAAATCAAGCGAGTTAATCACTAGTATAAAATGAAAACATTATAGGCGACGGTTCCTCAACAATCGACGCCTATAACGCACGCGGTCATCATAGGCGACGATTGTTCTCTCGTAACCGTAGCATATAGTATTGGTATATCTATAGGTGACGGTTATTAACTATAACCATCGCCTATTCTTTATTATTTTTTTCAATTATCGGTGATGGTTGTTTAACAATCGTCGCCTATTCCTTTTTTTTTATTATTCTTTTAATTATAGGCGTTAGTTGTTTAACAAATGCCGCCTATTCATTTAATAACCCTAATATAATTATCTCCATTTATAAGCCGCCACTCACCATACACCCACCCACGTCTCCCTCCCCCCCTCCTTCGCCTTTTCCTATTCCGACGAACTTGGCGCGCTCGAGCTGGAAGCATGGAACCATCAAGCAGGGGTGCTCAAGACCGATGAAGATCATTCATGGAGGAACGGACCTTTACGCCTCTGCCTCAAGCTGCTCGGGTGCTCAGGGGTGCTCGCCTTTTTTATTTTGTAGAAGAGTGTCGGATTAATTGGGAGAAGAAACTATGCTGCGATGTCGTCCGCAAAATGCTTCGCATCGAGAGGTGAGGAGCTGAGCGGTGCCAGAGGAATTAGGCCTGAAAGGTGTTTGTGAAAATGCCTAAATAAGAAATTAGGCCTTGTGTAGCTAAGCCTTGCAGGTGTCGAAAGAATTCCTCAATGAACAGACGTGTAGGTAAAGGTGTAGGGATTTGGATTGTGTTTGCAATGATGCTTCATAGTAAATTGACAAATTTGTATCTGTCAAATTGTTTATTCGTATGCATTGCTCCTTTTCTTTTTTCAGATTTTTGCTCGTAATTTGAATGATACTCACGTGTGGGATAGGTATATGTTTCCTTATCTTATATGCCTCTTCTGATATGCTCTAAATTTTCATTACATATGTGTGGATGTTTGAATGTTGCAATAATGAGCTGCTGAAATAATTTCATAATTTTCCTCTCAGGTTGCAACTGAAAATGGGCTCAAATCAATACATCTCATATAATGCGTAAGTTCCTTGAAGGCATTTGTATTGAGCTGTTGGGTATGTTGTAGCTATATGGTTAATTAGATACGTGTTAGAGCTTATGTTTATGTTGTAAACATATTACTTGTTGCTTAGTTAGTAAGTATGTTTCGTTTCCTTTGGTATATAGATTCTTAAGTTGTGCTTTGTGGTTGCCTACAGCTCTACCACAATTTCATAACATACTTTGAGACATTGGGTCGAAGCTCGGGAAGGTGACGAGTAATTCAACAAGCTTGCGGACGTGAGAAGCTTCATATAAAGACATGGCGAAGCTCGGGAAGGTCGAAGATTACCTCAACAAGCTTGAAGACGTTATTATGGTCACTTGGATCGAGACGTTGGATGAGCTCAACTTCGCCGCCTCGAACGGTTCTGTTGTTTCGTTGCCAAATGGGTCGAAGTAGAGAGATTTCTTCTTCTTCTTTTTTATTTAATGTGAAGTTATAAGTTCGTTCGGATTAATCTCTTTGGAGAGATAATTATTAATGCTATCATTATATTTTAATATTTTCATATTTTTTGGTTCAGACATTGTTCTTGTCTGAAACTTTATATAATAAATTCAATAGAATAATATTGTAATAAAGGAAAATAAATATATTAAATTAGAAAAAAATAACAGGTGACGGTTGTTCTAAGAACCGTCGTTCATACTTTGACTATTGGTGACGGTTGAAGCTGACAACCGTCGCCCATACTTGACAATGGGGGACGGTTGTTATAGCAACCGCCGCCTATACCTAACAATAGGGGACGATTGTTATAACAACCGTCGCCTATAGTCAAGTATGGGTATGTAGAAGAGCAACGATAATTTTTTTATGACAACGGAATGGTAATTGAGATTGAAGGAAAGAACACATTGACTTCGAAAATTAGGGAACTCCGAAGCAAAAGAACCCTCGAACGACTACAAAATCCGAGAACTCAGAAGCAATAGAATGTTGTGCGATTGCGAAATTCGGGAACTTAGGAGTCCGAAACAAATGTGTAATCGTAGGTATTGTTAAATTTACCGTCAGCGAGGCTCGCGCACATGCGCCACACGTAGGAGGGGTGACTGTATAAGCTTGGTGTACTTGCTTCCTAAAATCAATTGGTGATAAGAGGAGTGGCTCATCAAGCTTATATATCGGTTAATTTTTCTCGTTGTAATCAATGCAGGACATTTTGGCCACATTTGACATTCATCACATCCCCCTCACATGTGAGCAAGTTTCTTTTTAATCGAAAGTATACCATTTCTTCAAACCAGCCATATATTTTGTTTTAATTGAGTCGGATAAGGCACGCAAATCTTTTCGAACCTCACGATCCGCTCTGATACGACGTTAAATTAAGGCTTGCTTCTTAAAACCTATTGGTGATGGGAGGAGATACCTCTTTGATTTAAATATTGAGCCGGGTGAAGTTAAATTTTCCAATGTGGGAAAAATAATCTCAACACGCCCCTCACGTGTGACACGATTCATAGCATAACACGTTGACATAAAAAACGCGGCAGAGTTAAACAAGCGTGATAACACGCATATCAAATCCGCTCTGATACCTTGTTAGAAATCGAGGGTCGGGCCTTGCACATTGTCACGCACACACAAGAATGGCCACATAAACTTGATGGGGTTCTGATAAGGAATCCCGATCTATTTAGGACGCCACGAACCAATGTGTGAGGCCGTATGATAAGTCTCAGATCTATTCTCACAACGCACTGGTTTTACAAGAAATAAACGATGTTCGAACGTCGAACGAAAGGAGTAACAAAGACTCGAAGAGATTTCAATATCAAAACTCAAAATATATATATCAAAGTTGGTTTTTTCTCTAATGAGAAGTAAGGTCTATTTAAAATAATACTTGAGGCTTAATACGGAAATAAAATAACAAACTAAGAGATACTTAAGCAAAAATCTACCGCATTCATGACAAAATAAATATTTAGAATTTGAAAGTAATTTTCGTTCAAAATCGGCTCAAGGACAAAAGTTGCACTTTGGTCCTTCAACGTTTCAATAATTGCATTTCAGCCCCTGGACTTCAAAATTTGTCGAATCAGCTCCAATGAAATTCTTGAAAATTATGCTTTGATCTTCTTGATTCTCAGTTAATGAGATCTTGTCCAACTGTGGCATTGCTTTCTCCATGCTTATCCAATATATATCCTTGAAATTAAGCTAAATCCAAAGACGTAGTGAACACGTACATTTGGCCCGAAAACATTTGAACAACAGCTTCGACGGATCACATTAGGTTCCTTCCTAAAAAGGCTTCTACTAATCATTCTAAGTCACTCGTGACGACTTCTAAGTCCACGGTGACCCGAGCTGAAACGTTAAGTGTGCTTAATTCTTCCAAGGGACAAAAGAAACGCAGGAATGAGAAAGGAAATCAACACTATCTTCCAAAATTAAGGTCGAACATGTTGAAGATTTTCCCTCTCCTACTTCGATCAAAACGGAAGCTCTTAAAGATGAAGTTCCAAGCTCACGCAAGCGAATTTCTCAAGCTTCCGAAATATTTCATTCTTTAAAGACTGGTAGAAGTGGATTTGCTTACCCGTCCAAAAATGTTAATCATTTTAGTAAGCAGAATTCCACTAGAAACCATCATTATAAACTGAATTGTGTGAAGTCTTCTCGTAGGAGTTCACCCGCTATACATGCTTACAATGCTATAGACTCGTATTCTTACATGAAATATCCGGTCAAAGTCTATTCGGAAAAGCACCTTATGCGACAGGCCAAAGATAAGATCTTTCAATCTAGTAAACCTAGAAACACATTCACCCGAGCTGAAACGTCTTTTCCGTGTCAAATCGATCCGAAAAAGGTTCCTAAGTCTACAATTAAGTTAGGTAATCCCTAGTTCCATCTTGCTTTGACTCCGACGAAGATGCTAGTATAATAGTATGAATTAATAAGGATGTCTATAGTAACATAGTTTTGTAACTTTTTAATATTTTAATGTATTATCTAGTATTAGACTTTTAGTTGTATATTTACATTTCTGAAATTTTTTATTTTTTTAAATATTAAATTCAGAATTGAAAAAAGAAAATCCACAGATAGACCCGCACCTGAACCGGCCAGGAACTGTGGCAAACAAATGGTTCTCGTGCCTTTTTCCAACGGATTCCTATAAAATATGCCGAGAATCCGGAACAGCCCCGTTCGCCCAATTTCCAAGGTCTATCTTTACTTCAGTAGGAAAAGAAATCTATTACAAGAGCCAGCCGATAAACCATCCCAACCGATAAATAGATTATTGATCGTTTAAAAAAAAAGAATATACAAAACGTAACGGTAAATATATCGGCAACATAAATATAGTCGTTAACAATATATAATCACAAGAAGAAAATATTCTAACTAAAAGGAATTCGACGTTCTTTCATATTTTCGAAGTCTACAATAATGGTTTCCATGATCACGCTCAATTAATGCATCTGAGAGAAACTCATCCTCCATTTTACTTCGAAGCCTAGCCTTTACATTATTTATTACCGAAAAAGAGTGTTTTGTAGTAGTTGTAGAAACTGAAAGAGTGAGCACAAGTACAATCACTTGAAAAAGGAGATGGTATGTTACGGACTTGTTAGTCTTCACCAACCATTGACATAATTCTGAAATGGTTGAAGTTATTTTATAGTTAGTGCATTTGACTATATTGTACTCGTAGTGCTTCAACTGCATCTGCAAATGCTCTATCTCATCTTTAGTAAAATCTTGCATGTAAAACTAATTGACACATCCCCCAATTTTGAAATCAACCATTGACATAATTCTGAAATTGGTTGAAGTTATTTTATAGTCAGTGCATTTGACTATATTTTACTCGTAGTGCTTCAACTGCATCTGCAAATGCTATATCTCATCTTTAGTAAAATCTTGCATGTAAAACTAATTGACACATATCCCCCAATTTTGAAATTCTCCGTCGCATTTTGAGGATTTAAAGCATTCCTCAGAATGAGCAGTTCTATATCATCGTCGATAAAACGACCATTAATTTCTTGTAATTTTGAATCTATGGCTGCATAAAAGAGGTAAACCTAGTAGTGTCGCTCAATGGTGATTTTCGAAACCTTATAGCCCGAGGCCTGTACGATGCTTGAGATATTATCTCTTTGAGATATTCTCTCTAACTCAAATCTTCATATCTTGGCAAAATATATTAATTTCGAAAATTATATCTAATATATATATACATAAATTTTGAAATATATATTATCTAATATTAATATATTTCGAAACTTTACGTGGTTACCATTTTACCCATCTAGGTACAATACCGATTATATTTATTGTCCAATAATCAAATATAAATATTCTTCATGTTGTCACAAAAGCATGCAATTGACAATTATTGGACAAGATCTGAACCAAATTACGACTTTCATTGGGCCGGGCCCATTAGGATTTCACGCAAATCGAGGCCACAAACTCGCCGTCGAGCCGCTGCCAGATGGTCGCCAAAGCCGAGAAGAACTCGGCTGCGGGTCCCCGCCGCACAGGTCGGTCGCGCCGGTTATGGCTGCGCGCGTCGTGCCGTGGCTATTCTCTAGCCCCGCGCGCGCTGCAAGGAATGTTGCGCACCTGAGGGCGCGCCCAGCTTTCTCGGCTAGCGGGGGCACCGCTCGCTTCGCGGTGCGCTGCATGCCCAAGGGCTCGCGCGCTGCAAGGGGTGCCGAGTGCGCGAGGGCACGCGTGGCGTTGGCAGTCGCGTGCCGCTGCGAAATCACCATGCGTCTGTGTGGTGAGCGGCGAACCCGATGGTGCGCCCGCCCAGTCCTTGTCATCCGAGAGTTGGGGGCGGCGGCAAGCAGTGCCGCCGCGGTCAAGGGAGCTGCAGACTGCCAAGCCTGCCGCTCGAATGGGGTCGAGACGTATGCGCCGTGGCCCGAGCCACTCGCGTCGTCAATCGACTCCCACTAACCTGGTTTGATTCGATCTTTTTCACATTCAGATTCCCGATCCGAGCCTTCTCCCTGATACCACTGTTGGGATCGGCCGGAGAAGTCCGAAATCAGGGGGAACGTGCGAAATTAAAATTTATTCCGGCGACCACGGTTCCCGAGGATCGCTCGGATGTGCGCGAAGATAGACAACATTTAAAAGCGACCTTAAACCACAACTAAGTAGGGTACAAGCCATGATACCTAGAAACGGGTGATGGCTCGCTAACATCCTTCTCCGCTCGTTGGGCACGTGTAGCTGTGGATGGGAAGATGGTCACGCCAATCTCGCAGTGTGTCTGGTCCGAGAATTCCCTTTAGATGATTATAGAAATTTCGACCACCGAGAGAATCCCGAGCAATGTTATTTTCAATTTTTGCTCAAGAAGAGAATGTGTATTTTTTTTAAAAATGCATAGTTGGATATTTATAGATTTTTGAAACCCTAAAGCCCGAGGCCCGTAAGGTAGTATTATCTCCTTGAGATTTTCTCTAGAAATAAAATCTTTTTCCAAATATATTAATTTCAAAAATTATATCTAATATATATACATTAATTTTAAAATATATTATCTAATACTAATATATATCAAACCTTATGTGGTAAATTACAATTTTACCCTTCTAGGTACAATACAAATTTTACCCTTCGAATATTTAATATTTATTGTCCAGTAATAAAATAAATATTGTTCCACCTAACTTATTATCTCCGGCCAAGACCAAATTAATATATTTATTTCGATCAAGTTCGAAATTAATTTATTATTTTCGGTTCCAACCGAAGCGGACTTCCAAATTCATTCTCTCTATTAATTGGCACTACCTTGGTGGTCCTTTTTAAGCCCGACTCTCTTGGTTCGTCTCAGTCATCACTTTTTAAAACTCACTGAACACGGCGCTATGATAATTTGCGAAATGGAAAATTACTAAACTACCCCCATGTCCCAACATGAGTTAGTTTAATGTTTTGGCCGAGAACTTTGTAATTTTTCGTCCCCGAAATTCTCACACGACATATACTTCGATTTAATCAAACTTGTGAATCTCGCTTGGAAGTTCAAGCCGGCAATCGCACTCCGTTGTCTTGACCGAATTTCGTTGCTGACTCATGCATTCGCAAATCGGGCCTAGAAAACTATTGACAAGTCAAAACCCCAAGGACAACTCCGTGTTGACCCTTTCGTGGTAAGGTTCACATAACCTTTGACAAGTCAAAACCCCAAGGACAACTCCATGTTGACCCTTTCGTGGTAAGGTTCACATAACCTACTATAGTTACTCTGTCGATCAGTTGACTTTCCAAGCATGGGATCGATCAATAATACGTGTTAGAGTCCAGATACAGAAAATCATTTGATTCATACTGTATCAATGTCACGAGCTCTCACTTTCCAACGTGAATGACCCACACAGTCACTTTTGACACGTCGACATATCAACTAATACTAATCTATCCGGTCACCCCAGCGGAGACTGAGACTTGTGGACTAATTCAACACTGGAGGCTAATAGGTCATCGATGTCCTCTCTCAGCCTAGCAGAATCGATGACTAAACTTCTACACTGTTAGAGTTTTATTTATTTATCTTTCTTACTGGATGCCTAAATAAAAAGTCGCATGCCTTACTTCTAATGAAAACCATATGAATTTGATATTTTATTTATTCAAAATCATTAAGTCGATTATAATAATACGAATCTGAATATTACATAGGTCGTAACCCTAATTCTGTAATCCTTGAAATGACATTCCGAGGCTGCATTCCTAATAAGCTCCCACTTGAACTCAATGCAACGTACTATGATACTTCAACCCCATATTCTCGAGGTGTCTATCAAACAATGCCTGTGACAAGGGCTTGGGAACGACTACGTTGTCCGCGGGCAATATTTTCTGCCTGTCTATGGAGCCGTTTTCAACGAACCATGCAATATGTGGTATTTTCTTTCAATGTGTTTGGATTTGTTGTGAGCTCTAGGCTCCCAAGCTTGTGCGATTGCTCTACTATTGTCACACCACAATGGAAGCAGACGATCCACTATGCCAGGGATGACCTGAAGTTCCTCCAAGAACTTTTTAATACAAATTCTTTCTTTAACTGCCTCAGAGGCTGCTATATATACTCAACTTCAGTGGTGGAGTCAGCAATCGTGCTCTGCTTGAAACTTTTCCAAGTAGCTGCTCCACCATTTAGCGTATAGACGAATCATGAAGTACACTATTCTGTCATCCACGTTCAATTGGAAATTCGAATTTGCATACCCATCCACTTCTAATTTCTTAATCCGTAAATAAGCATCATATCCTTAGTCCGCCTAAGATATTTCAATGCTCTCTACAGTCATCCATTGTTCCTTTCCCGGTTTAGCCTAAAACCTACTTATTACGCTCAGAGCGTAGGCTATGTCTAAGCGCGTGCAAAGCATCGCGTACATCAGGTTGTCGATTGTTGAAGCATAAGGGACTCCAAGCATCTCTTTTCAATTTTCCTTGCTACGAGGTGATATAGAATTTAAGAGATGCATCCCATGTCACATAGGTGAAAAACCCTTTGTTAGACTCGTCAATCTTAAACCGTTTAAGGACCTAGTTTAAATAAAAGGCATGAGATAATCCTATCATTCGATTCGCCATGTCTCTGAACAGTTGAATCCCCATAATGTTGGTTGCTTCTCCCAGGTGTTTCATGGAGAATTCCATCAAAAGCCACATTTTCACCTGAGATGGCATCCCGATGTCGCTTCCCATCAAAAGGATATCATCTACGTACAATACTACAAACGACACCATGCTCCCACTACTTTTTCTGTAGACTAATGGCTCATCTTTGTTCTTTAAAACCGTCATCCTTGACATCTTGGTCGAACCGAATATTCAACTCCTTGAAGCTCGCTTCAGTCCATAAATGGACCGATGAAGCCGACATACCTTATGAGTATCCTTATGAGACGTAAACCCCTTGGGTTGTTCCATATAGATCTCCTCTTTTATGAATATATTAGAAAGGCGGTTTTAACGTTTATCTGCAATATCTCATAATTGTGGTACACTGTTATAGCCAACAAAATTCGTATGGACTTAATCATCTCAAATGGTGAAAATGTTTCCTCAGAGTCTGCCCTATTTTTTACTATAGCTTTATGTTACAAACCTAGCTTTGTATATGGGTACCAGTCCGTCAGATCAAATCTATTTCTTGTAGATCCACTAAAAACCGATCGGTCTAAAATCATCGGTAAGGTCTACCAATGTCAAAACCTGGCTTGTATACATTGAGGCCATTTCTGCTTTCATAGCATGAAGCCATTTGACGAAGCCTTTATCCCAAAGTGCCTGGTCAGAGGTAGTATTCCCTCCGTCGCAGCATCTCCATACTCGACGTGTATCATACTGTACTTCGTACGCATGCGAGATACCTACCCGACCAACGCTGTTTTGGTTGCATCTATGACTGCTCATTCACGGTTGTCGTATATGTAGTTTATGAACGCAACTCGTCTCCAATTCTATGGGTTACGTTCCAGCCTACACCGCCCTCTTGAACGAACTCATCCTCGAGAAGATGGGCATGTAGCGCTACGATGACCCATTGGTCGTCGTGGAAGTAAAAGTCATACCCCATGGAGTCATCGGGGTATCCCACGAAATCTGCTTTCAGTGACCTTGATTATAATTTATATGTCTGTAGCTTTTTCACAAAAGTTGGGCAACCCTAGATTTTAATGTGATTTAATTAGCTAAACAACCATACCAGAAGATATGTGTAACTTATCATGGATCAAATCATTTCCAAAAGCATTCGATTTCTGCATTCGGCGACACCGTTCCATTGGGGTGTCTCGGGTGGCGTGAACTGCGCTATGATGTCATTCTCTCTAAGGAATTCATCGAACTCAGAATTCATGTATTCAACGCCTCGATCTGATCAAACGGTTTTAATAAGCTTCCCAATTTTTTTTCCTCTAACGCCTTGTATTCATTGAACAATTTAAGAGCTTTGGATTTTTGTCTCATCAAATATAATTTCAACGGGAGTGATCATCTGTAAACGGGATGAAGTAGTGGAATTACCACGAGCCGTTATACTGAACCGTCCACAAACGTCTGTATGAATTACATGTAATAACTCTATGGCCCTAGTGAAAGTCCCTGTCAAGGGCAAGTCATTTTTCCTAGAATACACAATTCGCAAGCCGGATAATGATATGATCCAGACAACTTAACCATTCTGTGTTTTTCTAACTGCTCGACATTTTGGTCGTCCTTATGACCAAGTCGTAAATGCCACATAAGTCGTTTGTTCGATCCAATCGAGGTTGTGGTGATTGTATTCACAATTTTAATTTTGTCTTCTATATTCAAGTAATATAAACATTTATAAGATTAGCATTTCCAAAACAAATATTTCCAAAAAGAATATGGCAAATATTATTGCTAAATCGAAACTCGTAACCGAGTCTGCTCAAAACAGGTAGTGAAATTATGTTCTTAAGCCCCTTACGCAAACTAAAACATCGAAAAGCGCTAAAATATAAGCAGAAGACAAAAAAAGATATATAGACCCTATATGACTAACCAAAACACTATGTCCGCTGCCAACCTTGATCCGTATCTTTCGATCTGCCAGCTTCATACTTCGATGTGGAAAGCACAAATGTGAGCGCTAGCTCCTAAGTCGAAGTATACACAATTAATAAACACACAATTTCCGAAACTTGTTTCATACCTGAAGCGCCTAAACCCTCAGTGCGCAACATTCCCTCTTCCAATGGCCCATCTGATTGCATTGGAAGCATTTGTCTGACTGTTTCGGACCATGCTGCTAGGCGCTTTTCTTTCTTGGCAATCCCTCATTGAGGCTTACCTAGCTTGCTTGATCTTCTTGGTGATCAAGAAACCGTTGCTACCTGTGCTACTTCCTTGGTAAATCTTATTTGCTTCTCAGCAATGATCAACAACTTGATCAAATAAGTCAAGGTTGTCGATTGCGTAGGGTATGTCTGAGTGTGCTAAACATCGCGTACATCAGGTTGTCAACTGATGAACCTAGGGGACTCCAACCGTCTCTTTTCGATCTTCCTCGCATAGGTGAAAAACCCTTTATTAGACTCGTCAATCTTAAACCCTTTAATGACATAGTCTAAATAAAAGGCTTGAGATAATCCTAACATTCAATTCGCCCTGTCTCTGAACTGTTGAATTCCCAGAATGCAGGTTGCTTCTCCCATGTCTTTCATTGTTAATTCGGTCAAAAGACACGCTTTCACCTCAGAGAGCATCCCGAAATCGTTTTCCATCAAAAGGTTATCATCTATGTACGTAACTAGAAATGACATCTTTGTCTTTATAAAACCGTGGTCCTTAACAACTTGGTCGGCCGAAGATTCCAAATCCTCGAAGCTTGCTTCAATCCATAAATGGACCGATTAAGCCGACATACCTTATGATCATCTTCTTTAGACGTAAACCCCTTGGGCTGTTGCATATAGATCTCCTCTTTTAGTAATCCATTAGAAAGGCAATTTTCAACGTCTATCTACCAGATCTCATTATTGTGGTATGCTGCTATAGCCAGCAGAATTCGTATGGATCATCCCAACTGGTAATAACATTTTCTCATAGTCTATGCCCTATTACCCTAGCTTTCTGCTACAATCCTAGGTTTGTATATGTGTATTCGTCAGATCAAATTTTTTTCTTGTAGATCCTCTTAAAAACGATTGGTCTTAAAACATCGAGAAAGTTTACCAATGTCCAAACCTGGTTTGTATACATTGAGTCCATTTCTGCTTTCACAGCATGAAGCTATTTGACGGAGTGTTTATCCCAAAGTGCCTGGTCAAAGGTAGTGGGATCATCACCGATGATTCCCTCCGTCGCAGCATCTTCGTGCTCGACGTGTATCATACTGTACTTCGTACGCATGCGAGATACTCTACCCGACCAGTGCAGTTTCCGCTGCGTCTCTGACTGCTCATTCACGATTGTCGTATCTGGAATTTCTGAACGCAACTCATCTCTTATTCTAAGGGTTACTTCTCAACCTACATCGCCCTCTTGAACCAACTCGTCCTCGAGAAAATGGACCTGTAGCGCTATGATGATCTGTTGGTCGTCGTAGAAGTAAAAGCGATACACCATGGAGTCCTTGGGGTATCCCACGAAATCTGCTTTCAGTGACCTCGATTATAAGTTATTTGTCTGTAGCTTTTTCACAAAAGCGAGGGCAATCCTAGATTCTAATCTGATTTAATCTAGCTTACGACCATTTAAAATTTTGTATGGTGTTTTATCCAAACATTTTGAAGGAATTCTAGAAAAAATATAAACGGTTTGAAATGCGTAACCCCATAGAGATAACATAAGGTCTGTGTAACTTAGCATGGATTGAATCATTTCCAAAAGCGTTGGATTTCTGCATTCGGCGACACCGTTCAATTGGGGTGTCACGGGTGGCGTGAACTGTGCTATGATGTCATTCTCTCTAAGGAATTCATCGAACTCAAAATTTACGTATTCACCACCTCGATTCGATCAAACGGTTTTAATAAGCTTCCAAGTTTGTTTTTCCTCCATCGCCTTGTATTCCTTGAACAATTTAAGAGCTTTGGGTTTTTGTCTCATCAAATAGAATTTTTCGTAACGGGAGTGATCATCTGTAAACGGGATGAAGTAGTGGAAATTACCACGAACTGTTATATTGAACTATTCCCAAAAGTCTGTATTAATTACACGTAATAGCTTTGTGGCCCTAGTGAAAGTCGTTGTGAAGGGCAATTTGGTATTTTTTTTCCCACAGTACACAATTCGCAAGCCGGTTATTGATCTGATCCCGACAGCTTAACCAGTCTGTCTTTTTCTAACTGCTCGACATTTCGGTCGTTCGTGTGACCAAGTCGTAAATGCCACATAAGTTGCTTGTTCGATCCAGTCGAGGTTGTGGTGATTGTAATCACAATTTTTATTTTGCCTTCTACATTCAAGTAATATAAACCATTTATAAGATTAGCATATCCAACACAAATATTTCCAAAATAAATATTGCAAATATTATTGCTAAATCGAATCTCGTAACCGAGTCTGCTCAAAACACGTATCGAAATTATGTTCTTAAGCCCCTTAAGCAAAACTAAAACATCTGAAAGTGCTAAAATATAACCAGAAGACAAAACAAGAGATCTATACCCTATATGACAAAACACTATGTCAGCTACCAACCTTGATTGAATCTTTCGATCTTCCAGCGTCCTACTTCGATACAGACCCTAGTTGAAAACACAAATGTGAGCGCTAGCTCCTGAATCAAGAATCCAAGAAGTATACAATGTTAATGAACACATAGTTTTAGAAACTTGTTTCATACCTGAAGCGCCTGAAACCTTCAGCGCGTCATTTCCACTTCCAATGGCCTATCTTTGTTTGTCGCCTTGCCTTTCCTCGTAATCCATCATTGAGGCTTACCTAACTTGCTCGATCTTCTCGGTGATCGAGAAATGGTTGCCAATAGTGCTAGTTCCTTGGTCAATCTTATTTGCTTCTCAGCATTGATCAACAACTTGATCAAACCAGTCAAGGTGTAGTGTCGTCCGTTCTCTCCACAACTTTCAGTGAATTTGTCGAACGAAGGTGGTAGAGACTTACGATGAAATCTATTATCATCTCGTCGTTTACGTCAAATCTAAGAGCCTTCAGTCTTTCGACATATAAAATGAGCGCAAAAAATGGATTTTAAAATCAGCTCCCTCTTGGAGTTTCAAGAGAAATAATCTCTTTGAGATGACATATCAGACATCCCTACACTCCTGGCCAAAGATGTCCACCAAGTGAACAAGAATCTCGCACGTTTCAATGCACTTATGAATAAGAGTTAGCCCATAGAACATTGATACAAACGCATATGCCTTAACTCTCATGGCATCTTTTAGCGGTGACATAGTAAACCTCGTCATCGACTGTCGATGCTTCCGTCGGCTTCTGCGGGACGGCATTGTTGAGGATGTACTCCAGCTCTTCGAATCTGAGAACAATTCTCAACTTTTCGGAGCAAGTTCATGTAGTTTGGTCCAACCAACAGTTGTTCTTCCAACAGTTTTAGAAGTGGGTTCGTCATAATAAAAATTCACAGAAAGAAAATATAACTTCATATAATAGACACATATCGGGATCATGTAAAATTCGATCAAGCACAAGACTTTCAATTTTTTCTTGACTCCCACTATTTTTATCGAAAACCATTCACCCGATCAGATTTTTGGAAACCTCGTTGAAAGTTTCACAGAAGTGTTGAGGTCCTCACATAAGTCTAAGCAAACCTAAACCTAAAGGTTTGTTGGTCCATTCAACCAAATAAAGTCGTGCTCCACACAAATTTATCAATTATATGTTTCAACATTGTCTACAACTAGGAACCCCCACGGTAAACTCTACATATCAGGTGTGAACTTCTTAAGTTTTACCTATCAACCTCCGGCTCAATCGTCAGACTAAGAAACTCCGCACTTAGGATATTTACTTTGTCATGCGGTCGTGTGGTATTTGAGAGCGGCGCCTTCAATGACGCACTAGAAATTGCTCACTATAGATGTGAGCAATTGACACCGATAACTCGGAACAAATCACACTGACCCCTTAGTCATAGTAATCTCAAGCTTGATAGAAGACGAGAACCAATATCCTTTTTTCACTTAGTATTTATCTAACAGAAGAATTCTCACAGAGTCACGAGCACGTAAGCATGCGATGTTCCTAATCTAATACTAACATGCATACTACCTAGTCGGCCAAGTTACGTATCAAAACTAACATGCCTTCTAGTTACGAAAAAATATCGTTCACGTTCTCACATAAGCATGTAATTGACAATTATTGGACAATTTCCGAAAAAAATTAGCGCTTTCATTGGGCCGGGACCATTTGGGTTTCACGCAAATCAAGGTCACACACTCGCCATCGAGCCGTGGCCGGAGGACCGCCGAAGCCAAGAAGAACCCGACCCAGGTCTCGCAGGCTATGGCCGCGCATCGGATGGTGGGTCAAGGTGAGGGGAGGCTTATAGTGGCTACGGTTTGTGACGTTACGGTAGTATTGGTTGATGAGGGAGCGGTAGTATGGGCTACCGAGGTAGCTTCTTTCTTAGATTCAGAAGCCTCCGGTTGGGTGGTTAGGTAGTTTGGGTGGTGGTGGATGAGGTGACCTGCTGCGTCGGGGGCTTTTTCCTTTATCTCTTCTCCCCCTCGGGACGTCTCTCATCTTCCGAGTCGTCACACAGTCGCTTAGACTGTTCCGCCGCGGCGTGGCAAGACAACGGGGTCACGAGCCGAAGCTTGATGTCCTGCTCTCGCTTATTGAGAAAGAGAGCGGAGTACACTCGGGCCAATAGGATTTCGTGGAGTTCTTCGATGGAAACGTCCCACGGACCCAGTTCGGATGGGTGAGTTGGCGGAGCGAAGGGAGGAGGCTCAGCAGTGGCGGGCTCAGTGGCTGGGGCCTTGCCTTTGTCTCAGGCGGAGAATTCGATGGCATTATAGACGCTGGTCATTATTGAGTTCTCGAGAGTCTTTGAAAATTCCGCTAGCCTGGCCTCCGTCACGAACGGGAAAACTAACGACACGGAGCCACTAAGGTGTTTCGTCATCAGGATGTCAGAGTATGTAGCTGATATGTCGCCTGTTTTCACGGGACTTGAAAAATTGGAGCCACTCAGGCTCACCGTTGGCATCGATACTGATAGTGGCTCAGTTCGACGTCCCATTGCAGCAGCTGTAGGAATTTTGATCGCTGAGGGACTTCCGCTCAATCCCTGACTGTCAGCCATCCAGGAGACACTGAAGAGCGTTCTTTCCAGATCACCAACATCAGGAAGTGCAGTAAAGTTTGTATGTATCCTAGGAAAGGTGAAAAATGTGGATGATGAGGACATTGGACACGATGTGCTGAATAAGGGTGCAATATGAGGCAAGGGACTGCGAATTTCGACATCTACCGCCTCCGAATGAGGCGGTGATGACATGTTTGGCTCCTCGTGACCAAGTGAAACAACCATCTGTTGAGAGATGGTTGAGTAGCTCTGTTCGGTTATTTGCGCGGTTGGACCAGATGTCGCGTCTTCTACCAGAGGGAGGAAAATGTAGTCTCATGTACCGAGGGCCTGGGTGCAGGTAATTTGTGGACTTAAGGACGGAGGAGTTTGGCTGCTACGTTGTTTTTTACGACGTTCATGTTGGCGACTAACGGCATCACCTTTCAATTTTTTCTTTTGTTTACGAGCGGAGAATGTTGTGCGTCCTATACCTAGACTGGGTTAGGCGGGTAGGCTTGCTCTAGGGGTAGGTCCAACTAGGATATGTTGCACCATAGGAACCTCCACGAGCATGTTCTTCAGGAATGGACATCGCCCCCGGTCGAATTTAGTCGTGGAAGAGTGGAGAGAGCCGAGTTTCGGTGGTTGGTATCCTTCGAATGGATCTCGTCTCTCGATCTCGGGACCGGTGTCCATGAAGTGCTTGACGAAGATGGGGAGCCACCTCAGGTATGAAAGCACTTTCTTTGTTGAGGGGAGGTCTCGTCGTCGGAGTTGATCTAGTAGGTCCGACCAGATAAGTTGAACGACATCGTACTTTTTGTTAAAGACGATGCCGTGGAAGATTAGCACGATGTTGCAGTTGCATCTGTCAGCACCGCTGTGTTTTGGAGACAAGCACTTGTTGACGATGAGAAAAAGGGTCTGCCAAGGTTGAGGAATGTCCTTGTCGATGAAGTTGGGACGGTGGATGGTGTTGTCCACGTCGGGTTTGTAGCCCATGAAGAGGAAGTCTTGTTGGAGTTCATCTTCACTGGGTATGAGTCGAACTTTAGGGAAAAGGGTAGTTAAAAAGTGAACGGATGATGGTATGGTTTAGTACGACCGGGGTTCGGTCGATTTCTGCGGTGGGGACGTTTGTGTTTTGTCGTGAAGTTGGATTTGTAAGAGTGGCGCAAAACTGTTGAACGTACACTTCTAGGACGCACTCGGAGATGGTGAATGCAGTTTTAATTTGGTGGTTGCATAGGATTGAAGGATAATAGGGTCGAGGCATATGGCCGTTTCGAAATCTAGTTCGATGTTGTTTGGAAGACAGTGTGCCAAACTTGTTCGGGGAAGTATATCTTCAATATCATGTACCATTTTTTGTTCTGAAAATAGATCAAGAGAATGCTAGTGCATAGAACGTATATTCGTATAAAGTTGACCCGATTTTATTACAAAGTCAAAGGTGATTTGAATGAAAATCGATATTGGGACTTACAAATGCTTTAGCACTTCGCAATATTTTTACTTTAGGAAACTTCGGACATAAGAAAATTTCAAATTCAATTCATGTTTGGAGAGATTTTCAGGAAGGTAATGAAGCTCGACGAGAATTTAATTTTCGTGTAATGCAATTTGAAATTCGGGTGTCGATTTTCGGTCAACACAAAAGCCGAATGGGTAAGATATAATATTCAGAATGTTTTTCCGTTATTTACCAAATAAGAATCAAAAGATAGCTTTAAAGCATAATGATTGAAGAACACCGTTTACTATGTGAAAAGTGTGTCTTTTCTTTTAGAGAAGGTACAAGGTGGCTTCCTTTTAATTTCATTTGATTTGATCACCTCTGTAGATTCAACAAAAGGCATAAGCTTTTCCAGACTTAAGCCAAAGTGTTTAATATCGTATAGAGGAAATAATTCATCTTTCGATGGGTTCGTTTTACTTTGGAACCTCAAACCTTCGCGAGGATTGTAGAATTGTACATCTTTCGGTTGGTTGAGAAAGATGGTTTGATCGGTTTGACCTCTTTTGGTAATAAGGTTCTTCAATTGTTTGACCTTCTTATAGAGTCTAACGCTTTCTTTAGTGATCAAGTCGTATTGAGAAGTTACGTTTACACGTTCTTCTTCGTTATCCTTCAAATTTTTACTATCGCTAACATGTCTTTTTCTCTACATTTTTTGCTATGTTTTTTACTTTAGATTCTGAATAGGCTAAGAATTCCATAAGAATAGTTATCTCTTGTTGTTGTTTGTTTAGTAGGGCATAATTATTGTCAAATTTTCTTTTTATTCCAGAGTAATCCCTACGTTGCATGGAAATCTTGTGTATTCTGTGTCTCAGCTCAAGGAAATCTTTAGGGGATGGAGTGTATTCCTCAAAGTCAGAAGCGGAGAGATCAGTTCTGTCGGAGCAGGAGCCTAACGCTTCTTCATCTGATCCATAGTCCTTGCTATTGACTATGAAGGTATTTCCTTCTTTTCCTCGTCAGACGTGTCCCCAAGCCAATCCTCTTCCTCAGCTACCAAAACAATTCCTACATCTTTACGCTGGGACAACTGAAGCTTACTCTTGTAGTACTCAGTGTCCTTCATCTTAGGTCTCTAAAAGTCCTTAGCAAAGTGACCCGATTTTCCACAGTTAAAGCATTTTCTTTGGAGCTTCAGTTTCCTTAGTCTCGGTTTGCTCGGGGGCGATGGTTTTTTGTTTACCGTTGGATGTTCGTTGCCTGTTGTAGGAAGATGATGACTTCTTGGAGAATTTCTTATTCATCATGTTTGAGAGCATGGCCACTTGCTTCTTCAGATCGTTGAGTTCTTCGTCGGATTCAGAGTCCGAGTCAGCATTGTCTGAAGAGTCGGATAAGAAGACTTGTTTTCCTTTAGAAGCCTTCGAGCTTTTGTTGGTAAAGAGAGCAACGGGTTCCACATAAGCATTTACTTTTCCTTCATATCTGATTTCCTTGGCGTACTCGATGTATTGAGAGAGGTTATCATGCAGGCATGAATGTGTATGGAATCCAAGTATTTGTTCTGCTACTTGATCAAAATAGCAGTCATGCCCCACTCGGGTTGAAGTGTGGAGAGAAAATTTATGTTGTGCTCGAAGTTTGACCATTGGATGTTGATCTTCATCATCTCATTGACAATAGTCAAGTACTAAAGGTATGTTTCTAGAAGATCTTCCCCTTCCTTAGCTCTGAAGAAATCGTAGGTAGTAAGAGTGTTTGATTTCTTGGACAGGGTGCTGACATCTGTCACGACCAGCATCTTCTAAACTTCGTCCCAAATTTCTTTGGCAGTGAACATGATGTCCACCTGGATGTATACGTCGTTCAGAAGCGACTGGAGGACGTAGTTTCTAGCAAGCTTGTCAGCTCTGACCCGCGTCAAAGTAACGACTAGGATGCTTGAGGGTTTTTCTCTCCAAGAGAGGAGGGACTGCGTTAGGCAGAGCATCAAAGACGGTTCAAAATTGAGTTGGCGCGTCGAAGATAGAAGAGAACATGTCATCGGCGAGGTCACCATCCTTGATTTCTATGAAGTTGATGAAGCGATTTTTCCGAATGTCATACTCGCCTCATCTTAGCATTGGGGGCGAGTGTCAGATCCTATCACAAAGGCGTCCATGATGTTTGGTAATGATCGTGTGAAAGAGATCTGTGAAATGAAAGGTTAGTTTCGAACAATTATATTCTAAGTGTCGAAAAGTTTGAGTAAGAGATATTGATTAAATTAGAAGAGAGTGTTCAAAGTCTTTAAAGTGAAAAATTGTTGAATTTTAGACTTAAAAGTTTCTTAAAAAATTGTTAAATGATTCTCGGGCAAGGAGTAAATTAAATTTGTCAAACGGCGAGAATTGTGAATTTTGTGGGTTTATTTTCGGTCAACATTTCAGTTGAAATTCGTTTAACAAAAGTTGAAAATAAGGTAAGTATGAATTTTGGGTAGTACGTGCTATAGGATAAATTTGTCCGAGAATTTATGAATTTCGAGCAGATATATTGCAAAATTAGGGCAGAAAAGTATCTTATAAAATTTGAGTAAATAAGACGAATATTACAAAATCGGGTAAGGCTAGCCAATATTTGAAAATCATGTATTCCTGGTCGAAATTTAAAAATCGGGTAATCTTGGCCTAAATTTGAAAATCGTCGAGAGTTTTCAAAATCGACATTTTAGCTGCAGTAACTCGATTACTTGCCATATGGATCTTAGGGGGTGTTTGTTTTGGGGTGATCCTCCAATCACGTGATCCCACCATCACCTCCTTCGTGTGTTTAGCCGGGGTGATGAACCATCACCGTGATGGAGGATCACTTAGGTGATCAAAACGGGGTGATATCCCAGCTTTTGGATCACCTCCAAAAAGTAGGGTGATCCTCCATCACCCCGGGTAGGTGATATTTTTAAAATTATTTTAGACATAATTACCCCTTATATTTTAACATTCATTCCGTATATACCCTTATTCATATTTTTAATTACACAACTAATATATTTAAATGTTAAAAATATATTTATGCTTAAACAATAAAAGAATTACATTGAAAATTATATATAATTAACTTATAATTAATACATAATTTAATAATATATGTTTAAAGCTTAAAAAAATAAAAAAAATTATTGAGGAATTATATAAAATATTTATAAATAATGCTTCAAAAAATTTATACTTAATATTGAAACATTAATCATTATCACGTAAAATATCACCTCAAAATGAACATGTTAACTCATTTTACATACATAATATACATATAAGTAAATATGACATTTATACAACATCACCCCATGCACCACCTGGATAAACAAACACAATATTCAAATATCACCCTGATGTGAAAAATGACATATCACCCCAAAACAAACATGGTGATGATATTTCACCTTGATCCACATCACAGTGACACTCACATCATCGTGATGTGAGTATCACCGTGATGTTTGATCACATCAAACAAACACCTCCTTAAAAGAGTTTCTGTCATCACTTAAGGAAATATGAAACCAGAAAAAGGTAGCTAACAAGCCCGAGGATTAGGCATCCGATGACTAATCCAATAAGGCTCACGAATTTCAGCGGCTATTATAGCCGCTGTTATATTTTTTTCATTTTCGTCCATGGACCAAATGTAATTATTTTTTTACATTTCAACATTTACACAAAAATAATATAAATAGCGCATCATCTTCATTATTTTTTCATATCCAACTCTCTCTATCTCTCCCAAATAAACTCTCTATAATTATTATTGTCAGAATATTATTTCTACATACATACTTTTACACACTTCAATTCACAAACTCCACATACCAGGAACAATTTTTTCTACTAATATTGTGTCGTCATCTAAAAACGAAAACAACGATATTTTTTTATGTAGGTGATTTCGGTAGCGAGCTACGTTTTGGGACCTGGACCAACGTCGATGACAAGGAAACGGATGTACCGACTCCTCCGCCAAAGGGAGAGGGACCGAGCCAAACATCAACAATGACAACGGGGAAGAGGAAACCTTTATAGAGACAACTAACATCTAAGATATGGACAACTGCGGCAGCAACAACCATCTAAGGTTCATCAAAAGTATGGAAGAAAAGTTGAAGAAATATTGGAAAAGTAGCCTAATTATCCGTGACTTGCGGCTTGACTCGAGCCAAGCTGTGGTAGTGAGGCCAGAGTATTAGCCAAAGTTTCTTAAAGAGGATGTTGAAGAACAAAAAGATTTATTTAATTGATATCTCTAATTGTTTCTCTCTCCCGATCTTCAAACTCAATATTCGAACGAAGATAATTCTCGAGATTTCTCATTCGAATATCTAGAATTCATGCTTAGATTGATTGCTAGTTGATGAAATAAGACCTAACAATTGGTTCAAAGCGGATCGTGATCGCTTTTTGATCAAATTCGCTATCTAAGATCAAAATAATTTTCCAGATTTTTCGATCGAAAAACTTACGTGAAATGTATTTTGATCAATGTGCCTAATTTTTGCGAATTTTATTGATGATCTTGCTGATTAAGTGATAGATTATATGTTAGGAATGAATTACGTACTGATTTCAATCGCTTAGAACAACCGATTATTGCAGATTTTTTATTTCGATCGATATTTGTGTTTGCGATTAAGTTTTGAATACGATTTGATTTTCTTCATAATCGATATATTTTGCTGTAAAACGTGGTTAATCTTGTGTTTGTTCATATTCAGAACTTAGAATCGAGTGATTATCCATAATCTCATCACCTAACTTTAACGTTTCGGTTGAATATGGATTTTCATTGTTCCATTGAACTTGAAGGTTAAAAAAACTTGGCTCGAAAAATATTTTTCGAATAAGTTTTCAGCCAAAAAGTTTTTCGATACTCACACTGTTTTTCGTGAGTTTTTCGATACTCACATTGTTTTTCAATAATTAGCTTTTCGATTCCTACATAAATATCTTTTTCGAGTATAACAACGCGAAATTTTTTTACGACAAATACTATTTTTCCTTGATAGATATCTAATTTTGACATGAAAAACTTATTTTACTATTACAAGTTCTCAAGATTTTCGATCATCTATATTTTCGAGTCAAAATTTAGCGAAAACATACTTCGATCGAATAATTCACACTCGAAAAACTTTTAGTCAACAGTTTGAGTCAAACTTAACAAAATTTTTCGATTACAAAATTTTCGATAAAAGTTTTTGCGATCAACAAAATTATTCGACAAACTATTTTTCGATAGAATGTTTTCTTTGCAAAACCTTTTCGTTTGAAAAATAATTTTCGATAAATATACCACGAAAAACTTATACGATCGAAAATCTTTTTCGATTATAAGGTTCGAAAAATTTTGAAATCGGAAAACTTATTGCTCGAAATTTTTTTCGACTACTGAACCTTCAAACACACACCCATTTTACACTGATCTTAATTTTTTTTGAAAATGAAAAATCATAATTTTCAAAACTTACGAAAAAAATTTCTCTCTGAATTATCTTCTTCGATACTTAAAATTTTCGATCATAAATTCAAAATTCTTTAGCAAAATTTTGAAGTATCAATTCTTATATCAAATATTTTTCGCAATCAAACAATTCCTCTTAAAAACCGAAAAATAGGTTTGAAAAGGAAATTGCTTAAAGTACGAGCCAAACATTACTAAAGAAGTTTTTCACTTGTGAAGCACTTTTATCATTTCAATTCCAAACTTTCACGAGATCCTACCAATCAACTACAAATTGATGCTTACTCACTTGAAAACGACGTCCGCACTCCAATTCTACGATGAGGCGAATACACCGTATGGAGAAGCCGATTCATGAACTTATTGGAAACAAAAGATCAAGCTACAAATTTGATAGGTTCTCTTCAAGAAGGTCCCGCTCAATTTTGGCTTATCCAAGAAGGCAATGCCACTAATAATCCTCCCATTCCCGCCACTAGAAGACTCAAAATTCCTACTGAATACACTGAAGGGGAGCGATTAAGAGCCAAAGCAGATCTCGGAGCCAAAACTTTCCTAATGCAAGGCATTCCGAATGACATCTATATGCAAATAGATAGTCTATCTAGTGCCAAGGCTATGTGGGACGAGCTCCACAAAATGATGCAACGGACTGAAGTCGGAGTGAAGGCTAAGAAAGCGAATATTCTTACCGTTTATGACTCCTTCAAATCAAAGATAGTGGAAAATGTATACGAACTCTATGAACGCTATTTAAGTCTTCTTAACGAGATGAGGAAAATAGACATCTTGAAGACCAATATGGAGGTCAACATCCGATTTCTCTCTTTTCTTGAACCGGAGTGGAAGAGAATATTCATGCAATCCGTCAAAATAAGGATTTAGACGAAATGGATATCCACGCCATCTTTGATAATCTCGCTCAACACGAGGAAGCCATTAGCGAGATACAAAAAGAACTAAAGGGCAAACAGTCGAAGACTCTATAGCTCTAGTTTTGGAAAGAAAAACTAGTCGATCTCGTAGAGATAAAAGCATCAAGTTGCCAAGTTCTTCCGAAGATAAAGATGAGTCAGAATCGGATTTCGAGCCCGATATGAAAGAGTTCAAGAAACAATTGGCTCTCATTACTAAAATGTTGAGCAAAAAGTTCTATAAAAGGAAAACCTCCTTTTCGGCTAATAGACTTCGGACCTCAAGCTCTAAGCACATGGAAAGACCACCCGAGTCGTCAGAATCCAAAAACGCCAAAGAACCACAAAAATGCTACAATTGTGGAAAGATAGGGCACTTCGCCAGAGAATGCAATCTTCCTAAGAAGAAAGACGCCAATTACTACTCCAAGAAATTCCAACTTATCAATCAAAGGGAAGTTGGAGTAGCTCTATTGGCCGAACAAGAACACTGGCTAGAAGACACAAAGGATTCTGACAACGACAATCTAGCTCTTATGACATTTCTTAACGATGCCTCAGGCGAAAACTCATTGAGCAGGTCCGACGAAGAAGACAAAGCATCAACCTCATCTCAAGAGGTAGTTTCACCCGAATCTACATTATTAATCATGTTAGAATCTTTACAAATTAAATATGCTAACATGAAAAATAAGCGGAAAAGTACAAAAGAATTAGTGGAGAGACTAGCCCTTAGTGAAATTAATTCTAAACGCAACTAGATAAGAAAATTCACCTAGAAATTCTCTTATCTAATGCTAAGGAAACAATACATAGTCTTGAATCTAGGTTAGCAACTTCTGAGACAAAAATCAACGATCGTAGTAAGACTCTTAGCGATTGTCAGAGAGATTTAGAAATTTCTAGAAAAGGAAATCTCTGACGAACGTAAGAAGTTTTACTATACGATTAAGACTTTAAACGATCTTCCAATAAAAATGGGGCAAATGGATCAGAGTATCTTTCTAAATCAACCTCATGATATAGAATTTTATAATCTTATAGAATGCTTAGGTTTTAACAATCCTTGTAGCTTGAAAAAGATAAATGTCAAACAATTATATGTTATCAAGTACATGGGTATATGATTAACTTCTTTAATGACTTTTACTATTTCTTCCGAAATAAATGCGTTAGAAGATTCTAAACGAAAAGCCATAAATAGGACTGACATCCCCTTTGAGTACACCGATTTGAATAATAGTTACAAGACACGGGAAATTAACATGTCTAATGATTATAATTCATTATATCCTTTAGAAGATCTTCCTAAAGTTAAGGACGAAAATATTGATCATTCTAAAAATTATACTTTCTATTATATTCCCGCTATTATTAAGATAATAGGTTATTTGAACGCTTTCTTAGAGAAAGAAATAAAGAATTTCAAAGCAGAAAAGAATGAGCTTTTATTGGAGATTTCTAATCACTAAAATTCCTCAATTTTAAAATCTTGTCCTGATTTTATTTTGAAAGAAAAATCATTAATTAACGACAAGATCAAATCTAAAAAAACACCTCCCATTATTTTATAAAATATTTTAAAATAAGAAAGATCTTTTTAAAAAGCGTAAAGGGAGGAAAAGAGTCCTTAAATGCTTCAAAGGCGAAAAAGATTTTTGCTAATTCTTTTTCTACTCGATCCACAGGTAAAGTAGTTAAGGAGATGAAACATGCAAAGAAGAGAGTGCCTAGCATAGAACTTAAGAAGAAAAATGAGAGAAATGACTTATTTTCAAAACTTTCTTCTGTATCAAAAACTAAGGACACTCGTAAGAAGACAGTCGTTTCTAATTTTCATGTTGTTGCTTCAACTTATGCTTTAAATTTTGAAAACGGCTCTACTTCTAAAAGCAAAATCCATCATTCTAAGACAAACGCAAGTCTTAAGTCTCGTAGAAAACAAGATCCGGCTATTAAGCAAGCTTATAGCTCGATATATTCTTGCCCTCATCTAAGGTACCCAGTCCTATGTACACTCGGCTAAACACGTTAGGAGACTAGTTAGAGAAAAGATTTTCTCATGCACTAAGACTGATAAGACATTTGTTCAAGCTGAAATTAATCTCCCATGTAAGGTTTACCCTCAATGGGTTCCTAAGACACCATCTAGGCCAACGCAAGCCAACAAGGCCAAGTTGCCTAAAGAGGTACCACTTAAACCAACTACTAATAAGTTAGTTTGGGTACCTAAGAGCTCCAATGGTTTAGGAACCAAAAATGAACAAACCTTAACTACTAAATCTGTTAATCCCTAAGTGGGTACCTAAGTTTCTCTAAAATATTTCTATGCAGATCTATCATGTGTGGTATCTATATTCCGGTTGCTCCACGCACATGTGTGGAAATCAAGAACTGTTGAGCAACTATCAAGACCGTTACAACGGAAAAGTCAGATTCGGTAACAACGATTCAGCTCCAATACTAGGCTTTGGAGATATCCTTCTGAAGAATATGACAATCAAAGATGTCTCTTACTTCAAGGTCTTAAACACAATCTGTTCAGCATAGGGCAATTTTGTGACAAAGGGTTTCAAGTGGTGTTTCTTGCGGATCAGTGCAGAATCTTAAATAGTCAGAATCAATAACTTCTTACAGGATCACGAAGATCAAATCTATACACCATAAATCGGACAACAGTACGACCTTCGACAGCTGTTTGCTTCATATCACAGACTACAATCAAGAGGAACATTTTATGCATCAACGTCTATCTCATCTAAATCTCAAAGTTCTTCACAAACTCTTTATCAAAAGGTTGGTCAACGGTCTACCAAATATTTTCCTTCATCAAGAGCATCATTGTTCGGCTTGTCAAATGGGAAAAATAAAGCGAGCGTCACACAAACTCAAGCAAGTAGCTTCCACATCTTGACCGTTGGAATTATTACACATGGACCTTTGTGGACCAATGAAAACACAGAGTATCAACGGGCGTAAGTATGTGCTAGTAATCGTAGACGATTATTCTCGCTACACTTGGACAAGATATCTCCGAACTAAAGATGAGACTGGAGACTTGATAATAAGCTTTGTGAATACGACTCAGAATCTCCTGCAAAAGAAGATCCAAGTAATCAGGACTGACAATGAGACTAAATTCAAGAATCAACGTCTCCACAACTACTATCAGTCACTTGGAATTAACAATTTTCAGCCGCTAAAACGCCGTCAACAAAATGGCGTCGTAGAACCGAAGAACCGGACTTTAGTTGAAGCTGCAAATGCTAATACACTCCGGTCTCCCTCACTTTCTATGGGTTGAAGCAGTGAGTACATCGTGCTTTATGCAAAATCGGACGATTATTCACAAATGTTTTGGAAAGACGCCGTACGAGATAATAAATCAAAGGATTCCGAATATCTCTTTCTTCAAAGTCTTCGGGTGCAAATGCTTTGTAGCCAACGATCGAGAGCATCAAAACAAGTTCGACCCTAAAGCATTTGAAGCCGTATTTGTTGGATATTCATCCACTTCTAAACCATACAGCGTCTATATCAAGTCTTCTCGTACTATTTTAGA
Organism: Linderniella brevidens; assembly: GCA_004919715.1. Lineage (NCBI taxonomy): Eukaryota > Viridiplantae > Streptophyta > Magnoliopsida > Lamiales > Linderniaceae > Linderniella > Linderniella brevidens. Next base: position 9,872,051 of record SWDC01000148.1, read on the forward strand.
AAGCTACAACGTCACTTTTCAAGAAGTGCAGAATTGGCTTCTGAACAAAACAGTTCAGAACTCGGGCTTATAGGCGTGTTGGTACAAACTCAGCAAATTCCGACAAAATCTACCGCAACGTCGGAAGAAGCAATTCCCGTCGATTTGGAAGATTTCGATTTTTTATTTGAACATTTTTATAGAAACGAGTCTCAAATGCATGCTTCGTCTCATTCTATACCAAGCAGCGCACCTTCTCCTTCTACGACTTAAATTAATATTGAGATTCCGAAACCTCAAACTCCAACAAATGTTCCAGAGTCTCCAAATTCTGAATCTTCAACTAGTGCTGCATCTCATACAAATCTCGATACGGAAATTCCTTCTAATTCAACTTCCGAAAATGAATTTCGCTATTACGAATGATCAATCTATCAATTCAAGATGTCCCGATCTAAAAATCAACGATGGATCTACTTCGGTTCTTCCTCATGAACGCAAGTGGACTCAAGCTCATCCTATCAAACAAATAATCGGTGATCCTTCAAGTGGAGTACGCACTAGGACATCTACTCAAAGCGGACTATTCACGTGCTTCTTAAGCCAAAACGAACCGCTTAAGGTAGCCGAGGCCCTTAAAGACACGGATTGGATGATTGCAATGCAAGATGAACTCAACCAATTCGACCGTCTACGAGTTTGGACACTTGTTCCTCGATTGCATGGCAAAAAAATTATAGCAACTAAATGGATTTTCAAAACTAAGAAGAATGAGAACGTTGAAATTATCTGGAATAAAGCACGACTCGTAGCCAAGGGGTACAATCAACAAGAAGTATTGACGACGACGAGACGTATGCTCTGGTTGCACGTATTGAAGCTATTCTATTATTTCTAGCATATGCGGCTCATAAAGACTTCAAAGTCTATCAAATGGATGTCAAAACCGTCTTTCTCAACGGCATGTTAAAGAAAGAAGTCTACGTCGCTCAACCCGAAAGGGTTTGTGCACGAAAATCATTCGAATTATGTCTATCGATTGGATAAAGCTCTCTACGGACTAAAACAAGCCCCTCGTGCTTGGTATGATGTTCTGAGCGAATTTCTAATAAAGTCCAAATTTATTAGAGGAACAATCAATACGACACTTTTCATCAGAAAGCAAGGCAAGGACTTGATAATTGTTCAAGTATACGTCGATGACATCATCTTCAGCTCGACTAATGAACGCCTCTGTCAGAAATTTGGTGATCTAATGAAGACCAAATTCGAGATGAGCTTAATGGGAGAACTCCAATTCTTTCATGGATTACAAGTCAAGCAACTCGAAGATGGAATATTCATCAGTCAAACCAAGTATATCCGAGATATTCTGAAGAGATTTAATCAAGACAAGAGCACACCTATGAATTATCCCATGTCAACAAACTACAAATTGGATGTTGATCCTTCTAGCAAGACAGTCAACATCACAACCTATAGGAGTATTATCGGATCTCTTCTCTACTTGACGTCAAGCCGACCCGACATCATGTTCGCCAATTTCCACTGTGCTCATTTTCAAGCTGACCCGAAGGAGTCCCACATGTACGCAGTGAAGCGAATTCTATGCTATCTCAAAGGAACTCCCAACTTAGGGCTATGGTATCCTAAAGACACTGACTTTAGATTAATTGGTTATACTGACGCTTATTATGCAAGTTGTCAAATGGACAGAAAAATCACGTCTGGCAGAGCACAATTTTTAGGCGATAAGTTGGTCTGCTGGTCCTCAAAGAAATAGAATTGCGTGTCAACATCGACGGCCGAGGCGGACTACGTCGCGGCTGCCAGCTGTTGCTCCCAAGTTCTATGGAGGCGGACGCAACTAGGCGACTACGGGTTTGAATTTAATAACATTCTCATTTATAGTGATTCTCAAAGTGTTATTGTCATTACTTGCAATCTTTTCATCATTCACGCACGAAACACATAGATATTCGCTATCATTTTATAAAAGATTATGTAGAAAAAGGCACTATAGAAATGTATTTCGTTAAAATAGAGCTTCAACTTGCCGATTTATTCACTAAGGCATTAGATGAAAAACGATTCCAATTCCTTATTGCTAAGTTAGACATGTTAAATCTCAATCTTACTTGAGATGTGCTTTACATGCTCTATTATGTTTCTATATGATATTCTATGTGCTTCTTGATAGTTCTTGTTATATCTTGTGTGACTCTATCTTTCAAATTTTTTATATATACAAAAAGATAAATAAAATAAATAAATAAAATAAATAAATAAATAATAATAAAAATGGGGGATTATGATATTTCTGCCTATTTTGAAATTACTCACAAAAATATTTCTTTGATATATGTTTAGTTCTTTGCTTAAAAAATTCATGAGACATTCTTTTATTCAAAGAGCTTCGTCTGTTTCACTAGACACAAAGCCACGTCATATATGTGAGAATCTGAGCCTCAATATTTTATTTTTGAGTAGGTCACTTCAAAAGCCTATCTCTTGATTTGTACTTTGTAGCCTCATTTTTGCTTTTGTCCTAGTTTCTCATGAAAATGATAAGGGCAAAATTAGGAAATTCCTCACTTGGCCCAAATTATTAATCATTTACTTTTTCCTCTAGTAATCCCCTTTGAGCCTTCTTCGACATTCTTTTTCTTTTGAAACCCGATCAAGTTCCTAAGTTTCGGGTTGCTCAATCAAGAAAAAGAGGGGGAGAAAAGAAGATGCACATGATGAATCACTTCCAATCATTATAGAAGAGAAACACGAATCTCGCTGTGAACTTCTCCTAGATAATCTCGTATACTCCTAGAATAGAAGCACTTCGAAGTGAACTTCTCCAACGATAATCTAGAGCCTATATCGAGAAAACGAGAAGAGGAACACGACCTTGGGTTCGAATTCCATAACTGTAAAACCTTCAAAAGGAACACGGTCTCTGCCCGAGAACAAAAGAAGATTCAATCTCTCAAAGCCTCTTAAAGAAGAAGAAACTCCGTTTGAGTAAGTGCAGAAGAAAAGAAAAGAAAAAGGAACATAAATGAATTTCAAAAAGGGTCCATGGCATTGAAGAATTTTTAAGCTCCCTAATCCCAAAAATATCATACCCTTTTAGTCAGAGCCTAAAAATAAACCCTTGAAAGACCCTTTGATTCAAATTGATGGTCTTTCACTTGGTAAATTGATTAAATACGCTACGATAACAAATTAATTGATAAATTTTTTCGTGTTGATATGAGTGATATATCTACTAAATATTTTCATGATAAAAATAAATTGAGTGCTATGAGCGAAACTAGTAAGAGTTGTCAAAATGATTCATACTATTATCTTTGCATATTAGTTTAGTTACATGAATTGATAGCAAATTATTATTTTATATGTCATAATTTTTGCGTGATAAAGTTCAAAATGGAAAATCTGACCCCAAAAACAAAAGTTTTATGATAAAAATATATTTTTTTGGAAATTATTTCTGAAAATATTTTTGTACATTTTAAATGCATTAAATACATGCATTGGTTCAGACTTGATAAAATGTGAATTTTTTATTGAACTACGCAAAATTTTCATGAATCTATGTTGTGATTAAATGCGTTACTTGTGCTTCTATAAGTAAATTCTCATATGCAAAATTGTTTTATTTATGTGCTAAAATGCCGAAAAAGTTAAATGTGTATTTGTTGAGGTATATTTGTTCTTATATCATAAATGATTTACTTGCAATCACGACTTCTAATATTTTTTTAAGTATCACAGAATATTTCGAGCTCATCCGAGGCGTCAAGTGTTGAACTTCATCAACATTGGGAGATAATTGCATTTATTTGAAAAATACAGGGAGCATTATGCAATTTATTTTTGGGTTCACAAGTAAAGGATTAAATTTTTTGTTTAATCAGACCTGAATTTCAACAAAAGCCCAAATATTTTTTTCGGCCCAAAGCCCTTTAAACCTTACCTGATCGAAAAGAATTAATATAACTTTTTCGATCGAAAAACTCATTCTCCCGCAACATCATACATACGAAGAACTTTTCGGATTCCAAAATCTCTTCGGCGATTTCTTAAAAACTCTTCAATCTTCATCGATTTTCTGTCAAAACTCGCCGAATTCGAAGGTAGACACCCGTTTCGGATCATCTTTCCGTTAAAAAATGCACGCGACAGTTTCTCAAATCATTTGACGAAAATTTTACTTCGAAATTTTTTCGACTGAAACGTTTTAAACTCTCAAAAGTAACGTGTTTAAATCGACCATTCGGATTAAAAGCATGATATTTGGATTCGCAACTGATTTCTGATCGTTCCGAGTCCAGATTAACTCATGATTTACCTAGAAATCGTCATCTGTGATTTTAAGTGTTCACTATTTGATTTCATACCTTTTTGATCGAAAATGTTCTTATCGCAAACAGTGTCATCGAAGAACTTTAGTTTTCGTTAAGTTTTACTCGATCGCAAAACTCAGCAGCGAAAACCTTAAGTTTTCGATATGATTTTTATTCGATCGTAAAACTTCACGGCGAAAACATTAGTTCTCGATAAAATTTTATTCGATCGCAAAAATAAGCGGCGAAAAACATAAGTTTTCGATACATTTTTATTCGATCGCAAAACTACGCGGCGACAAACTTAAGTTTTTCGACAACATTTTATTCGATTCCGAAATTACTCAGCGAAAAACTTCTATTTTCGACTTTTTATTCGATCGTAAAAGTCAGTGGCGAAAATCTTGAATTATTCGATAATTTTTTATTCGATCGCAAAACTTAACGATCCAATAAAAACACGCTGAAAAGACTTAGCATATTTTTTTTAAAAAAAATTTCTCAAACAAGTCTTTCGATAATAAACTCTAACACTTAGAAAAATTTCTTATCAAAATTTTTTCTAAGTCATTTTCGCCATACAAATTTACTTAGTAAAACTTGCATATGAAAATTTCCATCTAATGAATTTTACTTCTTCTTTGCAGAAATGGCACATCAAGAGTACTCGCACATCTACTCTTCTGACAGTTGGATGACGGTCCACGACAACAACTACCAGTTGGACCTCGCCACCTTTCGGTGTCCGGATGAAGTGATAATCTCCATCCTCAAAGGACACCCTCTATGGCCAGCACTAACAATGACGGCTTCTGTACAAATGGTCTACCTCCAGCAATTCTGGGGATGTATGACGAGCCACATCATTGGGGATGACATGCAATAAACAATGAAGATCAATCAAAAACACGCATCATAGACAAGAATTTGCTGGTCATCTCGATCTACCGCATCACGAAGACTACGACCAACTACCAACAGATGCGATGATCGTCGAAGATATGCTCCGGATGGGATATAAGCCACCGCTGACAAAATTGGCTAATTTCCAGAACATCGGGATCCCACACCCATGGAGGACACTGTTCGGCATCATCAACAAATACCTCTCCCCAAAGCACTCCGGTTTTGACAAGGCGAATGGGAACATCCTTCGCATCTTCCATGGAGTCGTTTTCTCAAAAAAATATGACGTGGCCCATCTAATATGGAATGATTTAGCGGACCAGATGCGTCAGAGGGACACAAAATCGAAGGCGAAGTTCTTTTCATATGTCCGGTGGTTCCCGGTGCTGATCTCCCACTTCATGGACGTACATCCGGAGATCCCACGCCACCACCCATTGGAGGTTATATCCCGCCACGACTGCGGTTCTTTCATAACCCGAAGGCAGCCGATCTAGCACTCCAACCAATGCTGATCCCACTGGAGTTGCTCAGCCTGACAGATCCCACAGACGAGGCCTACCAGGATTATTGCCAAAATAATTCCATCACTGAATAAATGGTACGGTCAGTGGATCAAGCTCTGGTGCCTTCCCAACAAGAAAGTTTGGTGGTGACACACGAGCCAGAAGCTGCGGCTCAGGAGAAAGAAACACCGGTTGTTGAGCCCGAAGGTGTCCCTCAAGAAGACAAATCCCCTGAGGCCACCGAGTCTGATGATGAATGCAGACTACAATGACGGGGATCACGACGACAACAGATTTCTGCCCCTTCTGCATCTCCTTCAACCCAAATAGATTCGATGTCATCTCCTTCACCACCATCGGTTCAGACAACCACACAGATTCACATTGAATCTGTTTCAACACCAATAGAGATGATACATACCGTATCATCTCAAGGATTGGGTGGAAGTCTCGTTGGACCCCCGACATCTTCGGAGCAAACAATGGGCCAGCCCACTGAAGTGGTGACGTCTGGGTTGTTAACGGATGTCCTTGGACGTTCCGGTATTACAAGTCCTCTCCCAGGCGGCACGTCGGAAATCTTCTCCGATGTTGTGACAGTGGAGCGCCTCCCTGGCCACACTCCACCCATAATTGTGACGGAGCAACGACTGCAATAACCCTCTCCACAGCCATCTCGTCTCTTGAAGATAGATTGATGGACAAAATGCTACAAGCTATTGAGACTTCCCGACGGGACACCGGGAAAGCCCCAGTCTCAGAGGCACTTCCTTCCGAAGCCCACACCACACCCATATCCTCACCACAACTAACCACCACCATACACACTCCCATACAACCCACCCTAACCACTCCAACCCAATCACCTTCCCTCATCAACCTGTACATCATTCCTATCACCTAGCTTCAAGACATCCTCATCTCTCGACTACTAGCCCTAGAGATCAGGACCCCAGTAGAGGAGAGTCTCTACAAACGGCTAATAGATGAACCTAAGCTGCCCGCCCAAACACGGTGCGGTGAAGAAAGCTCCCGCACGAAGCGAAGACATGACGATCCTGATGATCCAGATCGTCATGAGGGGGAGAAACGGCAAAGGACCACACAAAGCGGTCGTGGTCAGAGTTGAGAAAAATAAACAATGACTCGAGAAGCTGGAGGATCATCCACCAACCCACCAACCACACAACCCACTACCCGCCTACAAACAACCACTACATCCACCACATTCTATACATAAACACTACCTCCCAGTCCCATAAGTCTAAACCTAATCCCGACCTCCAGCTTCCTCCAAAACCAACCGGAAGCAGTTGTCTACGATCCACATGGGATCGTAGATGATTACATCTTAAACGAGAAGTGGCTGATGCAATGGGAACCATATGAAGTTGTTCAAGCCAGGCTTTTCAACGTCAGATACTTCTTACAACAAGCTTCGGTAGATTTGGTGCTACTTGAAGACGAAGAACTTCAAGAGGGCGAGAACTACAACTCCACACTCCCCGAATTACCAGAGATGATCAGGCATCGAGTAGACTCTCCTCCTCGCTTATCAAAGGGGACTGTCAGAGTCGAGATGCCTTGGGAGAATGTAAGGATTGAAGTCCCGTTCCTTGAAGACATAAGGAAGTAGATTTGGAGGGCTCCTCATTGAATCAAGAAGCTTAATGAGCTGAATTTACGGGGCATCTCCCACTGGGAAGAAAGGAAGAAGACGGAGCACATCTTCTTACTAAACTACCTTGGTCCGGATTGAAGTGGCATCCCAACAGATCAACTCAGAAAAAATTTCAGGGACAAGCCACCGATCCTCCAACTCGTGGGCGTATCGCACACGATTGGAAGCTATCCAACCCCGATCTACCACATCGAGCGAGCGAACAACAACGATACTTGAGAGGAGATAGATGAAAGCTATCTGGCGTTCAGTCCACCAGACGAAGTATATCGTCTGTTTCAGATGTACAAGAGAAAATACAAGACGCCCACTGGTTACATCAAGAAGGAAGGACTCGAGGGGTTAAAGAGATTCATGGTGCGGCAGATCAAGTTCCACACCGCACACGACCTTCAAGTTGCCGTAGAGAACAAAATGAAGAAGGTCAACATGGAGTCTCCGCTCATAAAAGACTTCCCACTCAACGACTTCCCAGAGAATTACATATTCAAGAAACCAGACCTCGCCATCACATATCGGAATCCAATTATTTGAAAGACGAGAGCGATGATGAAGTCTGAAGTTCACAAATTATGTGACGGGACGTTGAAGCTTGTGAGGAAGAACATCGAGAAGAGGTTGGCGGAGATCACTGAAGAAACGATCTCCGAGGATCTTGGTCTTAAATGAGCTTTTGGATGCTATAAACGAAAGACTGAAGCTGAGGAATGCTGTCAGACACTACGAGACAGTATTGGGATTAAGAAGATCGTTTTACGCCAGACGAGGATAAATGGAGATGAATGGAGAACAAGCACAAAGGAGGAGATTAAAAAAACATAAAAGTTGTGCTTTGTTAATTGTTATCCTTGTAATTAGGGGCGTAACTCGTATTCTTGTTAGTGTAGGACTAGTTTGTAAATATACCATGTATAGAGGTATATATATCTGTACACAACAAAAATCAAAACACCAGTCATTTCAGAAAAAATTACAAGTATTGAATTCACATTCTAGAGAGAGAAAGTCAATCGAAAACTTCCACTCTCTAATCGTTTCTCTCTCCCGATCTTCAAACTCAATATTCGACCGAAGGTAATTCTCGAGACTTCTCATTCGAATATCTAGAATTCATGCTTAGATTTATTGCTAGTTGATGAAATAGGACCTAACATAAATTTTAGTTGAAATAGTAGAAATGTTTCATCTATAAATAGACCGATGTATTTGTATTGAATCATATCGAAATATCAATAACGCTCTCTCTATACAGTTTATATTACTAAGTTATAATAATTTTATAACATGTTATCATCAGGAGCGGCTCCGGCAACAATCAACCTCCGTCCAAGATCTTATACAAGTATAATCGAGGTATGGTAATTTTATTTTGTGTACGGTAATTTTATTTATAATACTCGTACACTTATGTTATGAAGAGTTTAAAATTATACAAATATAACATATATACAACTAAACACTTTAACCCGAGTGGTTTCACGGAATATCGTCACTACAAGTGATGTGAGGTCCAGATTTCGAATCCAGTGATGGCGAGTGGAACTTTTTTTTAAAAGAGCGATTTTGAGTCCAGACTTTGAAAAGAGCGATTTAAATAATACAATTTAGAATCATATATAACATATATTTTGAATTAATTTTGGACTGAACTGATGGACAAATTTTATTACAACTGAGAGAAATTAAACTTATTTTATTAAGAAGAAATACATATATTTTATCCATCTCTCTGACTATTATGATTCTTATTATAGAATCATGTCGTTTTATACAAAGATGGATCTTGCGCTTCTTACTTTATTCACCGTGATGCTTATCGGGTGGTGGATAAATTTTTTACAGTTGTTTCTAAAATATAGTTATTAATTGTAATATTTTTCATTATTCCAAGAAATATTTTATATTTTGAAGGATGTTGCTATGTCCGATGTTTGATCTATGATTTATGTATTATTACGGCGACACTGATTTGGATGTGGATATCTTTTCATAAAAAATTTTACAAAGGACGATGACAAAGAAGATTAATTGTAATTTTTCTTTAAAGTATTTTTTACGATAAACTTGTATTGATATTTAAATTGGAAATATTAATGTTATTCACATCATAATTTTTTTTACTTTATGATTTGAGTACTAAAACGTGTTTTGTATTTTATGATAGTATGACGAATTTGCAAAGCCTCGAGTTGGTTGTCATTGAATCTCAGGAAATAATTATTTATCTTGGGCACTAGACGCAGAGATTCATCTAAAAGCAAAAGGTTTGGGTGACACTATTATCGCCCCCAAAACTACAACAATTGCAGGTGACACCACTGATATTGGCGCTCAGGATAAGACAAGAGTTTTGACAGTTCTTCACCACCACATTCATGCAGATCAGAGGGATGAATACTTAAATGAACAAGATCCCACTGAAGTGTGGAAAAATCTGAAAGATCGATTTGACCACATGACAATTGCTATACTCTCAAAGGCAAGATATGAATGGATGCATTTAAGATTTACATGTTTTTAAATTCGTTACTGAATATAACTCGGTTGTTCATAAAGTGACTGTCACACTAAAATTGTGTGGAAAAATGGTCACCGAAGACAGTATGCTGGAGAAAACATTCAGCACTTTTCATCCATCGAATATGATATTGCAATTAATATAGGGAGAGGAGATTTGAAAAACATTCAGAGTTAATCTCTTGTTTGTTGTTGGTTGAACAAAACAATGAATTGTTGATGATAAACCACGAATCCCGACCGACTGGTTCTACTGCTATCCCTGAAGCGAATGCAGTCAAAGGTAATAACGGAATAGTCGAAGCAATGATCGTGGACGTGGTCGTGGTGGATATCGCGGTTGTGGACGTGGTCGTGGTGAAGGCCGTGGACATAGCCGAGCAAATTACGGTGGTGGTTATCAGCATTTCCTTGGTGGTTATTATAACAATCGTGTCGGTCATAAAAATTTTCCCCAGAAGATAAAAAAATTACGAAAATAATGATGCGAAGAGGTACACTGAATAAAAGAACAATGATGAGCAATGCTATCGTTGTGTGGTTCGGACCATTGGTCATGTAACTGTCGTACGCCCAAACATTTGGTTGAATTATATCAACAAGAGCAAAGAAAAGAGACTTGAAACGAATTTTGTTCAAAGTGAATTGGCCTCTGCTTTTGGGACAAAAGATGAAAATACACATTTCGAAACTGCAGATTTTCTAGCTTTTCATGAAGAAATCTGATCTATTATGAATTATTATTCTTTGCTTTATTATTGTGTGTATTGTATGCTTTATTATTGTGTGTATTGTATGCTTTATTATTGTGTTATTTGTTATGTATCGTTTGGAGTGTTTTATTAAGTTATATGTTTTCTTGTGATATATCTGTTTATTTTTAATAATGATTATTATGTGTTTGTTTATAAAGGATTTTCTCTGATGGAAACGAACATGCGCAAAGGAGAATTATGTCTTGCAGATTTTGCAACGACCAAAAGAAGCGAGTGTTTTTACAATATCGAGTAGCACAAATATATTTGAAGGCTCCGAAAGAGCTAATGTTTTACTACCCAGAGGAACGCGGCTGATAATAGAAAACTTCTTATATTCTTCTGAGTCTCAAAGATATTTATTGAGCTTTAAAGCTATTCGCCATAACAGATATCCTGTTGAGACTGCAGAAAAAGGAGATGTTGAATATTTGCAAATTACAAATGAGATTTCTAATATGTGGAAACATTACATTCCTTTGACTCTGGGTTGTATTACACATATCTTAGAACGATTGAATCATATGCTACCGGGTACTAATGACAATACATTTAATGTTTGGCATGACCGGTTGGGCCATCCCGATGCAATTATGATGCGGATAATAATTGAGAACTCACGTGATCATTTAATGAAGAACAAGAGGATTCTTCAAAATAATGAATTATCATGTGACATTTGCTCTAAAGGGAAGTAAATTATTCGGCCATCACCAGCGAAAATAAAGAATGAATCCATAACATTTTTGGAGCGTATACATGGTGATATTTGCGGACTGATGCATCCATCATGTGGACCATTTAGGTATTTCATGGTATTAATTGATGCATCGACTAGATGGTCTCATGTATGTTTGTTATCAACACGCAACGTGGTGTTTGCAAGATTGCTTGCACAATTGATCTGATTAAGAGCACATTTTCCAGATTATCCGATAAAGAAAATACGTCTTGATAATGCTGGTGAATTTACTTCCACTGCATTTAGTGATATATAGTATGTCTATCGGAATTGATGTTGAGCATCTCGTGCAACATGAACATACGCAAAACGGTCTTGCAGAATCGTTGATTAAGCGCTTGCAAGACCATTATTGATGAAGTCGAATCTTCCCTCGTCTTGTTGGGGACATGCTATATTGCATGCAACAACGCTAATCTGCATAAGGCAACAAATTTTAATGATGTTTCTCCATTACAAATGGTTCATGGTCAGGAAACAGATATTTTCCATCTAAGAATTTTTGGATGTGCAGTATATGTTCCAGTTGCTCCACCACAACGAACAAAGATGTGACCTCAAAGGAGGTTGGAAATATATGTCGGATATGAATCTCCATTGATAATAAAGTATTTGGAACCTCTAATTGGAGATTTATTTACGGTCAAATTTGTCGACTGTCATTTTGATGAATTTTGAATTTTCCAAAATTATGGGGAGAAAAGAAACAACTGGAGAGAAATGTTAGTTGGAATGAATTATCCAAGTCACATATACCAGCTGTTAATGCTCCTGCAAAAATAGATGTTAATGCAGAACATAATATCGAGCCTAAGCCACAGCGAAAGCGGGTAGGTCCTCGGGTTCCAAAGTTAAAAATCCTCAGAAAATAAATGGAACAAATAATAATAGAAATGGTCCAACCGAGGATTTATCGACTAGAGAAGAGTCGATGTGCATAAAAGATAATGAGAATGAAACTTATGTACCTGAACATTCAAAAAAATAACGATAATGAAGAGATCTCGATAAACTATGTCCGGAATGGAATTACATGGAATCGAGACGAAGTCAACGTTGACGATAAATTCTCATTTAACGTAGTGCTACACGAAATGAATGAGATTAATGAGAATGATGATCATGAACCAAAGTCTGTACAAGAATGCAGACAAAGAAATGATTGGTAAAAATGCAAAGATGCAATCGAGACAGAATTGAAATCAATTGAGAAACGAAAAGTTTTCAGACCTGTAGTCCATATACCAGAAAATTTAAAGCTGGATGGATATAAATAGAAGTTTCATTAGAAAGAGGAATGAAAACGGAGAAATTGTAAGAAAAAAGCACGGCTTGTTGCACATGATTTTTTGCAACGACCTGGTGTTGATTATGACGAGACGTATTCTCCTGTGGTGGATGCAACTACTTTTTGTTATATATGAAGCTTGCCAACGGATTTCAGTTGCCTCAAATTTCAGGGGCCCGAAACGAGTACTCAATTAAGTTGAATAAATCACGTTATGGATTAAAGAAATCTGGGTGAATGTGGTATAATCGCCTAAGTGAAGCTTTAGTGAAAGATGAGTATCGGAATGATCAAACTTGTCCCTGCATATTTCTGAAAAGATATAAAAATGAGTTTGTCATTATATCAGTCTATGTTGATGATATCAATATAATTGGAACTCCTGAAGAGTTGACAAAAGCTGTTGATTGTTTCAAAATGGGAGTTTGAAATGAAAGATCTCGAAAAAACAGAATTTTGTCTTGGACTGCAGATTGACTATTTGAAAAGTGAAATATTTTTACATCAAGAGACTTATACGAAAAAGGTATTGAAAAGATTTTATATGGATGAATCTCATCCACGGGATACTCCAATGATTGTTAGATCTTTAGACGTGAATAAAGATCCCTTCAGACCACGCAAAAATGATGGAGAGCTACTTGGTTCTGAAGTATCATATGTTAGTTCTATTGGAGCATTAATATATCTTACGAGTCGTACGCGGCCAGATATAGCGTTCGCTGAAATCTATTGGTGAGACATAGTACATCGCCGACTCGTAAACTGGAATGGAGTTAAACAGATTTTTCGATACGTCGAAAGCAAGTTTAATCGGGTATGCAAATGCTGGATATTTATCTGACCCACATAATGCTCGCTCAAAAACATGTTATTTGCTTACATATGGTGGAACCACTATTTCAGGCGGTCAGCTAAACAAACTTTAACAGCTAGTTCATCTAACCATGCGAAATTTCTTGCTATTCATGAAGCTAGCCGAGAATGTGTTTGGTTGCAATTGATAATTGAACATATCCAACAGAATTGTGGTTTACTTTATGAGAAATTACTTCCAACGACCTTATATGAAGATAATGCGGCATGTATTGCCCAATTAAAGGACGAATATATTAAAGGGGATAGAACAAAGCATATTTCACCGAAATTTTTCTTCACCATGATTTGGAGAAAAATGGTTATATTGATGTACAACAAGTGCGATCAAGTGAAAATCTTGCAGATTTATTTACAAAAGCACTTCCCCCCTATAATTTTCTGGAAATTGATATATTCAATTGGAGTTCGAAGACTCCGGGATTTATAATGATGTTATCATCAGGGAGAGAAAATACGCGTTGCAATCTTTTTGCCTTCACTGAGGTTTTTCTCATGATGTTTTCCCAGTAAGGTTTTTAATGAGGCAACAAATGAAAGCTTATCAAAATGGAATTATGTACTCTTTTTCTTTCGATATGTTTTTATCCCACGAGGTTTTTCCTAGTTAAGTTTTAACAAGGCAAATTCTTTGAAAAAAATTCAAGGTGGAGTATTATGAAATAATAAGAAATGTGGATGTCTTTAATGTTGATAAAATAAGGTTATTGAATGTTGTAAAAATTAGTTGATTGTTGATGAGATGAGATAAATGTATTTAATGCTGTAAATTTTAGTTGAAATAATAGAAATTTTTCATCTATAGATAGACCGATATATTTGTATTGAATCATATCGAAAACATCAATAATACTATCTCTATACATTTCAGTGTTTATGTTTATGTTCTTATACCAGTTATAATAATTTTATAACAACTTTAACTATACGATTATTGATAAACAAAATAATTTAAAATAGTTGTATGTTGAAGAAACGTAGAAATTGTGCTTTGTTACTTAGTTATCCTTGTAATTAGGGGTGTAGCTCGTATTTTTGTTAGTGTAGGACTAGTTTGTAAATATACAATGTATATAGGTATATATACCATGTGCACAACAAAAATCAATATACAAGAATTTCAGAAAATGTACAAAGCATTGAATTCACATTCTAGGGAGAGAAATACAATCGAAAACTTACACTCTCTAATCGTTTTTCTCTCCCGATCTTCAAACGTGATATTCGACCGAAGGTAATTTTCGAGAATTCTTATTCAAATATATGCAGAATTCATGCTTAGATCGATCGTTAGTTGATTAATTAGGACCTAATAATTGGTATCAGAGCTGATCGTGATCATTTTTTGTTTGAATTCGCTATTCTTAGATCAAAATTATTTTCCAGATTTTTCGATAAAAAATTTACATGAAATGCATTTTGATCTACGTGCTTAATTTTGCAAATTTTGTTGATGATCTTGCTGCTAAAGTGATAGATTATATGTTAGGAATGAACTACGTACTGATTTCAATCGCTTAGAACATCATATTATTCCAGGTTTTCGATTTAGATCGATATTAGTTTTTGCGATTGAGTTTCGAATACGGTTTGATTTTCTTCATAATCGATATATTTTGCTGTAAACGTGGTTAATATTGTGTTTTTTTATATTCAAAACTCATATTCCAGTTATTATCCAGAATATCAGCGTCTAACTTGAGTTTTTCAGTCGAATCTAGATTTTCACTGTTCCATTGAACTCGAGTTGTGTTTTTCGATCGGAAAACTTGGCTCGAAAAATCTTTTCAAATAAGTTTACAGGCGAAATTTTTTTATACTCGTACTGTTTTCATGAGTTCACTCATATATAAGACTCGTAAAACTTTATTTTCGATATTTAATTTTTCGATTCACAGAAAAATATATTTTTTGAGCGTAAAAAAGCGAAAATTTTTTCGACTAATACTGTTTTTGCTAGATAAATATCTAATTTTGACACGAAAAACTTGTTTTACTATTACAAGTTTTTCGATATGAAGATTTTCGATCATTTAAATTTTCGAGTCAAAATTTAGCGAAAACATATTTCAATCGAATAATTCACACTCGAAAAACTTTAAGTCAACGATTTGAGTCAAACTTAACGAAATTTTCGATCACTCTTAATTTTTTGGATTACAAATTTTACAATAAAAGTTTTTGCGATCAACAAAATTATTCGACAAACTATTTTTCGAAAGGATATTTTCTTTCCAAAACTCTTTCGTTAGAAAAATAATTTTCGATAAACGTACCTCGAAAAAGTTATACGATCGAAAATCTTTTTCGATTATAAGGTTCGAAATTTTTTAAATCAAAAAACTTACAGCACGAAAAAAATTTCGTCTATTGAATTTTCAAATACACACACATTTGATCTGAAAGAAATCAAAATCACAATTTTCAAAACCTACGAAAAATATTTTTCTTCAGATAATCATTTTCGACACTCAAAATTTTCGGTCAAAATTGTAAAATTCTTTAGGAAAATTTTGAAGTATCAATTTATGTACCAAATATTTTTCGTACTCAAAAACAATTTCTTTTTGAACAAAAAGTAGGTCCGAAAAGGAAATTGCTCAAACTACGAGCCAAACATTACTAAATAAGTTTGTCACTTGTGAAGCACTTTTACCATTTCAATTCTTAACTTTCACGAGATCCTACAATCAACTACAAACAATGGATGCTTACTCACTTGGAAACGATGTCTGTCCTCCAATTCTACGAAGAGGCGAATACACCGTATGGAGAAGCCGATTCATGAACTTCTTGGAGACAAAACATCAAGCTACAAATTTGATAGCTTCTCTTCAAGAAGGACGCTCAATTTTGGCTTATCCAAGAAGGCGATACCATATATAATCCTCCCATTCCTGCCACTAGAAGACTCAAAATCCCTAGTGAATACACTGAGGGGGAACGATTAAGAGCCAAAGCAGATCTCGGAGCTAAAACTTTCCTGATGCAAGGCATGCCGAATGACATCTATATGCAAATAGATAGTCTATCAAGTGCGAAGGCTATGTGGAACGAGCTCCACAAAATGATGCAACGGATCGAAGTTGGAGTCAAGGCTAAGAAAGCGAACATCCTCACTGCTTACGACTCCTTCAGAGCGAAGATGGAGGAAAATCTCTACGAACTCTATCAACGCTATTTAACTCTTCTTAATGAGATGAGGAAAATAAAAATTTTCAAGACCAACATGGAGGTCAATATTCGATTTTTTTCTTCTCTTCAACCGGAGTGGAAGAAAATATCCATGCAAATCCGTCAAAACAAGGATTTGAACGAAATGGATATCCACGCCGTATTTGACAATCTCGCTCAGCACGAGGAAGACATTAGCGAGATACAAAAAGAACAAAAGGGCAAACAGATCGAAGACTCAATAGCTCTAGTTTTGGAAAGAAAAACTAGTCGATCTAGTAAAGATAAAAGCATCAAATTGCCGAGTTCTTCCGAAGATGAAGACGGATCAGAATCGGATTCCGAGCCCGATATGAAAGAGTTCAAGAAACAATTGACTCTCATTGCTAAAATGATGAGCAAAAAGTTCTATAAAAAGAAATCCTCCTCCTCGGCTAATAGACGTCGGAGCTCAAGCTCTAAGCACAAGGAAAGACTGGTCGAGTCGTCAGAATCCAAAACGCCAACGAACCACAAAAATGCTACAATTATGGAAAGATAAGGCACTTCGCCAGAGAATGCAATCTTCATAAGAGGAAAAACGCCAATTACTACTCCAAGAAATTTCAACTAACCAAACAAAAGGAAGCTGGAGTAGCTCTATGGACCAAACAAGAGCACTGGTTAGAAGACACAACAGATTCTGACAACGACAATCTAGCTTTTATGGCATTTCGTGACGATGCCTCAGACGAAAACTCAACGAGGAGGTACGACGACGAAGACAAAGCATCAACTTCATCTCAAGAGGTAGTTACACCCGAATCTACATTATTAATCATGTTAGAATCTTTACAAATTAAATATACTGACATGAAAAAATGAGCGGAAAAGTACAAAAGAATTAGAGGAGAGACTAGCCCTTAGTGAAAATAATTTCCAAAAGCAACTAGATAAGAAAGTTCACGTAGAAATTCTCTTATCTAATGCTAAGGAAACAATAAGTAGTCTTGAATCCAGGTTAGCTACTTATTGAGACAAAAATTAACTACATTAGTACGACTTTTAGCGATTGTAAGAGAGATTTAAAAATTTCAAGAAATAATTTAAGGAAATCTCAGACGAACATAAGAAGCTTTACTCTAGGATTAAGACTTTAGACGATATTCTAACAAAAAGGGGACGGATAAGACTATTTTTTTAAATCAACCTCATGATATAGAATGTATAATCCTATAGAAGGCTTAGGTTTTAACAATCTCTGTAACTTGAAAAAGGTAAATGTCAAATAATTATATCATACCAAGTACATGGGTTTAGGAATAACTTCTTTAATTGCTTTTACTAACTCTTCCGAAATAAATGCCTTAGAAGAATCCAAAAGAAAAGCCACAAATAGGACTGACATTCCCTTTTATTACACCGATTTGAATAATAGTTACAAGACACGGGAAATAAACCTGTCTAGTGACTATAATTCATTATATCCTTTAGAAGATCTTCCTAAAGTTAAGGAAGAAAATAATGATCATTCTAAAAATTCTACTTTCTGTTATATTCCCGATATGATTATGAAAATAGCTAATTTGAACTCTTTCCTAGAAACAGAAAGAAAGAATTTTGAAGCAGAAAAGAATGCGCTTTTATGGGAGATTTCTAATCTCAAAAATTCCTTAATTTTAAAATTTTCTCCTGATTTTATTTTGAAAGAAAAATCATTAATTAAGGACAAGACCAAATTTACGAAAACACCTCCCATTACTTTACAAAATATTTCAAAAGAAGAAAAATATTCTTTAAAAAGCGTAAAGGGAGGAAAAGAGTCCTTAAATGCTTCAAAGGTGAAAAAGATTTTTACTAACTCATAAGAAGAAAAATGATAGAAATTACTTATTTTCAAAATTTTCTTCTGTATCAAAAACTAGGACACTCATAAGAAGACACCCGTTTCTAATTTTCATGTTGTTGCTTCAACTTATGCTTTAAGTCTATTAATTTTGAAAGCACAAATTTTGAAATCGGCTCTACTTCTAAAAACAAAATCCATCATTCTAAGACAAATGCAAGTCTTAAATCTCGTAGGAAACAACATCGGCTATTAAGCAAGCTTATAGCTCGATACATTCTTGTCCTCATCTAAGGTACCCAGTTCAAGTACACTTGTCTAAACACCTTAGGAGACTAGATAGAGAAAAGATTTTCTCATGCACTAAGACTGGTAAGACATTTGTCCGAGCTGAAATTAATCTCCCATGTAATGTGTGAACATTACATGGGTGACCTCAATGGGTTCCCAAGACACCATATAGGCCAATGCAAGCCAACAAGGCCAAGTTGCCTAAAGAGGTACCACTTAAACCAACTACTTCTAAGTTTGTTTGGATACCTAAGAGCACCAATGGTTTAGGAACCAAAAATGAACAAACCTTACCTACTAAATCTGCTAATCCGAGAGGACCCATTAATAAGTG
The DNA here is from genome assembly GCA_004919715.1 of Linderniella brevidens. NCBI lineage: Eukaryota > Viridiplantae > Streptophyta > Magnoliopsida > Lamiales > Linderniaceae > Linderniella > Linderniella brevidens. Next base: position 9,891,268 of record SWDC01000148.1, read on the forward strand.
AATACATAAGACTCTCTAAAACCTTTCTATGGAGATCCATCATGTGTGGTACCTAGATTCCGGTTGCTCCACACACATGACGAGAAATCCGGAACTGTTGAGCAACTATCAAGACCGTTACAACGGAAAAATCAGATTCGGTAACAACGATTCAGCTCCAATACTAGGCTTTGGAGATATCCTTCTGAAGAATCTGACAATCAAAGATGTCTCTTGTGTCTAAGGTCTTAAACACAACATGTTCAGCATTGGACAATTCTGTGATAAAGGGTCTTAAGTTCTAGCTGATTAGTGCAGAATCTTAAATAGCCGGAATCAAGAACTTCTTACAGGATCTCGAAGATCTACTCTATACACCATCAATCTGACGACAGTACGACCTTCGACATCTGTTTGCCTCATCTCACAGACTACAATCAAGAGGAACAGCTTATGGCATCAGCGTATGTCTCATCTAAATCTCAAAGCTCTTCACAAACTCTTTATCAAAAAGTTGGTCAACGGTCTACCAACTATTTCCCTTTATCAATAGCATCAATGTTCGGCTTGTCAAATGGGAAAAATGAAGCGAGCGTCACACAAACTCAAGCAAGTAACTTCAACATCTCGATATTTGGAATTATTACACATGGATCTTTGTGGACCAATGCGAACACAAAGTATCAACGGTCGTAAGTATGTGATAGTATAGACGATTATTCTCGCTACACTTGGACAAGATTTCTCCAAACTTAAGGTGAGACTGGAGACTTGATAATAAGCTTTGTTAATGCAACTCAGAATCTCCTGCAAAAGAAGATCCAAGTAATCAGGACTGACAATGGGACTGAATTCAAGATCAGCGTCTCAACAATTACTATCAGTCACTTAGAAAAATTCAATAATTTGCAGCCGCTAAAACGCCTCAACAAAATGGCATCGTAGAACGGAAGAACTAGACTTTAGTTGAAGCTGCAAAAACAATGCTAATACATTCCGGTCTCTCTCACTTTCTATGGGCTGATGCAGTGAGTACAGCGTGCTTTACGCAAAATTGGACGATTATGCACAAACGCTTCGAAAAGACGTCGTACGAGATAATAAATCAAAGGATTCTGCATATCTCTTTCTTCAAAGTTTTCGAGTGCAAATGTTTTGTGGCCAACAATCGAGGGCATCGAAGCAAGTTCGACCCTATAGCGTTTGAAGCCATCTTTGTTGGATATTCATCCACTTCTAAAACATATCGCGTTTATATCAAGTCTTCTCGTACAATTTTAAAAAGCTACAACGTCACTTTTCAAGAAGTGACCGACTTGTCTTCTGAACAAGACAGTTCAGAACCCGGGCTTATAGGCGTGTTGGCACAAAGTCAACAAATTCCGACAATATCTACCTCAACGTCAGACGAAGCAATTCCCGCCGATTTGGAATATTTGGATTTTCTATTTGAACATTTTTATCGGAACGAGTCTCAAATGCCTGCTTCGTCTCATTTTATACCAAGCAACGCATCTTCCCCCTCTACGGTGGAAATTAAGATTGAGATTCCCAACCCTCAAACTCCAACAAATGTTCCAGATTCTCCAAATTCTGAATCTCCAACTAGTGCTGCAACTCCTACTAATGTCGATGCGGAAATTCCTTCCACTTCAACTTCAGAATTGAATTTCCCTATTACAAATGATCAGCCTACCTTCAGGATGTCTCGACCTACATATTAACGATGGATCTACTTCGGTTCTTCCTCATGAACGTAAGTGGACTCCAGCTCATCCTCTTGACCAAATAATTGGTGATCTTTCAAGTGGAGTATGCACTAGGACATCTACACAATGCAAACTATTCACGTGCTTCTTAAGCCAAAACGAACCAATTAAGGTAGCCGAAGCTCTTAAAGACACGGATTGGGTGATCGCAATGCAAGATGAACTCAACCAATTCGAACGTCTACGAGTTTGGACACTAGTTCCTCGACCGCATGCCAAAACAATTATAGGAACTAAATGGGTTTTCAAAGAACGAAAACGGTGAAATTATCAGGAATAAAGCACGACTCGTAGCCAAGGGGTACAATCGACAAGAAGGTAGCGACGAGACGTATGCTCCGGTTGCTCGTATCGAAGCTATTCGATTATTTCTAGCATACGCGACTCATAAAGACTTCAAAGTCTATCAAATGGATGTCAAAACCGCCTTTTGCTCAACGGCGTGTTAAAAGAAGAATACCTGATGGTCGTTCAAGTTTACGTTGATGACATCATCTTCGGCTCGACGAATGAACGACTCTGTCAAAAATTTGGTGATCTGATGAAGACCAAATTCGAGATGAGCTTAATGGGCGAACTCCAATTCTTTCTTGGATTACAAGTCAAGCAACTCGAAGATGGAATATTCATCAGTCAAACCAAGTATATCCGAGATATTCTGAAGAGATTTAATCAAGACAAAAGCACACCTATGAATACTCATATGTCAACAAACTGTAAATTGGATGATGATCCTTCTTGCAAGGCAGTCAACATCACAACCTATCGGAGTATTACCGGGTCTCTTCTCTACTTAACGTCAAGCCGACCAGACATCGTGTTTGCCACTTGTCTTTGTGCTCGTTTTCAAGCTGACCCGAAGGAGTCCCACAGGCACGCGGTCAAGCCAATTCTACGCTATCTCAAAGGAACTCCCAACCTAGGGTTAGGGTATCCTAAATACACTGATTTTAGATTAATTGGCTATACTGACGCTGATTATGCAAGTTGTCGAATGGACAGAAAAAGCACGTTTGGCGGAGCACAATTGCTAGGCGATAAGTTGGTCTGTTGGTCCTGAAAGAAACAGAATTGCGTGTCAATGTTGATGGCCGAGGCGGAGTACGTCACGGCTGCCAGCTGTTGCTCACAAGTTCTATGGATGCGCACGCAACTACGTTACTACGGGTTTGAATTTAATAAGATTCTCATTATAGTGATTCTCAAAGTGCTATTACCATTACATGCAATCCTGTTCATCATTCACGCACGAAACACATAGATATTCGCTATCATTTTATGAAAGATCATGTAGAAAAAGGCATTACAGATATGTATTTTGTTAAAACAGAGCTTCAACTTGCCGACTTATTCACTAAGGCATTGGATGAAAAACGATTCAAATTCCTTATTGTTAAGCAAGGCATGTTGAATCTCAATCATGCTTGAAATGTGCTTCACATGCTCTATTATATTTACATGTGATATTCTATGTGCTTTCTGAACTTATTTGCTATATCTTGCGTGATTTTATTTTCAAAATTTTTAAAAATATATATATATATATATATAATAAATGATATAGTATAGATATAATAAAAATAATAACATAAAATAAAATATAAATAAATGGGGGATGACGTTAATTTTGTCTATTTTGATTTACTCACAAATATTTCGTTGATATATGTCTAGTTCTTTGCTTCAAAATTCATGTGACACTCTTTTATTCAAAGAGCTTCGTTTGTTTCACTAGACACAAAGCCACATCATATATGTAAGAATTTTAGCCTCAATATTTTTTCTTGAGTGTATCACATTTCAAATGATTGTCTTTTTAATTTGTACTTCGTAGCTTCATTCTTGCTTTTGTGTTAATTTGTCATGAAAATGATATGGGCAAATTAGGAAATTCCTCACTTGGCCCAAATTATCAATCATTTACAAACCTTTAGAAATCCCCTTTGAGCCTTCTCCAACATTCTTTTTCTTTTGAAACTCGATTAAGCCTTCAACCTATTCCAAAGTTTCGAGGTTGCTCAATCAAGAAAAGAGGGGGAGAAAAGAAAATGCACATGATGAACTTCTACAGATCATTATAAAATAGAAACACGGATCTCGCCGTGAACGTCTCCTAGATAATCTCGCATATCCTATAAGAGAAGCACCTCGAAGTGAACTTCTCCAACGATAATCTAGATCTTTTATCGAGAAAACGAGAAGAGAAGCACGGCCTTGGGTTCGAATTCCATAACTGTAAAACCTTCAAAAGGAACACGGTCTCGACTCAAAAACAAAAGAAGATCTCATCTCTCAAAGCTTCGTAAAGAAGAAGAGACTCATCTTGAGCTCATGCAGAAGAAAATAAAAGAAAAAGGAGCATAAATGAATTTCAAAAGGACCCTTGGAATTGAAGAATTTTTAAGCTCACTAATCCCAAAAACATCCTATCCTTTTAGTCAGAGCCTAAAAATAATCCCTTCAAAGTCCATTTGATTCAAATTGATGGACTTTCACTTAGTAAGTTGATTAAATACGCTACGATAACAAATGAATTCATAAAATTTTGTCATGTTGATATGAGTGATATATCTACCAAATATTTCAATGATAAAAAATATAAATAAATTGAGTGCTATGAGCAAACCTTGCGAGAGTTGTCAAAATGATTCTACCTATGATCTTTGAATATTAGTTTAGTTACATGATTAGACAGCAAATTATTATTCTATATGTTATGTGAAATTTTTGCGTGATAAGGTTCAAAATGGACAATCTAACCCCAAAACAAAAATATTTTTGAAAGATATTTTTAAATATATTTCCGCACATTTTAAATGCATTAATACATGGGTTGGTTCAGATTTGATAAAATGCAAATTGATTACATGCGTTATTTGTATTCATATCTTAAATTTTCATATGCATGCATAATTGTGTTAAATATGTGCTAAATTGCCGAAAAGTTAAACGTGCATTTGTTGAGGGGGAGTTTACATGAAAAATTTGTCCTTATCTCCTAAATGATTTACTTGCAATGACGACTGCTAATGTTTTTCTCTAAGTATCACAGAATATTTCGAGCTCATCCGATTAGTCAAGTGTTGAATTTCATCACAATTGGGAGATAATTGCATTTATTTCAGAAATACAGGGAGCCTTATGAAATTTTTTTTTGGGCGCAAAAGTAAAAGATTAAAATTTTTTTCGTTTATCAAACCTGATTTTTAACGAAAGCACAAAATATTTTTTTCGGCCCAAAGCCCTTTAAACTTTACCTGATCGAAAAGTATTAATATAACTTCGATCGAAAAACTCATTCTCACGCAAACGAATACTAACGCAAAACGTTTCGAATTCTCAAACTGTTCGGCGATTTCAAAACTTTCTTAAATCATCACCAATCTTCTGTCAAAACTCGCCGAATTTGAAGGTAAAAACCAGTTTCGAGTCTTATTTCCGTTCCGAAACACACGAATCGCGATAGTTTTTCAAAATCATTCGACAAAAATTTTCAACTTCGCAACTTTTTCGACTAAAACATCTAAGAACTCAAAATTAACGTGTTTAAACTCGACCATTCTGATTAAAAACATGATATTTGGATTGCAACTGATTTCTGATCATTAGAGTCCAGATTAACTCATGATTTACCCCGAATCGTCATTTGCGTTATTCAGCATTTACTGTTTGATTTCAAACTGTTTCGATCGAAAATGTTCTTATCGCAAACAGTGGCATCGAAGAATTTTAGTCTTTGATTAATTTTTATTCAATCGCAAAACTCAGCGGCGAAAACTCTAGTTTTCGATAAAATTTTATTCGATCGTAAAACTTAGCGGCGAAAACTTTAATGTTTTCGATACATTTTCGATCGCAAAACTACGCGGCGAAAATCTTAGGTTTTCCGACAACATTTTATTCGATCGCAAAATTACCAGCGAAAAACTTTAATTTTCGATATATTTTATTCGATCGCAAAACGCAGTGGCGAAAATCTTGAATTTTCGAATAAGTTTTTATTCGATCGCAAAAATTAGTGTTCTAATAAATTTACGCTCGAATAAAATAACGCTGTAAAGACTTAGAAAATTTTTCAAATTTTTCCTAAGACTTTCGATAATACACTTAAACACTTAGAAAAAATTTTCAAAACTTTTCCAAGTCATTTTCTATACACGTAATCATTGTTTGTGCATTAAACAACAATTAAATAGTAAAATTTAAATTTTTTTGCCATTCACAATTGTTTAATACAATTTGCATATGATTATATCAATCTAATGAATTTTATTCATTTTTTTTTTCAGAAATGGCTCATCAAGAGTACTCTTACATCTACTATTCGGACAGTTGGCTGACAGTCCACGACAACAACTACCAACTGGACCTCGCCACTTTTCGATGAAGTTATTATCTCCATCCTCAAAGGACATCCATTGTGGTCAGCTCTCACCATGACTGCCTCAGTCCAAATTGTCTATCTCCAGCAGTTCTGGGGATGCATGAAGAGCCACATTGTCGGTGATGACGTGCAATACACAAAAAAGATAAACCAGAAGCAAGTCATCATTGACAAGAATCTTCTGGCCATGGTGCTCGATCTACCGCATCACGAAGTTTACGACCCACTGCCAAGAGATGCGGTGATCGTGGAAGCATGCTTCAGATAGGATATAAGCCACCGCTGACGAAATTGGCCAACTTCCAGAACAGCGGGATCCCACATCCATGGAGAACATTGTTCGACATCATCAACAAATGTCTCTCCCCGAAGCACTCTGGATTCGACAGGGCAAACATGAATATTCTCATAATCTTATACGGTGTTGTCTTCTCGAAGAACTACGACGCGGCCCAGCTAATTTGGAACGATTTAGCAGACCAAATGCGTCAAAGGGAAACGAAGTCGAAGGCAAAATTCCACCTTACGTACGGTGGTTCCCGTGCTGATCTCCCACCTGATGGACGTACATCCGGAGATCCCTCGTCTGCCACCCGTCGGAGGTTACATACCGCCGAGGTTGCGGTTCTTCCATTACCCGAAGGCATCCGATCTGGCGCTCCAACCGATGATGATCCCACTAGAGTTGTTACGCCTGGCTGATCCCACCGACGTGGCGTACCAAGACTATTGCCAAAACAACTTCATCACGGAGACAATGGTACGGTCCGTCGATCAGGCTCCGATGCCTTCCCGACGCGAATCTCTGGTGGAGACACATGAGCCCCAAGCCGCGGCTCAGGAGACAGAAACACCTCAAGTCGAATCTCCGGAGGCCACTGAATTTGATGAGGAGTGCAGACTACAAAGAAGGGGCTCACGCAGACAACAAATTTTTCCCTATCTGCATCTACCTCTACACCAACGGCTTCGATGACTTCTCCTCCACCGACATCGATACAGACGATCACACAGGTTCACATTGAATCTATTCCAACATCCATAGAGATGATACCAGGTATCATCTCAAGGATTGGATGGAAGCCCCGTTGGACCCCCGACATGTTCGGAGCCAACAACGGGCCAACCCACCGAAGTGGTGACTTCTGGGTTGTTAGCGGATGTCCTTGGACGTTCTGGAATCCCAAGTCCTCTCCCAGGCTATACGTCGGGGATCTTCTCCAATGTTATGATAGTGGAGCGCCTCCCTGGCCCCACTCCGGCGGCACTCATACTCATGAGTGAGCAACGACTTCAAGAAGCACTTTCCACAGCCATCAACTCCCTTGAAGACCAGCTGATGGAAAGGATGCTACATGTCATAGAGACTTCCCGACGGGATACCGGGAAAGCACCAGTCTCATAGGCAGCTCCTTCTGAACCCACTCCCAACCCTTATCATCACACCACTAACCATCACCATACACGCCCCCATTCAACCCACCTTGACCACTCCAACCCAATCACCTTCCCTCATCAACCCATACACCATCCCTATAACCCAACTTCACGACATACTTATCTCTTGCCTACTAGCTCTTGAGACGAGGACCCCTGCTGAGGAGAGTCTCTATCGAAGGCTAGAAGATGAACCCGAGCCGCCTGCCCAAACGCGTTGCCGCAAAGAAAGCTCCCGCACGAAGCGACGACATGACGATCCCGATGATCTTGATCGTCATGAGGGGGAGAAACGGCAAAGGACCACAAGAAGCGGCCATGGTCAGAGTCGAGAGAAGCAATCATCGACTCGTAAAGCTGGAGGCTCATCCACCGACACACCAACCACACAACCTACTAACACCCGCCAACAAACAACCATTCCACCACATCCCACACACAAAAACTACATGCCACTCCCAAAAGTCCAAATCTCGACCTCCAACCTCCTCCAAAATCAACCAGAAGCAGTCGTCTACGATCCACATGCGATCGTAGATGATTATATCTTAAACAAGAAGTGGCTGGCGTACTGGGAACCAGATGAAGCTTCTCAAGCCATGCTTTCCAATGTCAGGTACTTTCTACAAGAAGCTTTGGTAGATTTGGTGTTGCTTGAAGACGAAGAACTTCGAGAAGGTGAGAACTACAACTCCGCACTCCCTGAACTACCAGAGATGATCAGGCATCAAGTCGACTCCCCTCCTCGTTTGTCAAAGGGGACTGTCAGAATCGAAATGCCTTGGGAGAACGTACGGATTGAAGTTTCGTTCATTGAAGATACAAGAAGCTAGATGAGCTAAATTTACGGGGCATCTCTCACTGGGAAGAAAGAAAGAAGATGGAGCACATCTTCATGTTGACCTACCTCAGTCCGAATCGAAGTGGCGTCCCAACGGATCAACTTAAAAGAAATTTCAGGGACAAGCCACCGATCCTCCAACTCGTAGGCGTATCGCACACGATTGGAAACTTTTTAACCCCGATCTACCAGATCGGGCGACTGGACAACAACCATACTGGAGAGGAGATAGACGAAAGATATATGTCGTTCCTTTCACCAAACAAAGTATATCATCTGTTTCAGATGTATAAGAGAAAATACCAGACACACACTGGTTATATCGAAGAGATTCATGGTGCGGCATATCAAGTTCCACACCGCACCGACCTTCAAATTGACGAAAACAACATGAAGGTCAACATGGAGTCTCCGCTCATGAAAGGCTTCTCGTTCAACCACTTCCCAGAGAATTACATCTTCAAGAAGCCAGGCCTCGCCATCACATATCGGAATGTTCATAAATTCTGTGACGGGACGTTGAAGCTCGTGAGGAAGATCGAGAAGAGGTTGGCGGAGATCACTGAAGAAACGATCTTCTAGGATCTTGGAGAAGAAGAGGCCCCGCTCCTAAATGAGCTTTTGGATGCTATAAATGAAAGATTGGAGATAAGGAATGTTGTGTGACACTACGAGACAGCATTGGGATTGAGGAGATCATTCTACGCCCGACAAGGTTAAACGGAGCTAAAAAGAAAACAAGCACAAAGGGGGAGATTGAAGAAATGTAGAAATTATGCTTTGTTAATTAGTTATCCTTGTAATTAGGGGCGTAGCTCGTATTTTTGTTAGTGTAGGATTAGTTTGTAAATATACCATGTATAGAGGTATATATACATTGTACACAACAAAAATCAATAGACAAGAATTTCAGAAAATTTACAAATCATTGAATTCACATTATAGCGAGAGAAATAGAATCGAAAACTTCCACTCTCTAATCGTTTCTCTCTCCCGATCTTCAAACGTGATATTCGGTCGAAGGTAATTTTTGAGAATTCTTATTCGAATATCTAGAATTCATGCTTAGATCGATCGTTAGTTGATTAATTAGGACCTAACGTATGTAATAGTTAATTAAAATAATTAACAAAAGCTTTAAAAATATTTCTTAAAAATAAATAATTTAACACTTTATTTTTATCTATTATTTTTTTTGTAATAATCTTAATTTTATGTTATAATTAATTAAAATAGAATGATGTCTTGTTTTTTGAGGGATAGTCTGATATGTTTTATATTATTCTTTTTAACATTATAATCGGCTTGCTCGAAAAACGCACGCAATACGCCACGCTATTTACGTTTCGCAATATGGAACTAAAACACAATGCATTGCGCAATACACATTTTAAAACATTCGTTGCAGTTGTATTAATTCATGTAACAACAATTTTGCAGTTGTTGGTGCAAGCCTTTAGGATGCAAATGGATTTGTAAAAGGACCAAGACTTATTTGACCAGTCAAGAAAAATAAGGCTATATTAGTCGTTAAGAATTCAACCACTTCAATGCACAATCACGCGTAACAATCATTACCTCCATTCGAGTTGTGCTATTGCGGAATTGCATAACAATGAAGGATTAACATGGATGTGTAAACAACATTCCTAAAGGATAAACTGGAGGACGGAATCAATATAAACATTCCTCGTTTTGCTAAGCGAGCGGATTATTCGAGTACCCGATATAATATTTTTTTTAAAAAATTCATTTGCTATTTTTGTAATTTTGTACATATAAATATCTAAAATCATAATTACATATTTTAGTATCTATATCTAGATGACACGTTTCTGAAATAACCAAATTTAATTCAAAAAGGAATAACCGAATTAAATAAAAAAAAAGAATAACAAAACCGTGATGATGAGTAGAAAGAATTTTAAGCCCATCGATAAAAAGTTTAAGAAAACAAACGGCCCAAAATTCATTTTAAGAAATAAAAAAAGGCCCAATATGACAGAGGAAATAAAAATAAGTTGACAACAAATTATTAGAACGCCGCAGATACTTTCTTGGTATTGAGATATTACGATCACATGCAAAGCTTCTCATTTGTCACAGAAAGTATGTGCTTTATATGCTCAAAGCTAGTGGATTATCGGGATGTAAACCTATCGATTCACCGATGATCCCTGACACCAAATTCATGCCAGAAAGTGGAGAGTTCCTACGTGATCCCGAGAGATATCGCAGATTGATTGGTAAATAAATTATCTTACAGTCACCCGACTGGACATTTCCTACCCAATAAGTGTTATGAGCCAATTCATGTCAGCTCCTCGCACTACTCATTGGGAGGCTGCTATTCGAAAATTATCTCACTCCAGGAAAAGGACTTTTATACTCTGACCAAGGACATCACAGGATTGTATGTTTTACTGAAGTAGATTGGGCGGCAGTGACGGATCGAGGATTTCAAGACCGGGGGCTACGCATAGGGTGGGATTCGGGTTCGGGTTTACTCGAATCCGACCGGGTTCGGGTAGTTTGGGTTTTCCGGATATCGGGCATCAACACCCGATAATTGTTATTCAGGGACATCAGGTAGTAATTTGATAAGCGAGCGGATTATTCGAGTACCCGATATAATATTATTTTTTAAAAATTCATTTGCTATTTTTGTAATTTTGTACATATAAATATCAAAAATCATAATAACATATTTTAGTATCTATATCTAGATGACCAATTTCTGAAATAACCAAATTTAATTCAAAAAGGAATAACCGAATTAAATTAAAAAAAGAATAACAACACCGTGATGATGAGTAGAAAGAATTTTAAGCCCATCGATAAAAAGTTTAAGAAATCAAAAGGCCCAAAATTTAATTTTAAGAAATAAAAAAGGGCCCAAAATGACATATCAAATAAAAATAAGTTGACAACAAATTATTAGAGCGCCGCACATACTTTCTTGGTATTGAGATATTACGATCACATGCAAAGCTTCTCATTTGTCAAAGAAAGTATGTGCTTTATATGCTCAAAGCTAGTGGATTATCGGGATGTAAATCTATCGATTCACCGATGATCCCTGACACCAAATTCATGCCAGAAAGTGGAGAGTTCCTACGCGATCCCGAGAGATATTGCAGATTGATTGGTAAATAAATTATCTAACAGTCACCCGACTGGACATTTCCTACCCAATAAGTGTTATGAGCCAATTCATGTCAGCTCCTCGCACGCTGCTATTCGAAAATTATCTCACTCCAGGAAAAGGACTTTTATACTCTGACCAAGGACATCACAGGATTGTATGTTTTACTGAAGTAGATTGGGCGGCAGTGACGGATCGAGGATTTCAAGACCGGGGGCTACGCATAGGGTGGGATTCGGGTTCGTGTTTACTCGAATCCGACCGGGTTCGGGTAGTTTGGGTTTTCCGGATATCGGGCATCAACACCCGATAATTGTTATTCAGGGACATCAGGTAGTAATTTGATAAGCGAGTGGATTATTCGAGTACCCGATATAATATTTTTTTTAAAAAAATTCATTTGCTATATTTTTAATTTTTTACATATAAATATCAAAAATCATAATAACATATTTTAGTATCTATATCAAGATGACACGTTTCTGAAATAACCAAATTTAATTCAAAAAGGAATAACCGAATTAAATTAAAAAAAGAATATCAAAACCGTGTTGATGAGTAGAAAGAATTTTAAGCCCATCAAAAAAAAGTTTAAGAAATCAAAAGGCCCAAAATTCATTTTAAGAAATAAAAAGGGCCCAATACGACCGATCAAATAAAAATAAGTTGACAACAAATTATTAGAACGCCGCACAATCTTTCTTGGTATTGAGATATTACGATCACATGCAAAGCTTCTCATTTGTCAAAGAAAGTATGTGCTTTATATGCTCAAAGCTAGTGGATTATCAGGATGTAAACCTATCGATTCACCGATGATCCCTGACACCAAATTCATGCCAGAAAGTGAAGAATTCCTACGCGATCCCGAGAGATATCGCAGATTGATTGCTAAATAAATTATCTTACAGTCACCCGACTGGACATTTCCTACCCAATAAGTGTTGTGAGCCAATTAATGCACCTCCTCGCACTACTCATTGGGAGGCGGTTATTCGAATCCTTATCTCACTCTAGGAAAAGGTCTTTTATACTCTGACCATGGACATCACAGGATTGTATGTTTTACTGAAGTAGATTGGGCGGCAGTGCCAGGATTTCAAGACCGGGGGCTACTCATAGGTTGGGATTCGGGTTCGGGTTTACGCGAATCCGACCGGGTTCGAGTAGTTTGGGTTTTCCGGATATCGGGCATCAACACCCGATAATTGTTATTCAGGGACATCAGGTAGTAATTTGCTAAGCGAGCGGATTATTCGAGTACCCGATATAATATTTTTTTAAAAAAAATTCATTTGCTATATTTGTAATTTTGTACATATAAATATCAAAAATCATAATAACATATTTTAGTATCTATATCTAGATGACCAATTTCTGAAATAACCAAATTTAATTCAAAAAGGAATAACCGAATTAAATTAAAAAAAGAATAACAACACCGTGATGATGAGTAGAAAGAATTTTAAGCCCATCGATAAAAAGTTTAAGAAATCAAAAGGCCCAAAATTTAATTTTAAGAAATAAAAAAGGGCCCAAAATGACAGATCAAATAAAAATAAGTTGACAACAAATTATTAGAGCGCCGCACATACTTTCTTGGTATTGAGATATTACGATCACATGCAAAGCTTCTCATTTGTCAAAGAAAGTATGTGCTTTATATGCTCAAAGCTAGTGGATTATCGGGATGTAAACCTATCGATTCACCGATGATCCCTGACACCAAATTCATGCCAGAAAGTGGAGAGTTCCTACGCGATCCCGAGAGATATCGCAGATTGACTGGTAAATAAATTATCTTACAGTCACCCGACTGGACATTTCCTACCCAATAAGTGTTGTGAGCCAATTCATGTCACCTCCTCGCACTACTCATTGGGAGGATGTTATTGGAATCCTTATCTCACTCCAGGAAAAGGACTTTTATACTCTGACCAAGGACATCACAGGATCGTAGATTTTACTGAAGTAGATTGGGCGGCAGTGACGGATCCAGGATTTGAAGACAGGGGGCTACTCATAGGGTGGGATTCGGGTTCGGCTTTACTGGAATCCGACCGGGTTCGGGTAGTTTGGGTTTTTCGGATATCGGGCATCAACATCCGATAATGGTTATTCAGGGACATCAGGTAGTAATTTGCTAAGCGAGCGGGGATTATTCGAGTACCCGATATAATATTTTTGTAAAAAAATTCATTTGCTATTTTTGTAATTTTTTACATATAAATATCAAAAATCATAATAACATATTTTAGTATCTATATCAAGATGACACGTTTCTGAAATAACCATATTTAATTCAAAAAGGAATAACCGAATTAAATTAAAAAAAAAAGAATAACAAAACCGTGATGATGAGTAGAAAGAATATTAAGCCCATCGATAAAAAGTTTAAGAAATTAAAAGGCACAAAATTCATTTTAAGAAATAAAAAAAGGCCCAAAATGACAGATCAAATAAAAATAAATTGACAACAAATTATTAGAACGCCGCACATACTTTCTTGGTATTGAGATATCACGATCACATGCAAAGCTTCTCATTTGTCAAAGAAAGTATGTGCTTTATATGCTCAAAGCTAGTGGATTATCGGGATGTAAACCTATCTTTTCACCGATGACCCCTGACACCAAATTCATGCCAGAAAGTGGAGAGTTCCTATGCGATCCTGAGAGATATCGCAGATTGATTGGTAAATAAATTATCTTACAGTCACCCGACTGGACATTTCCTACCCAATAAGTGTTATGAGCCAATTCATGTCAGCTCCTCGCACTACTCATTGGGAGGCTGCTATTCGAAAATTATCTCACTCGAGGAAAAGGACTTTTATATTCTGACCAAGGACATCACAGGATTGTATGTTTTACTGAAGTAGATTGGGCGGCAGTGACGGATCGAGGATTTCAAGACCGGGGGCTACGCATAAGGTGGGATTCGGGTTCGGGTTTACTCGAATCCGACCGGGTTCGGGTAGTTTGGGTTTTCCGGATATCGGGCATCAACACCCGATAATTGTTATTCAGGGACATCAGGTAGTAATTTGCTAAGCGAGCGGATTATTCGAGTACCCGATATAATATTTTTTTAAAAAAAATTCATTTGCTATATTTGTAATTTTGTACATATAAATATCAAAAATCATAATAACATATTTTAGTATCTATATCAAGATGACACGTTTCTGAAATATATGTTAGTATCTATATTTTAATAACATAGGCGTATCGCACACGATTGGAAACTTTTTAACCCCGATCTACCAGATCGAGCGACTGGAAAACAATCACACTCGAGAGGAGATAGACGAAAGATATATGTTGTTCCTTCCACCAAACAAAGTATATCATCTGTTTCAGATGTATAAGAGAAAATACCAGACACACACTGGTTATATCAAGAAGGACGGACTCGAGGGGTTGAAGAGATTCATGGTGCGGCATATCAAGTTCCACACCGCACCGACCTTCAAATTGACGAAAACAACATGAAGGTCAACATGGAGTCTCCGCTCATGAAAGGCTTCTCGTTCAACGACTTCCCAGAGAATTACATCTTCAAGAAGCCAGGCCTCGCCATCACATATCGGAATGTTCATAAATTCTGTGACGGGACGTTGAAGCTCGTGAGGAAGATCGAGAAGAGGTTGGCGGAGATCACTGAAGAAACGATCTTCTAGGATCTTGGAGAAGAAGAGGCCCCGCTCCTAAATGAGCTTTTGGATGCTATAAATGAAAGATTGGAGCTAAGGAATGTTGTGTGACACTACGAGACAACATTGGGATTGAAGAGATCCTTCTACGCCCGACAAGGATAAACGGAGCTAAAAGAAAACAAGCACAAAGGGGGAGATTGAAGAAACGTAGAAATTATGCTTTGTTAATTAGTTATCCTTGTAATTAGGGGCGTAGCTCGTATTTTTGTTAGTGTATGATTTGTTTGTAAATATACCATGTATAGAGGTATATATACATTGTACACAACAAAAATCAATACACAAGAATTTCAGAAAATTTACAAATCATTGAATTCACATTATAGCGAGAGAAATAGAATCGAAAACTTCCACTCTCTAATCGTTTCTCTCTCCCGATCTCCAAACGTGATATTCGGTCGAAGGTAATTTTCGAGAATTCTTATTCGAATATCTAGAATTCATGCTTAGATCGATCGTTAGTTGATTAATTAGGACCTAACGTATGTAATAGTTAATTAAAATAATTAACAAAAACTTTAAAAATATTTCTTAAAAATAAATAATTTAACACTTTATTTTTATCTATTATTTTTTTTGTAATAATCTTAATTTTATGTTATAATAATTAAAATAGAATGATGTCTTGTTTTTTGAGGGATAGTCTGATATGTTTTATATTATTCTTTTTACCATTATAATCGGCTTGCTCGAAAAACGCACGCAATACGCCACGCTATTTACGTTTTGCAATATGGAACTAAAACACAATGCATTGCGCAATACACATTTTAAAACATTCGTTGCAGTTGTATTAATTCATGTAACAACAATTTTGCAGTTGTTGGTGCAAGCCTTTAGGATGCAAATGGATTTGTAAAATGACCAAGACTTATTGACCAGTCTAGAAAAAAAAGGCTATATTAGTTGTTAAGAATTCAACCACTTCAATGCACAATCACGCGTAACAATCATTACCTCCATTCGAGTTGTGCTATTGCGGAATTGCATAACAATGAAGGATTAACATGGATGTGTAAACAACATTCCTAAAGGATAAATTGGAGGACGGAATCAATATAAACAGCCGGAAAGGTTTGTTGCACCCGGGCAAGAGAATAATGCATGTTGCCTCGTGAGTCACTTCACAGGCTTAAAACATGCACTGAAGCAGTGGCATGAGAAATTTGATATGACTCTCCTATCAAATGTCTTCAAGATTAATGAGTGTGATAATGTGTTTACATTAAGGGCATGACAGAAGAATTTGTGATTGTATCTCTTTATATAGGCGACATGTTAATCATGGAAAACAATCACAAAATAATCGTGAATACGAGGAACATGTTGAAAAAAAAAATTCAACTTGGAAAATATGGTTTGCAGAATCAGTTTCATAGTACACTACATTGGTAGGCTGGGGAAGTGTTTTGACACAATCTTATTATGTTGAGAACATGTTAATGATGTTTAATGCCTTCGATGATCCTCCATTAAGACAGTTGTAGATATAAATCCATATTATTATCCATATCGCACACAATATGATCCGGTGATGGCAGCTTTATGTACATTTCATTTTTCTTGACATAGCATATTTAGTAAACAAAATTAGTAGGCTTTCGAGCAATCCAGGTAGTAACGGTTGGATAGCCTACAATACTAAGATATCTGACGCACATCATTAAACATGTCATACTCAACTCGAGATATCAAGCATTTGTTGAAGGATATTGCGACGCGAATTGGATATCTAACAACAAAGAATCCAAATTCACCAATGGTTACGTTTCTATGTACCATAGGTGGATGAACATTTTTTTAAAATCATCTAAGCAAATGTGTAAAGCTCGATCCACGATGGAATCTGATTTTACACACTAGATAAAACCATCAAGAAGCTGATTGGCTTAGAAACTTCTTATAGGATCTTCCGTATTGGAATAAAGTCGTGCCTCCCATAACGATAAATTGTACATGCAAGAGTTATCTCGACACATTCGTCAGAGATATAACATTGTAGGTCATTTAATCTATAGTGGAATAATATCATTTGACTATGTGGAGTCAAATAAGAATATTCGAGATTCGTTGACAGAAGGCCTCGATAAAGACCAATTGCACAATGTAATAACTAGAATGTCGCTAAAAACCCACACACCAAAGAATGGGTTTAGTGGTAAGTCAACATATTGAGTGAAGATTCCACAAACATGGTTTAATGAGACAACTAATCTAAGATCGAATTAATTCTTTACTTGGGGTAATTCTAAGAAGCTCATTCCGTAAGCGCCAAGTACTTTTCCGATTAGGTACAGTAAATGATACACTTATGATTTTAATGACGGTTAACGAAATTGGAGAGTAGTTCGGGATACTCGAGGATCAAGTCCTAATAGTCGATGAGAAGTGAGACCGCCAATTGTAACTCTTATGAATAAACTTTGATGTCGCACTTTGCACTTAGAATGTCGCGAGGTGCAGTTAGGAGGTTAAATTTATGCTCCAACGGTGATGCACTAGATAGGTAGTCGACATCTTAGCGGTGACATGACATCTAGAATGTGACTAGCAGGCATGATGACATTCAGGAACACGTAGGCAAATGAACGTGACGTAACGCTGACCAGGCAAGTGAAGTTGCAAGATATGTTGGTTTCAATGGGTCGCGCTGGTTAGCAAAGGGAACTACCCACGCAATTGTTCAGAACCATTGGATCGAAGGGTTGTTATTATTGAAGGAGACCAAGAGTTAAAACTATTACATTCCAGCCCTAATCAAACCATCAAACTACGTTAATAGTTGTGACTATTTGCTGGATGACCCCACAATTATTCAAATGCTAAAAATACGTCTCGTACATGCTGAAATTTCATTTCCGAAACACCACAAATTCTCTACATTGCACAACTAACAGCGAGATAGTTCCGAGTTTCAAGAAAGATTCGCCGTTCGAGTCATTGTGCAACTAAAGAAGTCGTTGTATATTGTCACTTTGGGCTTGGCATCGTGCGCGGGGCATCAACAGTTGGCACGGATCATCGGGCGTGAATTCTGCATTAGGCGCACAACATGGTGTGCACACTCGCTATTGGAAGAAGGTGCCCCTTCACAGGTTGCTAGGCCAGCACGAAGTGGACACATGACACTTTGACCAATCGGAGTCAGCCAGTACGCCGAAGGAGGATCGGGTCAAGCGTGTGTGTCGCTGACTCATAGAGCTTGGTGCGGGTGGACTGGGCGAGATGGGTGAGGAAAAATTACCAGGCTAAGCCACCTTGGCACTAAGGCGGGTTTCGGAGCAAAGGCCAGCGGGACGTACGTGATTGAGCAGTGAGCGAGCAAGGCAACTCTGTTGGAACTGGACAACATGGCTTATGAAGCCTTCAACCAGCCAAGTTAGCATTGCACTAATCCCGGATAGGATTGGCCAACTCAGACAATAGTTGCCCAACCAATTAGCTCCTGCCATGCTAGAAAAAGATGCCGAGATAGGCCAAGAGCCCTGCTAAGATACTCCAGTCTGAGAAACAAAAGTCGTGCACTAGCCAGCTTGTAAGGCACACAGATCAACCATTAGCCGAGATGAACATGGAAGCTTTTTAACATACCTTTGGCCGAACTCTTTATAAGAGCTCAACTCAATTCATTTAGGATCTTGGTTCGATATTAGAAAGAGAGAAATAAAGAGTGAGGTAGAGCATCTTGTACTCTAAGTGTGAGAGTTATAATGTGTTTTATAGTGACGAGTGTTAGTACAAATTTGGCAAGCTGTTGAAGGAAACTAAATGTTAGGGATATGATTCTCATATCCAAGGAAATCAATAGAAAATCGGGGATCCGATTCTGAATATCGAGGATGTGATTACATATTCTTTTAATTAATTATTCTGTAATTAAGTAGTTACATATTTAGCTATCACATGTATCTATACATACGTTGTACAGAAGAATGAATCATTCTTCAATTATTTACTCATAAAGTATCATGGTATCAGAGTCGATATTAGGGTTCGACCATATGTTTCTTTGCCTCCAAGCGTGAGTTCTTGTAGATGCGTGCTTCGCCAGCTATGTGATTCGTCTTGTGAGAGTCGGGCTTCACTTCTTGATCGTGAGTGTCCGCCGGTTCGTCGTTGCTCGGTGCTCAAGCTCGCTGCACGATATTTGCGGTTGGTGCCCAGTTTTTGCACTCGTTGCTCGTTGTTCGCAGATTGCTCGAGTTTTGCTTCGATTGTTCCGATCTGCTCCGTTTTTGTCCCGCTCTTGCTTGAAAAAGGTCGTCATATGTAATCTTTGTTTCAAGTTGAACATGGCACATCCGACTCACACTTATCCGCAATTTGAAAAATGGCTATTGTGAAGGAGAAATACCTAACCGATGTTCCGCCAACTATACATGTCGAACTAAACGTGGACCACCCAAGACAACACTATTCGTATGATTTTCTGGAATGCAATATAACCACAAATTCTGTCAACAGTACATACATTTAAATCCATGATGACCACTTGCAAACAGCTTACTCGGGAAAAGGCAAGTATGGCCCACATATATGCGGTTTCTCAAGCATATGCACGGTGAGAACAAGGAGAGTCGTGTCTTACTGAATATTTTTAAATCATTTAAGAAAGTCTTATTAAATGAGAGAATTATTTCCCTAGTGTCTCAAACGTGCTACCTACGAACAACTATGGGACCAGCTTGACCTCACAGTTCTTGGAGGTATGTCAACTAAATATGTTACAGCTCGGCCAATTCTACTAGGGCAACCCACATAACCAACCCTAGCAGCCACGTATCATCTCATACCCGATCTGTTTCCATCGAAGGGTAGTGTTGAAACACACCATGGAGAAAAATCGGCTCTTGTTATCGGATCCCACAAAGGGTTACAATTCCATAAACAAGAATGTACAGTGTCGTTACTGTAAGTAATGATGTCACATGAAATAGGATTGTCCAAAGCACCCCAAAGACTCGACGCATCCACCTCCTCATGCTCAAGTGGAAACTACTGAACAACTCTTGGTGAGCACTTCTGAAACATATGAGATGTTGGTTCAACGACTTGAGCAATTGAATTTCTCGTGCATCTCCAACTTCTCTTGAACAATTGAGACTTAATATGTTGGTTCGACGACTTGAACAAACTTATGGTATTTTATATCATGTGACATTAGTTTTATGGAGTTTACACTATACTACGAGTCCACTAGACCATCCACTCCGGCACAACTCATGTCTATTCTGAAATATCCTGACAATTTGGTAGATCCTTCATCGTCCAGGGGTAGGGAGACACCAATACCTCCTATGCCTACTATTACTCAGGTATCTACTCGAAGTAAGAACGATTATGTTGATACTAACTCTCTCCAGACTATGCAAGGTAATGACACTTGTTTATCTCCTATATCACCTATAACAATCACATCTGACATGCTCACTGAATCTCTTCCACCCACTACTAGCTCTACACCACCCACTCCACAAATTATTGCCCCAAGCGCTCCACCATCCATGTTTGACATTTTCCCATTGCTCTTCGTAAAGAACCACGTAACTGACGTAGTACTAGGTATCCTTGGACCAATTCTGAACATATGCATCATTATCAACATACCACCGTGCCTTTACTATCAGTCTTGACAGTTACTGGATTCCCAAGAATGTGACAGAGGCCTTGCAACATCCAGAATGGTTTAGTGCTATGAAAGAAGAGATGTCAGTCCTATGGAAAAATGAAACTTCAGATGTATGTTCACTTCCTCCAAGAAAACATGCAGTTGGCTGCAAGTGGGTATTCACGGTTAAAGTCCATCCAGATGGATCCCTGAAGCGACTCAAAGTAAGATTGGTTGCTGAGGATTACTCACAGTCATGTGGGATCCCTTAAGCGACTCAAAGAGATGGCATTTGTTCGCATCTGCATAGCCCTTGCTGCCATTTGTCACTGTCCGTTACATCAACTTAATGTCAAGAATGTATTTCTCAATAGCATCCTTGAGGAAGAGGTATACATGATTCAACCACCTAGGATTGTTGTTCAGGAGGAGGCCTCCAAAGTCTGCCACTTGCGTAAAGTATTGGATGGCCTCAAACAATCTTCTCGGGATTGGTTTGATCGTCTATCTCAAGCTCTCGGTGAGATCCGTATGACTTGGTGTACCAATGATCACTCGGCGTTTTATAAACACCAGCAAGGAAGGGTCATTATTTTGGTTGCATATGTGGATGATCATTTTGTCACTTGTGATGATAATGAAGGTCTTTGTGCCTTGAAAAAGTTTTTAGGTGAGCAATTTCATACTACGGATCATGATAAGCTAAAATACTTTCTTGGTATTGAGATATTACGATCACATGCAAAGCTTATCATTTGTCAAAGAAAGTATGTGTTTTATATGCTCAAAGCTAGTGGATTATCGGGATGTAAACCTATCGATTCACCGATAATCCCTGACACCAAATTCAGGCCAGAAAGTGGAGAGTTCCTACGCGATCCCGAGAGATATCGCAGATTGATTGGTAAATAAATTATCTTACAGTCACCCGACTGGACATTTCCTACCCAATAAGTGTTATGAGCAGCTAATTCATGTCAGCTCCTCGCACTACTCATTGGGAGGCTGTTATTCGAATCCTTATCTCACTCCAGGAAAAGGACTTTTATACTCACAGGATTGTATGTTTTACTGAAGTAGATTGGGCGGCAGTGACGGATCCAGGATTTGAAGACCGGGGGCTACGCATAAGGTGGGATTCGGGTTCGGGTTTACTCGAATCCGACCGCGTTCGGGTAGTTTGGGTTTTCCGGTTATCGGGCATCAACACCCGATAATTGTTATTCAGGGACATCAGGTAGTAATTTGCTAAGCGAGCGGATTATTCGAGTACCCGATATAATATTTTTTTTAAAAAATTCATTTGCTATTTTTGTAATTTTGTACATATAAATATCAAAATCATAATTACATATTTTAGTATCTATATCTAGATGACACGTTTCTGAAATAACCAAATTTAATTCAAAAAGCAATAACCGAATTAAATTAAAAAAAAAAAGAAGAATAACAAAACCGTGATGATGAGTAGAAAGAATTTTAAGCCCAAAAGTTTAAGAAATCAAAAGGCCCAAAATTCATTTTATGAAATAAAAAGAGGCCCAAAATGACAGATCAAACAAAAATAAGTTGACAACAAATTATTAGAACGCTGCACATACTTTCTTGGTATTGAGATATTACGATCACATGCAAAGCTTCTCATTTGTCAAAGAAAGTATGTGCTTTATATGCTCAAAGCTAGTGGATTATCGGGATGTAAACCTATCGATTCACCGATGATCCCTGACACCAAATTCATGCCAGAAAGTGGAGAGTTCCTACGCGATCCCGAGAGATATCGCAGATTGATTGGTAAATAAATTATCTAACAGTCACCCGACTGGACATTTCCTACCCAATAAGTGTTATGAGCCAATTCATGTCAGCTCCTCGCACTACTCACTGGGAGGCTGTTATTCGAATCCTTATCTCACTCCAGGAAAAGAACTTTTATACTCTGACCAACAACATCACAATATTGTATGTTTTACTGAAGTAGATTGGGCGGCAGTGACGGATCCAGGATTTGATGACCGGGGGCTACGCATAGGGTGGGATTCGGATTCGGGTTTACTCGAATCCGACCGGGTTCAGGTAGTTTGGGTTTTCCAGATATCGGGCATCAACACCCGATAATTGTTATTCAGTGACATCATGTAGTAATTTGCTAAGCGAGCGGATTATTCGAGTACCCGATATAATATTTTATTAAAAAAATTCATTTGCTATTTTTGTAATTTTGTACATATAAATATCTAAAATCATAATTACATATTTTAGTATCTATATCTAGATGACACGTTTCTGAAATAACCAAATTTAATTCAAAAAGGAATAACCGAATTAAATAAAAAAAAAGAATAACAAAACCGTGATGATGAGTAGAAAGAATTTTAAGCCCATCGATAAAAAGTTTAAGAAATCAAACGGCCCAAAATTCATTTTAAGAAATAAAAAAAGGCCCAATATGACAGATCAAATAAAAATAAGTTGACAACAAATTATAAGAACGCCGCATATACTTTCTTGGTATTGAGATATTACGATCACATGCAAAGCTTCTCATTTGTCAAAGAAAGTATGTGCTTTATATGCTCAAAGCTAGTGGATTATCGGGATGTAAACCTATCTATTCACCAATGATCCCTGACACCAAATTCATGCCAGAAAGTGGAGAGTTCCTATGCTATCCCGAGAGATATCGCAGATTGATTGGTAAATAAATTATCTTACAGTCACCCGACTGGACATTTCCTACCCAATAAGTGTTATGAGCCAATTCATGTCAGCTCCTCGCACTACTCATTGGGAGGCTGTTATTCGAATCCTTATCTCACTCCAGGAAAAGGACTTTTATACTCTGACCAACGACATCACAGGATTGAATGTTTTACTGAAGTAGATTGGGCGGCAGTGACGGATCCAGGATTTGAAGACCAGGGGCTACGCATAGGGTGGGATTCGGATTCGGGTTTACTCGAATCCGACCGGGTTCAGGTAGTTTGGGTTTTCGGGATATCGGGCATCAACACCCGATAATTGTTATTCAGTGACATCAGGTAGTAATTTGGTAAGCGAGCGGATTATTCGAGTACCCGATATAATATTTTTTTAAAAAAATTCATTTGCTATTTTTGTAATTTTGTACATATAAATATCTAAAATCATAATTACATATTTTAGTATCTTTATCTAGATGACACGTTTCTGAAATAACCAAATTTAATTCAAAAAGGAATAACCGAATTAAATAAAAAAAAAGAATAACAAAACCGTGATGATGAGTAGAAAGAATTTTAAGCCCATCGATAAAAAGTTTAAGAAAACAAACGGCCCAAAATTCATTTTAAGAAATAAAAAAAGGCCCAAAATGACAGATCAAATAAAAATAAGTTGACGACAAATTATTAGAACGCCGCACATACTTTCTTGGTATTGAGATATTACGATCACATGCAAAGCTTCTCATTTGTCAAAGAAAGTACGTGCTTTATATGCTCAAAGCTAGTGGATTATCGGGATGTAAAACTATCTATTCATCAATGATCCCTGACACCAAATTCATGCCAGAAAGTGGAGAGTTCCTACGCGATCCCGAGAGATATCGCAGATTGATTGGTAAATAAATTTTCTTACAATCACAGATTGGACATTTCCTACCCAATAAGTGTTATGAGCCAATTTATGTCAGCTCCTCACACTACTCATTGGGAGGCTGAAATTCGAATCCTTATCTCACTCCAGGAAAGGGACTTTTATACTCTGACCAAGGACATCACAGGATTGTATGTTTGACTGAAGTAGATTGGGCGGCAGTGACGGATCCAGGATTTGAAGACGGGGGGCTACGCATAGGGTGGGATTCGGGTTCGGGTTTACTTGAATCAGACTGGGTTCGGGTAGTTTGGGTTTTCCGGATATCGGGCATCAACATCCGATAATTGTTATTCAGGGACATCAGGTAGTTGACAAAAAATTATTAGAACGCCGCACATACTTTCTAGGTATTGAGATATTACTATCACATGCAAAGCTTCTCATTTGTCAAAGAAAGTACGTGCTTTATATGCTCAAAGCTAGTGGATTATCGGGATGTAAAACTATCTATTCACCGATGATCCCTGACACCAAATTCATGCCAGAAACTAGAGAGTTCCTACGCAATCGCGACAGATATCGCAGATTGATTGGTAAATAAATTATCTTACAATCACATGACTGGACATTTCCTACCCAATAAGTGTT
This sequence comes from Linderniella brevidens, assembly GCA_004919715.1. Lineage (NCBI taxonomy): Eukaryota > Viridiplantae > Streptophyta > Magnoliopsida > Lamiales > Linderniaceae > Linderniella > Linderniella brevidens. The sequence goes on from SWDC01000148.1 coordinate 9,916,376, forward strand.
ATGAGCCAATTCATGTCAGCTCCTCGCACTAGTCATTGGGAGGATGGTATTCGAATCCATCTCACTCCAGGAAGATGACTTTTATACTCTGACCAAGGACATCACAGGATTGTATGTTTTAATGATGTAGATTGGACGGCAGTGACGGATCCAGGATTTGAACACCGGGGGCTACGCATAGGGTGGGATTCGGGTTCGGGTTTACTCGAATCCGATCGGGTTCGGGTAGTTTGGGTTTTCCGCATATCGGGCATCAACACCCGATAATTGTTATTCAGGGACATCAGGTAGTAATTTGCTAAGCGAGCGGATTATTCGCGTACCCGATATAATATTTTTGTAAAAAAATTCATTTGCTATTTTTTAATTTTGTGATATAAATATCAAAAATCATAATTACATATTTTAGTATCTATATCTAGATGACACGTTTCTGAAATAACCAAATTTAATTCAAAAACGAATTACCGAATTTAATTAAAAAAAAAGAATAAGAAGACCGTGATGATGTGTAGAAAGAATAATAAGCCCATCGATAAAAAGTTTAACAACTCAAAAGGCCCAAAATTCATTTTAAGAAATAATAAAAGGCCCAAAATGACAGATCAAATAAAAATAAGTTGACTACAAATTATTAGAACGCCGCACATACTTTCTTGGTATTGAGATATTACGATCACATGCAAAGCTTCTCATTTGTCAAAGAAAGTATGTGCTTTATATGCTCAAAGCTAGTGGATTATCGGGATGTAAATCTATCTATTCACCGATGATCCCTGCCACAAAATTCATGCCAGAAAGTGGAGAGTTCCTACGCGATCCCGAGAGATATCAGAGATTGATTGGTAAATAAATTATCTTACAGTCACCCGACTGGACATTTCCTACCCAATAAGTGTTATGAACCAATTCATGTCAGCTCCTCGCAGTACTCATTAGGAGGCTGTTATTCGAATCCTTATCTCACTTCAGGAAAAGGAATTTTATACTCTGACCAAGGACATCACAGGATTGTATGTTTTACTGAAGTAGATTGGGCGGCAGTGACGGATCCAGGATTTGAAGACCGGGGGCTACGCATAGGGTGGGATTCGGGTTCGGGTTTACTCGAATCAGATCGGGTTCGGGTAGTTTGGGTTTTCCGGATATCGGGCATCAACATCCGATGTATGTTATTCAGGGACATCAGGTAGTAATTTGCTAAGCGAGCGGATTATTCGAGTACCCGATATAATATTTTCTTAAAAATTTCATTTGCTATTTTTGTAATTTTGTACATATAAATATCAAAAATCATAATTACATATTTTAGTATTTATATCTCGATGACACGTTTCTTAAATAACAAAATTTAATTCAATAAGGAATAACCGAATTTAATTAAAAAAAAGAATAAGAAAACCGTGATGATGAGTAGAAAGAATAATAAGCCCATCGATAAAAATTTTAAGAACTCAAAAGGCCCAAAATTCATTTTAAGAAATAAAAAAAGGCCCAAAATGACAGATCAAATAAGAATAAGTTGACAACAAATTATTAGAACGCCGTACATACTTTCTTGGTATTGAGATATTACGATCACATGCAAAGCTTCTCATTTGTCAAAGAAAGTATGTGCTTTATATGCTCAAAGCTAGTGGATTATCGGGATGTAAAACTATCTATTCATCGATGATCCCTGACACCAAATTCATGCCAGAAAGTGGAGAGTTCCTACGCGATCCCGAGAGATATCGCAGATTGATTGGTAAATAAATTATCTTACATTTATCCGACTGGACATTTCCTACCCAATAAGTGTTATGAGCTTATTCATGTCAGCTCCTCGCACTACTCAATGGGAGGCTATTATTCGAATCCTTATCTCACTCCAGGAAAAGGACTTTTATACTCTGACCAAGGACATCACAGGATTGTATGTTTTACTGAAGTAGATTGGGCGGCAGTGACGGATCCAGGATTTGAAGACGGGGGGCTACGCATAGGGTGGGATTCGGGTTCGGGTTTACTTGAATCAGACCGGGTTCGAGTAGTTTGGGTTTTCCGGATATCGGGCATCAACATCCGATAATTGTTATTCAGGGACATCAGGTAGTAATTTGCTAAGCGAGCGGATTATTCGAGTACCCGATATAATATTTTTGTAAAAAAATTCATATGCTATATTTGTAATTTTGTACATATAAATATCAAAAATCATAATTACATATTTTAGTATCTATATCTAGATGACACGTTTCTGAAATAACCAAATTTAATTCAAAAAGGAATAACCGAATTTAATTAAAAAAAAAAGAATAAGACTACTGTGATGATGAGTAGAAAGAATAATAAGCCCATCGATAAAAAGTTTAAGAACTCAAAAGGCCCAAAATTCATTTTATGAAATAAAAAAAGTCCCAAAATGACAAACCAAATAAAAATAAGTTGAAAACATATTATTAGAACGCCGCACATACTTTCTTGGTATTGAGATATTACGATCACATGCAAAGCTTCTCATTTGTCAAAGAAAGTATGTGCTTTATATGCTCAAAGCTAGTGGAATATCGGGATGTAAACCTATCGATTCACCGATGATCCCTGACACCAAATTCATGCCAGAAAGTGGAGAGTTCCTACGCGATCCCGAGAGATATCGCAGATTGATTGGTAAATAAATTATCTTACATTCACCCGACTGGACATTTCCTACCCAATAAGTGTTATGGGCCAATGCATGTCAGCTCCTCGCGCTACTCATTGGGAGGTTGTTATTCGAATCCTTATCTAACTCCAGGAAAAGGACTTTTATACTCTGACCAACGACATCAAAGGGTTGTATGTTTTACTGAAGTAGATTGGGCGGCAGTGACGGATCCAGGATTTGAAGACCGGATGCTACGCATAGGGTGGGATTCGGGTTCGGGTTTACTCGAATCAGACGGGGTTCGGGTAGTTTGGGTTTTCCGGATATCAGGCATCAACATCCGATAATTGTTATTCAGGGACATCAGGTAGTAATTTGCTAAGCGAGCGGATTATTCGATTACCCGATATAATATTTTTGTAAAAAAATTCATTTGCTATTTTTATAATTTATTACATATAAATATCAAAAATCATAATCACATATTTTAGTATCTATATCTAGATGACACGTTTCTGAAATAAATAAATTTTATTCAAAAACGAATAACCGAATTAAATTAAAAAAAAAAGGAATAACAAAACCGTGATGATGAGTAGAAAGAATTTTAAGCCCATCGATAAAAAGTTTAAGAAATCAAAAGGCCCAAAATTCATTTTAAGAAATAAAATAAGGCCCACAATGACAGATCAAATAAAAATAAGTTGACAACAAATTATTAGAACGCCGCACATACTTTCTTGGTATTGAGATAGTACGATCACATGCATAGCTTCTCATTTGTCAAAGAAAGTATGTGCTTTATATGCTCAAAGCTAGTGGATTATCGGGATGTAAACCTATCGATTCACCGATGATCCCTGACACCAAATTCATGCCAGAAAGTGGAGAGTTCCTACGCGATCCCGAGAGATATAGCAGATTGATTGGTAAATAAATTATCTTACAGTCACCCGACTGGACATTTTCTACCCAATAAGTGTTATGAGCCAATTCATGTCAGCTCCTCTCACTACTCATTGGGAGGCTGTTATTCGAATCCTTATCTCACTCCAGGAAAAGGACTTTTATACTCTGACCAAGGACATCACGGGATTGTATGTTTTACTGAAGTAGATTGGACGGCAGTGACGCAGGATTTGAAGACCGGGGGCTACGCATAGGGTGGGATTCGGGTTCCGGTTTACTCGAATCCGGTCGGGTTCGGGTAGTTTGGGTTTTCCGGATATCGGTCATCAACACCGATAATTGTTATTCAGGAACATCAGGTAGTAATTTTCTAAGCGAGCGGATTATTCGAGTACCCGATATTATTTTTGTAAAAAAATTCATTTGCTATTTTTTAATTTTGTGATATAAATATCAAAAATCATAATTACATTTTTTAGTATCTATATCTAGCTGCACGTTTCTGAAATAACCAAATTTAATTCAAAAAGGAATTACAAAATTTAATTAAAAAAAAAGAATAAGAAGACCGTGATGATGAGTAGAAAGAATAATAAGCCCATCGTTAAAAAGTTTAACAACTCAAAAGGCCCAAAATTCATTTTAAGAAATAAAAAAAGGCCCAAAATTACAAATAAAAAAAAAATAAGTTGAAAACATATTATTAGAACGCCGCACATACTTTCTTGGTATTGAGATATTACGATCACATGCAAAGCTTCTCATTTGTCAAAGAAAGTATGTGCTTTATATGCTCAAAGCTAGTGGAATATCGGGATGTAAACCTATCGATTCACCGATGATCCCTGACACCAAATTCATGCCAGAAAGTGGAGAGTTCCTACGCGATCCCGAGAGATATCGCAGATTGATTGGTAAATAAATTATCTTACATTCACCCGACTGGACATTTCCTACCCAATAAGTGTTATGGGCCAATTCATGTCAGCTCCTCGCACTACTCATTGGGAGGCTGTTATTCGAATCCTTATCTCACTCCAGGAAAAGGACTTTTATACTCTGACCAAGGACATCACAGGATTGTATGTTTTACTGAAGTAGATTGGGCGGCAGTGATGGATCCCGGATTTGAAGACCGGATGCTACGCATAGGGTGGGATTCGGGTTCGGTTTTACTCGAATCCGACCGCGTTCGGGTAGTTTGGGTTTTCCGGTTATCGGGCATCAACACCCGATAATTGTTATTCAGGGACATCAGGTAGTAATTTGCTAAGCGAGCGGATTATTCGAGTACCCGATATAATATTTTTTTTAAAAAATTCATTTGCTATTTTTGTAATTTTGTACATATAAATATCAAAATCATAATTACATATTTTAGTATCTATATCTAGATGACACGTTTCTGAAATAACCAAATTTAATTCAAAAAGCAATAACCGAATTAAAATAAAAAAAAGAATAACAAAACCGTGATGATGAGTAGAAAGAATTTTAAGCCCATCGATAAAAAGTTTAAGAAATCAAAAGGTCCAAAATTCATTTTGAGAAATAAAAAAAGGCCCAAAATGGCAGATCAAATAAAAATAAGTTGACAACAAAATATTAGAACGCCGCACATACTTTCTTGGTATTGAGATATTACGATCACATGCAAAGCTTCTCATTTGTCAAAGAAAGTATGTGCTTTATATGCTCAAAGCTAGTGGATTATCGGGATGTAAACCTATCGATTCACCAATGATCCCTGACACCAAATTCATGCCAGAAAGTGGAGAGTTCCTACGCGATCCCGATATATATCGCAGATTGATTGGTAAATAAATTATCTTACAGTCAGCCGACTGGACATTTTCTACCCAATAAGTGTTATGAGCCAATTCATGTCAACTCCTCTCACTACTCATTGGGAGGCTGTTATTCGAATCTTATCTAACTCCAGGAAAAGGACTTTTATACTCTGACCTAGGACATCACAGGATTGTATGTTTCACTGAAGTAAATTTGGCGGCAGTGACGGATCCAGGATTTGATGACCGGGGGCTACGCATAGGGTGGGATTCGGGTTCGGTTTACTCGAATCCGACTGGGTTCGGGTAGTTTGGGTTTTCCAGATATCGGGCATCGACACCCGATAATTGTTATTCATGGTCATCATGTAGTAATTTGCTAAGCGAGCGGATTATTCGAGTACCCGATATAATATTTTTTTTAAAAAATTCATTTGCTATTTTTGTAATTTTATACATATAAGTATCAAATATCATAATTACATATTTTAGTATCTATATCTAGATGACACGTTTCTGAAATAACCAAATTTAATTAAAAATGGAATAACCGAATTAAATTGAAAACAAAAATGAATAACAAAACCGTGATGATGAGTAGAAAGAATATAAAGCCCATCGATAAAAAGTTTAAGAAATCAAAAGGCCCAAAATTCATTTTATGAAATAAAAAAAGGCCCAAAATGACAGATCAAATAAAAATAAGTTTACAACAAATTATTAGAAGGCCGCACATACTTTCTTGGTATTGAGATATTACGATCACATGCAAAGCTTCTCATTTGTCAAAAGTATGTGCTTTATATGCTCAAAGCTAGTGGATTATCGGGATGTAAACCTATCGATTCACCGATGATCCCTGACACCAAATTCATGCCAGAAAGTGGGGAGTTCCTACGCGATCCCGAGAGATATCGCAGATTGATTGGTAAATAAATTATCTTACAGTCACCCGAGTGGACATTTTCTACCCAATAAGTGTTATGAGCCAATTCATGTAAGCTCCTCGCACTACTCATTGGGAGGCTATTATTCGAATCCTTATCTCACTCCAGTAAAAAGGACTTTTATACTCTGACCAAGGACATCACAGGATTGTATGTTTTACTGAAGTAGATTGGGCGGCAGTGACGGATCCAGGATTTGAAGACCGGGGCTACGCATAGGGTGGGATTCGGGTTCGGGTTTACTCGAATCCGACCGGGTTCGGGTAGTTTGGGTTTTCCGGATATCGGGCATCAACACCCGATAATTGTTATTCAGGGACATCATGTAGTAATTTGCTAAGCGAGTGGATTATTCGAGTACCCAATATAATATTTTTTTAAAAAAATTCATTTGCTATTTTTGTAATTTTGTACATATAAATATTAAAAATCATAATTACATATTTTAGTATCTATATCTAGATGACACGTTTCTGAAATAACCAAATTTAATTCAAAAAGGAATAACCGAATTAAATTAAAAAAAAAAAGAATAACAAAACCGTGATGATAAGTAGAAAGAATATTAAGCCCATCGATAAAAAGTTTAAGAAATCAAAAGCCCCAAAATTCATTTTAAGAAATAAAAAAAGTTCCAAAATGACAGATCAAATAAAAATAAGTTGACAACAAATTATTAGAACGCCGCACATACTTTCTTGGTATTGAGATATTACGATCACATGTAAAGCTTCTCATTTGTCAAAGAAAGTATGTGCTTTATATGCTCAAAGCTAGTGGATTATCGGGATGTAAACCTATCGATTCACCGATCATCCCTGACACCAAATTCATGCCAGAAAGTGGAGAGTTCCTACGCGATCCCGAGAGATATCGCAGATTGATTGGTAAATAAATTATCTTACAGTCACCCGACTGGACATTTCCTACCCAATAAGTGATATGAGCCAATTCATGTCAGCTCCTCGCACTACTCATTGGGAGGCTGTTATTCGAATTCTTATCTCACTCCAGGAAAAGGACTTTTCTCTGACCAAGGACATCACAGGATTGTATGTTTTACTGAAGTAGATTGGCGGCAGTGACGGATCCAGGATTTGAAGACCGGGGGCTACGCATAGGGTGGGATTCGGGTTCGGGTTTACTCGAATCCGACCGGGTTCAGGTAGTTTGGGTTGTCCGGATATCGGGCATCAACACCCGATAATTGTTATTCAGGGACATCAGGTAGTAATTTGCTTAGCGAGCCGATTATTAGAGTACCCGATATAATATTTTTGTAAAAGAATTCATTTATTATTTTTGTAATTTTGTACATATAAATATCAAAAATCATAATTACATATTTTAGTATCTATATCTAGATGACACGTTTCTGAAATAACCAAATTTAATTAAAAAAGGAATAATCGAATTAAATTAAAAAAAGAATAACAAAACCGTGATGATGAGTAGAAAGAATAATAAGCCCATCGATAAAAAGTTTAAGAAATCAGAAGGCCCAAAATTCATTTTAAGAAATAAAAAAAGGCCCAAAATGACATATCAAATAAAAATAAGTTGAAAACAAATTATTAGAACGCCACACATACTTTCTTGGTATTGAGATATTACGATCACATGCAAAGCTTCTCATTTGTCAAAGAAAGTATGTGCTTTATATGCTCAAAGCTAGTGGATTATCGGGATGTAAACCTATCGATTCACCGATGATCCCTGACACCAAATTCATGCCAGAAAGTGGAGAGTTCCTACGCGATCCCGAGAGATATCGCAGATTGATTGGTAAATAAATTATCTTACAGTCACCCGAGTGGACATTTTCTACCCAATAAGTGTTATGAGCCAATTCATGTCAGCTCCTCGCACTACTCATTGGGAGGCTGTTATTCGAATTCTTATCTCACTCCAGGAAAAGGACTTTTCACTGACCAAGGACATCAGCGGATTGTATGTTTTACTGAAGTACATTGGACGGCAGTGACGGATCCAGGATTTGAAGACCGGGGGCTACGCATAGGGTGGGATTCGGGTTCGGGTTTACTCGAATCCGACCGGGGTCAGGTAGTTTGGGTTTTCCGGATATCGGGCATCAACACCCGATAATTGTTATTCAGGGACATCAGGTAGTAATTTGATAAGCGAGCGGATTATTCGAGTACCCGATATAATATTTTTGTAAAAGAATTCATTTGCTATTTTTGTAATTTTGTACATATAAATATCAAAAATCATAATTACATATTTTAGTATCTATATCTAGATGACACGTTTCTGAAATAACCAAATTTAATTCAAAAAGGAATAACCGAATTAAATTAAAAAAAGAATAACAAAACCGTGATGATGAGTAGAAAGAATAATATGCCCATCGATAAAAAGTTTAAGAAATCAAAAGGCCCAAAATTCATTTTAAAAAATAAAAAAAAGCCCAAAATGACATATCAAATAAAAATAAGTTGACAACAAATTATTCAAACGCCGCACATACTTTCTTGGTATTGAGATATTACGATCACATGCAAAGCTTGTCATTTGTCAAAGAAAGTATGTGCTTTATATGCTCAAAGCTAGTGGATTATCGGGATGTAAACCTATCGATTCACCGATGATCCATGACACCAAATTCATGCCAGAAAGTGGAGAGTTCCTACGCGATCCCGAGAGGTATCGCAGATTGATTGGTAAATAAATTATCTTACAGTCACCCGACTGGACATTTCCTACCCAATAAGTGTTATGAGCCAATTCATGTCAGCTCCTCGCACTACTTATTGGGAGGCTGTTATTCGAATCCTTATCTCACTCTAGGAAAAAGGACTTTTATACTCTAACCAAGGACATCACAGGATTGTATGTTTGACTGAAGTAGATTGGGCAGCAGTGACGGATCCAGGATTTGAAGACCGGGGGCTACGCATAGGGTGGGATTCGGGTTCGGGTTTACTCGAATCCGACCGAGTTCGGGTAGTTTGGGTTATCCGGATATCGGGCATCAACACCCGATAATTGTTACTCAGGGACATCAGGTAGTAATTTGCTATGCGAGCGGATTATTCGTGTACCCGATATAATATTTTTTTCAAAAAATTCATTTGCTATTTTTGTAATTTTTTACATATAAATATCAAAAATCATAATTACATATTTTAGTATCTATATCTATATGACACGTTTCTGAAATAATCAAATTTAATTCAAAAAGGAATAACCGAATTAAATTAAAAAAAAAAAAGAATAACAAAACCGTGATGATGAGTAGAAAGAATATTAAGCCCATCGATAAAAAGTTTAAGAAATCAAAAGGCCCAAAATTCATTTTAAGAAATAAAAAAAGGCCCAAAATGACAGATCAAATAAAAATAAGTTGACAACAAATTATTAGAACGCCGCACATACTTTCTTGGTATTGAGATATTACGATCACATGCAAAGCTTCTCATTTGACAAAGAAAGTATGTGCTTTATATGCTCAAAGCTAGTGGATTATCGGGATGTAAACCTATCGATTCACCGATGGTCCCTGACACCAAATTCATGCCAGAAAGTGGAGAGTTCCTACGCGATCCCGAGAGATATCGCAGATTGATTGGTAAATAAGTTATCTTACAGTCACCCGAGTGGACATTTCCTACCCAATAAGTGTTATGAGCCAATTCATGTCAGCTCCTCGCATTACTCATTGGGAGGCAGTTATTCGAATCCTTATCTCATTCCAGGAAAAGGACTTTTATACTCTGATCAAGGACATCACATGATTGTATGTTTTACTGAAGTAGATTGGGCGGCAGTGACGGATCCAGGATTTGACGACCGGATGCTACGCATAGGGTTGGATTCGGGTTCGGGTTTACTCGAATCAGACCGGGTTCGGGTAGTTTGGGTTTTCCGGATATCGGGCATCAACATCCGATAATTGTTATTCAGGGACATCAGGTAGTAATTTGCTATGCGAGCGGATTATTCGAGTACCCGATATATAATTTTTGTAAAAAAATTCATTTGCTATTTTTTGTAATTTTGTACATATAAATATCAAAAATCATAATAACATATTTTAGTATCTATATCTAGATGACACGTTTCTGAAATAACCCAATTTAATTCAAAAAGGAATAACCGAATTTAATTAAAAAAAAAAAGAATAAGAAAACCGTGATGATGAGTACAGAGAATAATAAGTCCATTGATAAAAAGTTTAAGAACTCAAAAGGCCCAAAATTCATTTTAAGAAATAAAAAAAGGCCCAAAATGACAGATCAAATAAACATAAGTTGACAACAAATTATTAGAACGCCGCACATACTTTCTTGGTATTGAGATATTACGATCACATGCAAAGCTTCTCATTTGTCAAAGAAAGTATGTGCTTTATATGCTCAAAGCTAGTGGATTATCGGGATGTAAACCTATCGATTCACCGATGATCCCTGACACCAAATTCATGCCAGAAAGTGGAGAGTTCCTACGCGATCCCGAGAGATATCGCAGATTGATTGGTAAATAAATTATCTTACAGTCACCCGAGGGGACATTACCTACCCAATAAGTGTTATGAGCCAATTCATGTCAGCTCCTCGCACTACTTATTGGGAGGCTATTATTCGAATCCTTATCTCACTCTAGGATAAAGGACTTTTATACTCTGACCAAGGACATCACAGGATTGTATGTTTTACTGAAGTAGATTGGGCGGCAGTGACGGATCCAGGATTTGAAGACCGGGGGCTACGCATAGGGTGGGATTCGGGTTCGGGTTTACTCGAATCCGACCGAGTTCGGGTAGTTTGGGTTTTCCGGATATCGGGCATCAACACCCGATAATTGTTACTCAGGGACATCAGGTAGTAATTTGCTATGCGAGCGGATTATTCGAGTACCCGATATAATATTTTTTTCAAAAAATTCATTTGCTATTTTATAATTTTGACATATTAATATCAAAAATCATAATTACATATTTTAGTATCTATATCTAGATGACACGTTTCTGAAATAACCAAATTTAATTCAAAAAGGAATAACCGAATTAAATTAAAAAAAAAAGAATAACAAAACCGTGATGATGAGTAGAAAGAATTTTAAGCCCATCGATAAAAAGTTTAAGAAATCAAAAGTTCCAAAATTCATTTTGAGAAATAAAAAAAGGCCCAAAATGACAGATCAAAAAAAAATAAGTTTACAACAAATTATTAGAATGCCGCACATACTTTCTTGGTATTGAGATATTACGATCACATGCAAAGCTTCTCATTTGTTAAAAGTATGTGCTTTATATGCTCAAAGCTAGTGGATTATCGGGATGTAAACCTATCGATTCACCGATGATCCCTGACACCAAATTCATGCCAGAAAGTGGAGAGTTCCTACGCGATCCCGAGAGATATCGCAGATTGATTGGTAAATAAATTATCTTACAGTCACCCGAGTGGACATTTCCTACCCAATCAGTGTTATGAGCCAATTCATGTAAGCTTCTCGCACTACTCTTTGGGAGGCTGTTATTCGAATCCTTATCTCACTCCAGGAAAAAGGACTTTTATACTCTGACCAAGGACATCACAGGATTGTATGTTTTACTGAAGTAGAGTGGGCGGCAGTGACGGATCCAGGATTTGAAGACCGGATGCTACGCATAGGGTGGGGTTCGGGTTTACCCGAATCAGACCGGGTTCGGGTAGTTTGGGTTTTCCGAATATCGGACATCAACACCCGATAATTGTTATTCAGGGACATCAGGTAGTAATTTGCTCAGCTAGCGGATTATTCGAGTACCTGATATAATATTTTTGTAAAAATTTTCGTTTGCTATTTTTGAAATTTTGTACATATAAATATCAAAAATCATAATTACATATTTTAGTATCTATATCTAGATGACGTATTTTTGAAATAACAAAATTTAATTCAAAAAGGAATAACCGAATTAAATTAAAAAAAAAAAACAGAATAAAAAAACCGTGATGATGAGTAGAAAGAATTTTAAGCCCATCGATAAAAAGTTTAAGAAATCAAAAGGCCCAAAATTTATATAATGAAATAAAAAAGGGCCCAAAATGACAGATCAAATAAAAATAAGTTGACAACAAATTATTAGAACGCCGCACATACTTTCTTGGTATTGAGATATTACGATCACATGCAATGCTTCTCATTTGTCAAAGAAAGTATGTGCTTTATATGCTCAAAGCTAGTGGATTATCGGGATGTAAACCTATCGATTCACCGATGATCCCTGACACCAAATTCATGCCAGAAAGTGGAGAGTTCCTACGCGATCCCGAGAGATATCGCAGATTGATTGGTAAAAAAATTATCTTACGGTCACCCCAGTGGACATTTCCTACCCAATAAGTGTTATGAACCAATTCATGTCAGCTCCTCGCATTACTCATTGGGAGGCTGTTATTCGAATCCTTATCTCATTCCAGGAAAAGGACTTTTATACTCTGATCAAGGACATCACAGGATTTTATATTTTACTGAAGTAGATTGGGCGGCAGTGACGGATCCAGGATTTGACGACCGGATGCTACGCATAGGGTTTGATTCGGGTTCGGGTTTACTCGAATCCGACTGGATTCGGGTAGTTTGGGTTTTTCGGATATCGGACATCAACACCCGATAATTGTTATTCAGGGACATCATGTAGTAATTTGCTAAGCGAGCGGATTATTCGAGTACCCGATATAATGTTTTTTTTTAAAAATTCTTTTGCTATTTTTGTAATTTTGTACATATAAATATCAAAAATCATAATTACATATTTTAGTATCTATATCTGTAATACCCGTAAAATTATAATTACATATAAAGGCCCAAAATGACAGATCTGTAATACCCGTAAAATTAATACGGGAATAATGCGCAATTAGCGTGAAAATTATTCTGTAAGTTTCGGAAAATTATGAAGTTAATTTTCGGACAAAGCGAATTTTCGGGAAATTGAACCGAAAATAAGAAAAATACTCTTTGAGTAAAATAAATAGATATGGGCCCAAATTAATTTAAAGTAGGCCCAATAAGAGATTTCCTTAAGAGAAAGGAAACGTAACTTTCCTTTTAAAGGTTTATCTCAAAAGGTGATAAGGACAAACGAAAATATCAAACGAAAGAAAACAAACGAAGAAAAGCAGAGAAGAACTAAGCAATTTCGGCTAACTTGGAAGTGAGGTAGGTGGTTTTTAACCCCTACAAACTGTTTTTAAGTTTGATTTATTTAGTTTAACGAATTTGGATGAAAGGTCATCCGAATTCATGAATTTCGGGAGCTTTGAATGATTATGTGTTGTATTTGCTGTGTTGAGATGTTAAGTTTGAGCTCAATATATGAGTTCTGTGAATTTTACATGTTTATGTGAAATCTGGAACGGATTCATGTGATGAAGTTCTGGAAAATATGAATTTCGATGAGATGAAGAAAGTTTCAGCTCATGAGAAATTCGCGGGTTGAAAAGAAATTCGCGGGCCAAAAAGGTTCGTGAAGTGTGAGAGAGAAAAGAAAATCGCGGGCTGCGATAAAATTCGCGGGCCGAAAGATTTGTAAAGATGTGAGTGAGAAAAGAAGGTCGCGGGCCAAATTTTAAATTTCGCCAAATTTGAAAGGTTGAAATTCGGGCAGATTTTCGATAGTTCGCCGAAGTTTAGTTCGCGAATTATATTCGGGTCGCGAAAAGTTCTTCGCGGACTCAAATGGATTTTATTGTGTGAGTAAATGGGTTTTTCGCGGGTCAGAATTAATTTCGCGGGTCGACCACAGGGTGATTCCTGTGAGAGAAGTAGCGGGTCGGACTAAAGTTTCGCGGGTCAACTTGAATTTCGCGGGGTGATTCCTGTGAGTGAATTTCGGGTGACACGCGAACTAAATCAGACTTCGCAAATTCGATCAAATGACGCGCGAAATCCAAATTCGGGCAATACCGCTAACACTGTGAAGAGTCCCGAATTTTGACTCCAAATGTCGGGTTGACCATATGCTTTTAAAGTCTGAAGTTGACCGAACTTCACGATTCGACCAGTCTAATTATTTTTGGACTTTTGTCTTAAATTAGGCCCAAATATTCAAATAAAATTATTTTAAGTTCATTTTATCTTTAAATCAAAGTATATTCATACTTTGACTAGAATTTTCGGGTCAACCCTTATTTTAAGATACGAGAGTATTTTGGGGTATTATTTGTAAGAAATAATATGTGATATATGTGACGAATGTGATATGCATTTCACGACATGCATAAGAGAGGCGAAGGTACCGTAATGATACGGTGACACGATATTGTGTCGAATGTGAGAAGGGTAGAGTTGCCGATTTTGGCAGTCAGGTTCAGACTCGATTATGCACTTGGTGGGAGAGGGGGTTTGCGACACCCATCTACTCGGGATTGAGCCACCCGAGGTGTAAACCACCGGATATTATTTGGCTCAGGGACGGCAGACAGATGTGAGATTCCTGTCTACCCGAACTTGTGGTATAACATTCGGGGAAAAAGCCGTCGGGTTGAGATTGTGTGCGGAAGGAGCGACCCGGCGCAGCCGGTGTGGGCTACCGCATGGTTGATGGTGTACTTTGCCATTGCGCGCGTGGGTGCCGAGTCTGACCTAGGGCCCTGTTAAGACTTGAGAATTGATAGATGAGATTTGTCGAGTGTGCATTATATTATATTGTGAGGAACCGGGATTGGGTGGAGTGCACGCACGTATTGCATGTTTTGTAATCACCTACTGGGCAATAGCTCAGGGTTCTATCCTATTTTTGTTTGTAGGTAAGAATGAACCCGACACCGCCTAGTGTCAGGGTTGAGATTCATGGCGAGCTGGCGGCGGTGACTCCACGGACTTTTGAGGGTGGCGCAGTACATGGGACGCGACCTGTGGAGTGGCATAGTGTTTGATATTGGGTTTGAAATTTTGGGGCTTCGGCCCAAAGTATTAATAGTAGATATTTTTGTAAACCCGATATAATACTATGTAGGTTAAATTTAAATAAAAAGAAAATTTTTTTCGGGTCTTCCGCGTGTTCTGTTGCGGGGAAATCCGCCAATTAACTTAATTAGGAAGTAGGGTCGCCACAGGTGATATGATTATGTGATTTCGTGGTATCTTTACCACATGGGGATCCAACTCGATCAAATTTGGTGGTTGAGAAATGTCCCGTAAGAATTGAGGGTAGAGAGTTAGATGTGAACCTAATAGTAATCCCGATGAATGATTACGATATTATATTCGGGATGGATTGGCTTTCGAAATACGGAGCCATTATTGATTGTTCAAAAAGGGTAGTTAGGTTTCGATCGCCAGAGGGAGAGGAGTTTGAATTTTCGGGAAGAAAGAATAGAAACTCAATCCCTCGGATTTCTGCTTTAAAAGCTCAGCGACTCGTAAATACGGGTTGCGAATCGTTCCTAGTTTTTGCGGTGAATGCTGAGGAATCTTCCCAGCTTAAACTTGAGGAGGTTCCGATAGTGAACGAATATTCCGATGTATTTCCCGAGGATCTTCCGGGATTACCCCCTGATCGGGAGATTAAATTTGCAATCGATCTTGTACCTGGAGCTGCCCCGATCTCTAAATCCCCGTATCGGTTAGCACCGAACGAATTACGAGAATTGAAGGAGCAATTGGAAGATTTGTTGCAGAAGGGTTTTATTCAACCCAGTTTCTCACCATGGGGAGCCCCGGTTTTATTTGTGAAGAAAAAGGACGGGTCGATGAGAATGTGTATCGATTATCGTGAACTCAACAAGATCACGATTAAGAATAAATACCCATTGCCAAGGATTGACGATTTATTCGATCAACTCCAAGGAGCAACAGTATTTTCTAAGATCGACCTGCGCTCCGGTTATCATCAGCTGAAGATCCGGGAAGCGGACATTCCAAAAACCGCCTTCAGTACGAGGTACGGCCACTATGAATTTTTGGTCATGCCTTTCGGATTGACGAATGCTCCGGCAGCCTTCATGGATTTGATGAACCGAGTATTCAAAAAATTGCTGGACCGATGTGTTATCGTCTTTATCGACGATATTCTCATTTATTCCAAGACAAAAGAAGAACATGAGGAACATTTGAGAGCGGTCCTAGGAATTCTTCGGGAGAAACAATTATTCGCCAAATTTAAAAAGTGCGAATTTTGGTTGGATCGAGTAATCTTTCTGGGGCATGTATTTCGGGAAGCGGAATTTCAGTAGATCCCAGCAAGATAGAAGCTATAGAAAATTGGCCAAGACCAACCACTCCCACGGAGATAAGAAATTTTCTCGGGCTAGCTGGGTATTATCGAAAGTTCATTAAGGACTTTTCCAGCATCGCCTCGACGCTCACCAATTTGACAAAGAAAAATGTTCCGTTCAAATGGACGGATGAATGTGAGCAAAGTTTCCAGGAATTAAAGAAAAGGCTAACAACTGCTCCAGTGTTAGCAATACCTTCGGGTACTGGAAATTTTTCTGTTTATAGTGATGCCTCTAAATGTGGGTTGGGGTGTGTTTTAATGCAAAACGGGAAGGTGATCGCTTATGCCTCCCGACAATTAAAGCCATATGAGAAAAATTACCCCACTCATGATCTCGAACTCGCAGCCGTAGTGTTTGCTCTTAAAACATGGCGACACTATCTTTACGGAGAAAGATGCGAGATCTTCACGATCACAAGAGTTTGAAGTACTTCTTCACCCAGAAGGAGTTAAATATGAGGCAAAGAAGATGGCTCGAGTTAGTCAAAGACTACGACTGTGTGATAAATTATCATCCAGGAAAAGCGAACGTAGTCGCAGATGCATTGAGCCGCAAAACTGTAAACACTGAATTACGCCAATTCGGAGTTGAAGTAATCAATTTCGGAGAGATTGAAGAAAAGTTGGCAGTGTTGACACTTAAGCCAACACTATTAGACCGAATCATTGAAGTACAAAAGAAAGATGAGTTGTACTTGAAGAAACAAAGAGAACAAGATAAAGAAGTCTCATCGGAATTTGAATTCCGAGAAGACGGGAGTTTACGATTTAAAAGTCGCTTATATGTGCCGGAAGATGAAGAGATTCGTCGAACTTTAATGACGGAGGCACATACGACAATATATTCGGTGCATCCCGGTGCAACGAAAATGTATCGTGATTTGCGACTAAATTATTGGTGGCCGGGAATGAAAAAGGATGTTGCTGCATTTGTACATAGATGTCTGACTTGTCAGCAGATCAAAGCAGAACATCAAAGACCGGCAGGAATGTTACAACCTTTGACGATTCCTGAGTGGAAGTGGGACCATATAACAATGGATTTTGTCGTCGGGTTGCCAAGAACGGTGAAAGGTTATGATGCAATTTGGGTGATTGTTGACAGACTGACTAAGTCCGCCCATTTCTTGCCTATTCACCAGACCTATCCCATGGAGAAGTTCGCTGAACTCTACATTCAGAGATAGTGAGACTCCATGGAATTCCGATATCGATCGTATCAGATCGAGATTCAAGATTTCTGTCCCAGTTCTGGAAAAGCTTACAGAAAGCTCTGGGAACTAAATTATCATTTAGTTCAGCTTATCATCCCCAGACTGACGGACAATCGGAAAGGACGATCCAGACACTCGAAGACCTGTTGAGAGCATGTGTCTTGGATTTTCAAGGGAGTTGGAGTAAATATCTCCCGTTAATAGAATTTTCATATAACAACAGCTATCAAGCAACGATCGGAATGGCGCTTTACGAAGCCTTATACGGACGTAAATGTCGATCCCCAGTTCATTGGGATGAAATCGGCGAGAAGGCGCTATTAGGTCCCGAGATGGTACGCGAAATGACTGAAGTTGTTAAGAAAATTCGGGAGAAAATGCAAACGGCCCAAAGTCGCCAGAAGAGTTATGCAGACAAGAGGCGAAGGTCGTTAGAATTTGAAGAAGGTGATAAAGTATTTTTGAAAGTATCACCTATGAAGGGTGTCAAACGGTTCGGACAAAAAGGAAAGTTGAGTCCGAGATATATAGGACCTTTCAAAATTTTGAAAAGAGTCGGTGAAGTAGCATATCAGCTAGAATTACCGACGTCGTTAGCACAAGTCCATGACGTATTCCACGTGTCTACACTGCGAAAGTATGTGTTGGACCCGTATCATGTGCTAAGAGACAAAAGACTTCACCAACAATTGAAGCCGGACTTGAGTTACGAAGAAAAGCCGGTAGAGATTCTAATGTATGAGGTGAAGCAATTACGAAATAAGAATATTCCCCTCGTGAAGGTCTTATGGCGAAACCAGATATTGGAAGAAGCCACTTGGGAGCGAGAAGACGAAATGAGAGAGAAATACCCTGAGTTGTTTCAGACAACTTAAATTTCGGGGACGAAATTTCTTTTAGGGGGAGGATGTAATACCCGTAAAATTAATACGGGAATAATGCGCAATTAGCGTGAAAATTATTCTGTAAGTTTCGGAAAATTATGAAGTTAATTTTCGGACAAAGCGAATTTTCGGGAAATTGAACCGAAAATAAGAAAAATACTCTTTGAGTAAAATAAATAGATATGGGCCCAAATTAATTTAAAGTAGGCCCAATAAGAGATTTCCTTAAGAGAAAGGAAACGTAACTTTCCTTTTAAAGGTTTATCTCAAAAGGTGATAAGGACAAACGAAAATATCAAACGAAAGAAAACAAACGAAGAAAAGCAGAGAAGAACTAAGCAATTTCGGCTAACTTGGAAGTGAGGTAGGTGGTTTTTAACCCCTACAAACTGTTTTTAAGTTTGATTTATTTAGTTTAACGAATTTGGATGAAAGGTCATCCGAATTCATGAATTTCGGGAGCTTTGAATGATTATGTGTTGTATTTGCTGTGTTGAGATGTTAAGTTTGAGCTCAATATATGAGTTCTGTGAATTTTACATGTTTATGTGAAATCTGGAACGGATTCATGTGATGAAGTTCTGGAAAATATGAATTTCGATGAGATGAAGAAAGTTTCAGCTCATGAGAAATTCGCGGGTTGAAAAGAATTCGCGGGCCAAAAAGGTTCGTGAAGTGTGAGAGAGGAAAGAAAATCGCGGGCTGCGATAAAATTCGCGGGCCGAAAGATTTGTAAAGATGTGAGTGAGAAAAGAAGGTCGCGGGCCAAATTTTAAATTTCGCCAAATTTGAAAGGTTGAAATTCGGGCAGATTTTCGATAGTTCGCCGAAGTTTAGTTCGCGAATTATATTCGGGTCGCGAAAAGTTCTTCGCGGACTCAAATGGATTTTATTGTGTGAGTAAATGGGTTTTTCGCGGGTCAGAATTAATTTCGCGGGTCGACCACAGGGTGATTCCTGTGAGAGAAGTAGCGGGTCGGACTAAAGTTTCGCGGGTCAACTTGAATTTCGCGGGGTGATTCCTGTGAGTGAATTTCGGGTGACACGCGAACTAAATCAGACTTCGCAAATTCGATCAAATGACGCGCGAAATCCAAATTCGGGCAATACCGCTAACACTGTGAAGAGTCCCGAATTTTGACTCCAAATGTCGGGTTGACCATATGCTTTTAAAGTCTGAAGTTGACCGAACTTCACGATTCGACCAGTCTAATTATTTTTGGACTTTTGTCTTAAATTAGGCCCAAATATTCAAATAAAATTATTTTAAGTTCATTTTATCTTTAAATCAAAGTATATTCATACTTTGACTAGAATTTTCGGGTCAACCCTTATTTTAAGATACGAGAGTATTTTGGGGTATTATTTGTAAGAAATAATATGTGATATATGTGACGAATGTGATATGCATTTCACGACATGCATAAGAGAGGCGAAGGTACCGTAATGATACGGTGACACGATATTGTGTCGAATGTGAGAAGGGTAGAGTTGCCGATTTTGGCAGTCAGGTTCAGACTCGATTATGCACTTGGTGGGAGAGGGGGTTTGCGACACCCATCTACTCGGGATTGAGCCACCCGAGGTGTAAACCACCGGATATTATTTGGCTCAGGGACGGCAGACAGATGTGAGATTCCTGTCTACCCGAACTTGTGGTATAACATTCGGGGAAAAAGCCGTCGGGTTGAGATTGTGTGCGGAAGGAGCGACCCGGCGCGGCCGGTATGGGCTACCGCATGGTTGATGGTGTACTTTGCCATTGCGCGCGTGGGTGCCGAGTCTGACCTAGGGCCCTGTTGAGAATTGAGAATTGATAGATGAGATTTGTCGAGTGTGCATTATATTATATTGTGAGGAACCGGGATTGGGTGGAGTGCACGCACGTATTGCATGTTTTGTAATCACCTATTGGGCAATAGCTCAGGGTTCTATCCTATTTTTGTTTGTAGGTAAGAATGAACCCGACACCGCCTAGTGTCAGGGTTGAGATTCATGGCGAGCTGGCGGCGGTGACTCCACGGACTTTTGAGGGTGGCGCAGTACATGGGACGCGACCTGTGGAGTGGCATAGTGTTTGATATTGGGTTTGAAATTTTGGGGCTTCGGCCCAAAGTATTAATAGTAGATATTTTTGTAAACCCGATATAATACTATGTAGGTTAAATTTAAATAAAAAGAAAATTTTTTTCGGGTCTTCCGCGTGTTCTGTTGCGGGGAAATCCGCCAATTTTTTTCGGGTCTTCCGCGTGTTCTGTTTCGCAGATTGATTGGTAAATAAATTATCTTACAGTCACCCGAGTGGACATTTCCTACCCAATAAGTGTTATGAGCCAATTCATGTCAGCTCCTCGCACTACTTATTGGGAGGCTGTTATTCGAATCCTTATCTCACTCTAGGAAAAAGGACTTTTATACTCTGACCAAGGACATCACAGGATTGTATGTTTTACTGAAGTAGATTGGGCAGCAGTGACGGATCCAGGATTTGAAGACCGGGGGCTACGCATAGGGTGGGATTCCGGTTCGGGTTTACTCGAATCCGACCGAGTTCGGGTAGTTTGGGTTTTCCGGATATCGGGCATCAACACCCGATAATTGTTACTCAGGGACATCAGGTAGTAATTTGCTATGCGAGCGGATTATTCGAGTACCCGATATAATATTTTTTTCAAAAAATTCATTTGCTATTTTTGTAATTTTGTACATATAAATATCAAAAATCATAATTACATATTTTAGTATCTATTTCTAGATGACATGTTTCTAAAATAACCAAATTTAATTCAAAGAGTAATAACCGAATTAAATTAAAAAAAAAAAAAGGAATAACAAAACCGTGATGATTAGTAGAAAGAATTTTAAGCCCATCGATAAAAAGTTTAAGAAATCAAAAGGCCCAAAATTCATTTTATGAAATAAAAAAAGGCCCAAAATGACAGATCAAATAAAAATAAGTTGACAACAAATTATTAGAACGCCGCACATACTTTCTTGGTATTGAGATATTACGATCACATTCAAAGCTTCTCATTTGTCAAAGAAAGTATGTGCTTTATATGCTCAAAGCTAGTGGATTATCGGGATGTAAACCTATCGATTCACCGATGATCCCTGACACCAAATTCATGCCAGAAAGTGGAGTGTTCCTACGCGATCCCGAGAGATATCGCAGAATAATTGGTAAACAAATTATCTTACAGTCACCCTAGTGGACATTTCCTACCCAATAAGTGTTATGAGCCAATTCATGTCACCTCCTCGCATTACTCATTGGGAGGCTGTTATTCGAATCCTTATCTCATTCCAGGAAAAGGACTTTTATACTCTGACCAAGGACATCACAGGATTGTATGTTTTACTGAAGTAGATTTGGCGGCAGTGACGGATCCAGGATTTGAAGACCGGGGGCTACGCATAGGGTGGGATTCGGGTTCGGTTTACTCGAATCCGACTGGGTTCGGGTAGTTTGGGTTTTCCAGATATCGGGCATCGACACCCGATAATTGTTATTCATGGACATCATGTAGTAATTTGCTAAGCGAGCGGATTATTCTAGTACCCGATGTAATACTTTTTTAAAAAAATTCATTTGCTATTTTTGTAATTTTATACATATAAGTATCAAAAATCATAATTACGTATTTTAGTATCTATATCTAGATGACACGTTTCTGAAATAACCAAATTTAATTCAAAAAGGAATAACCGAATTAAATTAAAAACAAAAATGAATAACAGAACGTGATGATGAGTAGAAAGAATATTAAGCCCATCGATAAAAAGTTTAAGAAATCAAAAGGCCCAAAATTCATTTTAAGAAATAAAAAAAGGCCCAAAATGACAGATCAAATAAAAATAAGTTGACAACAAATTATTAGAACCCGCACATACTTTCTTGGTATTGAGATATTACGATCACACGCAAAGCTTCTCATTTGTCAAAGAAAGTATGTGCTTTATATGCTCAAAGCTAGTGGATTATCGGGATGTAAACCTATCGATTCACCGATCATCCCTGACACCAAATTCATGCCAGAAAGTGGAGAGTTGCTAGGCGATCCCGAGAGATATCGCAGATTGATTGGTAAATAAATTATCTTACAGTCACCCGAGTGGACATTTCCTACCCAATAAGTGTTATGAGCCAATTCATGTAAGCTTCTCGCACTACTTATTGGGAGGCTGTTATTCGAATCCTTATCTCACTCTAGGAAAAAGGACTTTTATACTCTGACCAAGGACATCACAGGATTGTATGTTTTACTGAAGTAGATTGGGCGGCAGTGACGGATCCAGGATTTGAAGACCGGGGGTTACGCATAGGGTGGGATTCGGGTTCGGGTTTACTCGAATCCGACCGGGTTCGGGTAGTTTGGGTTTTCCGGATATCGGGCATCAACACCCGATAATTGTTATTCAGGGACATCAGGTAGTAATTTGCTCAGCTAGCGGATTATTCGAGTACCTGACATAATATTTTTGTAAAAAAATTCATTTGCTATTTTTGAAATTTTGTACATATAAATATCAAAAATCATAATTACATATTTTAGTATCTATATCTAGATGACATGTTTCTGAAATAACCAAATTTAATTCAAAAAGGAATAACCGAATTAAATTAAAAAAAAAAAGGAATACCAAAACCGTGATGATGAGTAGAAAGAATTTTAAGCCCATCGATAAAAAGTTTAAGAAATCAAAAGGCCCAAAATTCATTTTATGAAATAAAAAAAGGCCCAAAATGACAGATCAAATAAAAATAAGTTGACAACAAATTATTAGAACGCCGCACATACTTTCTTGGTATTGAGATATTACGATCACATGCAAAGCTTCTCATTTGTCAAAGAAAGTATGTGCTTTATATGCTCAAAGCTAGTGGATTATCGGGATGTAAACCTATCGATTCACCGATGATCCCTGACACCAAATTCATGCCAGAAAGTGGAGAGTTCCTATGCGATCCCGAGAGATATCGCAGATTGATTGGTAAATAAATTATCTTACAGTCACCCGAGTGGACATTTCCTACCCAATAAGTGTTATGAGCCAATTCATGTCAGTTCCTCGCACTACTCATTGGGAGGCTGTTATTCGAATTCTTATCTTACTCCAGGAAAAGGACTTTTCTCTTACCAAGGACATCACAGGATTGTATGTTTTACTGAAGTAGATTGGACGGCAGTGACGGATCCAGGATTTGAAGACCAGGGGTTACGCATAGGGTGGGATTCGGGTTCGGGTTTACTCGAATCCGACCGGGTTCAGGTAGTTTGGGTTTTCCGGATATCGGGCATCAACACCCGATAATTGTTATTCAGGGACATCAGGTAGTAATTTGCTAAGCGAGCGGATTGTTCGAGTACCCGATATAATATTTTTGTAAAAGAATTCATTTGCTATTTTTGTAATTTTGTACATATAAATATCAAAAATCATAATTACATATTTTAGTATCTATATCTAGATGACACGTTTCGGAAATAACCAAATTTAATTCAAAAAGGAATAACCGAATTAAATTAAAAAAAGAATAACAAAACCGTGATGATGAGTAGAAAGAATAATAAGCCCATCGATAAAAAGTTTAAGAAATCAAAAGGCCCAAAATTCATTTTAAGAAATAAAAAAAGGCCCAAAATGACATATCAAATAAAAATAAGTTGACAACAAATTATTAGAACGCCGCATACTTTCTTGGTATTGAGATATTACGATCACATGCAAAGCTTCTCATTTGTCAAAGAAAGTATGTGCTTTATATGCTCAAAGCTAGTGGATTATCGGGATGTAAACCTATCGATTCACCGATGATCCCTGACACCAAATTCATGCCAGAAAGTGGAGAGTTCCTACGCGATCCCGAGAGTTATCGCAGATTGATTGGTAAAGAAATTATCTTACAGTCACCCGAGTGGACATTTCCTACCCAATAAGTGTTATGAGCCAATTCATGTCAGCTCCTCGCAGTACTCATTGGGAGGCTGTTATTCGAATCCTTATCTCATTCCAGGAAAATGACTTTTATATTCTGATTAAGGACATCACAGGATTGTATGTTTTACTGAAGTAGATTGGGCGGCAGTAACGGATCCAGGATTTGACGACCGGATGCTACGCATAGGGTGGGATTCGGGTTCGGGTTTACTCGAATCACACCGGGTTCAGGTAGTTTGGATTTTCCGGATATCGGGCATCAACATCCGATAATTGTTATTCAGGGACATCAGGTAGTAATTTGCTAAGCGAGCGGATTATTCGAGTACCCGATATAATATTTTTGTAAAAATATTCATTTGCTATTTTTTGTAATTTTGTACATATAAATATCAAAAATCATAATTACATATTTTAGTATCTATATCTAGATGACACGTTTCTGAAATAACCCAATTTAATTCAAAAACGAATAACCGAATTTAATTAAAAAAAAAAGAATAAGAAAACCGTGATGATGAGTACAGAGAATAATAAGTCCATTGATAAAAAGTTTAAGAACTCAAAAGGCCCAAAATTCATTTTAAGAAATAAAAAAAGGCCCAAAATGACAGATCAAATAAAAATAAGTTGACAACAAATTATTAGAACGCCGCACATACTTTCTTGGTATTGAGATATTACGATCACATGCAAAGCTTCTCATTTGTCAAAGAAAGTATGTGCTTTATATGCTCAAAGCTAATGGATTATCGGGATGTAAACCTATCGATTCACCGATGATCCCTGACACCAAATTCATGCCAGAAAGTGGAGAGTTGCTAGGCGATCCCGAGAGATATCGCGATTGATTGGTAAATAAATTATCTTACAGTCACCCGACTAGACAATTTCTACCCAATAAGTGTTAACCGATCTCGACTTGAATATGGATTTGATCTAATCATTTGTCAAACTCGGCAGTCATCTTCACTATCAAAATTGCTTTTGCTGAAGTCCTATGCACTCGACCATCTGAGCCTAGCAAACTAGTGATAAGTCAATACCCCGAATAAACATCGTCGGTAATCCTTTTCAGTCTAAGGTTCACGTGGACTACTATAGTCAATCGTCTAATCATTGACATCGCCGAGTAATTAGCCATGTGATCCTACGATTACGAGTCAGTGTCCAAATAAATCAGTCATCTGATTCGATTGTATCACTTCTGCGGTCTTCTACATTCCAAGTGAATGATTGACACAATCATTATAAGTCATAGACAAGACAACTCGTACTCTGTTTAGCTAGCACCCCGACTAGAGCCTTAGACTCATAGACGTTTTTAATCTTTAAGTTAATAGTCCACTTATGTCATCAACTCTCATCTAATGTGAATCATTGACTAAACTAATTATATTTGGATTTTATTTATTTATATTTTTGCCTATATGGCGAGTAAAGCATTACGATCGATAAATAATTGACTTGGAATAAATAAATAAACTTTATTCAACAAAAAATAGAATAATTCAAAAAAGGATTATGCCTTATTATATCAAATCATCCTATGACATTTCGATGACATATCCTCAATATATAATTTCACTAGTCAATAACATATTTTTTGTGTATTACATGCAAGCTAAATTGTGAAAATTGATATGACAATCTTCAGTTATCATCCTTTCCAACTATGAATTATCCTATTGAAATTGCAATAGTCAAAATAAGGAGTGTAAACGAGCCAAGCCGAACTCGAACATGGACCATCTCGAGTTCAGCTCAATTAAGTATTATGAGCTCAATTGAAATTGATAAATTTCATCTCGAGTAAAAGCAATAAAATTAGGCTCAACACGATATGATAAGCTAGATAAGCTTAGTGTAATTTGAGGTATTTGAGCACGAGTTCGACCTTTGAACTCGTGTTCGATATATTTTAGTAAATAAAAATACTTATTTAACATTTTATAAATATTTAAGGGGTATCTGCAGTTAAATACCTAAAATGCATAAAAAAAAAGTCACTTCAATACCTTGTCATACATTTTTTATATGTAAGTACCTATAAAAGTTTTACACATTGGTACCTAGTTGATCGAAAAGACGAATTTAGCCCTCCCTTTATGATTTTATATTTTTTTTTGTCTTAATCGATCAAACTCTCTCTTTCTTCCCCAACATCGTAGATCTCCCTTTCTCTCTCTTGATGCTTTTTAAATTTGATGTTCTCGAACTTAATCATAAGGTTGGCTGAGTTCTTCGGGTTAAATTCGACGTGCTCATGAGTGCCAGGCTCGATTGTTCGAAGAAGAAGGAGAAGCACATAGATCCCATATGCGAAGTTCCTAAAGTCCAGAATTGATTCATCGCGCCTGTTATCTCAGAGTCATCTCAAAGTGAGTTATGCCTTTGTTGTGGTTTCGTGCATGCGTTCTCTCATGCCAAACCACGCTTCCTCGGGTTTTGTTGAAGGATCTCTTCCTTTGTCGATGTTCACATAGCTCTGACCCTTGCTTTGTTATTTTCTTTGGAGCAGCTCTGACCTCCACCTGGATAATAATAACCATGTGTTTTGGTGTGGTCGGGTTTTTAGGTAGTAACTGTGCGATGGTTCGACGATAAGAAAATATTGAACTTTGCAAAGACTATAGTCTTGGAAAAAGATATTCATTGTAAAGCTTCAGAGGTTAATCTGTAGATTTGTTATTTATATATTTGGTATGTAGTACATATTTTAATTATATTGTATACCATTTAACGCGTCGTTGTGGTACTTAATTGTTTTAATATGTCGTACCTTTATAAGTGTTGTGGCATAACCATTTATAATTAGTTTATCGTACCATTTGCAGGGTTGTACCAGATTTATTTGTTTAGACAATTCCTTGATCTATGTGAAGATGGGTAAGTAAGTAACGAAACAAGATATTTGTTATTTATATCAGTTATATTATTTACTATTTGATAGGTTGTTGTAGTACTTAATTGTTTTAATACATAGTACCTCTAGGGGTGAAGATCGGTAAGAACGTCATGAGCAAGATTAAGTGAACAGATTCAATGGAAGCTAGTGTTGGTTCGGTGCATGATGATTTGAGAATTCGATTAGGTTTGAGATTACATTTAATTAGGTGATATGTATTTGACTTTGGTGTGATTTGATAGTCGTTATTTTTATATATGTTGCTTGTATTTTGATCTCTAGGTTATTTGTTGGAGATTGCTCGGAAAGTCATTGTCGTTTGCAAGGATGAAGGTGTAATTGGCGGATATATGTATCACGTCATCAATGCGATGATTCATTTCGCATTCGGAGATATAATCAACAACACACTTGTGGTGAAGATATTCTTAAGAGTCGTGACCATCCTCGAGCAAACTCGCCATGGGTAAGAAACATACTGAGAGAGAGAGAGAGAGAGTTCGAGGTGAGCTTATATTTTGTCCCGTTGCCACGGTGAAAGACATCCTAAGGGACTTTGGTGTACATGCGGGGTACCACAAGGCGTATAGAGGCAAATAAACTGCCAATCGTACTCTATATGGGATTGATAATGGCACGTTTGATCAGTTGAGGTGTATTCTAATGCGATTAGGGAAACCAATCCGTGTAGCATGGCATAGTACGATTTATGTTGTGGTTATGTTGACAAATTTTGAATAACTCCGTGTAGCATGGCAGAGTACGATATATGTTGTGGTTATGCGATTAGGATAATTGTTGAATGTTTTTTTGTTTATGGCTGGGTTGTTGTTGATATGTCTTGTGTATGGGGTTAAATGCATAAAATATCATGTGGCTGATGTTTGACACATGTTACGCCATACACACTAAAATGGGTACCGTAAGTAATCGTACAAGAGTACTACGATCGATCATATTTAGATACGGTAACTTAATTTAAAGAGGTTCTGCAAGTAAAATAAAAGGTTACTACACAAAAAGAGACGGCTGGATTGTCGTCCTAGACTTTGTCTGACACGACAAGACAGACTGTCTCACATGTCGGAGACTTTTAGTTGTTTGATGACATATGTACGTAATGGGTACTACAAAATACATATGTTTGGTACTATACTATAACCATATAAGGACATAATAACAATTCACTAAGGTACTCCAAGTTAAAGTAAACGGATACTACAAGAAATAAAGACGGCTGGACAACCATCCGAGACATTTCCTGACACGACAAGACAATATGTCTGACATATCATAGACTTTTAGTTATTTGATGACAAATGTACATATTGAGTATTACAATAAACATATTGTTGATACACTACTATGACCATATCAGGTAATTCAAGATTGTTATATCTGGTACGATAAAAGTTGACGCTTTGGTACGACATATGAGGGTAATCATTTTTCATCGTCGTTCTTGTTGTTTTTTTATTTGAAACCCTCCTACTGTACTTAGGTATATTATACGTTTCATTTCGTATCAAATTTGGAGCATTAACCCTTACATATTCGATTAACCTCTTCAAACCTTAAGTTTTATAATAAGATGAGGATAATAGTATGAACATCTTGCTACATAGTTTGGATACGTGGTGAATTGGTAATGTGCAACTAATTTGAGTTTTTTTGTATTAATTACATTTATTTAGTACTATGTATTTCTAACACTACGTATCCATACATTATTTGCTCATAATCCATTTACTTTTTATATTTCAACACACGGTACAACATTCATTGCTCAAAAGGTACCTTAACGATTCTTAATAGGGTACGTAATATAACTTTGATGTGGTACGTTAATCGTACAATACATGGGACGGCATAAGTACCTTATATGGTACGTCAGATATGGTACGACATAAGTACCTTATCTGGGACGACATAAGTACCTTATGTGGTACGACATACATACAAGATGTGGTACGACATCCATGGCTTATATAGTACATTAACAATTCTTAATATGGTACGTAATCTAAACTTGATGAGGTATGTTATACATACGAGTTTTGGTACTACATATTTCATTTTGAAAACATAAACTAACGAGCACACAAGGAGGCAGCAATCAACACAAAAATACCAAACATCCAAACTCATAAAATGCTAAAGAAGTCTAACAACCCAGCATCCAAGCCAAAAACCAAAAACCATGTCTAACAACCATCCAAACAAAGTCTCACACCCACAGTCGTAAAATCATCCAACTAAGTCAAAAATACAATTATGCTCATCACATAAAATGCGGTCAGCTAAAGAAGCACGACATACATCAATATCAACTTCGACAACATATGTCAAGAACTCTCGGGTGTTGACAATGTCTTTCTCCATTGACAATGTTGCATGAACCCCGCAATCTACGGTACCGGATTGGGCGCCGGCTGTACTCGTGATCCACAGTCTTCTTACAACGGTATTCGAGAAAACGTATATAGTTATCTCCTTTGTGCCAACAAGGGCACACGCTCATACACCACATCTGTAAGAACGGGACCATTGATATTATCATTAAACACATAATAAAAATAGGTAAATAACACAGGATTTCACTAACGATGGGTTTTTCGAATTACCCATCGGAAATAACACAAAGTTAAATAAGTAAAAAAATCGAACATCCTCATAAATTCGTGTTCTCCTCTACACGATTTTCTACAAACCCCAACAATAAATGTTTTTACGCGTTACTTTACAATTTTTCCACCAAAAAGGCGGGTAACGGTTTCTGATTTCAACTCGCATTGTGGTCGACCCGCTGAACTCAATGCAACCCCATCACTATACTAGATTCCTCATGAGAGAACACTGTATCAAGATCCTCACTGAACCTAAAGGAGTTGGTTTCTACATAATACCGCTTTAAAAGTGCCATCCGAGCAAAGAAATGTAACATCTTAGGCATGTCTACGGAGTCTTCTTTAGAGGTTCGCGTTGCTCGCGAGTCATTCTCTTTGTTATGCAGCTAATCGTAAATCGAAACAAAGAAGGATGACACCTCGAAGAGAGCTCATATCTATTCCGAAGTGTGTTGTTCTTTGGTGCCATTTCTGCAAAAAAACATAACCTATAAATCACACAATTACAATACGTATCAGTTTCATCTTGCAGATAATACCAAGATATCGAAACAAAAAGTATCAATACAATGCAAATAGAGTACCAAATATCAAGCGTATAGAGTATCAAATCGAAGCATACATGATACCCTAAGAAAAACATAGTCGAACCCATATTCAAACACCATAAGACCCGTAAACTCCCAAATCGATACTCAAAAAGCAAATCATTCTGAGCACTTATCGACTCCAAATCATTAAGAACCCTAACTGAAACTGGAAGCCATAAACAAAATACTAATCAAAGCCCTAATCTACCCATCCAAACGATTAACCGAAAACACGATGAGAGAATTCCAAAAGGCCGAATTTACCTTCAATTTATGAATTCGACGAGCGAGGTTCGTTCGTTTTTATCTAGGACTGCCACTGGAGGACAAAATTGCGACCGCGAGCGTTGGGTTGCGACGAAAATGGCCGATTTTGGAAAACACGGGCGATTTTTGGTCTATTTTGGGAAGGATTAGCTTCGATCTCGCTTGATTTTGGGAGCTTGAGCGATTTTGGTGGTGTGATCGATTTGGGGATCTGAGGTTTTATTTGTTTTTCTTTTATCTAAATTAAAACATACGTTAGGATTGTAATAAACGAGATTTTTTGGGGTAAAATTTTCCATTATATACTTATACAATATATTTCAAACGGGTACCTGCATAAAAAAAAATTCTGACAAATGTACTGATCCGAATTTTTTTATCCCTCTAGGTATTTAACTGCAGTTATCTTTAAAAATAAAAGTGTAGGCTGATAAGGGCATGACGAGCCACAAGTGTATTTATGGTATGCTCGAAGCTCGATTTTGACCGAACTCGAATCAAGCGTTGACTGAGCTGCTCGCGAGCACCTCGATTACAACCCTAGTCAAAATCCAAGTAATAACAAGGATGACTAGAACTATGTTGTCACAATGCTTCTAATTGTAGGTATAGTAATCTACATCCTACTATTTTCATGAAATAAAAGTTATTTGTTAGTATTTATAAATGAATTCAGTTACCATCATTATGATCTGCCACATATCTCATTATTGTACTAACTTTTTTTCTCAATGAATGGCCCGACCTGTGAAAATTGGCAGCGGCCGACAATATCAAATTATTTGATGGGTCTTCCCATAACCATAAGGTCATTTCATATCTGCAAGCGAAGATAAGGGTTGGCAACGGGAAGGGGACTCCCCGTTCCCCGCAGATCCGCCCCGATCGGGGCAAGCGTTCCCCATTCCTTGTGGCGTGGAAACGGGGGAAATTTTCTCCCCATTAGTGGGGATGGGGCGGTGACGAGGATTATACTCTCCGCCCCCCCGTAGGGATTCCCGCCCCGTTCTCCGTGGAAATCAAATATATTAAATTATTAAATTCTTCTTATCAATATTCTAAACACTTATTTCTTCTCTATTTCTCTTTCTTTCCAATTTTCTTACCGTCATGAATATTATATTTATGTTGTATGGCCATTTTCTCAAAAGAATTTTATTATTATTATTATTATTATTATTATTATTATTATTATTATTAAACTTATTGTATCATAAAAATAAAGATATTATATACTAAAAATATGCATAAAGCCGGCTGGGATTCTCCGTGGAAAAAAACTCCGAGAAATCACCGCGGAGTTGGAGATGGGGAAATGTTTCCCCGATTACTTAACAGGGATGGGACAGGCAGGGATGGAACCAAGGGGGGTCAGATGGGTCGGCCGAACCCCCGGTGCCGGAGTTAGAAGGAGGTAGGGATTGTGGTGGCGGTTGATTTGATAGAGGAAGAAAACGAACAGAAAACCCTAATTTCATGTTTGATGGGATCTTATTGTTAACAGGCTTATCTTATTATTGGGCCTAGTAATACTTTAAAAAAAATCTATTTTGAATAAATTGTAACCTAATCGGCCCAAATTTGATTCGTTAACTATTTTTTTATCTTCTTATTTGCATAAAAAAAATCGAATTTCAACCTTTCCTTATTGTTTTTTTTAATATGATCTATTCTAAAACAAACCAATTTATTGTAATAGTTTTTATTATATTCATTATTATATATTAGTCCTTTAAGCACTATGTGTAATAAAATATAAATACATATATTATTTTATATTTTAAAATTATTATTAATTTAAAAAAGTTAATCATTGAACTGGTAAAATTGAAACAAATAAAAATTAAAGCATAAAATTTTAAAATCACATACCAATTTGACAATTTTAGGCCCGCCTCCTCAATATAATATACATAATATCTCAGGAGCGATTCTTAAACATGCATATAACATTAACTGATTTTTTTGAATGATTTCAAGACAAATGAAATCAATGGAAAATGGACTAGAAGAAACCTAAACTAAAGTGTTCGTATTCACTCATATTTGTGGGTTTGTTGCATAAAAAAAAAATTAAGTGTTGGAAACAAAAAATCCAAGGTGGTTATTAAAGTCACTATTATTCCATTCCTCTTACTTATAAAGTATATCGAAGGATACATATTTGTGTGTTTGTTACAAGTTGATGATTTTACCACGGATTTCACATTTTTCATTATATATATATATATATATATATATATATATATATATATATATTACAACTATTCTTCGATCCCGTATTACAAATTCTGGTTCCGTCAATGGGAGCAGGGATTCCCCGATAAGGTCGGGACGGGGATGGGGACTAGTCCCCGTCTCCGCTCCACCCCATTGCCAAGCCTAGTCAGAATATTATTCAAAATATGAATAAGCAAGTGTGACATAGTTTGCGAGGACCAATGGATACTTTTTACATAGAAAAAAGAGAGAATAAACAATAGAATTATATGAACGATATCTACGAAAATGTGAGCTCCGATAGAGACGTTTTACTAAATCAAGCAATATAAATTCAATACGACCATATTTATTACACGCAGCTCGGACATTTTGCAATTGTTTTTTGTCCCGAGGTATCCTAGTTGATCTGACTATGGACTAGATCTTAAATACCAGAATGAGCTTGTGCCACACAGACCTAGCGGAGGTTTAATTGCGCCACACACTCCAGTGGTGGGAAATAACCCCACGGGGAAGGGAGATATCACCTATTGCAATCTCACCTTTGCCGTGTGGTTCTCTTTTTGTGTTCATCCTTGTTTTTCTCAGATGAAATTAAATTAATGATTATGAATGTAATTTCGAAAAATCAAGTTATTACACGTTGAATGTTTTTCAATAAACATGAAGCTCTTAATAATAACTAGTAAATCCGCACAGTCAATGCCTATGAAATTAAAAAAATTATTTTTAACATTAAGGATTATTATTGTAATTTAATTTTTTTTACTAATAATAGTATTAGGTGAATGATCGTCTTCTCTTCTATTATAATGTGGGATAGTGGGCATTTATTTTATATTTCTTCTCTCTTTTTTATTACAATTAAAAAATATTGATTAGTCTAATGACAAAACAATTAAAAGGGATATTGAATTTATTTTTTTTTGAAATAAAACGGAAATTGAATTGAAATTAAAGAAATTAACACACCAATAGGATCTTTACGCTTTCTATAAAGGTATAGATAAAAAACTATCGGCTTTACCATGGTTGCGTTGTGATAAAGGTTAGAGTTTTGTAGTACCCCATATATAAAAATCGTTCAAACAATCTTAGGGTATGTTTGTTTCACCGAAGTATTTCTAAATTATTATAATATTAGACTTAAATATTATCATACTTTAAACATAATTTATTCTTTTTTAATAAATACTGGATAATTTTAAATATTATTTATATAATAAATATATTTTAAATATTATTTATATTATATATATAATATTAATCTATATCATTCGGAGTTAGTTATGTCACTTACACAACATCACCATATACATCACGTTTAGTGTTGCCCAAAATCAACCGGAACCGGCCACCAACCGTATCCGGCAACCGCGGGTGGCCGGTTCCGGGCGGTTTGGGATTTTCCCAAACCGCAAACCGCCGGTTGTCAACCGGCGGTTTCCGGCAATATATATATATATATATATTTATATATTTAATATATAAATATATATAATATATAAATAGATATATAATATAAAAAAAAATTTAAAAAAGTAGCCGTTAGTAAAAAAAAAAAATTAAATTAAAAAATCCGGCGGTTGGTAACCGCCGGACACCCTTTGACCGGCGGTTTGACCAACCGCCGGTTGGTCAACCGGCAACCGGAGACGGCCAACCGGCAACCGTCTCCGGCCGGTTGGTCATTTCGACCAACCGGCAACCGCCGGTTCCCAACCGGCGGTTGGGCAACTCTAATCACGTTTATTAAACAAACACAATATTTCAATATCACATCGATTCACAAAATAAATATTACTTCAACACAAACATAGCAAACATAGTGAGTATCACCGAAATATTTACATCACCGTGATGTGACTATAACCGTAATTTTTGCTCAGTACTCAGTTGTTTTCCGGTCCACGCTACGCTCTAGATATCATGACAATGGTGCGAAAGTTTCCACTGCTTAGTACTTATTTTGTGCGTTTGTGTGGTGGTGAGTTTGTTTGCGCACAAAACTTTGTTTATAGAAGTTCAGAGTTAGAAATCTCCTACGTCTCCCTTTCATCCTCAAGGAAGGCATCATTAGAAGTTGGTTTACTTTAACACAAAGTATAACCCTAGCTACATCTAGCTAACTTCTATTACAAACAGCTTTTTAAAGGTTTCCCTCAAGAACACACTCTCAGCTGCATTTCAAAGTAATCTTTTTACTAAAGGTTACCGCTCAATACGCTCGAGTTCATAGTTGTTCTTGAAAGCTTTCGCGTTTGTTCTTTGCAACTTCTCTCACCTGTGTGTCTCTTATACATGAACTCCTTGAAATCTTCGGTTATTTATAGCTTCTCTTGAAAAGTAGCCGTTGCATTTGAGCTTTTGAATTCGTCTGCAACAGCATTGAATATCTTTCCTTATTCGGGGACTATGGCCTCAAGTACTCCATTGGTGTTTGTGTACTACATTTTCCATTTGAGGTAATAGTCTTGGTCAACGTCTAGTACCGCTTCAGCCTTGCATATAATGCCCTTCAGTCCCACTGGTCCTACCAGTCCTGGACTTCGCCCTTCGATTCTCATCTCCATTTCTTCTGAGTACTGGAATAATCCACGTCACACTCCGGTCCTCGCCATGATGTGGTACTTGAACAATCACCAAAACTTCAAGTATCCAACAATTCTCCCCTATTTGGTGATGGACATAACCTGACAGAAAGCCTCAAATTTTCTTGGCACTTTCTTTTACGTCGTGTAGATGGACTAGTCTGAGACTTGGTCATGCGTAAGGTTGAACGCAAGCCTCGAGTCAAATGGAGCCTTGGAAATTTATGAAGACTTTATACTTGAAGAAAAAATTCGACCGAGAAGATTATCAAGGCAATTCAAGACAGGTTAGAGTAAAAATTAGTGTAGAAAATAGAGTTAGTGGTTTGAGTCAAAACACTGTCGTAACATTATATTAGTGTAAAATAAATTGTATTTTTGTGTCGTGGGTTAAAAATTGCCTAAACTGCATCATAAGCGGAGTACGAAGCGATAATTGCATATAAATAGGCACTAAGTCATTGGTCAAAAGCACACCAAATATACATCCCACCCACCGAACGAGAGAGAAGGGGGAGGGACGAGAACAAAATTATATCAAGGTGAATAACGTGAGAGCCAGATAGTTTTATTAGCATTGAAAATAGATATAAACACACTAACTATCGGATAAGATCTCAAATTTGAAATAACTTAACATTAATTTGTAAGGTATAATAATTTCAGTGTAGTGCAGTTGACGTAACACTCATTTTCACTACGCTTAATAAAAAATTATCGCGGTATACAAATCAACTTTGGATTAGTATCTGATTTTTTCAAACAATTAACATAACGTTATATTAGGCAAACCGAATGACATGAATCCGATATTTACGCCGTTATTAGGAAACAACAACAAAACGACAAAATACGGATTTTTACATTTTTGGTCCCCGATGTTTGGCGTATGGGTGTTTTTGGTCCCTCATTTTTCCGAGTTACAGTTTCAGTCCTCAATGTTACCGATTTTGCGCATTTTTTATCCTCTGTTAACTTAATCGTGTGTTTGGAGAGAATTTAAAACATTACACGCACCTGATTTCATTTTAATCGACTTAAATGCTCAGAAATAATCTTTTTCAACATGGAAAGACAGATTTAGAGAAGAACTAAGGCATAAATTCGAGCTAACGATTCAGTTATAACAATGAGATGTTCCGAGTGTTTAAGTCGGCGTGAGCACCTTTTTTGTTTGTAATATGAAAATGGAATATTTTATGTTCGAAAGAGTGAAATCAGGTATGTGTAACGTGTTAAATTCCTCAAAACATACGATTAAGTTAACCGGGGAATCAAAAACCCCTAAAATCGGTAACATTGGGGATTGAAATTGTAACTCGGGAAAATGAAGACAAAAAACGCCCATATGCCAAACATCGAGGACCAAAAATGTAAAAATCCCCAGGAAAATATACTGACTCAATATGAAACCGAAATATATTCATCATGATCGGATATAAAACCACCAGTTTGAGACGTGTGAAAATGCTAATTTATCCACATGTTCGGATTGGCTACAGGACAAAACTAACATAACGTAGGCGGAGTTGGAAAGCCAGCGAGCCATTCATCGTCATAATCATCGTTATAATTTTTTCCTATGCAACTCATACCTGAAGAGCAAATTCCCAGTGCGATCGCTCAGTTGCTCGCAGTTGACAACCAGGTAAAGCCCGTCATATATATAGAGAGAGCTCCCGTCAACGTTAACCTTCTGAATGACCCTTACGGGAACCTCGTTCTTGATGTTCTGCATCAGAGCCATGTTCCCGCGCTCCATCTTCTGATCGGACATCCGCTCCCCAAAGTCCTCGCACCCGCCCTGTCCGCAGAAGAACAGCACATTGCTTCCCTTTGCAACGTTCTCGTACCGTCCCGCGTTCACGAGGCTAACTGCGTGCCTCTTGCCTCTGATCACCATCGTGTCGATGCCCGAAACGTAGGGCCTGTGAAGGCCTATCACGGCCAGCTCGACCCTCAGACGGAACCGGTCGCCCACCGCGACGCCCGGGACGGGCCCCGCCCTCTTCTCCCGATTAATCCATAGCAATTTATCTTTCATTCGCTTCGCTGCTTCGAGGTCGATCCGTGGCGTCACGGCGGATTCTTTTCTACGCAGCTGGAGATTTGCGTACGTCTCCTGGAAGAGTTTCAACGTCCTCTTCACCCTCGATTGATCGGCATCGTCTTTCGGGCTCGCGGGGTTCTCGTCCTTCTCAAGCTTTGGAGCAACGCAAAATCTGCTCGACGAAGGAACTGAATCGGGTTTCGTTGTCCTCCTTTTGTCGGCCAATGTGCTCCAAAAATCCCTTCACCAATTAAAGAGAGTACAGTATAATCAGCAAACATGGAGAAATAGGTTTCCAACATAATTTTGAACCAGAGAACACAAAAAAGGTATGATATAGGACACTATTTATCACCTACCTTCTGAGCCAATTGGGTTTGGTGGATTTGACTTCTTGAGTCTTCTGCCACGAATCGTCCCTGCTCGATTTTGCTGGTGGAGGAGCTATTTTTCTCTTGGCAGACTGAAGCTCTTTCCCTCCACCTCTGCGGTGGTTGACGTTCTGTGATTTTTTGTGGCGCAATGTTACAAAATCATGAAAAAATAAGAACCGGGAACTTAAGCAAGAACAGAGGAAGTGCGTGCGTGAGTGATGATCGATCACTGGGTGGTGGCAATTTTATCGAATGCCTTTCACCCTCTTACGATTATAACCGACAAGCATAACACAACGCGCATTACCTTTTGCTCATCTTCACCGGAGTTGTAAAGAGAATAAGTTTGAAACGTAGTCGTTGCTCTGATTTTAGGGTTCTTGGCTGCAAAAGTGGTTTTCAGCTTTCACGTACCACACAACAAAAATCAAATGCGACGATCGTCTTGAGAAAAAACTACAGAAAAACAGTGAAAAGAAAATACATACGATAAGGAGCCTCCTCAGAGACGTATTTGTCGAACCATAGCTCAGCCATAAGAACATCGTCGTCTTCCCTCTCTCCTTGAAAACTCGGTGCAGAAGACTCAGCGGTTTCTTCTGATTTAACCATATCGTTCTCAGATTTAACCATATTGTTCTCAAGTTCCTTCACCATCTGCATTAATGAAACTTAAAAGAGCTTAAAATCACACCAGAGAATAATGGACATTATCGCAGTACTCGAAGAGGAGGAGAAAACAAAAAACGAAAAACAAGCATGCGGGCGAACACAAAATCAGTAAAACAAAAATCAGAATCGTTCATACGCCATCTCCCCAAAAGGTTCACAGCGTCGGCCGCATTCACAGAAAAGGCAGCAGTCTTCCCGAGGGAGACAACGCAATGCAACAAATCGCGCGGCGGAGGCTAAAAGTTAGGGGACTTTGGAGTTACTTGACAGGTGGTTTTCGTTTTGTTGTGGTGAACAGAAGATACAGAACAGTAGTAGTGGAGAGGGTTTAAACCGCAGACGAAGCACAGCTGCGTGATTAAATAAAAATACCCTTTTTCCCTTCTTTTTTTTTAAAAAATAAATGCAGTTTCCTTCGAAGTTCATTATTGACTTAATACTATTCATGTACGAAATGTAGAATAGTAAAGCAATTTTGCAGGTTGCTGTAAACGGTAATTGGACAAATGATATCGTAATAGCCTTAATTAGTTTTATATTAATACTAATATAGCTTAAATCCATTGTTTTTCTTCGCGTCTTTGTTGTTTTTTTTTTTAATGTCTCGAGGTATCCTCACTCGACCTGGCTATGGGCTAGCCCCTAAATACCGGCGTGGGCTTGCGCCACACAGACCTGGCGGATGTAAGTAAATAACCCTTGAATGGGTCAACTTTAAAAAAATAGCCTTCCTATGGAGAAATTTCGATTATACCCTTACTATGAGACCATAAAAACGAATATATTAAATGCAATCCGCATTAGGGTGGATGGGTGGAGTGTCGTCCAATGATTGTGTGTCAGATGTCTGTGTAATAGGTCTTGGATTCAAATCCTATTTGCAACATTTTTTTATAGTAGAGGTCGCATGCTCCCCATATATAGCAAGGGACACATGCTATAATGAGCATGGGACCCCTGCATTATAGCAGGAGACCCTTGCTGTAAAACAGCGGGGATCCGTGTTGTTATAAGCAGTGGACCCTTACTGTTATACAGCAGGGGACCCGTGCTGTAATAAGCAGGAGACCCGTGCTGTAATAAGCATGAGACCTGTGCATTCCAGCACGGGAACAGTGTGTTGCAGCACGAGTACCATGCTGTAGTGCAGGGATCCCTAGGGGACCCGTGCTGTAATAAGCATGAGACCCCTGCATTCCAGCACGAGACCCCTGCATTACAGCACGGGTACCATGTTGTAGTGCACGAGTCCTCTGTTGTATATAAGGGTCTCTGAACCAGGCTATTGACGAAAATACCCTTAAAAGTGACGGCTACTGACTTAAAACCTGCAATCATAAGGCTACTTTTTTAAAATTGACCGAGTCAAATGCTATATTTTAAAAAGACCCCGTAATTGCGTCACACAGCTGCGTGATTAAATAAAAATACCGTGTTTCCCTTGTTTTTCTTAGCGTCTTCGTTGATACTTAGATTTTGTGTGGTATTGTACAATATTGTAAAGTCCTTACTGATTTGGTGCATGGCGTGACCGAAGAAACCTTTCAAAAACTGTTACATCTATACTATTTTATTAATTGTCAAAACAAGTTAAAAACTGTCAATTTGGTGTATCCAATAATTAATCAAGTTTTTTTTACAATTAACAATTTATTAAAAAATATGGAAGTTACTTTCAATTATTTAAGTAATAAATATAAATATAAAACAATATATAAATGCACACACGTGCGTTGGAATACTAGTATATATTATTAATGATGCCGATCAGTTAAACTTAGGTGTTGAGAAAAAATAAGTGGAAACTTTATGTGTCGTTTAAAACTTAGATGATCCATTTATTTTTTATATATTGAAGTACTAGCAAATAATTAATTTATTATTTTCCATATACTTCTTAAAAGTTCTGAAGTTGTTTAGGGTGCGTTTGGATTCGTGTATTTGAATTGAAATTCGTGATTCAAATTATAAATTTCAAAATCATAATTTCAAATCCAAATCCATCGTTTGGCAAATGCTAGGATTTCAGAATCCGGATTTTAAAATAGAGCTCGAGCTCTAACTCATGAAGCTCGTCGAGCTCGACCTCGACCTCGAACTATTTATTAAAAATTAAAATGTACAAAAATAAAATAAAAAACAAACAAAATAAAATAAACTCGTGAGTCGGCTCGCGAGCTTTCGATCATCGTTCGTCGTTCGTTGAGCTTAAACCAAGCTATTTTCGAACCAACTCGACGTCGTACGTCGAGCTCGAACCGCCTCATCGAGCACGCGAGTCGGTTCGACTCATTCACACATAATAATAATTATTATTATTATTAGTATTATTGTTATTGTTATTATTATTATTTATGAAAGTTATTACAGCGAGAATTTGGATTTCGAAAGCGGACCACTTGAGGTCGAATTTCAAAATCATTAAACAACAAAGGGTTTGAATTCTCCTCGGATTTGGATGAAATCGAAATCCAAATCCCAGCGATTGTCAAACGGATGATTTAGAGGAAATCCGGATTTCAAATCAAAATCCGCGAATCCAAACGGACCATTAGAGAAATGAGTTCATTAGGTTATAGTTAATTACGTAGTTATCTTTACATATTTAAACTATTTCAAAATTTTATATACTCCTAAAACAAATAAGTGATAATTCTCAGTTTAATTATGCGACGTTATATGGATTATTTAAGTAAATGGCCTTTGACTGGGTCAATTTTAAAAAAATGACCTCCATAATGTTTGAAGTCTATTCTACCCTTACTAACTCAGGGAAAAAGACGTCTTTACCCTTATTTAACCCATTCAACTACCCAAAGTAAAATTAATTAGGTTTAATCGATTCCCCCACTGTAGCGTCACGGGTCGTCTTCTTCTTCATAACCGAGTACAGTACAATAATTGACAGTTAAAAGTGAAGAAAAACACATAACGGAAACGAAGCAGTAAATTTCCAGATCCACGAAACAACCTCTAACCGAAGCAGAAAAATCTCCAAACCGACTACAATGGCAATGAGCGCGCGTCCCGAAAGAGTGCCGGTAAATTTCACTGTTACTTCGTCTTCCTCAGGAGCAGGTCTCGTGCGGCGAATTGATTGGGTCCCAAACAGTCGCGCAAATCAGGGTACCCGTGATAGCAGGCTTGGGACCCGAGCACAGTCGCATGGTACCCATACGCACGGTACCCATACGGGCAGGTACCTTGCGATTGTGTGCGGGTACCATGCGATTGCGTGCGGGTACCATGCGATTGCGCGCGGGTACCATGCGATTGCGCGCGGGTACCATGCGATAGTGAGCGCGGGTACCATGCTCTTGTGTGCGGGTACCTTGCGCGCATGCGCGGGTACCATGCTCGCAAGCGCGGGTACCATATGCGCATGCGCGGGTACCATGCTCGCAAGCGCGGGTACCATGCTTTCCTGTGCGGGTACCATGCTTGCCAGCGCGGGTACCATGCTTTCCTGTGCGGGTATCATGCTTTCATGTGCGGGTACCATGCTCGTACTAACTGGTTATTTACTCTTATGATTCCCAGGTTGTGCTGAAGAAGCAATTGTCATCCCGAGACGACGACTTCGAGTTCCGATTGACAATGACCGGGATGTACACGGAGGCAAGCGCGAAGATCAGGAACAATCTAAATGGAAACGAGTGGGAGAGTTATAGGGCGGGGAGTCCATTTGGTAGACTCGTCGAGGCTGCCGCCGATTTCAATTTATCCACCCAGCTCATTACATTTTTGACGAGGAGGCAGACTACTCTTCACGACCGCGAGGAGTTGTGGATGGTCATAAACAACCGACCTCTCCGATTTTCTAAAGCGGAGTATTGCGCGATTACCGGGCTAAGGTTCTCCGATCATATCCCGGAAGTAGACCCCAATGGCGATTTCGCTGAGAGAAACTTCCCGGGAAGATCCACCATCCGTTTGTCGTACGTCGAGGATCGGCTGCGAGAGTTGGGAGCCAACGACGACGGAACCGTCAACTTTGATAAGTTGAAGTTGGCGGACATTCTCTTTGCCGCATCTGTGGTGCTTCCTCGACCGTCGAAGAAGGACACCATTCTTCGGTCGTGGCTGCTTTCGTTGGTCGAAGACGAAGTCGCCTTCGCCAACTATCCTTGGGGCAGCGTAGCGTTCAAAGAGGTGATACGCTCGCTGAAGATAAACCTCAGGGAGAAGCGAGATTTTGTGCGCGAACGAGCCCGCAACGGGGGCAGCGAACACTGCGGGCTACTGATTAGTGGCTTCGTTCATCCGCTTCAGGTCGTTCATTATTTAAAATCCTTATAAATATATATTTAATCGTGATTATATTTTTGCTAAGTTGGTTTCTTTGCATTCTAGGTTTTGGCGTACGAGTGCATACCAGGCATTCGGTACGCATTCGCCTATCGTAGAAACGAGGCGGATGTGGTGACCCCGCGGATATGCCGGTACGTCACCAATGATTGGTCGACGAAGGGAGCTCCGAAGATGGAGACCATCCTCCAAGCCGTAAAGGGGTCACCTGTCTCGGGGATGGTGAGCCCGACTGTATCGGAGATGAACGAGCCGTATTTCCGATATA
Organism: Linderniella brevidens; assembly: GCA_004919715.1. Classification (NCBI taxonomy): domain Eukaryota; kingdom Viridiplantae; phylum Streptophyta; class Magnoliopsida; order Lamiales; family Linderniaceae; genus Linderniella; species Linderniella brevidens. Next base: position 9,959,804 of record SWDC01000148.1, read on the forward strand.
GTCGGTTCGAAGTGGAGGAGCGGCACGAAGTCCTCGACCGTATAACGAGTCTCCTCGAGGATGGTGTAGAGCTTAAGTGCGTACGGCATCTGCCGGCCGCGGAGGACGTCGTAGCAACGCAGCCTTCGCCAATCATGCCTCAACTATCGCAGCGATCGTTCTACGAGGAAGAGGCGGACCAATTTCGTCCCCCCTCACCTCCACGGTTCACGAGCCCTCCTCCACATCATAACTCGGGCCCTTCTCACTCACGGTACCCGTCCCCTCCTCCACAGCATTATTCGAGCCCCACTTGGGAGCAATTCGATGAGTTCACAAGACGCGTGGACCAAAATTTCGAGACGGTGAATCATCGGTTCGACGACGTGTCTACGAGCATCTCGTAGTTACGGGACTCGTATGACGAACGATGGTCTACGGCTCAAGAGTGGGGCGCGAGTCTATTCGGGTTGCAGCAGTCGATGGCTGAATTGCAACAGAACTTGCAACAGGGGTGGTACAGGCCCAATCGAGACTTTCCGGCACACGCGTCGCACGGTACGTCCCTATAAATAATTTGCTGCAATTTTGATAGTTTTTTACGTTGGAGTTTTATCTTGTTAGATTATGAGGCCGGTGGATCCAACCAGGCGTTCTATCCGTCGGAACCTGAGGCAGCTCGAGAGGCCGAGTTCCCGTGTGAAGCCGCTGCCGCGGAGGAAGCCGCTGCCGCTGAGGAACCCGAGCCCGCGGAGGAAGCCGAGGCCGCGGAGGAACCCGAGCCCGCGGAGGATCCCGCGGCCGCGGAGGAACCCGAGCCCGCGGTGGAGTCGACGCCGCCTCGGGAAACCAGGCCCTCCAAGTACCAGGTGACCCCATTCACCGATCCGAACCAGAACCGTGTGCCGAACAGCATAAACCCAATGCTGGAACGGCACATGAAGAGAAAGCTGAAATTATGGGGACGTCAAAAACAGAGGATCGATACGATGGAAGATAACGGCCGGGTCCTTTGCTTGTCCAAATTGTATCGAACCAAGACGTGGTTTCAGGAGCTCTACACCACTTCGTATTGGCTCGACGACGCGGTAAGAAGGATTGATAACTTTAATACGTGTAAATGCATTAATACGTTTTATTAATTAACTTGTTTCCTTTTATTTTATAGCACATTGACGAATCCATTAGAGGGTTCATCGAGATGCAGAGGATTCATACCTTCTGTTCTCGGGCCATCTCCTTCATGAGCGTTGCGATGAAGGAGAGCATCGATCGGGACTGCATAGAGAACGGGAAATTTGTCAAGGGGATGCTGTCCTTTTTGGTCCACTTCGCAGAGGGACGGGATCAAGACTGGCCGTCCGTGTCGTGGCAAGTTGCGGACTTTATCGTGGTCCCGGTGCAGACCATCGCGCATTGAGTTCTTGCAGTCCTCGACTGGAAGAACAAGACGATCCGAGTATTCGACTCGGATCCGTCTTGCGATGTGGACATGCGCAACATGCACGCAGCCCTCGCCGGTCTCCAATTAGCTGTCCCGATCGTGCTCAAAAAGCTCGGTCTGATCGCAAACGCTTTTAGGAAATGGAAGGTCGAGCGGATCCCCAACTTCAAGAAGCAAGAAAATTCGTAAGTGTTTCATATTTCGATATTAAGTTGTCTCTACTACTTTATCTCATTATTAAATATTTGGTTGTTTTCAGCGGCGATTGTGGGGTTCACGTGTTGCGGGCCGCATTTTCAATGTTATTCCGGGGCGATAGCGTCGGCGAGTTTACAGGGCGGCAAGTGAGCCAATTTCGTGAATTTTTATGTATTACCATTCTCATGAACGATTGGGGTGCTTGGTATCAATAATTTATATGTACTTGAATAATTTTGTATTTGGATAAATTGTAAATATGGGTAAATTTTATGTCATAATGGAATTTCGAGTTGTATATTCGGTAAACTGTATTATGTTATAAGTCTTTCGAGTTGTATAGGCACGGTACCCGCGCACAAGCACAGGGTACCCGCGCACAAGCACAGGGGGTACCGCGCGTAAGCGCATGGTACCCGCGCACTGGCGCAGGGGACCCGCGCACTGGCGCAGGTACCCGCGCACTGGCGCAGGGTACCATATGATGCACGGTACCCGCACACAAGAGCACGGTACCCGCGCACAAGCACAGGGTACCCGCGCACAAGAGCACGGTACCCGCGCACTGGCGCAGGGGACCCGCGCACTGGCGCAGGGGACCCGCGCACTGGCGCAGGGTACCCGCACACATGATGCACGGTACCCGCACACAAGAGCACGGTACCCGCGCACAAGCACAGGGTACCCGCGCACAAGAGCACGGTACCCGCGCACTGGCGCAGGGGACCCGCGCACTGGCGCAGGGTACCCGCGCACATGGTGCACGGTACCCGCACACATGGTGCACGGTACCCGCACACAAAAGCACGGTACCCGCGCACAAGGGCAGGGGACCCGCGCACAAACTCATTTTAGTTGTCATCATGTAGAGCACATGTTTAGATATCATATTATAGTAATTCACTTAAATACAAGTTGTAACATTATAGCAACTCACACAAAACTCATTTAAATTTTCATTACATTTACCCAACTAATTAGACATCTTCATTAAACATTGTCATAACTAATTATAGTATTTCATTGACTATTATTTGATATTAATGACTTGATATTATTATCATAAAATTACAAGTATTAATTATACTCTTATTTGAATTCGAATCATGGTCTTTTGGGTTCTAATAACGCTTATCCGAGTTCAAATGGAATTATTCGAGTTCAAATGGACTTATTCGAGTTCTAATAAGGGTTATTTGAACTCGAATAGGGTTATTGGAACTCGAATAGGACTTATTCGAACTCGAATAGGGTTATTCGAACTCGAATAGGACCTATTCGAACTCGAATAAGGCGTATTCGAATCCGAATAAGCCTTATTTGAACTCACGTAATGATCAACTTAGTATGTCTAACTACCGTAACGCACTCACGGACCGAAATAGGCCAACTCTATTTTGTGATACCAAAATAAAGAAATTTGTGCTACCAACTCTAATAAGGCTCGGTACCCGCACATAAAAGGCCTGGTACCCGCACACAATCGCAGGGTACCCGCACACTTAGGCACAGTACCCGCACAGTAGTATACAGTTATTTTATATAGATAAATAATTATTTTATTTCATTTTCAGAATAATTGGTTAATGATTATCCCGATCATTTGATGTGACTGATACAATTATTTTTACGAGTTAACGTACAGACAACTACTGACTTGATTGATGTAACGTAAAGTACTGACATGATTGAATTAATTAAAATCATTTGACAGTTTGCACAAGGCACACAAGGCGCGGTACCCGCACACTCAGGCACGGTACCCGCACAGAATGCGCATGGTACCCGCACACTTAGGCACGGTACCCGCACGCAATGCGTACCAAGCATTACAACATATCGAATTTCCATATAAATTACACCTGTACAAATCAAACTCATAGGATTTAACCCCTCCTACCAAATTCTCCGACGGATGGCATTCTATTTTTTTGTGCTCTTCCACGTTTTGGGTCAATGAGTGGTGGTAACATATTAACAATTCCTTCAACGCGCTCGGTCACAGGCCATATGGTACCCTCGTACGCTGATTTCCATGTCTCCAAGCTGTAATACGCATGGACTAGCGAATATACCCCTACATTAGCGTGTCCACAAGCCGCAATGGCGTGCGCACACGGGATACGATCGATATCAAACATCTTACAACTACATGACTTCGTCTCGATATCGACCACCTCGTTGACTCCATGCCCGTATACATTATACCGTTGAATGCCAATTTCCGAGACGTGTAGATTTTGAGAATTTATGTAGTGAGACCGTAGGATTGACTCGACCTTCGGCGTAAATGACGTAACATTGGCTGTCATCGAAGCTTCGCAAGTTCGTCGATGCTTACTAAACCAACTAGTTGTCAAACGTTGTATCGAATCCAACAATCCTATGAGGGGAAGCTCTCTATCCGCGCGTAGAGCGGCATTTATCGATTCCGAGCCGTTTGTGGTCATGATGTTGTACCTCGTTCTCGGGCAATACGATCTCGTCCATTTTGCCTTCGTACCATCCTGAAGATACTTATGCACGTTTTCGTACCGTTCCTTTAGCGTTTCCAACAATCGATCGCAATCGCTCGTCTTGTAGGCGTACGCAATATTAAGGAATAACGCACACGCACCTTTCTCCTTCATACGGGTCTTTATATTTTGTTGAATATGCCACGCACAGAACCCGTGAAACGCATTTGGGAAAACTGCCGGTACGGCTGTCTTTATCCCGCCATGTCTGTCAGAAATTATGACGAGGTCATTTGAATCGGCCACGATCCGTTTCAATCTCGTTAAGAACCATGACCAAGATTCGGTAGATTCGGTGCTCGCAATACCCCATGCGATAGGATATTGGTGGTAATCGCCGTCTTGCGCCGTAGCAACAAGCATCACCCCTTTATATTTTCCCTTTAAAAAGGTGGCGTCGATAGAAATTACCTTACGCATGAAAGCAAATCCCGCTATGCATGCACCGTATGCCAAAAACAGATATTTAAATCTGTTTTCCTCGTCCATCTCCCAATCCGTGACACTTCCGGCGTTCATTTGCTTCACGGCCTCCAAATACGCCGGGATCAACGCGTAACAATCGTCCCCGTTACCGACCAACTCCTCCGTAGCGATATTCTTCCCCTTCCAAGCCTTGTAATAAGAAACATTCACCCCTCTATTTTGCATCATAGACATGATAGCCTTTGGCGCGGGAATGTCTTTAGGCCCGCTAAAATTGTCAAGAAGCATCCCAGACACAACCGATGAAGTTCCTTGACGATGACTTCGACGTCGATGAGACACGCCGCATGTGTGTGTGCCGCAATATGTCCGTACCGAGAAAAAAGGGGAATCTCTATCTTTTGCAGCTCGAAAGCGCCACGAACATTGCTCCATCGCACATCTTACTACATACAAAGTCTTGTTCGACTTTACTAATTTGCACTCGAACGACGCAGCCAACGCGATTTTAGATATTTCCTCGATAACTTCCGCCTTATCACGAAACTGCTGCCCAACGTGTAGGCTTGAACCGTCCGGAAATGCAAAAGTACCATCGGCAGCCTCTTCTACCGGGTTTCGATCTATATCGTCATTGTGATCACGGGCTACGAATTCCTCTTCCGACTCGTCAGTGTTTTCAATTGCCTCATCTTCATTTTCATTCGAATGCCAACCCGAGTAATCCCTACCCCCAGACGGTCCAGCGATATCTTCAAGACCCTCAAACGGTTCGATTTGCGCATTTTCATCGCAATCGGCTATGAGCCCGGTATTATTACTAGAAGAACCAGTAAATGCGTCCGACGGAGCCACAAGCGCACATTCCACCACCTCGACATGAATCACGGGTCTCGATTGAGGGCCACCAAAACCCAAGTACGCACGTAGAGCATAGTCGTTATCGATTGTATGGGCCTCGGATAACTATAGGGTACATTTGGCATATAGCTTAGTGTTAGCCTCGCATTGTCGTTGCGAAACGCTAACACGGATACAATTTGCTCCTTTACGTCTTCTAACGTGCATGCGTCCTCATCCACCAAAATTGAATGCCAGCTACAATTTGACGCAGGAGACCAAGTCGAGGTATTGTCCTCGCCGATTAACCACCGACCGTCGAATTGAAATACAATGTTGGTAATTGTCATTTTGAACACCTGCAATATTATGCAATGTTACTGTTTAGAAAACGATTCTCGTCATATATCGTGCTTATATATGATCTTCAGCGCATGGATCCCGAACATGGGATCACGGTACCCGCACACAACGCAGGGGACCCGCGCACTGGCGCATGCTACCCGCACACTGGCGCAGGGTACCCGCACACTGGCGCAGGGTACCCTCACACAAGCGCATGGTACCCGCACACTGGGCGCAGGGTACCCGCACACTGGCGCAGGGTACCCTCACACAAGCGCATGGTACCCGCACACTGGGCGCAGGGTACCCGCACACTGGCGCAGGGTACCCGCACACTGGCGCAGGGTACCCTCACACAAGCGCATGGTACCCGCACACTGGCGCAGGGTACCGCACACTGGTGCAGGGTACCCTCACACCAAGCGCATGGTACCCGCACACTGGGCGTATGGTACCCGCACCTATATCTCACGGTACACGCACCTATATCGCATGGTACTCGCACGCAGGGGTCCCATGCACGAACAGTAGACCTCAGAATATGTATTTTCAGGTCCGATTTCTCGTAATAACCACTGAAACATCGCTACTCTGGCTAGTACACGTTATCTAATAAATAACCCATACATTTTAGGGGGTAATGGACTGGAAATTCACCATTTTCGACGTTAAAATTGCAGTTTTCATGTAACGAATGCTTACTGGTAAATATGCTGAAATGCTTGCTGTTTTCTTGGTTTGAAAAGTTGTTTTCCGGCACTAAACGAAGAGAACCGCTCGCGTCGCTTTAGGTTTGTGAGAGAGGTATGTGTTGTTACCCTTTGTTCTTTAAAATGGAGAAGATAATGCATTCATATCGATTGTATGGTTATGGTTAAAGAGGGAGATGGACCCATGTTCTGTTCAGTCAGTTATTGAAGCCATTTTTTCGTTTTTCTTTTTATTTTTTTATTTTAATGAGTTAAGTATGAGAATTAGTTAATATGGTTAACGTTTAAACAAAGTGAGGGCTATTGACCAAAAAAAAATCGTCAACGAGGCCATTTTTTTAAAATTGACCCAGTCAAGGGCCATTTTTTTAAAAGGCCCAGGTTATATTTGTGCGGTTGCATTTGTTGGAATTTCTGATGAATTCCCATAATACTCATGTCGCTGAAAACGACAAAATTTAAAAATATTCGGCGAATCCTATTTTTCTAGAATCGCTATGATGTACATAGAACACGTAGAATGATTAAGCAGCCTTAAACCTCAAGGTTTTAGAGTCTCAGTCATGACAACTGATTTGATAGCGAGCAAAGTGTTAGGAGGATAATGGCAAGAGGTGTCACGCCGAGCTCGTGGTGCGTCGTGTTCGAACTTCTCCCTTTGATGGCTAGCGGGAGAATTATTGCTACGAGCACTTGTATTTTTCGAGTTCCTTAGCTTCTAAAGTAAGCTATGGCCGAAAATCGTAAGCTACTTATTTATAGATTTCGGTTGATATTATCTCCGTACTTGATTTTCTTAAGATAATGGCAATCTTTGAGTATATTTAACTTTTATCATATCTTTCAAAAACATCTATGTGTGTTTCGAAAATCATATGTTTTTTATACATAATATTCGAAAATAGCCCAATATCTGATATTAATATTTTACAATACTATGAAAGTAAATAATAAGGGGTCTATTTTATATTAAAATGCGAAGGATTAATTAAATGGTTGCAAAGCCAACAGGCGGCTGCATGGTACGAAGCGAGGACATGTTCAGTTGTGGCCAATAATCTTTATGTTTGAGTACCTTTGTTTAACTAAATGTTTGATTTGATTCGTAAGCTTACCAAGATATTATAAATGTCGTGGTGACTATTATAGACACGGTTCTTGTTAATAAACGCAAGCGTCACGGATAGTCAATTTAGTTGCAATAAAAGTACTGGAACGGATTAACCAAGTTCAATTAATTTGTTTTCCTATAACTCAAATTAAATTATTTCGTGTTGTTTGGAATTCAATTCGTCATATCTGATCTAACTTTAATTAATGACATGTTTTTTTGTTAATCATAAGCTTAACAAAAAACTGTAATTACTACATAGCCCAATTTAATTCTATTCGGCCCAAGCAAGCTGAAAAGCCACCAATCCCAATTTATTGAGGTCGTGATCTCAGCCGTTGAAGTCGGTAATCATACAACGTTGTCAAAACCACTATTGATCGTCGATTCATCTACTCGGGCAAAGCGAGTAACAAATCAAGATCTCGAAGCCAACTCCGACGTGTTGACCCTTTCACTGTAAGGTTCACGCAAAACTATTATATTAAGTCGATCGATTATTGACATTTCCATCATGTGATCGATCAGACTACGAATAAGAGTTTAAATACAGAGAATCTCTTATTCGTCATGTATTAATGTCACGAGGTCTCACTTTCTACATCGACAAACAAGTCATAATCATCGATCGAGTCATCTTATAAATTCTGACTTTTAGACTAATTTAACATTAGAAAATAATAGTTCATAGGCGGTCCCTCTATGTTCCATAAAATCGATGCTTAAACTCTACAGTTTTTGTTTTATTTATTAATTTTTCCTCTTATTGAATGCATCAGCTGAATTTGTGATAAATAAATCATATCCCTTTAATATTGAATAAAACACAAAACACGATAATATTACTAAATTAAAATAATATGAATATAAAAATCCGAATCAAGCCATAAATCATTTGGATAATTATATTTTGGTCACAAACTATGTGATGTAAAAAGTGAATTTTCTGGAATTCGTTTTAACCGATAACAAAGTAAATAGTTTAATTCTATAATTCATTGAACAAATTAAATAGATTCATTTGACTGGTTAGTTTGATCTAAATTAATTAATAAATTGTGATTTCGGTGAATACATTTTATTTTTTGCATGAATGAATTATTTTCTCGGTTAGGTTTCTAACATATAAATACATGTGCCATTTTATGCATGTAAATTAACATTTGGTACGCCATATTTCTCCGTGTAAAGGACAAAGAAACAATGTTAATATATTAGTGATACGCGTCAATTGTACATCTTTTCCGTTTTCACGTCAAAATCTGTATACCAAACTTAGTCTGAACACTTTGTTTGGTATGCATAATTTATGTGGAAAAAACGAAGAAAAACAATTTTAGTACATCAAACATTGTTAATATTCCATTACACATTTTCTTTTCTTTTCATATCGAAATCATTATACCAAAATTAGGCTAAAAGAAAAAAAGAAAAACAAAATAAAATCCAATACAAAATCAAGTGAGTTGGCATTAATGTTTCTTATTTTTTATAATGTAAATTTTATAACATAATAATATCATAATTACTTTAAAAAAAATAATATCATAATTACTTTCAAAAAAATAATATCATAATTACTTTCATGTTGCTTAGAGTTAATTTCCCACGATAAGCGCAATGAAATGGTGTGCTTATATTTGAAAAAAAAATGACATTGTTTTTTACTAAAATGACTTATAATTTGATTTACAAATTAATGTTCAAAGTATTAGATATAACAAGGGCTTTTTTAATTATTTTAGGGCTTGTGTCCATTAATAGCGCCGTGGCATGAATACGTCGTCGTGGCCATTGGCCGCGACTTTTCTCAGTAACCTCTATTATTCTTTCTTCAAGTACCGAAGCATATTATACAAATACTGTTAGAACTAATCATTACTCATTCTCTTATATCTATAAATTGTGTCACTCTTTTTAACGTATGGTACCTTTTTGCGAGAACTAATCATTTCTTTTATGTTCTCTTTTCCTGTTATTATTTTCTAATTTATTTATTTAGCTTTTTATAGCAATTTAAATTTACATATTTTTTAAATTCAATTTTTTTATTTACTTCTTTTTTAGAGAAGTGAAACTTACATATTTATTTTTTGAATTTACATATATATTTTTCATTAACTTAACTTATTGAGGTTTTATTTTTTCATGTATACATATTTTTTCACTATCTTGATTTTTGTACAATGTCGATTCGTGCCTGTGAGTGAATTTATCAAATATGAAGTGGACCAGTGTAGTTGAATCGATTGACTTAGTTTCTTCTATACTAATAAATAATATAATTCTATTATATTTTTAAACATAATTATTTTAAAACCTACATTTAAATAAATTACAAGTGCGCTTATTTTATTATAATTCAAAGTTCTTTTACTAAAAATCAATACGGGTTTAGAAAATAATAATTAATAATTTGTAGTGGAGTTAAATAAATTATTGCAAGATAATTGACACTATAAAAATCCAACATAGTCAAATTATCTAACTTCTCAAAAAAATAAATAGTGAAAAATTTGAATTAAAATTGTGTAAAATTAATTTACTATAAAATCAAAATAAATAATTAGATGAAAAATAACAGAAAAAGAAAATATAAGAGAAATATTTAGCTCTCACAAAAAGAAACCATACGTTAAAATAGCGAAACATAAATGCTACATAAGACAATGAGTAATTATTAGTAATTATTAGTTCTCATATTGGTACTTGAAAAAAAAATGAAACACTGTTACGAGAGTTAGGAGAAAATGACGCGGACATCGCGTCCATTAAATACGACGATGCTACAAATGGTCACGTTTAAACCTATTTTGTTAATTCTCTTAGCTCTATTTTATTAAAAATAAAAAAGAAAAGCCCTAAATAATTAAAAAAACCTATAACAAGTGACAAATTTTATGAAACCATAACCAATTGTTTCCGAACCAATCTTATATTTATCAATTTGATTTAATATTAAGATTACTACGATTTTGACTAAATAGACTTCAAAACAATTTCCATTTTTCCTAGCTACAATCAGTTATAATAATTTGGAGTTTGAATCGCATTGGCTTCAATGCTAATTAACTCTACATAGAATTTCTTTTGACGTCATCATCAGAATCAAAGATTATTTTCATCCACGGCGACTTTCATAGTCGTGTCCAAAGGTGTCCTAAGATTTCATGAAATGATTCATCACATGATGACTCTATTCACAAATACAACCAACAAACCAAAAACAAAAAATCATACCTTCAAAGATTAACCAAACGGATAAGGAATAAATAAATAAAGAGGTTAAAAATGTTTTTAAAAGGGGAAATATGATTACTCAGTGATGACAAATTATGTAATAGGTTCGATTCTGCCAGCTAGCATCCTCAACATTAGAAAACTCACAAGAGGGAGCTTCGTTATCATCATCGCAAACTGGAATTCCCCTTAATAAATAAGAAAATTTTGGATCTAAGGAATCAAACAGATATTTGAAAACTGTTGGAGCTTCGAATATCCGAGTCCTCGCTTCTATGAAGAACACGTCGAGGTATTACAAAGGATTAAAATCAACGAAAGCAAAAGAGAGGCGTATGAGTTTCAAAACCACCTAACATTCACAATGGGAATAATGCTTGTGTCTATATAGGTCGTGGTCTAGGGTTTAGAATAGGGCTTCATTGAGCCAAACGGGAATTTGAAAATACGGGTCAGTTGGGTCTTGGTCTACACTATAAGTAAAGTATATGTTTTTTTAGCTGAAATATATAACATTTTTGCCTCTTTTTCCCCTCCAAATAATGTTTTTACGCATGGCAATGTGCAAGGGATAAGTCAACTGGTATATGATCGTCGTAATATTTTAATAAGGAGCTTGTCGAATCAAGTGTTTCCCCGATAGTAAGTGTGCACTTTAGACGGTACACATAGGCTAGAGATTAATCACAATGGAGGCCGATCTCGTTCCATAATCGACATTGCGGTTCAGATTTGATGCATACTAGTTATGTACGTGATCCCGATCAATAAAAAAGGAAGAATATGGGTGTGATATCGATTTTTAATGGCAGAGTTTGATGCACTCAGTTGCTAAATAGAACAGTAAATAAACTTTAAATGGATATGCGTGGTTCAGATTCGATCGCATCCGATGTCCACCAGCCACCACTTAAGTTTTTGTTATATATTTTAGTGTAATTGGTTATAAAAGCGAACACGAGTTAGGAGGTGCGGAGTGCACGCTCGAATAACGCTTATTTCGGAACCCAAAACCAAGCGGGGGTCAAGGAGGCCGTGCCTTCTTGCGGGGTCCTAGGGGCAGCGCCCCTAACGGGGTCTAGGGGCAGTGCCCCTAGTGGCGGTCCCAAAGGGGCACCACCCTCACTGCATGCACCCACCCGAATCCGCATGCACCCGAAAGGGTGAGTAGCAACACTAAAGGGTATGTATGTTCGAAAAGGTGGTATTTGTTGGTGAACAGACACCAACCTTAAAGGTGTTGTGTCCACTGACGAATGGACACAACTGGTGAATCTTGGGTTATAAATAAGTGCAGAGACATCCAACTAAAACACATTGAATTTACAAACGCATCATAATATTATTCTCTAGTCTTATCCCGGGATGAAATATTGTCTTTGGAAAGTGAATTTCAAACGCGATTCTAGAGAAATATCCGGCTATAAATCAGAATAGTTTCCAACAATCAAAGACAATATTTTGTTGATTTTATGGCTGAAACTGTGGGAGAGATGACAACGAAAATCTGAACTTGACAAATTCGAGGGCGTAGATATTCGTCGCTGGCAAAAGAAGATGCACTTTCTCCTGACGACCCTCAAGGTGGTGTACGTGTTGAGTACGCCCATGCCTGAGATAGTTGAAAATGAAACACTGGAGGCTGCCCGAAGGAGGAGCAAATGGGAGAACGATGACTACATTTGTCGTGGTCATATTCTGAACGGGATGTCGGATTCATTATTTGACATCTATCAGAATTTTGAATCTGCAAAAGACTTATGAGACGACCTCGAAGCGAAGTACATGGCAGAAGACGCTTCAAGCAAGAAATTCCTGGTTAGCAATTTTAATAGTTATAAAATGATCGATGCGAGACCGGTGATGGAGCAATACAATGAACTACTTCATATTCTTGGCCAATTCGCTCAACACCAACTTGTGATGGATGAGGCAATATCTGTTTCGAGCATCATCGATAAGTTGCCACCATCATGGAAAGATTTCAAGCACACTCTCAAGCATAAAAAAGAGGAATTATCCCTGGTATAATTGGGTCATTTGCGTATAGAGGAATCTCTAAGGGCACAGGAAAATGACCAAACAAAGAGCAAAAATAGTGCTGGAACATCTAGTGTTCACATGGTGGAGGAGCGTGTCAAATACAACAACAAACGCAAAAGACATGGTGGTAACCATGGAGGTTCCAACAAAAAGCCTAAAGTGGCTTATTGGAAATGTGGAAAACCTGAGCATTTCAAAAAGGATTGTTGGGTTGGAAAAGGTGGTAGTCAAACAAAGAACACCAAAGGAGCAAGCACCGGTAAAGGGCATAAAAACCCTAACACTAAACAGGGTTAGGGTTTAAACGTTTGTTTTAATTCCGATATACATTGTGTATCTTTCAGTCCTGAGACATTTTATGTGCAGGATGATGATGAAGCATGGTGGATTGACTCGGGTGCCATAACTCATGCATGTAAAGATCGAGGCTGGTTTAAAGATTTTCGACCAGTTGAAGATGGATCTGCTTTACACATGGGCAACGAGTCAAGTGCTCCAATAGTTGGTTAGGAAGTGTAGTTTTAGAATTTACTTCTGGAAAAGCTATTACTTTACGTAATGTTTCGTTTGTACCAAAGTTGCGTAAGAATTTAGTGTCTGGTCCTGTCTTGAACAAATGTGGTTACAAGCAGGTGTTTGAATCAGACAAATTTGTATGGACAAAGTCCGGTATTTTTTATCGGTTTTGGTTATTATAATAATGGTATGTTTCAATTGAATTTGAATAAATTGCGCTATTACAATGATTCTGTATTCATCACATGTTCTAAAGTGAATGACTCCGTGCTTTGGCATGCTAGACTATGACATGTTCATTATAGACGAATCTATGAAATGTCAAAGGAAGGTTTAATAATAGCTTTTGACATTAATGCTGAAAAGTGTAAGACTTGCATGCTGACTAAGATCACGAGGCAACCTTTTCATACGGTGACGGGTTCCTCGATAGTAGTAGATCTTATTCATAGTGATTTATGTGATTTGCATGCTACTCCTTCTTTAGGTAATAAACGATATTTTGCTACGTTTATAGATGATGCTTCTAGATTTTGTTACGTTTACTTGCCGCATAGTAAAGATGAAGCATTAGATAAATTTATTATTTATAAGAATGAAGTTGAATTGCAACAAAATGCCATGATCAAAAGACTCAGAACGGATAGAGGTGGTGAATACTTTACTCCGACCTACTTTCAATCGGTAGAGATTATTTATGAGACTACCGCTCCATATATACCACAGCAAAACGGTGTATCTGAGAGAAAGAATAGAATCCTGAAAGAAATGGATAATTCCATGTTGTCGTACTATGGACTGAGTGATGGATTCTGGGGTGAAGCTATGTTGATGGCTTGTTATTTGCTTAATAGGGTTCCAAATAAAAGGAACAAGTTAACTCTTTATGAACTTTGGTTTAAAAAGAAACCAATGTTGAACTATCTTCGTGTTTGGGGTGGTCGGGTTGTTGTAAGACTTCTCGAACCCAAAAAGAAAAGTTTAGGTGAAAGATGTATAGATTGTATCTTTATTGGGTATGCTGAGCATTCCAAGGCTTATAGGTTCTATGTAATCGAATCTAGTGATTCTGTTTCGGTTAACACCGTGATTGAATCGAGAGATGCAATTTTTTATGAGAATCGTTTCTTAAGTATACCTAGACCTAAGGACATGATTTCCATCACAAGTAGTAAGGATGAAAGTTCTGATTTGACTAGTAATAAGTTACTTGAACTTAGGAAAAGCAAAAGGGGAAGAAAACCAAACTCGTGGACCTGATTTTCAGTTATATTTAATTGAGGGTTCCATGGATGAGGTTTCGACCCAATAACTATATTGTTCCAATGTTGCGGATGATCCAAAAACATTTGACGAAGCAATGAAGTCTCAGGATGTTGCTTTTTGGAAGGAAGCAATTAATGATGAGATTGATTCCATCATGGGAAATAACACTTGAGTGTTATCCGATTTACCACCAGGCTGCAAACCTTTGGGTTGCAAATGGATCTTCAAAAGAAAGATGAGAGTCGATGGAACAATTGAAAAGTTCAAGGCGAGATTAGTTATTCAAGGGTTTAAACAAAAACCGAGAATCGACTATTTTGATACGTATGCATCTGCTGCTCGTATCTCGACTATTAGATAGTTGATTGCATTGGCAGCTATTCACAATCTAGTAATTCACCAAAAGGAAGTGAAAAATGAATTCTTGAATGGTGAATTAGATGAGGAAGTTTACATGAAACAACCAGAAGGCTTTATCATGCCGGGAAATGAAAACAAGGTGTGTAAACTTGTTAAATCCTTGTATGGATTGAAACAAGCACCCAAGCAGTGACATCAAAAGTTTGATGAAGTTGTCTTGTCCAGTGGCTACAATTTGAACCAAGCAGACAAGTGTGTATACAACAAATTTGATAACTTGGGTAAT
This sequence comes from Linderniella brevidens, assembly GCA_004919715.1. Classification (NCBI taxonomy): domain Eukaryota; kingdom Viridiplantae; phylum Streptophyta; class Magnoliopsida; order Lamiales; family Linderniaceae; genus Linderniella; species Linderniella brevidens. Next base: position 9,975,084 of record SWDC01000148.1, read on the forward strand.
GGAGTAATCATTTGCTTGTATGTTGATGACATGTTGATCTTTGGCACTGACCAGAAACAAGTCGACTTGACTAAGGAATTTTTGTCATCTAGATTCTCCATGAAAGATATGGGGGAGGCTGAAGTGATCTTAGGTATTAGGATCAAACGTGAAAACAAAGGAATTTCTATTACACAATCTCATTATATTGAAAAAGTGTTAAAGAAATTCAACTGTTTTGATTGTACTCCGGTGAGTACTCCTTTAGATATGAGTATGAAACTTTTGCCTAATAAAGGTGAGCTCGTTTCACAACTTGAGTATTCTAAAGTGATTGGATGCTTAATGTATGCCATGACGAGCACAAGGCCAAACATTGCGTATGCTGTAGGAAAACTCAGTATGTTTACTGGTAATCCAAGTACACATCATTGACAAGCAATAAGGCGGGTGCTTAAGTACATAAAGAAAACTATAAATTATAGTTTATTTTACGTTGGATCTCCTTCTGTACTAGAAGGATAGTGTGATGCAAGTTGGATTTTGAATCCGGAAGATCATTCATCGACAAGCGGATGGGTATTCTTGCTTGAAGGAGGTGCAATATCATGGGCTTCTAAGAAGCAAACATGTATCACGAACTCGACAATGGAATCAGAATTTATTGCCCTAGTAGCTGCTAGTAAAGAAGCTGAATGGCTGAAAAATTTAGTCTATGAGATTCCGTTGTGGCCTAAACCGATATCACCTATCTCTATCCATTGTGATAGCTCTGCCACTTTGGCAAAAGCTTATAGTCATATGTATAATGGAAAGTCAAGACACTTATGTGTTAGACATAGCATGATTCGTGAATTAATTACGAATGGGTTGATATCTGTTGACTATGTTAGATCGCAACAAAATTTGGCAGACCACTTGACGAAGGGGTTGGCTAGAGATTTGATTAACAAATCTGCAATAGGGATGTGATTAAAGTCCGTCTGATTTCTAAAGGTAAGATACCCAATTCTCACCTGATTTAAACATTAGAGCATGAATTCAATGTGGAAAGCTTACACTTGGAATTTGGAGCACGTAGTATTTTACATATTATCCCGGGATATGTGCTCGGATCTGCATGACAGTAGGTTGAATTATAATCTTAATAGCTTCTTTGAAAAAGTACAGGCGCAGATGCACGACGAAAGTAGCTACCTATATGAATGTGAAATTTTGCCACTTCAAGAAACTTTGGACTGAGTTTATATACGTTCATGAATGGATATGGACACAAGGCTTATAATAGTGTCGGGTTTAGTTTGTTTATTCTGAAGGCTTATGTGTGCATTATCTTCATGTATTCAAATGAGTCGATGGGTTCAATTCTTAGAACACCCTATCTTCTCGAGTATTTGGAATGTATAGTGTACAAAGATGGAAATTCAATCTTTTATGACATTTTCATTTACGTAAGTTTTGTTTTTGTTGTTGTTTGACTTAAAGGAATTGCACTAAAATGGTGGAGGAATGTTATATATTTTAGTGTAATTGGGAATAAAAGTGTACACGAGTTAGGAGGTGCGGAGTGCACGCTCAAATAACGCTTATTTCGGAACCCAAAACCAAGCGGGGGTCTAGGGGGCCGCGCCCCCTTGCGGGGTCGTAGGGGCAGCGCCCTTAGTGGCGGTCCCGAAGGGGCACCACCCTCACTGCATGCACCCGAAAACCCACCCGAATCCGCATGTACCCGAAAGGGTGTGCAGTAACCCTAAAGGATATGTATGTTCGAAAAGGTGGTATCTGTTGGTGAACAGACACCAACCTTAAAGGTGTTGTGTCCACTGACGAATGTACACAACCTGTCGAATCTTGGGTTATAAATAAGTGCAGAGACTTCCAACTAAAACACATTGAATTTACAAACGCATCAGAATATTATTCTCTAGTCTTATCCCGAGACGAAATATTGTCTTTGGAAAGTGAATTCCAAACCCGATTCTAGAGAAATATCCGGCTATAAATCAGAATAGTTTCCAACACTTTTCAATTAATAAAAGATGATTACACACTAAAACCTCGTTGTCTCTCACGTTTACAATAGATTTCATTTCCAGCTCTTGAAGGATAAGGAGACTAAAGAGAGAATATATTGGGTCGTCTTGGTGTGTTAGTGTGCGTGTTTAGTAACTTAAAATGGATAAGATCCCTCTGTCAACATGCACCTTTCCTACGCCAAAACTAAAAAACAATGCATTCCTCCTAGGTATCTTGAGTGGTGGGTCCCGCAAAAACACAATCGTTTCTCGGGGATGTCCTTTATGACGATAATGTTCCTCAATGCACAATATACATGTGTCCTTTGTGTCGCTTTTCAAGGACGATCAGATCTCTGCTAACGTTGGATTGTTCAGCGATATTCTTTTCGGATCAGACCTATCCAGACTCACATAAACATCATAAGTGATCTTCGGACGAAAATGTCCTTTATGACGGAACTGTTCCTCAATTCCCAATGTACATGTGTCCTTTGTGACACTTTTCAAAGACAATCAAATCTCTGCGAACCGTTGTATTGGTCAGAGATATTCTTTTCGGATTAGTCATGTCCAGACTCACATAAACATCATATGTGATCTTCAACGCTTAGTTCTTTGCAACGATTCTTCACATCGCCTTTGGGTTCGAAGTCTGTTGGCTCACTTACGCCATAGATGATATTTACCATTCCTCTATAAGAGGTTTTCCCCTTTGCTTTGAAGAAAGGTTCGCCTTTACGTCCGAGGTGGCGAGGGCATACTCCAGCCTTCAAGCGAGGGGATGTGTGGCAACTGAACGTAGTAGATGTGTGGAGACTACAGTCACGTTGTGTTGAGACAAATAAAAAAAATTAGATGATAATTAGGAAGAAGTTTATTATTACTAGTTAGATAAAGGTTAGGTTTATTTGGCAAGTCATTTTCAATGGCCCATTATTAATGAGAAATATCATAAAACCATTCCTCTTCTTAAATAAGAGATGCTCGCTTTCTGATTTTAAATCGTATCTTGTCTCCACCTCTAACAATGCCAACCTAATAATATCTTGTCCAATAGACCAAACTCACTACCACAAGGCAAAATCGTAGACAAGTACCATTATTAAATGGGACCCTAAGATAATGATCTGAGTGGCCGATTCACGCAAAAAATCGAAATCTGTAATTTGTAATCTTTTTAATCCATATTCATAATAATAATGATAAATCTCAAATATATAAAAAGTTGACTTCATGTAGATAACAATATATCTTAAGAATTAATTGAACCACAGAAAATAAATAGCTTGATTTTAAAAAAATTGAGAAAGCCTCCGCTACGTGCTCAATTATATACTAAATTATATTATGGCATTTCACTGTTTGTCAGAATCGTCGGCCTCCATGCCAAACTTTTGGGTTCGACGGGATTTTACGGCCGTGGTCGGAACAGTAATATATCGATCGAAACGATATATGATATCTTGACAAAATAGTAGCACTGACAATGATGATGCGAGTGATGAACAGAGTCGTGGATATTTGTGATTGCATGAGACATAAATAGTATCTGACTCTGGAAGAAACCACCAATGGAATCATCTTCACTATCACGTTGTTGATGAAACCTTAATTGGTTAATGATTAAATTTTATACTCACATCACACTAAATAACAATAAAATTTTGTTTGTGGCATTTTCTTTAGGGAAAGGTTTAATATATAGCTCTCTGTACATCCCACACCCACTTATGGTTCCCAATACATTATAACTTTTTTAAAATTGAGAATCACCTCGCCTTTCACAACATTGAATACTTAATAATAGGCAAAGTATTCTCGACCACTGACAAACAAAGAATCCTCCCTCACGTTGAACAGAGAAAGATGCTCTGCTCAGGTCGAATTCTAACTGTATCTCACGCAACGACTGCGCCGCTCCACTGTTCGAATTCGAGGTACTATCTTCATCGGAAGCTGAAACCCAGCGTCAGATGTCGATCGTCTTCGTCGGACGGCGACGCGTCCTCGTTTTCGTTCAACGTTGACTCCAATTCGGCGGCGGATCAAAACTCTCCCGGGTAATTGAGCTCGATTTTGTGCGGTTTCTTGTTAGTCTTTTCTGACTTGGGTAATAGAGAGAGAGAGAGAGAGCGTTGGGCGTCCGCGTGCTTGCGTTTGATTAAACAAACTTCTCTCTTATAGTCATTTCTCGAAGTTTGTTGTGAGTCGCCAACTGTTATTTACGCAGGTTTTGTATAATCGAAGGGCCTGAGACGGTTCAGGACTTTGCTAAAATGGAGCTACAGGAAATTCAGGATAACATACGGAGTAGAAAGAATAAGATATTCTTGCATATGGAGGAGGTATTCTTGTTGATTTTCTTTGAATCGTTGGCCATGGATTCCTTGCATAGAGCTGAACTTTCGCGTTCTTTTGTAATGGAAAAATTGTAGGTCCGCAGGCTTAGGATACAGCAGAGGATTAAAAACGCTGATCTTGGTATCGTAAATGAAGAGCAAGAAAATGAGCTCCCAAGTTTTCCGTCCTTCATTCCCTTTTTGCCTCCTTTGGTGAATTTCTTCCCCTTTCTTCCTTCCGCCACCTCCCTATGCTCTTTCTGGCGCTGACTTATTGATTTAAACTTGGACGCAGACAGCTAAGAACCTTAGACAATACTATGCTACCTGTTTTTCACTTATCTCGGGAATCATACTTTTCGGTGGACTTCTTGCTCCCACTGTAAGTGAACTCTTCAGTTGGGCTGTTTTTTTTTTTCTTCTTCTTTTCTTTTCTTAAGGAGGTCTTGTGGCATCAAAAAGAGGATTATTACAATGCACTCAGCTCAACTCTTTCTTTTACTTCAGTTAGAGCTAAAACTGGGGATAGGAGGGACATCTTATGCCGATTTCATCCGAAGTGTGCATCTTCCAATGCAACTGAGGTATTTATACATAGTAATAGTGTAGTAGTCGACTTCAATATTGATTATGTAGTCTGCTTCTCTCTCATTGTGGTCTATCTTGCAATATGGCTAGTTTTTTCATGCGTTGCTGCAGTGAATTACAGTCAGTTACTGCCCTTTTAGTTTAAACGAACTCGTTAATTTACCGCATAAAGTAGTTATAACATTACGTTACATGACTTGGAGTTTGATGAGCTTCGTAGGACTACTTACCGCGTATGTGAGCAATGTTGCGTTGCAGTCAAGTTGATCCAATAGTGGCATCATTTTCGGGTGGAGCGGTGGGGGTAATCTCTGCGTTGATGGTGGTGGAGATAAACAACGTGAAGCAGCAAGAGCACAAGAGGTGCAAGTACTGCCTTGGTACAGGTAATCATCATTATTCCTCTTCGGTCTTCCATATCCTTCCTTGTACATGCTCGTCCATTTATTGATTTATAAAAACAAAAAAAAATTGTGAAATATATATAAAAAAAACAGGGTATCTTGCGTGTGCTCGATGTTCGAGCACTGGATCCGTTGTACTTATTGAACCAATCTCGACATTAAACGTTGGGGATCGGCCCCTTTCGCCACCTAAAACTGAAAGATGCCCAAACTGTTCAGGTGCTGGAAAGGTAAGCACAGCAATCCTCTGCCTTTTTAAGTCTCAGTACTGTGTTTTTCTGAATCTTAATCTCAAGTCTCAAGTGTTTTATCACAGGGGTTTTCAAAAAATGGCACCCAAGTCAATTTTTAAAAAAATAGCCCCATTGACCGATCTTTTAGACAGCGGCATTAATTTTAAGGGTATTTTTGTTATTTTACAGTGTGAGAACTCATGTGAATTCTGTTGTCGCGGTGGTACTCATATAATGGGTACTTAGCAAGCCGAGTACCCGTTATATAGCTGAGTACTTCTGATATATATATATTTTTTTATTAAGGAACTCATAACCTATGACTGACTTTACAATAAGCACCGTTCTACATCCTCCCCTCCTTCCCACTGTTGAGAGGCTATTTTCTTAAATTATCCATTTTATCACTCTTAGTTATGATTTCATTCGACTTGATTGTTTCCATTGGTTCTTTGTGAGACACACACAAAACACACTACGGGTGTGTTTGTGTCTCTTAATTGTCGAATTGGCAATAAAGGTCACAAGACCCTCCAACATAATAAATCCTGAATGCTTTGCAAATTACATATGAACAATGGGTTCGCTTTTTTATCTCAGGTAATGTGCCCAACATGCCTTTGCACGGGAATGGCTATGGCAAGCGAGCATGACCCCAGGATTGACCCATTCGATTGATCATTCGCATGAAATGAATCACCAAAAGATAAATTTCAGTATATATATATATATATATATATATATATATATATTCTGTTCCTCACACGCCTACTTGTATTTTATTTGTACCACATATCTCATATGCTAGCTACCCTTTAGCTGAGAGAAAAACCCCGCAGAAATGGATATACATACGTATTGTGTTACAGCACCAAATAAAAATGTCACAGAAGACCCTTCCTTGTTCAATCATGAAATAGCAAAGAAGCAAAGCTACCTTCAAATGCTCAATAGAAGAGAGTTACTCGACATACATAGTAGAAAACACGCACACATCAGCCAGAATTATAAAAAGCTGCAATCGACATACATAGTAGAAAAGGTTAACCTCTGTATTGTGATTTGTGAGACTCAAATCTGAGAAACGTAAGGTTGCAAAAATTTAGAAATGAACCATCACGTTGATAATCGTATAAATTCATAGGACATCGCCTTCACAGCGTTTGAGGTAGAAATCACCTTTCTTTCCCGGGAATATGTAACCATGCTCAACTCATAGTATCATACCAGATACAACATTGCACACCATTTTTAACACAAAAACCAACAAATGAGGCTGAAGGTAGATTATTGCTTTCTCTTCTTTCTGTCACCACTATTTCTCGGGTCGTTCTTTGCATAACCAGTCACAGGGCCAATCCCATACTGCATAGGAGAAGCCGACTGCACAGAAGCAGAAGAAGGTGGTGGCGGAAGAGAAGCAGCCACCGGCGGTAAAGGAGGAGGAGGAGGAACAACCACAGAAGACGGTGGTGCACTGCTCTGCTCAGGCAACGTCTTGGGCATTATGTGCTTCAACCTGTTGTTTCTGTAATTCTTCCACAAGTAGAATTGCTGCCTGTGCGCCAATTCCTGTAATAGTAAACACGAAAACATCAGATTCTCAAGGACGCAGATAAGTTTCACTTCGGGATAAAACTGATACGCAAATAACATCTCATCAGGATTATTTTTATTCATCTGGAATCTGTATGATTTTATCTACATCACTGAGAGGGTAATTGGTTACTGGTAGTTCAAGAAAGGTAATTTACGGGTTTGCTAATAAGTTAGGAAAAACAGAATATTTTCGAGCAAAGGGTAGAATAAATAGAACCTTATTCGCGGGATGAGCCATTGCACTTCGGAAATTTGGGTTCTGGAGAAGTTCGAGGAAGAAGAGGCAATGTGGATACCTAACAAACATTGCTAATAAGAATTATGCCAAGAAATGAAGTAAACCGCACGAAATACACTTAATGAGCGAGTGAGATAAAATAATTGGTAAGCATGTGGAGCAAGCTGTAACTTGGACAATTACACCACTTACATAATGAACTTGATGTACTCAGGTTTTTGCCAATATTGAATGTACTTAAGGTATCCGACAAAAGCTTCGTCTTCAAAGTACCTATTTTGAGCCAAATCTGCAATCGGTACAATGGTGTGAAGATAAACACATATGTGCAGTTTTCAGACAATTGTAATTTGTGAAATAAACAGACAGTGACCACTTTGGTACTGAAGCACCGGCAACGATCATTACAACCACAACCAATTATGTTAACTTCCACATAATTCTCATCCAGATGAAATAAAATACGCAACAATAGCTAAGTAATAAAAAAACACCACTTTTTCCGATCAAATTAGGCAGACAAGTTGTTCTTCAGTCAGAAAACGGAATGTATGATCACAAATGTGGAGAATTAATACGCAACAGGAGCAAAATAGTCGAGATAAAATAAAAATGAGAAAGCACACATACAGTGGATATAAGTAGGGTTAGCGAGGCACTGTACGAACTCGAGCTCAAGCAGAAACCTTTGCCTGCCATCATCTGGATCCTTGTATACGTTTTTAACCCTGCGGGGTTGAAGTTTCAATGGAAAGTAAAACACGTAGTATTCATTCGGACGAAAAATCAAGAATTTATCTCGCGATACTGAAATGCGACAAAAATTAGAGTGAGTTACGGTGATTGCGGAGTCGCTTCTTTCATCGGGGAGTCTTGATCGGAAGCCATGGCTTCAATTAGAAGCACTAATCGATTGACTGTTGACAAGCCCAGCCCTATATAGAGGGTTATGATGGGGAAAAGAGCATTTTGTAAGCTCATCTTTTCTTTCGACGTGATATATTTTGCTGACAGTATAGCAAAGAATTGGTTTTGTTTTGAAATTAAAGTACCGAAATAAAAATAAGTTCTATAGCAATTGCATTGCTTTATATGAATTCAATATTAATTGACAAGATATTACTGACATTGTGCTTTTTTTCCCCTTCTTATTAGCCATGTTAGTATGATTTTATAATGTGATGCTTCATTATTTGATTATTTTCCAATTAATGTAATTTTTATACTTATCTTGTATGTTTATATTTTATTATATTTATTTTCCTATCTAATAATTTTGTAATCATTTATGTCAAGAGTTTTATCTTAAAATAACGTTTCGTTCTAAATTTTTTTCTTCCCAAAGCGATAGCTTTCCATAAATAATAAAAGCACAAATGAACTAAATAGTCCACGGAATCAGAGGAAACAAAATTCCCACACAGAACGAGCTTCAAGAACTATAGTACGAAGAATTAAAGAACCTACTAAAAAACCAAGCCTAAAATTCTATTTAAGTGGCTATTGAACTCAATTCAAAATACTTCTCACAGTCTTCCATCTTCATTTTGAAAATCTTGTCATCTACGGTAAGAGCCTCAAAACAAGGGAATGAAGGAACTCATACAAACTAAGAGAGGGAAAGTCCCTCATTGGGAGACAAAACCAACAACGTCACAAAGGCACAAAACGATAAGATACAGAAAGTTCGAAATCGGAAAGAAAAAAAAAACTCGACACAACATGCACACGCACAAAGGAAAACACCATCACACACGTAGTCAACTCAAACACAACCTTACAAATCACATTAAGCGATATATCCACACCCAAGGAACAACCGGACACAAAGCAAACAAACACTCCGATGTGGCTGTGCGCATGAATGGGAGATCTTGGTGAGACGGGAAAGCTGTGAAGATTATAAAATCGGGTCACTAAGCATACCAAAAATAGGTCACTAACTTTGTATGTCTTAACAAAATTAGATCACCGGTCAATTTTCCGACCAAAGTTGCCGAAAATTTAACGTGGCTGACGACGTGACATCCACCACGTCAGATCCGACGATTTTCACCGAAAAATTTAGTGGCTGAATTGGGGTGGGGGATGGATTGGATTGGATGTGCCCCGAATGATGTAGAAATTTCTCACTTTTCACCCTGTTGGTTGTGACAGAGGGACGTCCAGAAGCCCCATTTTCTTAATTCTTCCTTTTTTATTTTTTTCACGGCCGTTTCACAATTTTCACAATCATACTTTTTAAATTATGACCACTCACATCCATTAACCAGAGAGTGCCGCAACAAATCTATCTCACTGTTTTCGCCAGCTCCTCCACCATTTCAGATAGATAAATAAATAAATAAATAAAGCGAGAGGAGGATTACAAGCGCATAAGAGAACCCCGACAAATTCCCGCAAGGATGGAGATGGAGAAAAAGTTCTCCCGGTTTGCTTAACGGGGACGGTGAAGAGATTTCCCCGACAAGGTTCTGGTCTGGCAGAAAAAGGAGATTAGCCCACAATCCCCCCCGCCCCATTGCCATGACTAATTCCCAGAATTCGTATAACAGTTGCCGCTCATTTATGGATTTGAATAAAAAGCTGGCAATTTAAAAATTCAAGTTCAATGTCTAACACAGCCGCAATAGAACAGAACAGGTGCTGATAAAATGTATGATAAACACCATAACAAAAACAAAGATCTCAAATTCGAATCACTGCCGAGAAAATAGCAATCATACTACAAAAAGGCGAGTGAAGATGATCCACCTTATGCCCACGATGGCTCTGTTTCGTAGTCAATGTCGTTCTTGATCCACCGTTGGATAGGCTTGATAACAAAGAAATACTGCGTAAAAGAGCAGCCAAGAAAAAAAAAATCAGTCAACACTGAATAGTAGTTATAGAGTAAACAAAAAAAAAAAAAAGAAAGACGATGAGATATTCTTTAACCTGGGCTAATAAGAGCAAGGGGATGAACACCTTCCCTCTTTCATCAGCATTTGGCCCCTCGATTAGCTTTTTGTCAACGAGGACAGCTTTCTTCCCGTTCAACGCAACATCAGTGATCGTGCCAACAAGATTTGGGATCCAAGGTATCTTAGTTGGAAGAATCTGCAGTGTTAGGAGATAATGTTAAGGCTAGTTACAAGTTGAGAGGAGCCATCGATACTCTCGGAAATAAATAGAAAGCCAACGAGGAGAGCAAATAGCAGAAAGAAAGAAGAAGCAACAAGTACCTTTTCGTCTTGTTCGTTCTTGTTACACCTCCCACTGTTCTCAACCAAAGCAACAGGGATGCCAAGATTCTGGGAAAAACAGAGATGGATTTTCAGATTTCCTTTTTCTTTTTTTTTTCCAGCTGAATTTTTAATTAAAAAAATGTATTGGTAAACCTGAGCATTCTTTCTGGTAATTCTAGCTCCCTGTCGTACACATTTCAGAAGGGCCTCAGATCTCTTGGAGACAAACTCCTCGTAGCTCAATGCATCTGGAGGCGATAGCTGAGCGTGCGTAAGGACCACAGCAGCCTTATGCCATATTTCTTTCCCAAAGCTCTCAGTTATTGCCCTCACAATCTGCTTATCCAAGCTGTCCACTCTGTACGCATCCAAACGATCCACATAGAGCAACACGTCAACCGTCTTGTTCAAGAGGAACCTGCCCAGAAAACTGTAAAGGAGATATTCATTATTATTGAAAATAAAATACAAAAAAAGACAAACATTTTTCTCAAAGTAAAATATGACTGTGCAAAATTAATAACTGAATCGAAAAAAAAAAACAAACAAACAAACAAAACCTCTTTATCATATCCAGTGTCTGAGCACTGACATATCCTCCTTCGACGAGCCCCGGGGTGTCGATTATGTTAAGCGTGAAGCCTGACCTCGATCGTGAAACCATGACCGGCCTTGGAGTTTCAGACTAGATCAAGCAAGAACGAATAATGTGCTTCTTACACCGATCCGCAGGAAAAACGAAAAATAATTTTATAAATTTAGGGTGTGTGGGGTATGCGGAATTCGTGCGTGGAAAGCACGGCGGAAAACTAAGTTAACGCATTGTACATCGATACTTTGCGCTTTGACCATTGTACCTCTCCACCTTTCCTTTTCTTTTCTTCACCGAATTCCGCAAACCAAACACACCCTTAGAGTTTTCTCTCTTAAACACAAACAGCTCAAGAGCCTCTTCCACATACCTGGAAAGCACTTACGGTAACCACTCTCTCTCCCACAATCGAATTGACTGTAGACGATTTTCCAACACCACCTTTTCCCATCACGAGGATTGTTAGGGTGTTGACATCCTACAAAATTGGTCATGAACATCCCCAAATAAGTTAGTAGACATATTATTAAAGTGAAAATAACAATTCAAGTTAAGCCTTACCTGATTCTTTAGCTTTCCCAACAAATCAACCAGTTTCTCCTGTGTGGCTGCAGGAAACTGCTGAATAGCCGTCCATTCTCTGATAAGCTGCTGTCCCGCCATGATTTGCTCCTACATATCCAACATTACACATCCAAATCAAAGTACGTTGAAGACAACCACAAAGTGTTTTACCCAAAACACCACAAAGTGTTTTACCCAAAACACCACAAAGTATTTTACCAAAAACCAAAAAGAAAAAAGTTTTTAAGACCAACGTATTAACAAGAACACGTGTGCCGTGACTTCCATGGCTAGACAGAGAGAATACAGCCAAGCTGAGACGTAAAGGAGAATTTAACGAAACTCGGTAAATTTTGAAAACCAAACACAATTTGCACGAACACAGCCCCTCACTGCCAAAGGCTACTATCTAACATCAGGCGGCTCCGACTCAAAGGCATAAGGAGCACACACGTTTCACATTTCAATATTTCTACAAAATTAACAGTATATTCGCAAAGAGGAAACTCTTAAAACCCATGTAATTGACGAACTCAATCGATGAAAAAGAGAAAACAAAGGGGGACATCGAAAAATCATTCAGAACAACGAACGACGATTTGAAGGATAACAGTAAGAAAATCTTACAGAAGTGGAATAGCTTTCTACCTGCAAAATTGTATCACACGCGACTAATTAAACTATAAGAATTACGAGGGATTGCAGCGGGGTTTTAGGGGAAAACCTTATCTTTTTTTTACTTGCGTTGTAGAAAGCCTGTCCTTTGCCCTGAGCCTGCCGAACCCCAACTCGTGACAAGACCCAGAAATAACACTTCTATTTTTATTATTAAAATCTAATGGTAAAAAGAAACTAGACGGAGGGCAATTTGGGTAGTTAGAATGGGATAGCAAACTAACGCATTATTTTTTATTTAAAATTCCGACCTGTTATAGTGAAATGCACAATATAAATTTGTGGTTTGGTTATTTACGAAATACCCATGGTTTTGAAAACGTTGCAATGTACCACCGATCGACAACTTCTAGCCGTGATTGCATTAACATGCTCATAATGTGACTGATCGACACGTATTGGGAGTCTTGAACTCAAACTCCATCATACACAATCTTCATCGTAAGTGGACAAAAATTAATTTTTGGTCGTTTTTGTCTGAAAAGGGAGTATTTTTTTAATGTGTCGTGCGATACGTTGCTGAGAAGAAAATATTTCAAGCCTATTTTGGTCATTTCATATAAAAAAAAAAAAACACGGCCAAGAGTCCATATCAATCGCATTACGAGTACATTAACGAGCATAAGCTGTTGGCATGGGGTACTCTGCTACATATAGGAATCATAAGGGTTTTGTATATGTTACATAAACACAAGGTAATAATTGTTCATTTCAACATAATCATATGGGGGTATAGCAAAATTTATCCTTTCTTTGGCTGTGAGGGTGGGTATATTTCCATCATCTTGTAACAAGTTTTAATCTCGTGACTGACGATGATTTTTTGGGGTAGGTCTCATGATCCAGGGATGAATAGTCATGCTGGAAGTAAGGATTGTCCCATAGCCAACAATGAGGTTCAGATTCTTTTTAGGTCGGAGTGGCGGAATTACGATGTGATTGATACCTTCCCGACCAGAAAAAAGGCATGATTATGCCATAGCCCATTCGATTTTTATGCTTCATTTCGTCCAAGTATTTCCGAGATAAAAATTTTCTTCTTTGTAGAAGTTGGAATCGTCCAATTTTGTTGAAGCTCACAACCAAATCTCCATCATCAACAATCAAAGCATAACAACAGAAGATACCAAACTTAGAAGAATCAAATCAAGCAAATCAAGATCAAATCAAGAAGAAGAAACATCACTGCTATAATAAATAGGAATATTATGAGATATTTAGTTATAAATGTCTCAATGACCAGTTTCGATAATCTCTATAATAGTATATTAGTCGATGTATGTTAGAGAACATTACCAAGAAATAAAAATTCACATTATTTTAAATTATTTTTTTAAAATAATTTACACGTCTAAGACTAGATAATATAGAATTCAGTCAAATACGTGAGAGAACGTGTTGGAAATATAATATAAAATTAAAAAATGATACACTTCACATAGTTTGAGTTTTTATGTGAGGTAGTAATTCAACATGATATAAGAGCATAAAAAACCATACCACAAAAACCATAAATCCATCAAACAGTCTGAAATAGAGATTTGGACCAGGCCACAAGTGCTCTGCACAGGAAAAAAATAAACCCGAATCAGGACTCTGAAGTCGGCCCCGCTTGAAATGGATGTAAAAAATTTGAACAGTAACTAAATGTTGGGTGAGATGTTGGGTCAACACTCAGTCCAACATTTAAATGCACAGCGGAATAAATAAATTTTAGTGACGAAAACTAAAAGACATGAGATGAGAATATTTCTGTGCAGCAAGTTCAAATAAACTTGCTGCGTGCCTCAAGACGAAATTCCACTAACAGCAATGGATGGCAAAAACAACTACCCGAAGATAGTCTAAACTACGGATCTAAACAATCCTGAAAACTACAAAGTCCTAAGACTTTTGAAACGACTCTCGTGTAAAGTAAGCTCACAAATCTCTCAATAGCACATCATCACGAAAATCACAAATAAGCTCTCTCTCTATGGAAGCGTTCTCTTTCTCTCTAAAAGCCGTAACTTGAACGATCATGGGAAGTCTCTTTATATAGGTCTTCGACTCTAACAACTTCCCAAAAGACTCGGTCACCTTCCTTGAATATCTCCACGAACTTGGTCTTTATCTCGTGCTCAAATCTTCCTATCTTTTCGTGAGTATCCTCTCCCAAAATAGATTTGATCACCTTCCTTGAATATCTCCATGAATATCGGCTCAAATCCATTTCCGATTTAGCTCCATCTTATCCACACGTATTTGACTCATTCATGCTCCTGCAAAATACTAAAAATAGCATAGTCACAGTTTAAACACGTTTTGGGTATGAAAGATAAAATTGAGGAAGGTAACATTCTCTGTCAACAAATGTTGACCAGAATGTTGACCCAACATTGCTAATGTTGAATACTCAACATCAACAATCTCCCCCTTTTTATCTTTTTTCCCAAAACCAAAGCAGGCGTTAGAGTTGGTGGAACTCCCCCTCAAGGCAAGAATCTACTACTCCCCCTTAACGCAAAAAAAACTACTCAACCACAAAACACAAAATATGGTTAGAGTAAACATAAGAGGAATAGTCAAGAATTAGTATATGCCAATAAGAGGTCTTATGATTAAACATCTGCAAATACACGGTGAACTAATCCATAGCACATAAACGCAGACAGATAGGCAGGCAAGCATGCAAGGCATAAATTAAGAAAAGCACACAAGGATACGCATGCAAAACACTTTAGACCGAAGTCTAAAATTGTAGACACTCAATTGAGTCCTCTGCCTCCTCTGCCATTTCTTCTTCAGCACCACCTGCTCCAACTCCTTCCTCAGCTTCAGCTCGCTCTCCTTCTTGATCTCCCCCTGACTGTTTGGCCTCCACAGTTCCTCCAAGTCCGCTTGGTCCAGCTTTATCTGCAACGCTAGCTCCTTCTGCCTCCTCTGCCCTATCTCCCCCTTTTTGGGAAGAAAGAAGCCTTTGCAATTCATCCCTTTGAGCCACCAAAACTGCGATGGACTCATTGAGGCCTTTAATAGCTAGCTCCAGTGCAGATGTTGACCCAACATCCTGATCAACATTTGGCCTGAGTAGTTCTGGCATTTGCAGAGGAAGATCGACCAGTCTGTCTGGACCCGAGAGATGACTTGGTTGAATCGCATAGGGAAGCCTTTGGGTGACAACATTGTCTCTCCTTGTTGGTTGAAACCTATCTTGAACCAGAACTCCGTAGATGATAGAGGGATATGGAAGAATTCCTTTCCCTACTTTCTCCGCTTGGTTCGACATATGATTAAGAATCAACTCTCCCCAGTTCAGAGGCAAGTTGTGACCAAGAGCATATAGCAAACGAGCCATGCCCTCAGTCACCCTTGTCTCGTTTAGAGTAGGCAACCAACTACACACTCCAATCTTGAATAGCACAGAGTACAATGATGTCAACAAACTACATGCACAATTCCCCGACCAAACACTCACTCTACCCGCCATAATGAATCGTACTACCTCATCATTATCAACCTCATACCCCATTTCTACCTCAGGTGTACCCAAAAAGCGATTAATCGCTTGAGATGAAATATCATATAACCTCCCCCTCACAAAAACTTTCCCATACATTCTAGAGTTCACATCAGCCACATTTGAGAAAAGATTAGCGTATACCTCGCGGACGACTGAGTCACAGTACGTCCCTAAATTCCTCACCATTTGCCCGAGATGTCGAGACTCCAGAAATTGCATAACGCCATACTTCCTGAAGCTCGCCACATCTACAACCCTCTCCACCCGTATGAGTCTATGACTCAGAGAAGTCCACAATTCTTCATTGGTTGTGCGGTAGAACTTTCGGTTGGGCAGTGGATCATCAAATGTTGGGCCAACATCTTGTCCAACATTTGTTTGGACTGTAGAAAGAGGACCCTGGCTGGTGTGAGGTTGCGATGATTCTTCAGTACGCCTTCGCTTGGAAGACCTGGTATCGCTTCCAATTGGTCTCTTTCCAGCTTTCTTGCTTAATCTTTTCTTCAAAGTCTCCAAAATCTCGGCCAAGGTAGACTCGTTGTCTTCTTCTTCCTTGGAACCGTCAGACGAGGTGAGAGACTCGGGCACAGAGGATGAAGTTTCTCCCCCTAAAGCCTTGAAATCTTCGTCGGAGCTTTCAGGATCTAGGCTGTCTACGGAGGTGGAGTCATCACTCTTGTCACTGGACAAGTCTATCGGGGCATCAGCATTTGAAGTTGGATTCAGGGAGCGTCGAATACGGTTGCTTCGACGTTTCTTGATAGCAGGATTCTTGGTTTCAGTAGCAGGTTTTCTTCGTTTCTTTTGTGTTACCAGGGTTTGAGTTTCTTGGTTTGGAGTTGAAGTCGCCTCTTCTTGGATCGTTCTTGAGGTCATCGGAGGGGCGTCATCACTTCGACCTTTTCTTTCTCTGGGAGACTGGAACAGAGCTCTGAGAGGTACATCATCGTCATCTTCACTTTGAACGCACAATGAACCAGAAGATTCTTTCCCAATCTTCGAAGCTGCTGGTTCCGCCATCTGAAATCTTGGAGTATCAGAGTTCTGGGGAGCAGCCTGTGTGAATCGAAGCGGTTGAAAAGGTCCAGTGTAGATAACGATTTCTCTTGAACCTGATGTGACTTCTTGAGACTCAATGTTAGATACGAATGTTGGATCAACATTCGATTGAGAAGAAGAGTTCGACATATTATCAGTGAAATAAGGAAAATCAAGATTGAAAAGATGGACAGAATTCGAAAAACAGAGATGCAAGTTTTGGAAGATCTGGAAACAATGAATACTTCGAATCGACCAAGTAGGGTTTGTGAATTGATAGGTTTGATCAAGCAAGCCACGACATATATACATATTGTTCCAACGGTAAAAAAAATTTTACTCAGTAAATTTTAAAAAATAGCCGTTTGAGGCATCAAATTTGTACAACCGTTAGTAAGATCTTGCTTGTTCGAGTTCAAAGCTTGATTACGTGTGATCCTAAATATAGTAAACTCATAAATTGAAAGTGCAAAACGTAGGAGCCTCTCAAATTATGGTTCATAAAAAGAAAATACCAAGTCAAAAATCAAAATAGGATCAATAAATGCTTACCGATTAGGCGACAATGAGGATCACTTGAGACACGCGTAACGAGCTGTTCTTCAAGGAATTCTAATGCAATTCTGAGAGATATCTAAACCAGACATAGGATTCTACCAAATGCAGACCAAATAAGATGTGCAAATAATTAAAAGCACAAAAATATAGCATGATCAAACTGACAGTCACACATGTTGACCCAACATTTGACTCAACATTCTAACTCCATAGTCCTAGACTTTTCTGCTCGACCCTCTCAAACTTGTTCTCTTTCATTTTCTGCTCACTCTCCTTTTTTATTGATTGTGCACTGCCCTTATACCCCAAGCATCAAGGTTTAGCTTTTTGTCGCATAGAGTACATCGTCACAGCGAATGCCGTGTACCTAAGGAAACTTTTTACCAAATACCTATATCTTGCTAAGGGCTTATGAGCAGGCTTATATGCGTAAAGGATTGGCTTTTTGTCACAAAGAGTACATCGTCACCGCGAATGCCGTGTACCTAGGGAACTTATTACCAAGAGCCAAAAAAAAATTATTTATGAGTAGGCATATTCGCAAGGGATTGAGTCATTTCAGAAAACAGTCAAGTAGGATCGAGTCATTTCACCGGAAAACAGAGCATAAAGCTAAATCAATTATCAGAACAGTAACTATCAAATTTGACATATGCTATGTTGATCCAAATGTTGGACCAACATTCAGACTAACATGTGCAAACCTATGGATTTCTTCAGGTCCGAAAACCTTTCAGAATCCAATGCTTTCGTGAATATGTGTGGCGACCCTACTTCCTAATTAAGTTAATTGGCGGATTTCCCCGCAACAGAACACGCGGAAGACCCGATAAAATTTTCTTTTTTTTTTTTTTTTTTTTTTAATTTAAATAATCTACATAGTATTATATCGGGTTTACAAAAATATCTACTATTAATACTTTGGGCCGAAGCCCCAAAATTTCAAACCCAATATCAAACACTATGCCACTCCACAGGTCGCGTCCCATGTACTGCGCCACCCTCAAAAGTCCGTGGAGTCACCGCCGCCAGCTCGCCATGAATCTCAACCCTGACACTAGTCGGTGTCGGGTTCATTCTTACCTACAAACAAAAATAGGATAGAACCCTGAGCTATTGCCCAGTAGGTGATTACATAACATGCAATACGTGCGTGCACTCCACCCAATCCCGGTTCCTCACAATATAATATAATGCACCCTCGACAAATCTCATCTATCAATTCTCAATTCTCAACAGGGCCCTAGGTCAGACTCGGCACCCACGCGCGCAATGGCAAAGTACACCATCAACCATGCGGTAGCCCACACCGGCCGCGCCGGGTCGCTCCTTCCGCACACAATCTCAACCCGACGGCTTTTTCCCCGAATGTTATACCACAAGTTCGGGTAGACAGGAATCTCACATCTGTCTGCCGTCCCTGAGCCAAATAATATCCGGTGGTTTACACCTCGGGTGGCTCAATCCCGAGTAGATGGGTGTCGCAAACCCCCTCTCCCACCAAGTGCATAATCGAGTCTGAACCTGACTGCCAAAATCGGCAACTCTACCCTTCTCACATTCGACACAATATCGTGTCACCGTATCATTACGGTACCTTCACCTCTCTTATGCATGTCGTGAAATGCATATCACATTTGTCACATATATCACGTATTATTTCTTACAAATAATACCCCAAAATAATCTCGTATCTTAAAATAAGGGTTGACCCGAAAATTCTAGTCAAAGTATGAATATACTTTGATTTAAAGATAAAATGAACTTAAAATAATTTTATTTGAATATTTGGGCCTAATTTAAGACAAAAGTCCAAAAAAATTAGACTGGTCGAATCGTGAAGTTCGGTCAACTTCAGACTTTTTTTTTTTTTTTTTTTTTTTTTTTTTTTTTAAAGCATATGGTCAACCCGACATTTGGAGTCAAAATTCGGGACTCTTCACAGTGTTAGCGGTATTGCCCGAATTTGGATTTCGCGCGTCATTTGATCGAATTTGCGAAGTCTGATTTAGTTCGCGTGTCACCCGAAATTCACTCACAGGAATCACCCCGCGAAATTCAAGTTGACCCGCGAAACTTTAGTCCGACCCGCTACTTCTCTCACAGGAATCACCCTGTGGTCGACCCGCGAAATTAATTCTGACCCGCGAAAAACCCATTTACTCACACAATAAAATCCATTTGAGTCCGCGAAGAACTTTTCGCGACCCGAATATAATTCGCGAACTAAACTTCGGCGAACTATCGAAAATCTGCCCGAATTTCAACCTTTCAAATTTGGCGAAATTTAAAATTTGGCCCGCGACCTTCTTTTCTCACTCACATCTTTACAAATCTTTCGGCCCGCGAATTTTATCGCAGCCCGCGATTTTCTTTCCTCTCTCACACTTCACGAACCTTTTTGGCCCGCGAATTCTTTTCAACCCGCGAATTTCTCATGAGCTGAAACTTTCTTCATCTCATCGAAATTCATATTTTCCAGAACTTCATCACATGAATCCGTTCCAGATTTCACATAAACATGTAAGAATTCACAGAACTCATATATTGAGCTCAAACTGAACATCTCAACACAGCAAATACAACACATAATCATTCAAAGCTCCCGAAATTCATGAATTCGGATGACCTTTCATCCAAATTCGTTAAACTAAATAAATCAAACTTAAAAACAGTTTGTAGGGGTTAAAAACCACCTACCTCACTTCCAAGTTAGCCGAAATTGCTTAGTTCTTCTCTGCTTTTCTTCGTTTGTTTTCTTTCGTTTGATATTTTCGTTTGTCCTTATCACCTTTTGAGATAAACCTTTAAAAGGAAAGTTACGTTTCCTTTCTCTTAAGGAAATCTCTTATTGGGCCTACTTTAAATTAATTTGGGCCCATATCTATTTATTTTACTCAAAGAGTATTTTTCTTATTTTCGGTTCAATTTCCCGAAAATTCGCTTTGTCCGAAAATTAACTTCATAATTTTCCGAAAATTACAGAATAATTTTCACGCTAATTGCGCATTATTCCCGTATTAATTTTACGGGTATTACATCCTCCCCCCCTAAAAGAAATTTCGTCCCCGAAATTTAAGTTGTCTGAAACAACTCAGGGTATTTCTCTCTCATTTCGTCTTCTCGCTCCCAAGTGGCTTCTTCCAATATCTGGTTTCGCCATAAGACCTTCACGAGGGGAATATTCTTATTTCGTAATTGCTTCACCTCATACATTAGAATCTCTACCGGCTTTTCTTCGTAACTCAAGTCCGGCTTCAATTGTTGGTGAAGTCTTTTGTCTCTTAGCACATGATACGGGTCCAACACATACTTTCGCAGTGTAGACACGTGGAATACGTCATGGACTTGTGCTAACGGCGTCGGTAATTCTAGCTGATATGCTACTTCACCGACTCTTTTCAAAATTTTGAAAGGTCCTATATATCTCGGACTCAACTTTCCTTTTTGTCCGAACCGTTTGACACCCTTCATAGGTGATACTTCAAAAATACTTTATCACCTTCTTCAAATTCTAACGACCTTCGCCTCTTGTCTGCATAACTCTTCTGGCGACTTTGGGCCGTTTGCATTTTCTCCCGAATTTTCTTAACAACTTCAGTCATTTCGCGTACCATCTCGGGACCTAATAGCGCCTTCTCGCCGATTTCATCCCAATGAACTGGGGATCGACATTTACGTCCGTATAAGGCTTCGTAAGGCGCCATTCCGATCATTGCTTGATAGCTGTTGTTATATGAAAATTCTATTAACGGGAGATATTTACTCCAACTCCCTTGAAAATCCAAGACACATGCTCTCAACATGTCTTCGAGTGTCTGGATCGTCCTTTCCGATTGTCCGTCAGTCTGGGGATGATAAGCTGAACTAAATGATAATTTAGTTCCCAGAGCTTTCTGTAAGCTTTTCCAGAACTGGGACAGAAATCTTGAATCTCGATCTGATATGATCGATATCGGAATTCCATGGAGTCTCACTATCTCTTGAATGTAGAGTTCAGCGAACTTCTCCATGGGATAGGTCTGGTGAATAGGCAAGAAATGGGCGGACTTAGTCAGTCTGTCAACAATCACCCAAATTGCATCATAACCTTTCACCGTTCTTGGCAACCCGACGACAAAATCCATTGTTATATGGTCCCACTTCCACTCGGGAATCGTCAAAGGTTGTAACATTCCTGCCGGTCTTTGATGTTCTGCTTTGATCTGCTGACAAGTCAGGCATCTATGTACAAATGCAGCAACATCTTTTTCATTCCCGGCCACCAATAATTTAGTCGTAAATCACGATACATTTTCGTTGCACCGGGATGCACCGAATATATTGTCATATGTGCCTCCGTCATTAAAGTTCGACGAATCTCTTCATCTTCCGGCACATATAAGCGACTTTTAAATCGTAAACTCCCGTCTTCTCGGAATTCAAATTCCGATGAGACTTCTTTATCTTGTTCTCTTTGTTTCTTCAAGTACAACTCATCTTTCTTTTGTACTTCAATGATTCGGTCTAATAGTGTTGGCTTAAGTGTCAACACTGCCAACTTTTCTTCAATCTCTCCGAAATTGATTACTTCAACTCCGAATTGGCGTAATTCAGTGTTTACAGTTTTGCGGCTCAATGCATCTGCGACTACGTTCGCTTTTCCTGGATGATAATTTATCACACAGTCGTAGTCTTTGACTAACTCGAGCCATCTTCTTTGCCTCATATTTAACTCCTTCTGGGTGAAGAAGTACTTCAAACTCTTGTGATCCGTGAAGATCTCGCATCTTTCTCCGTAAAGATAGTGTCGCCATGTTTTAAGAGCAAACACTACGGCTGCGAGTTCGAGATCATGAGTGGGTAATTTTTCTCATATGGCTTTAATTGTCGGGAGGCATAAGCGATCACCTTCCCGTTTTGCATTAAAACACACCCCAACCCATATTTAGAGGCATCACTATAAACAGAAAAATTTCCAGTACCCGAAGGTATTGCTAACACTGGAGCAGTTGTTAGCCTTTTCTTTAATTCCTGGAAACTTTGCTCACATTCATCCGTCCATTTGAACGGAACATTTTTCTTTGTCAAATTGGTGAGCGTCGAGGCGATGCTGGAAAAGTCCTTAATGAACTTTCGATAATACCCAGCTAGCCCGAGAAAACTTCTTATCTCCGTGGGAGTGGTTGGTCTTGGCCAATTTTCTATAGCTTCTATCTTGCTGGGATCTACTGAAATTCCGCTTCCCGAAATAACATGCCCCAGAAAGATTACTCGATCCAACCAAAATTCGCACTTTTTAAATTTGGCGAATAATTGTTTCTCCCGAAGAATTCCTAGGACCGCTCTCAAATGTTCCTCATGTTCTTCTTTTGTCTTGGAATAAATGAGAATATCGTCGATAAAGACGATAACACATCGGTCCAGCAATTTTTTGAATACTCGGTTCATCAAATCCATGAAGGCTGCCGGAGCATTCGTCAATCCGAAAGGCATGACCAAAAATTCATAGTGGCCGTACCTCGTACTGAATGCGGTTTTTGGAATGTCCGCTTCCCGGATCTTCAGCTGATGATAACCGGAGCGCAGGTCGATCTTAGAAAATACTGTTGCTCCTTGGAGATGATCGAATAAATCGTCAATCCTTGGCAATGGGTATTTATTCTTAATCGTGATCTTGTTGAGTTCACGATAATCGATACACATTCTCATCGACCCGTCTTTTTCTTCACAAATAAAACCGGGGCTCCCCATGGTGAGAAACTGGGTTGAATAAAACCCTTCTGCAACAAATCTTCCAATTGCTCCTTCAATTCTCGTAATTCGTTCGGTGCTAACCGATACGGGGATTTAGAGATCGGGGCAGCTCCAGGTACAAGATCGATTGCAAATTTAATCTCCCGATCTGGGGGTAATCCCGGAAGATCCTCGGGAAATACATCGGAATATTCGTTCACTATCGGAACCTCCTCAAGTTTAAGCTGGGAAGATTCCTCAGCATTCACCGCAAAAACTAGGAACGATTCGCAACCCGTATTTACGAGTCGCTGAGCTTTTAAAGCAGAAATCCGAGGATTGAGTTTCTATTCTTTCTTCCCGAAAATTCAAACTCCTCTCCCTCTGGCGATCGAAACCTAACTACCCTTTTTGAACAATCAATAATGGCTCCGTATTTCGAAAGCCAATCCATCCCGAATATAATATCGTAATCATTCATCGGGATTACTATTAGGTTCACATCTAACTCTCTACCCTCAATTCTTACGGGACATTTCTCAACCACCAAATTTGATCGAGTTGGATCCCCATGTGGTAAAGATACCACGAAATCACATAATCATATCAAAGTATTACACTTAACTTACAGGCGAGGCTGGTTCTCCCGGCTTTTGAGTGGCAGTACATGGACAGTCTTCAGAATCTAAAGCCTAAGCTCTGATACCACCTGTGGCGACCCTACTTCCTAATTAAGTTAATTGGCGGATTTCCCCGCAACAGAACACGCGGAAGACCCGATAAAATTTTCTTTTTTTTTTTTTTTTTTTTTAATTTAAATAATCTACATAGTATTATATCGGGTTTACAAAAATATCTACTATTAATACTTTGGGCCGAAGCCCCAAAATTTCAAACCCAATATCAAACACTATGCCACTCCACAGGTCGCGTCCCATGTACTGCGCCACCCTCAAAAGTCCGTGGAGTCACCGCCGCCAGCTCGCCATGAATCTCAACCCTGACACTAGTCGGTGTCGGGTTCATTCTTACCTACAAACAAAAATAGGATAGAACCCTGAGCTATTGCCCAGTAGGTGATTACATAACATGCAATACGTGCGTGCACTCCACCCAATCCCGGTTCCTCACAATATAATATAATGCACCTCGACAAATCTCATCTATCAATTCTCAATTCTCAACAGGGCCCTAGGTCAGACTCGGCACCCACGCGCGCAATGGCAAAGTACACCATCAACCATGCGGTAGCCCACACCGGCCGCGCCGGGTCGCTCCTTCCGCACACAATCTCAACCCGACGGCTTTTTCCCCGAATGTTATACCACAAGTTCGGGTAGACAGGAATCTCACATCTGTCTGCCGTCCCTGAGCCAAATAATATCCGGTGGTTTACACCTCGGGTGGCTCAATCCCGAGTAGATGGGTGTCGCAAACCCCCTCTCCCACCAAGTGCATAATCGAGTCTGAACCTGACTGCCAAAATCGGCAACTCTACCCTTCTCACATTCGACACAATATCGTGTCACCGTATCATTACGGTACCTTCACCTCTCTTATGCATGTCGTGAAATGCATATCACATTGTCACATATATCACGTATTATTTCTTACAAATAATACCCCAAAATACTCTCGTATCTTAAAATAAGGGTTGACCCGAAAATTCTAGTCAAAGTATGAATATACTTTGATTTAAAGATAAAATGAACTTAAAATAATTTATTTGAATATTTGGGCCTAATTTAAGACAAAAGTCCAAAAATAATTAGACTGGTCGAATCGTGAAGTTCGGTCAACTTCAGACTCTTTTTTTTTTTTTTTTTTTTTTTTTTTTTTTTAAAGCATATGGTCAACCCGACATTTGGAGTCAAAATTCGGGACTCTTCACAGTGTTAGCGGTATTGCCCGAATTTGGATTTCGCGCGTCATTTGATCGAATTTGCGAAGTCTGATTTAGTTCGCGTGTCACCCGAAATTCACTCACAGGAATCACCCCGCGAAATTCAAGTTGACCCGCGAAACTTTAGTCCGACCCGCTACTTCTCTCACAGGAATCACCCTGTGGTCGACCCGCGAAATTAATTCTGACCCGCGAAAAACCCATTTACTCACACAATAAAATCCATTTGAGTCCGCGAAGAACTTTTCGCGACCCGAATATAATTCGCGAACTAAACTTCGGCGAACTATCGAAAATCTGCCCGAATTTCAACCTTTCAAATTTGGCGAAATTTAAAATTTGGCCCGCGACCTTCTTTTCTGACTCACATCTTTACAAATCTTTCGGCCCGCGAATTTTATCGCAGCCCGCGATTTTCTTTCCTCTCTCACACTTCACGAACCTTTTTGGCCCGCGAATTCTTTTCAACCCGCGAATTTCTCATGAGCTGAAACTTTCTTCATCTCATCGAAATTCATATTTTCCAGAACTTCATCACATGAATCCGTTCCAGATTTCACATAAACATGTAAGAATTCACAGAACTCATATATTGAGCTCAAACTGAACATCTCAACACAGCAAATACAACACATAATCATTCAAAGCTCCCGAAATTCATGAATTCGGATGACCTTTCATCCAAATTCGTTAAACTAAATAAATCAAACTTAAAAACAGTTTGTAGGGGTTAAAAACCACCTACCTCACTTCCAAGTTAGCCGAAATTGCTTAGTTCTTCTCTGCTTTTCTTCGTTTGTTTTCTTTCGTTTGATATTTTCGTTTGTCCTTATCACCTTTTGAGATAAACCTTTAAAAGGAAAGTTACGTTTCCTTTCTCTTAAGGAAATCTCTTATTGGGCCTACTTTAAATTAATTTGGGCCCATATCTATTTATTTTACTCAAAGAGTATTTTTCTTATTTTCGGTTCAATTTCCCGAAAATTCGCTTTGTCCGAAAATTAACTTCATAATTTTCCGAAAATTACAGAATAATTTTCACGCTAATTGCGCATTATTCCCGTATTAATTTTACGGGTATTACAATATGTCTGCTAACTGATGCTTAGTGTCAATATGCTCAATGTGAATTAACTCTTTCTCTACCATATCTCTCAGAAAATGATGTCTTATATCTATATGCTTCGTACGTGAATGCTGAATAGGGTTCTTAGATATGTTGATGGCACTAAGGTTATCACAATACATGAGGATTGACTTGCACTCTAACCCATAGTCACATAACATGCTATTTAACCACATCAATTGCGTACAGCAATTACCCGCTGCAACATACTCAGACTCAGCAGTAGATAAAGACACACAATTTTGCTTCCTACTATGCCACGCTACTAAATTGTTACCTAAGAAGAAACAGCCGCCACTTGTGCTCTTACGATCATCCTCGTCACCTGCCCAATCAGCATCGCTGTAGCCTACAAGATTCATATTAGTATCTTTCGAGAACCATAATCCTAGGCCACACGTTCCACTCACATAACGAAGAATACGTTTAACGGCATTTAGATGGGAAACCTTAGGCTCATGTTGATATCTAGCACACACACATACGCTATACATTATGTCAGGTCTACTCGCCGAAAGGTACAACAAACTCCCTATCATAGATCGATACAATGTTGGGTCAACATTTTGTCCAACATTGTCTTTACTTACCTTTTGCGTAGATCCCATAGGAGTTTTCATTACCTTAGCCGTGTCCAACCCGAACTTCTTGACTGTGTTCTTCGCGTACTTCTCCTGAAACATAAAAATGCCTTCGCTGCTTTGCTTAATCTGTAAGCCTAGGAAAAAAGTTAGTTCCCCAATCATGCTCATTTCAAAAGTAGAGTTCATGGCATGTACAAACTGATCTAGCATTGATTGTGAGCTTGAACCAAATACAATATCATCAACATAAACTTGGGCTATCAAAATATCAGTACCGACCCTTTTTACAAAAAGAGTGCGGTCTGCCTCACCTCGTACGAACCCAAATTCAAGTAAAAATGTAGCTAACCTACCATACCAAGCTCGAGGTGCTTGCTTCAGTCCATAGAGAGCTTTCTGCAACTTATAAACATGGTTAGGAAAATGTGGATTCTCAAATCCCTTAGGTTGTTCGACATATATTTCTTTATCAATGTACCCATTTAAGAATGCGCCCTTAACATCCATTTGGTGTAATGTAATGTTAAGCCAACATGCAATCGCTAGCAACAACCTAATAGATTCTAACCTAGCCACAGGAGCAAAAGTCTCATCAAAATCTATGCCCTCGACTTGTTTATAACCCTGAGCTACTAAACGTGCTTTGTTCCTAACAACTTTACCAAGTTCATCTGATTTGTTCTTAAAGATCCATTTCGTGCCTATGACATTAATGTCTTTCGGCCATGGTACTAAGGTCCAAACTTGGTTTTTCTCAAACTGCAAGAGTTCCTCTTGCATTGCATTTATCCAGAAATTATCCTTGAGAGCTTCAAGGGCATTCTTAGGTTCTATCTCAGAAACAAAACAAATAAAACGTACCTCAGCGTATACCGAACTCAAGCATACGTTCCTTACCATAGACTTGTAATCCTTGCGCGGTTTGTCTCTGGTTTTCCTTTCTTCGTTCACATTTCCAATAATAAGGTCTGTGGGATGATCCTTTTGAATCTTAGCTGGAGGGTCTCTACGGATTTCGCTGGGTCCAGCCTCAGTGTTCTGTTCTGGTACAGATGTTGGGTCAGATGTTGGCTCAACATCGTCCACAACATTCTCCTCTGCTTCATCAACAGCTTGTATAACGTCTGAAATATCAACTTGTGGAGACATTTTGCTAAGATCAGTAGCATCATCAAACACAATATTCACAGACTCCTGGACTGATTTCAAGCGTAAGTTATAGACTCGATAAGCGCGACTATTAGATGAGTACCCAAGGAAAATACACTTATCACTTTTCGAATCAAACTTGCTCAAGTACTCACGATCATTCAACATGTAACAGTAGCACCCAAAAACATGAAAATACTTAACCGTAGGCTTTCTCCCATTCAACAGCTCATAAGATGTTTTCTTAGTACCATGTCTAAAGAACACACGATTCGAAATATGACATGCGGTATGCAATGCTTCAGCCCAAAAACGCTTAGAAATATTCCTAGAATGTAACATCACACGAACCATTTCTTGTAAGGTCCTATTCTTCCTTTCGGCCACCCCATTTTGTTGGGGCGTCTTAGGAGATGAAAATTCATGGATGATACCTTTCTTATCACAAAATTCATTAAAATATTGATTCTCAAATTCTCTACCATGATCAGACCTAATACGAAAGATAGTAGCACTGAAATTATTTTTCACAATAGCACAAAAAATTTTGAAGTGATCAAATGATTCACATTTTTCGCGAAGAAAAAATATCCATGCATATCTAGAGTAATCATCAACGAGCACATATGCATATTTCTTAGCACCAATACTGTCTACTTCCATTGGACCCATCAAATCCATGTGCATAAGTTGAAAACAGTGAGCAGTTTTAAAATGTTGGGCAGAATGTTGGTCAACATTATGACTAACATGCACTTGTTTACCCCTAAGACATGACTCACATACAACCTTACCAAACTCCTTCAATTTCGGAATGCCTCTGATTGCATCGTGCTTGATAAGTTGTTCCAAAGTTCTGTAGTTGACATGGCCTAACTTGAAATGCCAAAGTACCACATCGTCTTGGGCTTTTGAGAGTTGGCACACGTCCTTCACACCGGATTTGTCTTCGACTAAATAACAGTTGTCGCTCGATCTTTTACCTGCCATTACTCGAACAGAATGGCTATTAAAAACTTCACAACATTCCTTATTAAATCTTACCTCAAGGTTATCGTCGCAAAGCTGACTTATACTGATCAGATTAGCCACAAGACCGTCAACATGAAGAACATTGCTAAGCTTTGGAAAATCGGGTACGTTCAATCTGCCTCGACCTAGAATTCGTCCTTTAGCACCTCCTCCGAACGTCACAGATCCATTCTTTAAAGTCACGTAATCACATAGATATTCTTTGGTACCTGTCATATGTCGGGAACACCCGCTATCGAAGTACCAAGCACCTGTCACGTTAGCTCGCAAAGATGTATAAACTACATGACATTTATGAACAGATTTCTTCACCCAAACTTTCTTAATAGACACAGCAGCTTTTGTTTCACCAGAACTTGAAGAAGCGCCAGCTGAACTTACTCCAAACACTCCTTTCAACACTGATTTCTCAATGTTGAGCGAAATGTTGGATGACATTTCAGCCAACATTGATTTCTTTGCAGAAATCTCCCTCTTCAATTTCCAGCAGTATGGCTTAATATGACCTGGCTGCATGCAATAAGTACATTGATATGGTTTATCCTTATATTTATGGACAGAAATCTTTGTACTCTTCTTAAGTACCAAAGTTTTATTACTTTCATAGTCTCCATGCTCGGCACCTTCCTTAACAAAGGCAATCTTAGGTCTATCATGAATAAAATCAGTTGTGGGCTGAGATTTAAATCCTAAACCCTGCTTATCAAAAATACCTAAAGATAATACCTCATCAAGTGTAGCTTTACCCTTGTTCATTTTTGAGAAAGTTTTGTCCGCATCGTCAACTCTTTTCTGAAGCTTGTCGATTTCTTTATCTTTTCGTGTCAGGACGGCTTCCAGTTTGTTCATCCCTTCAAGTAGGCTTTCGATCACCTTTTCACTCTTCTCATTCACCTCGGACTGCACTTTCATGATAGCTTTGAGTTCCAAGTTTTTCGCCTTCTCTTTTTCATATTTCGCCGACAGTAGATTGAAGGCATCATTTGTCAGAATTTCTTCAAGAACTTCAGTTTCTAATTCTGCATCATCAGAACTTAAATACCCATCAAAACAGTTTGAGTCATCATAATAAAAAATAATTTGTTTTTCAGATGTTGAGTCAAATGTTGGCTCAACATTAGTTACCACAGTGAAGCCTATTTGATGATCTTTATCTTCTTCGTTGTCCGAAAATGACTGAATGGTTACTGAAGATTGCTTGGACTCCTTTGGGCATGGTTCCTCATCTTCATCATCGGAGAGATCAATCCAAAGCGCTTTTCCATGCTTGCGAAGTGTGTTGGCACATTCGTTGGCGAAATGACCCCATCCTTGACATTCATAGCATCTCACAGATTCATAGTTGATGTTCTTCTTCTTTCCATCAGGTTTGCGTTTGGTGAATGGAGGAGCAGAAGAAGGTTCAGCTTTGACATTCTGGCCTTTTCTGAATGTTGGGCCAACATTTTGCTCAACATTCGTCTTCTTGATAAACTTCGCAAATTTCTTCACGAACATAGCCATATCGTCCTCATTGTCAGGATCAATCTCATCTGAAACCTTGGATGGCTGACTGACTAGAGCAATGCTTTTGCCGCGAGATGCCCTCTTTTGAACTTCGAGATTGGTCTCGTAGTTCTTCATAATGTTCATCAAGGTGTTGATTTCCATCGTGCCAAGATTATGTGCCTCCTCGACGGCCGCTACCTTCACATTAAACTTTTCAGTTAGCGTGCGTAAAGCTTTAGAAACTAGTACCTTGTTAGCGATTGGATCTCCGAGACTAGCACATTCGCTCGAAATTGTCAATAGCTTGCCGAAGTATGTGGTAATGTCCTCGTCTTCCTTCATTCTGAGGTTTTCAAACTGATTTAGGAGGTATCGTAGTTTGGTTTCCCTCACACTCGCATCGCCTTCGCAATACCTCTGTAGAAGATCCCACGCATTCTTTGCCGTCGTGCAATTCTGAATGATCTTGAACATGAAGATATCCACGGACGAGAAGATGGCGTTGAGTGCTTTATCGTTGAACTCTGCTTCGTTTCGTTCCTGTATCGTCCATTCCTCGACTGGTTTGTCGAAGATTTCTCCATCAGCATCTGGAGGAGATCGAGGTGGAGAGTATCCATGGAGAACGGCCTCCCACGCTCGTACATCTATGGATTTGATGCATTGGCGAACACGAACCTTCCAGTAAGCATAGTTGGAGCCGTCTAACACAGGGACTTTGCCGATGTAATTTGAACTCGTAACATCCATTGTAGATGAATCTTTGCGCTTAGTAACGTCAAGCGTAGGCTCTGATACCACTTTGAAGTCGGCCCCGCTTGAAATGGATGTAAAAAATTTGAACAGTAACTAAATGTTGGGTGAGATGTTGGGTCAACACTCAGTCCAACATTTAAATGCACAGCGGAATAAATAAATTTTAGTGACGAAAACTAAAAGACATGAGATGAGAATATTTCTGTGCAGCAAGTTCAAATAAACTTGCTGCGTGCCTCAAGGCGAAATTCCACTAACAGCAATGGATGGCAAAAACAACTACCCGAAGATAGTCTAAACTACGGATCTAAACAATCCTGAAAACTACAAAGTCCTAAGACTTTTGAAACGACTCTCGTGTAAAGTAAGCTCACAAATCTCTCAATAGCACATCATCACGAAAATCACAAATAAGCTCTCTCTCTATGGAAGCGTTCTCTTTCTCTCTAAAAGCCGTAACTTGAACGATCATGGGAAGTCTCTTTATATAGGTCTTCGACTCTAACAACTTCCCAAAAGACTCGGTCACCTTCCTTGAATATCTCCACGAACTTGGTCTTTATCTCGTGCTCAAATCTTCCTATCTTTTCGTGAGTATCCTCTCCCAAAATAGATTTGATCACCTTCCTTGAATATCTCCATGAATATCGGCTCAAATCCATTTCCGATTTAGCTCCATCTTATCCACACGTATTTGACTCATTCATGCTCCTGCAAAATACTAAAAATAGCATAGTCACAGTTTAAACACGTTTTGGGTATGAAAGATAAAATTGAGGAAGGTAACATTCTCTGTCAACAAATGTTGACCAGAATGTTGACCCAACATTGCTAATGTTGAATACTCAACATCAACAGACTCCATCTTTTTCAATCATAGCCGGGAAAGAGGAGTAGACGAAGACCAAACCCAAGAATAGAAAAAAAAATGCATACAATGGCTAAAACAAACTACATGGATGTGAAATAGAAGGATAAAAGAAAGCTTGATTCATTGAAATCAAAGGAGAGAAGAAAATTCGTTGCCACGAGAAAAGTCATCGAGCAAAATCCAACATAGAAAACATATGGTAGAAACCTTCAATATTACCTTAAACGGTAAAGATCAGGAACATGGTCACTGTATAAAAGAAAAAACCACATTGTTGGAGTAAGAAGAGTCCGGACGATAGTATCAAAACTCCAATAACAACCAAAGCACAAAGTCTGATCACGATGAACATAAGACATATTCCAGTATCTTTCGAAGTTGGACTTATCAAAATATTTCAAAGTCCAAATTGAGGAGGAGTGTTGAAGATCAAAACCAAATCTCTATCAGCAACAATCAAGGCATAACAACCAAAGATACCAAACTTTTTTAGGCCTGAAATGAAAAAGATCAAATCAAGCAAATCAGGATCAAATCAAGAAGAAGAAATATAATTGCTATAATAAATAGGAATATTATGAGATATTATTTAGTCATAAATGTCTCAACATTTAATTTCGAAAAACTCTATGGTCGATGATGTTAGCGAACAATATCAAGAAATAAAAACACATTTATTTTTCAACATGTATTCACATCATAATCGATCCAAATGCACGTTAGTCTAGTGTTGTTTCGTTTTGTAGAAAAAGGGGTGTGTGGTGCGGTTTTGGGCAGTTTCCTACCAGTTTTGCACCGAATTGCCATATGCAGTTTTTTTTCTACAAAAAAAATCTTAAATTGAATTTTGAAAAACAAAATCGCACATGAATCTTAGCAGTTTTGGGTGGGTGTTGTGCGATTTTTTACTGATACGAGTAAAATGCCATATTTTATTGCATGATGCTACTATTTTCTCTCGAGTTTGATTCATACAAAGAATTAGCGAAGTCCACTACTATGTGTGTGTTTGGAAGCACTTATGAAATGGACTTCTAACCTAAAAGTTCATTTTGAAAAGTAAAATACCTTTGGTGAAAATTTTGAGATGAACTTTTAAAATAAGTTACTTTTCTAGAAGTCCATTTGAGAGAAGCAATTTTTATGACTTTTCAGAATTACTTCCTGCAATTATTGCAAAAGTCCATTCCCACTAAACACTTTAAAAAATAAATTTACATTTATAAAAGTTACATTTCGAAAAAGTCCATTTACCATACGTGCTTATGAATCAAAAGTGAAACCAAACTAGCCCTATATTAGAATTAAAATGTGATGAACAATAAATAAATTGTAAATGTTTCAATCTCGCCGGAAAAAAATCATGTGAGAAATACACAATAATAGCTTGTAGCGTTGACAAATAATTATTTTAAGAGTGTTGGGTTCATATCTATTTCAACTTTAATTAACTATTTGTTGGACTTAATAATAAATTAAGATTGGGCTTGAATGAGATTTGGGCTTAGCATGGGAATAAATAAATAAAGGGAGAGTAAGTATCCCACATTGGTTGAAAAAAGAAATGTTGAGCACCTTATATATGGTGTTGTATTTTATTAGTCTAAAATTGTTAGGCAATATTATACATAAATTATGGCGCTCGCGTGCGCACGCAGGCGGGGTGCAAATCCGGCCGACTTGTGTGCGAGCACACGAATGCCGGACCGGAAAAGGGCGGGCCTGATCAACCCGTTTTATATTTTTCTCCAACGAATTTTAATTATTAATTTTTTCCCAGGAAAATTTAAATTTTATTTAAATTTTCGAAGCCAACGGCTACTGTCCGAAACAGTGTGTTCGAACAGACATACACCTCTGTTCGAAGAGGTGTCTGTTCCAGCGGACGCCTCTGTTCGGACAGAAGAGGGTTGACCAAAGGGCTGTACCTCTTCTTCGAATGGGTATCTGCTGCCTATAAATAAACCCTAAACGCAGTAGCAAAGATAATAAAAAGAAAAAGCTCTCAAGTTATAAACGTTTCCGCTCAGAAAAAGTTCGAAATATTCTCGTTCAAAGTTCACCGGTGATATCTTCAGTGCACGACGAAGTCACGCTTCCGACGTATCATGGGAGACAGACCTATACGAGGAATCTGTCTTAAGGAAATTGTGCTCGCACAAGCTCGGAATTTCCTTACAAAATATACTCGTTCGCCTCGTTACTCGAAAATTTTTCCAACACTATTCACTTTGAACTTTCATATTGGTATAATATAAAAAATAAATAGATAATAAATATTTGAGTAGAAAGTAACAAATATAAAAATATTAAATTAAGGTACGTTTTTATTCGGTCGATTTGTACAAAAAAAATATACACCTACCCAATTTTACGATACGTTTGCTAATGAAAATGAAACCATAATTTATGCGATTTATTTGATACATTGGCACGACGCGACAGAGAGTGGACAATCTTATAAAATCTTTGCACACCCCATGCCTTAAAATGGGTGCGTTGCATTGGTCCTAAATTAATTTTTGTGCTGCAGATGTAATTCATAATCTGTAGGTTTTCTCGATTCATAAATCACTTGCAGGATGTATCTTTACATCTTACGGCGTGGAGATATGATGAAATAAAAACTTACAAAATTAAAATATAATATTCCTTTCAAAAGATTATGCTTTGAGTGTTTTTTTTTTCAAACGATAGCTTGCATTACTTTAATCAACAATGTACGCGGACTAAATAGTCCTAAGGGTCTCTCCGGTATCATCATCACCCGATATCATTTTCGTCGAAGAGGGTTTCACTAAGGGAGAATAAAGGTCCACAACGGGAGACAAAGGGGCCGGAAGACACGAACTCCCAAATTGAGAGACACGCGAGTGAACGGAGAGTGCCGGATGGAGGCGGTGGCGGCGCGTGGCGGACGGCATCGACGAAGGGGCGGTGGGGCATGGAGGGATTTTTTATATTTATTAAACAAAAAAATTAGAAAAAAAATGAATAACCCCCAGCCTCCCTCCGTAAATGGAGGTTGGGGGCAGCTGTTTGGAGGAGGGGTGGTGATTTTGAGGAGAGGAGGCGGCTAGAAGAGGGAAGAGGATTGGGAATGTTAGTGTTTATTTTAGGTTAGTGAGAAGTGAGAGGATTGAAGAGAGATAATGAGTTATGATTGAGAGGACTTACGCAAATTTATGCTTTGAGTCGAAGTGGTTATTTAATATGCTATTAGAGCTCACATAAAACATTATGGGCACAAATCCCTCATAGTGATTAATAAAAAGAACAAATCACGCTAAGGTTAAATGAGAATCAAATCAACTTATACGTAAGAGGACATATCGAAAATAAAATACATAACGAATTGAATCAGCTTAGTTGGAAATAAAACAAATAAAATTAGCATGTGTTATAATCCCTCGATCGTACCAACTGCGATATAGGTAAAAGTTGGTATGGAACCTTTTTTAACTCGCCATGTCAGTATATCCGTAATCTCAATCATAGTGGAATTCCGCTCGTTTCAATTTGGAAAGTATATTGCATAAGATTGTGGCATTGTCAACAATGGAGACCGAATACATTGCTTTGTCAGATGCCATCAAGGAAGCAATTTGGTTAAGAGGACTAGTAAATGAGTTAAAGTTGATGTTTCCTATGATAACTGAGGCCCACGGTCTAAGAGTAATATTTTCTACGAGAGTAATATTTTCTACGAGATGACAAAGCATATTGATATTATTTTTTCCAGACACTTCTAGATGTTGTAGTTTGGCGATTGAGTCAGAAAATACGAGTGTTTGACGATATGACGGCGGATATTTATGAAGAAGAGTCCTTAGACTCATTAGAATTGTGCTCATGAAAGTGAATGAACGCTTGAGCATTTCAGTTTTTTCTTGATAAATGCTGCTAATTACATTAGTGAGAAATTAAAGCTTTTGTTGTAATGATCCGTTTGGTCGTGTTAAATATTGAAAAAATCATGCGTTCACTTATAGAGGGTATGAGATCCGTTGTGCTCGTTTTGTGTTCATATCACGTTTTCCATTCAACAGATGTTGACACATGTCCATTCCATGATTTCATCCATCCTATGATTAAATAAGTGGAGTCAACACCTGTTGGATGAAACACGTGATGGGAACAAGTTGGATACATAATAATCAATCTAGTTATAGAGGGCTAACTGTGTCTAGAGAAAAAATGATGGAGATCTGTTTATAAGAAATCAAGAGTTGTTTCTTGTTGATGGATTGAATGAAGTCTTATATAGAAACTAGTTCGCCCGTGGGGTTGCACGGGTCATAACTATATCTAATTAATATAGTTAACGTAAATATGTGTCTAGAAAAGAAAAATACTATTTTATAATTATGAAGCTGCTAATATTATAATAATTGATGAGTTTTTAGATATACTAGAGGAACTTTGTATGCCTAGTAGATCCTTTATAATATAGAACATACGATACCTATAACTAAAAATATGCGATGGGATGACACGAGAGATAATATTAAAAAGTTAATTGCATAACAAGTGGTATCGTTGAAGAGTATATAATAATTGGATGGACCAATTTGGTTCATTTTCGACATAAAAAACTGAATTATTCGAAGCGAAACATAACTAAGATAGTCCATAGGGTAAAAGCCGGGAATCATTTGAGGTATTCTCCCTAAAAAGTGAGAAATCAAAATATTCCCGTTTTGTCATTAAAAAATTACACAGTAGCTATTTTATTCCTATCAGAAGTTGACAAACAATAAAATAGTATTTGACCAAGATTTTTGAAGTATTTTCTATCTTATAGTTCGCTCTTGTAACTTTATATCTGCTAACCATTTTTTATGCAAAAAGTCACCTCCTCTCTATTTTTATCCTTCCTAACAAAATGAAGATTCTCTTCTTCGCATTGCATCTCCTTCTTCCGACCGTACAAACGGCAGCAGCGGGAGACGATTGTCGTCGTCCCGCTTCGTGCGGAAACAATCCCTTCCCGGTGAGATTCCCTTTCCAGTTATTACAGCAACCTCCCAACAACAACAACGCATGTGGCTACCCGGGGTTCGACCTAAGCTGCGCGGGCAACGATCCAAAGGTTGTCTTGACCCTTCCCAATCGCTCCGGAAGCTTCCGTGTTCGAAACATCGACTACCTCGAGCAATTGATTGAGCTCTTTGATCCCGAGGGCTGCACCCCGGGCCGCCTCCTGAGCCTCAACCTCTCTTCTTCTCCCTTCACGCCCGTCTTCTATCAGAACTTCACCTTCCTCCGGTGCCCCTCCGAGGCCGTGAGGAGCCGTTTCATTACCATCGACTGCCTCAGCAACTCCACGTCTTCTGTAGTAGCTACCGCTTCGACGAGCCTCGCGAGGTCCATGAATGGCCTCTGCTCTGCCCGTCCCTGTCTCGCGGCCAAGCAGCAGCAGCGACTGGCTTACCTCGGACCTCGATGGAGATATTCTGCTAAAGTGGAACGTCCCGAACTGCGGAAGCTGCGAGGAGAGAGGAGGGACGTGCGGGTTCGAGAACGGCACAAGCCACCGGGTTTTCTGCTTCGAAGACCGAGGAGGAGGTAATGAAATGGGCAAATTTCGTTCTGGGACATGTCAGAATTTTAATTTAGTATCAATGCCTTGTCAGAAAAGAATTTTAAAGACGCGAGTTTATGCTAATAATCATATATTGTAGGTTTGTAAGACAAAAGGCACACCTGGTACCTTTTCATACAACATTATAACACTTTTCTAAGTTTAGATCAATATCTCTTAATTTTATGAAAATTGACAGGATGCGAACATTATTTTGAAATCACAAAACAGTTTGAAACCAAATTAAAACCCTAATAAGATTTCGTCACTCATGGTGGAAGTTTCATGATTAATTTTTTTTTTGGGAGAATACTCAAAATGGTCCCCCGATGTTTACCCTATAGACCATTTTAGTCCCCGATGTTTCGCGTGAACCAATTTAGTCCCTCATGTTGTCGATTTTGAACTTTGGTCCCTCCGTCATTAATTCCGTCAATTTGGATGGAAAATGCCACGTGTCGACGCCCGATTGGCCTGAATTTCTCCCCTCTTAAAATATTAAAAAAAAAGTTTATCTCTCTAAAAAGAGAAAAACAAATAAAATAAAAATAAAAATAAAAAAATAAAAAATAAAAATAAAATATAATAATTTTATTTTTGTTTTTATTTTTTTTATTAAAAATGCGAAAAAATATTTAAAAAATAAAAATAAAAAATAAAAAAATACTTTATGTTTTACTTATATATTAAAAAACTAAAAAATTAAAAATAAGATGGAAAAAATAAAATATTATATTTAGGGGAATCTCGTCTCGTTAGTGGGGAAGAAATTGTCCCCGTCTGTTCGTGGGGACCTGGAAATATTTGTACATATTTTTTATATAATAATAATATATAAAACAAAAAAATCCAATTTATATATTAGAATATAAAAATATTGTAAAAAATTCCTAGGTAGGGACACTTTCTTCCTCGTTAACTAAGCGAGAACGGAATGAGATTCTCGTAAATATATTATTTTATTTTATTTTTTATTTTTTTTAATTTTTTTAAATAATTTTCTAGTTTTTTTACAAAAAATATTTTTTAATTTTTAATTTTTATTATCATATTTTTTAAATATTTTTTCGCATTTTTAATAAAAAACCTAAAATATCATTTTTTTAGAGAGATAAACATTTTTTTTCCTTTTTTAAATCTTAATTTTATTATTTTTTTTAAGATTTAAAGAGGGGAGAAATTCAAGTCAATCGGGCGTCGACACGTGGCATTTTCCATCCAAATTGACGGAATTACTGACGGAGGGACCAATTTGGTTCAAAATCGACAACATGAGGGACTAAATTGGTTCACGCGAAACATCGGGGACTAAATTGGTCCATAGAGTAAACATCGGGGACTATTTTGAGTATTCTCCCTTTTTTTTTTATCATGGAAGTTTCATGATTAGTTGGATATGCTGATTTTGTCAATTCCTTTTGTGGGTTGTAAGGATTGGCATTGCTGAATTAGTAGCGGAAGTCAAATACTGGGTTGGTAGATTGATCGACCATTCAAAGCACAAAATCTATAGAAAATGATCACACTACGTATATTCTTCTAACAATAATAGGACATTGTCAACTCTATATGAGCAAGCAACTAGTTGGCTTTTTCTTTTCTTATTTTTTTTTTCTGGAAAATAAATAATGTTAACTACTTGTTTTCATCCCCTAAATTAGTGGGATAGAACTATAAGATCCCAACTTACAGGTTTGCAAGTTAAGGACAATAACTTCTAAAATTAAAGCAATTTAATGATAGTCTTTAATTTTTAATTTCGTATCCTTAAATTTTAACAACGTAAGTTGGGTGTCATAAAACTGCTATATAGAATCTATCCCTAAATTAGCAACTGCATCACCACGTATGATTTATCACCAAATTATTTGGAATATGTGGATCACGTGTCGAATTTCCAACAAAAAAAATTAGATTTTTTACGCATTGTGTCCTTAAATTGCTTCGATTTAGAAAGTTATTGTCCTTAACTTGTAGCCCCTCAAATTTAATGTCGTGAAAGAGACACCACACCCCCCTAATTTGCGGGACGAAAAAAGTAGTTGAGCCTTTTACATACTCGATTCATGTAATGCTAGCGAAGTATAACGGAAAATGCGCAGATAGTTCTCGAGGCATGCAGATTTTCAAGATCATCGCTCTGTCAATAGTCGTACCGGCGGTGATGTGTTCCATCTGCATCTCGTGCTTCTTGGTGATAGTCGAACAGAGGCGAAACACTCGTACTCGGCAAGATTCAGACACAACGCCGACATTACAAGATTCGACAACGATGGGGCTCGACGATTCGACGATAGAGTCTTACGCTAAGCTAGTCATCGGAGAAAGCAAGCGGATTTCTGGGCCGAATGGGGCGACTTGCCCCATATGCCTCGTGGACTACAATCCAAAGGAAACGGTAAGGAGCATGCCGACGTGCAACCATTGCTTTCATTCGGACTGTATCGATGAGTGGCTGAGGAGGAACCGGTCGTGCCCGATTTGTAGGTACTCGCCTTCGCCATCTCCACAAGCAGATCGTACAAATGATACATGACAATAGCAAAAGTTACCGGATTTTAATGTGTTAAAGATTGATCGGTCGGTTTTAATTAAAAGTTCGATTCTTTGGTCAATTTGTGTCTGTTGTAAGCATCATTGAGTTTCTTGATTCATATTAGAATTTCAACAATCTTCCGGTCATCATCACTCCGATTTATATGTCCATTTGTTAGGGCCAACATGAGGGTGCGGGTTGAGAATATAAAATATCCCACTTAATATGCTCAACCAAACACGTCAGGCGGGAGTACATTATGGCATTTTCATGTTCAATCTTGTGGCTACTGCTCTTGGCATGATAGACACTTGCAATTTATTCTGAAAGATGCAGGACGTGATCGTATGTTTTGGTTAATAGTACCAACTATGGTAAGAACAAACTCTTTTTGCATTGACAAAAGGTCAAATAATGTCGTTCCTACATATGCTTTTACATTATACCTTTGGCTTATACATTTCCTTTCCGAGTAGTTGCACAACATGTGGCGACACCAACCTAGTAAATAGTAAATCCTCGACAATTTCGTGCCCTGATCCAACAATTGCTCTTATTGTTCCTTAGCCTGCTTAGCTCCGTTTCATCTTGTTGTCCAAAACGATTTTCTTTTATTATTCAATACTGTTATCCAAACGATTAGGAAGATGCAAGAGACTGAACTAAGGAAAATAACTACGCTTGAACATAAAACGTTTAAGGAAAAGTAATGACTGACTGACTATTCACACTTTTACATAGATACATACATAGTTGAGTTAAAGGGAATGAATGCCCTCAGTTATCCGCTCAATAGAGAGAGTATCATAAATGTCAACATGAACAAGAATAATGTAATATCATTAAGATATTAGAATAATTGAAAGAAAAGGCTGGTGGATCCATCACCGTACGATCTCAGATCAGCAGGTCGTACGTTCGCCCTACATAACGGGCAAGTTCTTTCCCGATCAAACCTACAAAAAGATCGAGAATCAAAACCTAATCCACTTTTTATTATTATGCAATAATAATCAGCTCATTAGATACGATGAAACAAGTGAAGCACAACAACTGACCATTCAGAGACACAATCCTCACAGAATATGTGTTTGCAGCGCAAAAGAATGGGCCCGTGCATCTTCTCCTGGCATATACCACAGAGGTCTCCCGCAGCATTTACCTGATGATAACATAAGATTTTAACAACATTTTCCCTAACGATGATATAAAAGTTTTAATAGGCATACATAAAAGTAAACCCTTTCACATTAACGTTGTGTTTGGAACGAAGAAAATAGTGTGGAAAAGAAAATTGGAGAGAATGATTTTCATAAATTTTATCTTTCATTTTCATAGATCGGAGTTTTCCTTGGTTTAAGTATAAAACTTAAGCTAGATTTTTTCTTTTCTTTTCTTTTCCTAATTTGTTTCTTCAACCAACCAAACATAAAAACTAATTTTCCTTTTTCATTTTCTTTTCCCCACTAATTTCCACAAACCAAACACAGTCTAAAGGAAAAACCTTACCTTACATGTTCTGACGTTGCGTAAGAACCATAATGGACTTCCTTCTTGGACAATGCTTTGCAAGCAACGTAGAAAGATTGGACCTGTAGTAGAAGACCTCACGGCATGAGGGGCTGAG
The DNA here is from genome assembly GCA_004919715.1 of Linderniella brevidens. Taxonomy (NCBI): domain Eukaryota; kingdom Viridiplantae; phylum Streptophyta; class Magnoliopsida; order Lamiales; family Linderniaceae; genus Linderniella; species Linderniella brevidens. The sequence goes on from SWDC01000148.1 coordinate 10,017,009, forward strand.
CTCATACGGTGTAATGAAATGACCATACGCGCGCGCGCGCGTGTGTGTGTCTATATATATATGTGTGTGTGTGTGTGTATGTGTATCGTACCTTGTCGATGAGTGAAGTGAGCTTGAAAGTCAGATACAGGCCGGTGGTGAGGGAGGAAAAGAGGCTACCGTAATCTTTGTCAAGAAGAATCTGTATCACACAGGAGCTGGCAGCAAGGCTCTGTATAGGAGCAGTGGATACTCAACTCTACAAGGGTTAGCATTTGGCCCTTAGAAGAAAGAAACAAATACATTCATTATCATCAGCAAAATTCAAATAAACTTAGGAGTCAACTAAATAATCTTAGGACATAATCAGCTTTTGTACCTGTCTCCGGAAACTATGGCCTCGTCCGCTCTTGTAATACACCAAAATAACCAACTTTAAGATCATAGCTGCATGCCTCACCATTGTATCTGAATTGAAGAAAAGGGGCACGCTAAATAATATTTTGCTAAGCATGATTTGAAACTACTTATTACCATTCACAAGGAAGACGAACAAGCCGTGCCAGAAAGGCGGGACCTCCTTTGGAGGAATCATGACCATTGGATAGAAGAGGATGAGATGGTCCTTGTGATGCCAATAGTATATTCCAAACACTTGAAGAAGAATGAATAGGATTGAATATCCGAGGAGAACAGATATTCGCCTCTCACCCTGCCCAAAAACCGAAATGAATACGTGTTTTTCTCTTCCCTCTTTTGCAGTTGAAAGAAAGTTTGGAATCAAACTCGATTATTTATTTGATTGAATTAGTAGTAATCACCTTTAGAGCTGTTTGCTTCTGCAGAATGTCATTGGACTTGAACAAGATGGCAGTTATATAGATCGCAACAACAAATCCTGAAGAGTTGAATCAAAGGGAAAAAAATATGCATTACAAACTCATTCATCCTCATATATATATATATATAAAGCAGATTACAGTGAACACAAGCATCAGTTACTATGATAAGGGCAAATGCATCTGAAAGAAATATGCCATAGATTGATTTCTAAGATCATATAAACATAAAGTAGATGGATGAAAGAAAAGTTACTATAGAAGCTTATAGATCCCTTTCCAACTTCGTTTTTTGAATTTTCAATCTGGAGGCATATCTACCCGTGCAGGGGCATATCATTTGACGGACACCAAATTCAAGTTCGACTGACAATGGATCGTGTAATTATGTAAGCTAATTTTAAATGCTATTGAACGGCGATTTACGATCTAGCGTACACAAAGTCTGCTCCTATAGGAAAAGAAAGCCTCTGATCTCAAGGGCACATACATAATGTTAGTGAACTTACTGTAACAAACATTTCTTCAACTAGGGGAGAGATCATTCACAGCTTTCTTTCTCCAAGAAAATGACAATCATATAGCTCAAAACAATTAGCACCGATCAACAGAACCGCGGATTACACTTCAGACCATTAGGCTTCAAGTGAGTGACCAGGCAATGAAAAGAAAAAAAAAAAGAAAGAAAGAAATTAAACCAACCTTGCAAGTGCTGCCTAATAAAAACCAGCAACAGGAGCAACGAGAAGGGAAGAATCTGCTCGACCCATCTTGCCGCTTGTTGAATATCATACTTCTAAGACGGCGTGGTCGCTTCACCACTTCCACCGCCACTCCCACCCTCATCTCCGCCAGCCTCCTCCACGCCCCCGCTGTTCCCACCACCGATTATCCTAATTGACAACGCACCGTTGCTGCTATTGCCTGAGGTGTTTTCAGTACCTCCTCCCCCATCAAAATCGCCACCGTCCGAATTCAAACCCGCGGCGACAGTTCGTCCGCTAAGGGTTGAGCTTCGTGGTAAGAGTAATCGGGCCGCGTGAGGTTGAGTATGCCCGCGTTTTCAATCAGGGATTGGACTGGGAATTGCAGGAACCTCACGGACGGGAACTGTAGGATTCTTCTTGACCTCTGCCCTCGAGTCTCTGGGGGTTCTAAGTTTGTGGAGTCTGAACTTGAAGTCTCCATACGATACGAATCGCCAAAAAACGAAGAAAAGATCGTGCAAGAAAATCTACAGATTTTCTGTGGGCTCCAATGTATGTATACTGAAGATAAATGAACTTTATGTTGCTGCACGAGGATGGAGAAGGGTTTCTCACAAGAAAGGTCAGAAGAGTGAGAGTAGTAGGAATATGCTATTAAATTCTAAAACCTGTATTAGTTAGTTGCATTGCACTGCACGGAAAAACGCGTGCTTATGCTCGAGTACAGAGAAGAGAGATCACCATTGACTATTACAAGTGAAACTGGCAGAAGAATTAATTCATGGAATTAAAACATTGTGTGCTGTTAAGAGAGACGATGACTGAATTGAATAGGCGTAAACACCTTAATACTCGTCGTTTGTGAAAATTGATCACTATGCTTCTTTCCCTTTGTTGTTTTGTTGGCTGTATAAGGCGAAGACCGGTAACGTAAAGTGATGGTGATCGTGTAAGATGTCAAGTAATGATATTAATAATTTGATACGTATGAAATGCGAAGTATCTTTATTGGAATTGACCTGATTGTGAAAAGTCGTTCAATATGTATGAAATTGGTTGACGTAGCTACTCTAAAATTTGTAAGTACGTGGACTATTATAAAACTATTATAACTCAGAGAACATAAATATAAACACTGAAATTATAGAGAGAGAATATTATTGATGTTTTCGATATGATTCAATACAAATACATCGGTCTATTTATAGTAGAAAAATTTCTACTATTTCATCTAATATTTACAACATTAAATACATCTTATCTCATCTAATCAACAATCAATTAATTTTTACAATATTTAATAAACCTAATTTTATCAACATTAAAAACATCCACATATTATTATTTCATAATACTTCCCCTTGGATGTTTTTCAAAGAACTTGCCTCGTTAAAACCATACTAGGAAAAACCCAGTGGGATAAAAATCTAGTGAAGGAAAAAGAGTACATAATTCCTTTTGATACGCTTTCATTTGTTGCGTCATTAAAAACCTTACCGGGAAAACCACATGGAAAAAATCACAATGAATGGAAAAAGAGTGCAACGCGTATATTCTCCCCTGATGATAACATCATTATAAATCTCGGAGTCTTCGAACTCCAATTGAATATACCAATTTCCTAAAAATAATTGGGGGAAGTGCTTTTGTAAATAAATCTGCAAGATTTTCACTTGATCGGACTTGTTGTACATCAACATCACCATTTTTCTCCAAATCATGGGTGAAGAAAAATTTCGGTAAAATATGCTTTGTTCTATCCCATTTAATATATCATTATTTTAATTGGGCAATACATACGCATTATCTTCATATAAGATCGTTGGAAGTAATTTCTCAGAAAGCAACCCACAAGTCTGTTGGATATGCTCAATTATCGATCGCAACCAAACACATTCTTGGATAGCTTCATGAATTGCGAGAATTTCTGCATGGTTAGATGAAGTAGCTGTTAAAGCTTATTTCACTGACCGCCATGAAATAGGGGTTCCACCATATGTAAACAAATAACCTATTTGCGGTCGAGTATTATGTGGGTTAGACAAATATCCAGCATCTGCATACCCAACTAAATTTGCTTTCGACTCATTAGAATAGAACAATTCCATATCAGTTGTTCCTTTACGGTATCGAAAAATCCATTGAACTCCATTCCAGTGTCTACGAGTCGGCAATGAACTATATCTCGCCAATAGATTTACAGCGAACGCTATATCAGGTCGCGTATGACTCGTAAGATACATTAGTATTCAATAGCACTAAGATATGGTACTTTAGGACCAAGTAGTTCTTCATTATTTTCACGTGGTCTGAATGGATCTTTATTCACGTCTAAAGATCTAACAATCATTGGAGTATCCAGTGGATGAGATTCATCCATGTAAAATCTTTTCAATATTTTTTTGTATAAGTTTCTTGATGTATAAATATTCCACTCTTCAAATATTCAATCTGCAGTCCAAGACAAAATTATGTTTTTCCGAGATCTTTCATTTCAAAGTCCCTTTTCAAACAATCAACAGCTTTGGTCAACTCTTCAGAAGTTCCAATTATATTGATATCATCAACATAGACTGCTATAATGACAAACTCATTTTTACATCTTTTCACAAATATGCAGTGACAGATTCGATCATTCCGATACCCTTCTTTCACAAAAAATTCTCTTAGGCGATTGTATCACATTCGCCCATATTGCTTTAATCCATAAAGCGATTTATTCAACTTAACTGAGTATTCGTTTCGGACCCCTGAATTTTTAGGCAACATCCATAAGACGCATCCACCACAAGCATATAAATAACGAAAAGTAGTGATAATATCCATAAGACGCATATCGAGACCTTCTCGTACTGCCGGACTTACTATATAATGAAAAGTAGTTGCATCCACCACAAGAGAATACATCTTCTCATAATCAATACCAGGTCGTTGCGAAAAACCTTGTGCAACAAGTCGTGCTTTGTGTCTTACAATTTCGCCGTTTTCATTCCTCTTTCTAATGAAAAACCATTTATATCCAACCGGCCCGAACTACAAGTCTGAAAACTTTTCGTCTCTCAAGTGATTTCAATTATGCCCCGATTGCATCTTTCCATGTTGGCCAATCATTTCTTTGTCTGCATTCTTCTACAGACTTTGGTTCATGATCTTCATTCTCATTAATCTCATTCATTTCATATAGCGCTACGTTAAATGAGAATTTATCATCAACGTTGACTTCGTCTCGGTTCCATCTAATTCCATTTTGGGCATAGTTTATCGAGATCTCTTCATTATCATTATTTTCTGAACGTTCAGGTACCTGAGTTTCATTCTCATTATGGCCATCGACTCTTCTCTAGTCGATAAATCCTCGGTTGGACCATTCTTATTATTATTTGCTCCTTTTCTTTTCCGATGATTTTTATCTTTGGAACCCGAGGACCTACCACGCTTTAGCTGTGGCTTAGGCTCGATACTATGTTTTGCAGGAACACCTATTTTTGCAGAAGCATTAACATCTGGTATATGTGACTTTGTCACTCTTTTAATGTCAGTAAAACTATTTGGTAGTTGATTAGCTAAACTCTGTAAATGAATTATCTTTTGAACTTCTAGTTTACATTCTTTAGTTCGAGAATCATAATGATTTAGCGATAATTCATTCCAATTAACATTTCTCTCCATTTGTTTCTTTTCTCCCCCTAATGTCGGAAACTTCAATTCATCAAAATGACAGTCGGGCCGTAAATGTATCTCCAGTTAGAGGTTCCAAATACTTTATTATCGATGGAGATTCATATCCGATATATATTCCCAACCTTCATTGAGGTCCCATCTTTGTTCGTTGTGGTGGAGCAAATGGAACATATACTGCACATCCAAAGATTCTTAAATGAGAAATATCTGGTTCCTGACCATGAACCATTTGTAATGGGGAGACATCATTATAACTTGTTGGCCTGATGCATATTAGTGTTGCTGCATGTAATATAGCATGTCCCCAGCAAGACGATGGAAGATTCGACTTCATCAATAATTGTCTTGCAATTAATTGCAAGCGCTTAATCAACGATTCTGCAAGACCATTTTGCGTATGAACATGTGGCATGGGATGCTCAACATCAATTCCGATAGACATACAATAATCACTAAATGCCTTGGAGTAAATTCAACATCATTATCAAGGCATATTTTCTTTATCGGATAATCTGGAAAATGTGCTCTTAATCGGATCAATTGTGCAAGTTATCTCGCAAACACCACGTTGCGTGTTGATAACAAACATACATGAGACCATTTAGTCGACGCATCAATTAATAACATGAAATACCTAAATGGTCCACATGATGGATGCATCGGTCCGCAAATAGGGTATACGCTCCAATAATGTTATGGATTCATTCTTTATTTTCGCTGGTGAGCCGAATAATTAACTTCCCTTTAGAGCAAGCGACACATGATAGTTCATTACTTAGAAGAATCCTCTGATTCTTCATTAAATGCCCACGTGAATTCTCAATTATTTTCCGCATCATAATTGCACCGGGATGGCCCAACCGATCATGCCAAACATTAAATGTACCGTCATTAGTAAACTTTTGATTTACGGTAGCATACGATTCAATAGTTCTAAGATATGTGTAATACAACCCAGAGTCAAAGGAAGGTAGTGTTTCAATAATTCTTTTATCATTAGAAACCCCATTTGTAATGTGCAAATATTCAACATCAGCTTTTTCTGCAGTCTCAATATGATATTCATTATGTCGAATAGCTTTAAAGCTCAATAAATTTCTTTGAGACTTAGGAGAATATACGGCATTTTCAATTATCAGCCTTCTTCCCCTGGGTAGTAAAATGTTGGCTTTTCCGGAGCCTTCAATTATATTTGTGCTACCCGATATTGTAATTACACTTGTTTCTTTCATTTCAAGATGGTCAAAATATTTCTTATTCTTCAGAATCGTATGAGTCGTTGCATAGTCTGCAAGACATAATTCTCCATTGAACATGTTCGTTTCCATAAGAGAAATTCCTTTAAAAACAAACGCATAATAATCATTATTAAAATAAATAAAAAAACAGAAAACTTAATAAAATATTCCAAACGATACATAATAAATGACATAATAATAAAGTATACAATAGACACAATAATAAAGAACACGATAATAATACATAGTAGATCAGTTTTGTTCAGGAAAAACTAGAAATCCGCAGTTTCGAAATGTGTATTTTTCATCTTTTGTCCCAGAAGCAGAGGCCAATTCACTTTGAACAAAATTCGTTTCAAGTCTCTTTCCTTTGCCCTTATTTTGTTGATATAATTCAACCAAATGTTTGAGCGTACGACAGTTACGTGACCACTGGCCTGAACCACCGCAACGATAGCATTGTTCATCGTTGTTCTTTTGTCCAGTGTGCCTATTCATCATTATTTTTGTAAGTTTTCTCTTTTAGGAAAAATTCTGATGACCGTCACGATTGTTATGATGACCACCACGGAAATGCTGATAACCACCACCGTAATTTCCTCGGCTACGTCCACGGCCTTGACCCCGACCACGTCCACGACCACGATATTCACCACGACCACGTCCACGATCGTTGCTTCGACTATTATCATTATTACCTTTGACTGCATTCGCTTCGAAGATTGCAGTAAAACCAGTCGGTCGGGATTCGTGGTTTTTCATCAACAATTCAATGTTTTGTTCAGCCAACAATAAACAAGAGATTAACTCTGAATGCTTTTTAAATCTCCTCTCCTTATATTGCTGTTGCAACATCATATTTGATGGATGAAAAGTGCTGAATGTTTTCTCCAGCATACTGTCTTCGGTGACTATTTCTCCACACAATTTCAGTGTGGCAGTCACCTTATGAACAACCGAGTTATATTCAGTTACGGATTTAAAATCCTGTAATCTTAAATGCATCATTCATACCTTGCCTTTGGGAGGATAACAGTTGTCAAGTGGTCAAATCGATCTTTCAGATTTTCCCAACAATTTAGTGGGATCTTATTCATTTAAGTATTCATCCCTCAGATCCGCATGAATGTGGTGGCGAAGAACATCAAAGCTCTTGCCTTATCCTGAGCGCTTGTGATTTTTACAGTATTAGTGGTGTCACCTGCCCCCGTTGTGGTTTTTGGGTCGACAATAGTGTTACCAAAACCTTTTGCTTTTAGATTAATCTCCGCGTATAGTGCCAAAGATAAATAATTCTTTCCTGAGATGTCAAGTGCAACAAACTCGAGGCTTTGCAAATTCGTCATACTATCATAATACAAACACGTTTTAATACTGAAATCATAAAGTATATAACAAATATATTATGTGAATAACATTAATATTTCCAATATGAATATCAATACAAGTTTATAGTAAAAAAATACTTTAAAGAATAATTACAATTAATCTTCTTTTGTAAAAATCCATACGAAAAATAAAGTCCACATCCTGATGTGTGTCATCGTAAAAATAATAATAGTCGCGAATCAATCATTGGGTAGAGCAGCATCTTTCTATCACAAAATATATTTAATAAGAAACATATACTATAACATTAAAAAAATATCGTAATTAATCACTCTTGTATAATCTTGGTAAAAACATAATCGACATATATATAATTATCGTCGTGAGTAGAGTAAGAATAAGGAGATCAATCATCGTATATAGTAACATCCTTCAAAATATAAAGTATATTTCGGTAATCATAATAATGAAAAATATTACAATTAATAACTATATTTTAGAAACAACTGTAAAAATATTATCCACCACCCGATAAGCATAATGGTAAATAAAGTAAGAAGCGCAAGATTCATCTTTGTATAAAACGACATGATTCTATTATAAGAAAATCATAATAGTCAGAGATTGATAAAATATATGTATTTCTTCTTAATAAAATAAAATTTAATTTCTCCCAATGGTAATAAATTTTTCCATCCGTATAGTCCAAAATAAATTCAAAATATATATGATATATACTTGAGATATCAATAAAATAATAATATTATTTAAATCGTTCTTTTCAAAATCTCGTCAAAAACAAAATTCCACTCGCCACCACTGTGATTCGAAATCTGGACCTCACATCACTTGTAGTGACGATATTCCGCGAAATCACTCTGGCTAAGGCGTTTAGTTGTATTGTTATATTTATATAATTTTAAAGTGTTCGTAACATAACTGTATGTATAAATAAACTCACCGTAGACAAAATAAAATTATCATACCTCGATTATAGTTGTATAAGTAAAATTGTCCGGAGGTTGATCGTTGCCGGAGAGCGCTCGTGCTGATAACGTGTTATAAAACTATTATAACTGGACAAGAACAACACTGAAATTTTAGAGAGAGAATATTATTGATGTTTTCGATATGATTAAATACAAATATATCGATCTATTTATAGTAGAAAAATTTCTACTATTTTATCTAACATTTACAACATTAAATACATCTTATCTCATCTTATCAACAATCAACTAATTTTTACAACATTTAATAAACCTAATTTTATTAACATTAAAAACATCACATATTATTATTCATAATATAGACAATATACCAAATATTGTACGCATCTACGATTTATTCAAAGCGAAAGAAAAGGAAAATTATTATTGAGTCGACGTCTCAATTCAACACTTTCGTGCTTGGAATCTCTTCAATCCAAGGTCGTCCGCTACCGACGACCATAGCCATATTAATTGCATTGCCCTTGATTTGACGAGCATGCTTTAATTAATATTAATCCTTTATGATAGATTACATTGCCCTTGATTTTCTGAATGGAATTCGATTTGACTCTCATCCGCTATTCCGAGGATTATTTAAGTAAATGGCCTTTGACTGGGTCAATTTTAAAAAAATGACCTCCATAATGTTTGAAGTCTATTCTACCCTTACTAACTCAGGGAAAAAGACGTCTTTACCCTTATTTAACCCATTCAACTACCCAAAGTAAAATTAATTAGGTTTAATCGATTCCCCCACTGTAGCGTCACGGGTCGTCTTCTTCTTCATAACCGAGTACAGTACAATAATTGACAGTTAAAAGTGAAGAAAAACACATAACGGAAACGAAGCAGTAAATTTCCAGATCCACGAAACAACCTCTAACCGAAGCAGAAAAATCTCCAAACCGACTACAATGGCAATGAGCGCGCGTCCCGAAAGAGTGCCGGTAAATTTCACTGTTACTTCGTCTTCCTCAGGAGCAGGTCTCGTGCGTCGAATTGATTGGGTCCCAAACAGTCGCGCAAATCAGGGTTCCCGTGATAGCAGGCTTGGGACGCGAGCACAGTCGCATGGTACCCATACGCACGGTACCCATACGGGCAGGTACCTTGCGATTGTGTGCGGGTACCATGCGATTGCGCGCGGGTACCATGCGATCGCGTGCGGGTACCATGCGATTGCGCGCGGGTACCATGCGATTGCGCGCGGGTACCATGCGATAGTGAGCGCGGGTACCATGCTCTTGTGTGCGGGTACCTTGCGCGCATGCGCGGGTACCATGCTCGCAAGCGCGGGTACCATATGCGCATGCGCGGGTACCATGCTCGCAAGCGCGGGTATCATGCGCTTGTGCGCGGGTACCATGCTCGCAAGCGCGGGTACCATGCTTTCCTGTGCGGGTACCATGCTTGCCAGCGCGGGTACCATGCTTTCCTGTGCGGGTATCATGCTTTCATGTGCGGGTACCATGCACGTACTAACTGGTTATTTACTCTTATGATTCCCAGGTTGTGCTGAAGAAGCAATTGTCATCCCGAGACGACGACTTCGAGTTCCGATTGACAATGACCGGGATGTACACGGAGGCAAGCGCGAAGATCAGGAACAATCTAAATGGAAATGAGTGGGAGAGTTATAGGGCGGGGAGTCCATTTGGTAGACTCGTCGAGGCTGCCGCCGATTTCAATTTATCCACCCAGCTCATTACATTTTTGACGAGGAGGCAGACTACTCTTCACGACCGCGAGGAGCTGTGGATGGTCATAAACAACCGACCTCTCCGATTTTCTAAAGCGGAGTATTGCGTGATTACCGGGCTAAGGTTCTCCGATGATATCCCGGAAGTAGACCCCAATGGCGATTTCGCTGAGAGAAACTTCCCGGGAAGATCCACCATCCGTTTGTCGTACGTCGAGGATCGGCTGCGAGAGTTGGGAGCCAACGACGACGGAACCGTCAACTTTGATAAGTTGAAGTTGGCGGACATTCTCTTTGCCGCATCTGTGGTGCTTCCTCGACCGTCGAAGAAGGACACCATTCTTCGGTCGTGGCTGCTTTCGTTGGTCGAAGACGAAGTCGCCTTCGCCAACTATCCTTGGGGCAGCGTAGCGTTCAAAGAGGTGATACGCTCGCTGAAGATAAACCTCAGGGAGAAGCGAGATTTTGTGCGCGAACGAGCCCGCAACGGGGGCAGCGAACACTGCGGGCTACTGATTAGTGGCTTCGTTCATCCGCTTCAGGTCGTTCATTATTTAAAATCCTTATAAATATATATTTAATCGTGATTATATTTTTGCTAAGTTGGTTTCTTTGCATTCTAGGTTTTGGCGTACGAGTGCATACCAGGCATTCGGTACGCATTCGCCTATCGTAGAAACGAGGCGGATGTGGTGACCCCGCGGATATGCCGGTACGTCACCAATGATTGGTCGACGAAGGGAGCTCCGAAGATGGAGACCATCCTCCAAGCCGTAAAGGGGTCACCTGTCTCGGGGATGTTGAGCCCGACTGTATCGGAGATGAACGAGCCGTATTTCCGATATAGTCGGTTCGAAGTGGAGGAGCGGCACGAAGTCCTCGACCGTATAACGAGTCTCCTCGAGGATGGTGTAGAGCTTAAGTGCGTACGGCATCTGCCGGCCGCGGAGGACGTCGTAGCAACGCAGCCTTCGCCAATCATGCCTCAACTATCGCAGCGATCGTTCTACGAGGAAGAGGCGGACCAATTTCGTCCCCCCTCACCTCCACGGTTCACGAGCCCTCCTCCACATCATTACTCGGGCCCTTCTCACTCACGGTACCCGTCCCCTCCTCCACAGCATTATTCGGGCCCCACTTGGGAGCAATTCGATGAGTTCACAAGACGCGTGGACCAAAATTTCGAGACGGTGAATCATCGGTTCGACGACGTGTCTACGAGCATCTCGCAGTTACGGGACTCGTATGACGAACGATGGTCCACGGCTCAAGAGTGGGGCGCGAGTCTATTCGGGTTGCAGCAGTCGATGGCTGAATTGCAACAGAACTTGCAACAGGGGTGGTACAGGCCCAATCGAGACTTTCCGGCACACGCGTCGCACGGTACGTCCCTATAAATAATTTGCTGCAATTTTGATAGTTTTTGACGTTGGAGTTTTATCTTGTTAGATTATGAGGCCGGTGGATCCAACCAGGCGTTCTATCCGTCGGAACTGAGGCAGCTCGAGAGGCCGAGTTCCCGTGTGAACCCGAGACCGCGGAGGAAGCCGCTGCCGCGGAGGAAGCCGCTGCCGCTGAGGAACCCGAGCCCGCGGAGGAAGCCGAGGCCGCGGATGAACCCGCGGCCGCGGAGGAACCCGAGCCCGCGAAGGATCCCGCGGCCGCGGAGGAACCCGAGCCCGCGGTGGAGTCGACGCCGCCTCGGGAAACCAGGCCCTCCAAGTACCAGGTGACCCCATTCACCGATCCGAACCAGAACCGTGTGCCGAACAGCATAAACCCAATGCTGGAACGGCACATGAAGAGAAAGCTGAAATTATGGGGACGTAAAAACAGAGGATCGATACGATGGAAGATAACGGCCGGGTCCTTTGCTTGTCCAAATCGTATCGAACCAAGACGTGGTTTCAGGAGCTCTACACCACTTCGTATTGGCTCGACGACGCGGTAAGAAGGATTGATAACTTTAATACGTGTAAATGCATTAATACGTTTTATTAATTAACTTGTTTCCTTTTATTTTATAGCACATTGACGAATCCATTAGAGGGTTCATCGAGATGCAGAGGATTCATACCTTCTGTTCTCGTGCCATCTCCTTCATGAGCGTTGCGATGAAGGAGAGCATCGATCGGGACTGCATAGAGAACGGGAAATTTGTCAAGGGGATGCTGTCCTTTTTGGTCCACTTCGCAGAGGGACGGGATCAAGACTGGCCGTCCGTGTCGTGGCAAGTTGCGGACTATATCGTGGTCCCGGTGCAGACCATCGCGCATTGGGTTCTTGCAGTCCTCGACTGGAAGAACAAGACGATCCGAGTATTCGACTCGGATCCGTCTTGCGATGTGGACATGCGCAACATGCACGCAGCCCTCGCCGGTCTCCAATTAGCTGTCCCGATCGTGCTCAAAAAGCTCGGTCTGATCGCAAACGCTTTTAGGAAATGGAAGGTCGAGCGGATCCCCAACTTCAAGAAGCAAGAAAATTCGTAGTGTTTCATATTTCGATATTAAGTTGTCTCTACTACTTTATCTCATTATTAAATATTTGGTTGTTTTCAGCGGCGATTGTGGGGTTCACGTGTTGCGGGCCGCATTTTCAATGTTATTCCGGGGCGATAGCGTCGGCGAGCTTACAGGGCGGCAAGTGAGCCAATTTCGTGAATTTTTATGTATTACCATTCTCATGAACGATTGGGGTGCTTGGTATCAATAATTTATATGTACTTGAATAATTTTGTATTTGGATAAATTGTAAATATGGGTAAATTTTATGTCATAATGGAATTTCGAGTTGTATATTCGGTAAACTGTATTATGTTATAAGTCTTTCGAGTTGTATAGGCAGGGTACCCGCGCACTGGCGCAGGGTACCCGCGCACATGGTGGACGGTACCCGCACACATGATGCACGGTACCCGCACACAAGAGCACGGTACCCGCGCACAAGCACAGGGTACCCGCGCACAAGAGCAGGGGGTACCGCGCGTAAGCGCATGGTACCCGCGCACTGGCGCAGGGGACCCGCGCACTGGCGCAGGGGACCCGCGCACTGGCGCAGGGTACCCGCACACATGGTGCACGGTACCCGCACACATGATGCACGGTACCCGCACACAAGGGCTCGGTACCCCCGCACAAGCACAGGGTACCCGCGCACAAGCCCAGGGTACCGCGCGTAAGCGCATGGTACCCGCGCACAAGCGCAGGGGACCCGCGCACAAACTCATTTTAGTTGTCATCATGTAGAGCACATGTTTAGATATCATATTATAGTAATTCACTTAAATACAAGTTGTAACATTATAGCAACTCACACAAAACTCATTTAAATTTTCATTACATTTACCCAACTAATTAGACATCTTCATTAAACATTGTCATAACTAATTATAGTATTTCATTGACTATTATTTGATATTAATGACTTGATATTATTATCATAAAATTACAAGTATTAATTATACTCTTATTTGAATTCGAATCATGGTCTTTTGGGTTCTAATAACGCTTATCCGAGTTCAAATGGAATTATTCGAGTTCAAATGGACTTATTCGAGTTCAAATGGACTTATTCGAGTTCTAATAAGGGTTATTTGAACTCGAATAGGGTTATTGGAACTCGAATAGGACTTATTCGAACTCGAATAGGGTTATTCGAACTCGAATAGGACCTATTCGAACTCGAATAAGGCGTATTCGAACTCGAATAAGGCGTATTCGAATCCGAATAAGCCTTATTTGAACTCACGTAATGATCAACTTAGTATGTCTAACTACCGTAACGCACTCAAGGACCGAAATAGGCCAACTCTATTTTGTGATACCAAAATAAAGAAATTTGTGCTACCAACTCTAATAAGGCTCGGTACCCGCACATAAAAGGCCTGGTACCCGCACACAATCGCAGGGTACCCGTACACTTAGGCACGGTACCCGCACAGTAGTATACAGTTATTTTATATAGATAAATAATTATTTTATTTCATTTTCAGAATAATTGGTTAATGATTATCCCGATCATTTGATGTGACTGATACAATTATTTTTACGAGTTAACGTACAGACAACTACTGACTTGATTGATGTAACGTAAAGTACTGACATGATTGAATTAATTAAAATCATTTGACAGTTTGCACAAGGCACACAAGGCGCGGTACCCGCACACTCAGGCACGGTACCCGCACAGACTGCGCATGGTACCCGCACACTTAGGCACGGTACCCGCACGCAATGCGTACCAAACATTACAACATATCGAATTTCCATATAAATTACACCTGTACAAATCAACTCATAGGATTTAACCCCTCCTACCAAATTCTCCGACGGATGGCATTCTATTTTTTTGTGCTCTTCCACGTTTTGGGTCAATGAGTGGTGGTAACATATTAACAATTCCTTCAACGCGCTCGGTCACAGGCCATATGGTACCCTCGTACGCTGATTTCCATGTCTCCAAGCTGTAATACGCATGGACTAGCGAATATACCCCTACATTAGCGTGTCCACAAGCCGCAATGGCGTGCGCACACGGGATACGATCGATATCAAACATCTTACAACTACATGACTTCGTCTCGATATCGACCACCTCGTTGACTCCATGCCCGTATACATTATACCGTTGAATGCCAATTTCCGAGACGTGTAGATTTTGAGAATTTATGTAGTGAGACCGTAGGATTGACTCGACCTTCGGCGTAAATGACGTAACATTGGCTGTCATCGAAGCTTCGCAAGTTCGTCGATGCTTACTAAACCAACTAGTTGTCAAACGTTGTATCGAATCCAACAATCCTATGAGGGGAAGCTCTCTATCCGCGCGTAGAGCGGCATTTATCGATTCCGAGCCGTTTGTGGTCATGATGTTGTACCTCGTTCTCGGGCAATACGATCTCGTCCATTTTGCCTTCGTACCATCCTGAAGATACTTATGCACGTTTTCGTACCGTTCCTTTAGCGTTTCCAACAATCGATCGCAATCGCTCGTCTTGTAGGCGTACGCAATATTAAGGAATAACGCACACGCACCTTTCTCCTTCATACGGGTCTTTATATTTTGTTGAATATGCCACGCACAGAACCCGTGAAACGCATTTGGGAAAACTGCCGGTACGGCTGTCTTTATCCCGCCATGTCTGTCAGAAATTATGACGAGGTCATTTGAATCGGCCACGATCCGTTTCAATCTCGTTAAGAACCATGACCAAGATTCGGTAGATTCGGTGCTCGCAATACCCCATGCGATAGGATATTGGTGGTAATCGCCGTCTTGCGCCGTAGCAACAAGCATCACCCCTTTATATTTTCCCTTTAAAAAGGTGGCGTCGATAGAAATTACCTTACGCATGAAAGCAAATCCCGCTATGCATGCACCGTATGCCAAAAACAGATATTTAAATCTGTTTTCCTCGTCCATCTCCCAATCCGTGACACTTCCGGCGTTCATTTGCTTCACGGCCTCCAAATACGCCGGGATCAATGCGTAACAATCGTCCCCGTTACCGACCAACTCCTCCGTAGCGATATTCTTCCCCTTCCAAGCCTTGTAATAAGAAACATTCACCCCTCTATTTTGCATCATAGACATGATAGCCTTTGGCGCGGGAATGTCTTTAGGCCCGCTAAAATTGTCAAGAAGCATCCTAGACACAACCGATGAAGTTCCTTGACGATGACTTCGACGTCGATGAGACACGCCGCATGTGTGTGTGCCGCAATATGTCCGTACCGAGAAAAAAGGGGAATCTCTATCTTTTGCAGCTCGAAAGCGCCACGAACATTGCTCCATCGCACATCTTACTACATACAAAGTCTTGTTCGACTTTACTAATTTGCACTCGAACGACGCAGCCAACGCGATTTTAGATATTTCCTCGATAACTTCCGCCTTATCACGAAACTGCTGCCCAACGTGTAGGCTTGAACCGTCCGGAAATGCAAAAGTACCATCGGCAGCCTCTTCTACCGGGTTTCGATCTATATCGTCATTGTGATCACGGGCTACGAATTCCTCTTCCGACTCGTCAGTGTTTTCAATTGCCTCATCTTCATTTTCATTCGAATGCCAACCCGAGTAATCCCTACCCCCAGACGGTCCAGCGATATCTTCAAGACCCTCAAACGGTTCGATTTGCGCATTTTCATCGCAATCGGCTATGAGCCCGGTATTATTACTAGAAGAACCAGCAAATGCGTCCGACGGAGCCACAAGCGCACATTCCACCACCTCGACATGAATCACGGGTCTCGATTGAGGGCCACCAAAACCCAAGTACGCACGTAGAGCATAGTCGTTATCGATGTATATGGGCCTCGGATAACTATAGGGTACATTTGGCATATAGCTTAGTGTTAGCCTCGCATTGTCGTTGCGAAACGCTAACACGGATACAATTTGCTCCTTTACGTCTTCTAACGTGCATGCGTCCTCATCCACCAAAATTGAATGCCAGCTACAATTTGACGCAGGAGACCAAGTCGAGATATTGTCCTCGCCGATTAACCACCGACCGTCGAATTGAAATACAATGTTGGTAATTGTCATTTTGAACACCTGCAATATTATGCAATGTTACTGTTTAGAAAACGATTCTCGTCATATATCGTGCTTATATATGATCTTCAGCGCATGGATCCCGAACATGGGATCACGGTACCCGCACACAACGCAGGGGACCCGCGCACTGGCGCATGCTACCCGCACACTGGCGCAGGGTACCCTCACACAAGCGCATGGTACCCGCACACTGGGCGCATGGTACCCGCACACTGGCGCAGGGTACCCGCACACTGGCGCAGGGTACCCTCACACAAGCGCATGGTACCCGCACACTGGGCGCATGGTACCCGCACACTGGCGCAGGGTACCGCACACTGGTGCAGGGTACCCTCACACAAGCGCATGGTACCCGCACACTGGGCGTATGGTACCCGCACCTATATCTCACGGTACACGCACCTATATCGCATGGTACTCGCACGCAGGGGTCCCATGCACGAACAGTAGACCTCAGAATATGTATTTTCAGGTCCGATTTCTCGTAATAACCACTGAAACATCGCTACTCTGGCTAGTACACGTTATCTAATAAATAACCCATACATTTTAGGGGGTAATGGACTGGAAATTCACCATTTTCGACGTTAAAATTGCAGTTTTCATGTAACGAATGCTTACTGGTAAATATGCTGAAATGCTTGCTGTTTTCTTGGTTTGAAAAGTTGTTTTCCGGCACTAAACGAAGAGAACAGCTCGCGTCGCTTTAGGTTTGTGAGAGAGGTATGTGTTGTTACCCTTTGTTCTTTAAAATGGAGAAGATAATGCATTCATATCGATTGTATGGTTATGGTTAAAGAGGGAGATGGACCCATGTTCTGTTCAGTCAGTTATTGAAGCCATTTTTTCGTTTTTCTTTTTATTTTTTTATTTTAATGAGTTAAGTATGAGAATTAGTTAATATGGTTAACGTTTAAACAAAGTGAGGGCTATTGACAAAAAAAAAATCGTCAACGAGGCCATTTTTTTAAAATTGACCCAGTCAAGGGCCATTTTTTTAAAAGCCCCGCTATTCCGACGTTCAAAAGAATTAATAAATCAAGTACACGGCAATCAAGAAGTCAAAGTATGATGCTAACTCTTATATATCTAGAGATCGTCACTTACCAATCCCTGTGGATAGACATGCCCAAAACTAACCGGAATCGGCGGTTCCGACCCGCCAACCGCCGGTTCTGGTTGTTCCGGTTTAACCGGAACCGACCACCAACCGCAAACAGCGGCCGCGGGTGGCCGGTTCCACGCGGTTTGGGAATTTCCCAAACCGCAAACCGGCGGTTGTATAAAAAAAATAAAAATAGTCGTTTGAAAAAAAAAAAATTTTGAAAAAATTGAAAAATAGCCGTTAGGAAAAAAAAAATTGAACTAGCCGGGAACCGGCGGTTGCAACGGCTACTTAGCCCAAAAAATTATAAATACCCCCCACCCCTCTTAAAAAATCACAACTCAATTCTATCTCTTTCTCTCAATTATTCACTCTCAAAACGCGTAATTCTCAGCCTCGTTGTAGTCCACGAATTAAAAATAAACTAAATAAAATACTAGTCCGTCAATCCTAGCACCGCTTTACTACACTCATCAATCCCCACCCGGCTCTACTACACGGCGCTCCGAATTTTACTCGCTTCTTTTTTCGTAAGTTTACACATATTTTTATCGAACGTTTATTCTAATATTTTATTTTAGATATGGATAGCCGTCGTCGAGGATGGAGTTCGAGGTCAAGGGGGAAACAGATTGTTGGTAGTTCATCGCAAGATGACTACTACCAATATGACGACTCCCCCGAAATTATGCTCAACCTAAGTGACGGCCTCGGCTCGGACGTGGATGGAACGGCGAGCAACACGCAACGGGACCAACTGGAAGAAACTCCGACGCCGCCGACCGAGACCCAAACACGGGCCGCCGCCGCCGCCCTACGCTCGGATATTTTTGCGGTACACTTCAAGAAGGTACCGACCGAAAATAAAGATTTTTTTAAAGTTATATGTAATTATTGTGGTAAGGAGTACACTTTTAAGAAGGGGGGCGGATATGGCAATTTTACCGGCCATATCCGCTCAAAACATCCTACTAAGATATGAATTAGTCAAAGTCAAAGTCAAATGCACGGGGCTACAGGCACGGGTTCGTCCGCTACCGGACAAGGACCCAGTGCGAGTCCGACGTCTTTGTTCATGTACAATGAAGACGTCGCGCGCAAACAACTTGCAAAATTTGTTTGCGCGAAACATCTTCCTTTTCGGTTTGCCGACGATCCGATCTACGAAGAGTGGATCAGAAAGTCGTATAACCCCCAAGCGAAGAAAGTTTCACGTAGCATCCTTATGCGAGACATTAGGAAGACGGTACTCGCGTATAAACGCGAGTTAATAGATCAATTAGGAAATTTAGAGTGTAAAATGTCCATTGCCTCCGATATATGGAGCGATCACTGGCAAGATCATCATTACATGGGCGTTACATGCCATTGGATTGATGACTCTTGGCAAGTACAGAAACGCTTAATTGCGTATAGGGAATTTGACACAGCACACACAGCTCAAAACATCGCACTTAAGTTTAGGAGTATCTTATCGGAATATAGGATACTCGAGAAGATTTTCTCGGTATCCTTTGATAATGCTAGCGCTAATAACGCGAGCATTGAAGATTTGATTAAGTATTGTCGACCGTCATTTGGCGGTCGATTCTTTCATGTCCGGTGCTTCTGCCACATACTTAACCTATGTGTTCAGGACGCACTCACGCATCTAAAGGCACATGTTACGCCGATACGAACGGCAATTAGTTACATGATGTGCCACTCTTCTGTACTGAAGAAGTGGAAGCGTCAAATTAAAAGTTTGGGAATCACGCCCAAGAAGTTTGCCTATGTACCCAACAGGTGGAATTCCACCTACAAGATGTTAGATACGTCGTACGAATATCGCCACACCTTGAGCGATTTCTACGACGAAAACCCCAAATTCGGGGTAGCATTACATCCTACGATGTGGGACGGATGCAACGGCATATGTGAAATACTTCAAGTATTTCACGATGCCACGAAGGAGATGTCGGGAACATATTACCCGACATCAATCTTAGCATTAGATCATTGCGTTAAAGTCGCATGCATTCTAAACGCTTTTGTCAATGACGAGATTGCGGGTCCGGCCGTTTTAGCCATGAAGGCTAAATGGCTGAAATACTTTTGGGAACTACCCGATATCTTCATCATTGTGAAGATATTAGACCCCAGAATACGCGTAGAGGGGACAGATAATTTTCTGGCACTATACTACCAGTCCATTGCGGCTGATTCTAGTGTTACCCCGATAACTACAATATTCAAGTTAGGAATACAGGGTATGACGCTCTAAAGGCAGTCTTTAGAGCGTATAAGACCGATATTGGCCAAGACCCAACTCGATCGAGTTCGGGTCAATCCACTAGTAGTAGTAGTGCTAGCGGTAGTGATCGCTTAGCCTCCTACTACAACCTCCTCAACACGAGCAAACGCCAAAGGTCGACGAACCCGTTCATAGAGTTAGATAACTACTTGTCGACCACTTTTGAGTTCGCCGAGGATGAAGATCAGTTCAACGTCCTCCGATGGTGGTCGAAGATATCGCCAACGTATCCAACGTTGGCGAAGATCGCTAGGGAAATCTTTGCCATACCAATTTCAACCGTCGCGGTTGAACAAGCTTTTAGCATGGGCGGCTTAACTTTAAGTGAAAGACGTTCGAGGTTGACGGTAGAAAACGTCGAATACCAATGCCTTCTCGATGATTGGACGAGAGCATAACATCGGACACAAGATGCCACGAATACCGATTCGGACGACGGCGTATTCGACGACACCACCGGCACCGAGACTAATGGTGGCGGCAATGGCGGCGGCGACTAAGAGTAGGGAGCATAGAGAATCTCCGAAAATGGCGAAAGATTCAAGCCCGAAAAAGATAAGTCCTTAATACTAATCTCATTGTATTAATTTTTTTATTTTATATTTTTAAATAATTACTTACACATACAATCTTATTTTTCAGCCAACGTCTCCAAGAAATCGCTCGCGTGACGACATCCAAGCCAACGACAAAGTCCGAAAAAGATAAGTCCTTAATACTAATTTCATTTCATTTTTTAATGGCGATTGTACAAAAAAATATTATCTAACTCACTTCTATTATATATTTTTTTTTCAGAAACCGATTATCGACTGGCGTTGGCAAATGGCGATTGCGATTCAAGTATTCAACGAACAACGAATAAATTTCTTTTTTCTTACTTTGTATTTTCGACTTTGTAAATTTTAATTGTAAATGTAACTTCATTTTTGTAATGAAATTAATTTATGATGATTAATATTTTAAAATCGAAACCCTTGTCATATACTGAAAAAACATAATTGTGTCCCGAAAAGTCGAAAACTATCGAAATATACACTATAAATTAAAAAAAAAAATTAAAAAATTAAAAAAATTAAAAAATAAATAAATAAATAAATAAAAATTAAAAACCCGGCGGTTGGTAACCGCCGGATATACTTTGACCGGCGGTCGGTTGGTCAACCGGCAACCGGAGACGGCCAACCGGCAACCGCCGGTTAACCGAAACCGGCGGTTGGGCAAGTCTCTACCTGTGGACAATACTGTTATATTATGCACCTGCAAATTTTATTATTTTCATGAGAGTCCCGTGATTTCTAATTACTAGATACTAATTATTCTTAATAGTATCGTTATTGCTTACTCCTCACACAAAAAAGGTGCGGATGAACTGAAAATTACTTATATATCATTCCCTTCACTTCACTTAATGCACTGCGGACTCTTTGAGTTAATTTGAAGCAATGCTGGAAACAATGAACTCGATTATTAGTGTCTATTCCTCGGTATTAACACAACCACAAGTTCATAATGCTAACGAGTTATTTCTATCACTATTACAATAATAATGATATTACTAGAGCAATTATTTAGCACTAGTATCAAATAAACTCAACTCTGATTAGAGTCCACCTACTCGCTGACGAAGCTTGTAATAACCTATGCTTGCTCAAAAAGGCCTTGTTGTAGCCGTCTTTTTCCATAATTTTAGCTTTGGAAATATCTCCGCTCCATCTTTTTGCAAGTAGAATGAATGTACAATACTAGTGATTGATGAAAAATTAAAGTCCATGCATTTGAAAGTTCTCAATTTACCGTCATGTGGATGTAAGTATGTTTTATGAATCCCAGCAGACACAAGTAGTGGGTTATAGGGAGTGGCAGTTGTAAAATTCGTCACTAGGCCTATGCACACGGGCGAACATGAGAGAGTTGACTTCAGAAGAGTGAATGAGATTCTTTCCTAAAACTAAATGGTGATAGGAGGAGTGACCCATCAAGCTTATATGCTAGTCAATCTCTCGAAAATTATTCAATGTGGGACGCATGTGTGTTATATCCTTAACAACAGTGACTTCATGCGATTGAATTCGAAAAATCCGTAATTGGGCAATATAAGCCATATTCAAGGAATCAACATTGTTAACTCAGAATTTCAACAGGAGATTGGAACTCATAAGAAAATTCAGATGTAACTCTTAACTCTCTCTCCTTAGGTTCCATTTCTAGCAGGTCGTTTGACCACCCTTAGATGTTATGCTGCCTCACTCCAGTGATTCATAATCTAGATGACCAACAAGCCCCTAATACAAACATCTTTTTGCTCTCAAATTGACAAAATTATAATATTAGGTCACTGGATATATCTGCCTTTATTTTTGAATCAATATGTTTGATAATTGCAAAATAAGTCAATAACTTTGTATGTTTTAAGGAAATTGGGTCACTAGTCAATTTATCGGCAAAAATTGCGGGAAATCCGATGTGGTCGATGACATGTCAGCAGTCACACGTAAGCGACAACATCGGATTTCCGACGATTTGTCGGAAATACAAAATTAATACTAATTTTACAATTATCAAACATAATGTCCCAAAAACGAAAACTGATATAGTTAGTGGCCCAAAAATAATGTTATAGTTTGAGCCACGTTGGAAAATTTAATATATATATATATATATATATATATATGAACAATTAAAAAAACACATATAAAATTAAATGTATTTACTATTTCAATTTAACTATTTTCAAATTTACAAAAATAAAAATATATTTCTAAATATCGAAAAGTATAAGATATGAATATCGTTTTGATCGTCATGAAACAAAGAATAAAATAGATATATTTTTTATTTTTTAACATATAAATCACATAAAACATCGATGCTTTTATGATTTAGTGAAATATGTAATTAAAATAATAGAAAAAAATAAAAAAATAAAATAAATTGAGAGGGACATTTGGCGCTCCCGGTAAACATCACATCTATTAAGTGCGACGACACTTCCATTATTAGCGACATCGTTTGTAATACCAATGTTTTGCTTGATTTGGTTAATAGTTTGAAAAGTAACCTATTTTATTAATAGATTAATAAAAAAAGTAATGCTTTATTAAAAAGGCCGTTATCTACTTTCGCTTATTGGGGGCATAGGTTTTCAATTGGTGCGAGTGTGGAGAAGGGGATTAACCCTAGAGATGTCAACCAGATGAATTTGGGGCGGGAATATACTCCCCATCCCCGGCGTTGCATTTTCGGGGAATCCCCTTCCCCGCTGAGTAAACGACGAAAAAATCGTCCTCATTACCGACCCTACTCCTTTTTATAAAAATATATTTTTAGTACGAAAGGAATGTCATTACCACTTGTCAAAAAGTTGTGGGTACATCATATACCATTTTTACCACATAATACATTGGATAATCAGTCAATAACATACCATACCAATTTAAAAACATCGATACTCAACACTTTTGTAATCCTGCAAAAAGTCCCGAGATCAATTTGTTGTCTCTATCCGAATGAATCATTCCATAGCAGCTGACGAGTCTCCAGTTCACCTCCTATTAGATTTTTTGGGCCGTCTCATACATGCGCAGCGGCGAGGCATATGGACGGGGAATCCTACCCGCCTAATTAACCCTGTTGCAAATCCTATACAACATTATCTAACTCTCACAAATTTCCTTCTAAAAGTCTTGAAAAATGATAGATATAGATTCTTCTTAATGGTAACGTGCAAAATGATACAATATAATGCGTCCATGATCATAGAATCTATAAGCAGCCCGTTAATGACGATTTATCTTTAGACGATAGAATTTTTTTTTGAGCTATTTGGTAGATTTTTTGTTTTTGTTTTTCAATGAAGCTAGCAAACATATCTGTGATTGCAAGTGAAGTATAAAATAGGCCTAGGACATGGGTTGAATCAGGCAAATATTTGCTGCTTCTATTCAAAATCGTTTCTTTTAGGGTGTGTTTGGTTGGGGGTGTTAGGAGGGATTAGGAGGGTTAGGATTAGCTAAAGGGGGGTTTGGTTAGAGGGTTTATTTAAAGGGAAGGTTTAATTAATACCCTTTTAATATCCCCTATAAGGTATTATTTAAAGCAACTTCCACCCCTCCCTTTAGCTAATCCCACACATTTTGGACAAAATTATCTATTTACTTTAAATTTTATTAGTTTATTTTATTCTTTTTTTATAAATTTTCTCCCTCCCCCCCTCTCTCTCTCACGTCTTCCCCCGTGTCTCTCCCTTCTCTCTCTCTCTCTCCCTCTCTCTCTCTCTCTCCCTTTCCCCCCTCTCTC
Source organism: Linderniella brevidens (assembly GCA_004919715.1). Lineage (NCBI taxonomy): Eukaryota > Viridiplantae > Streptophyta > Magnoliopsida > Lamiales > Linderniaceae > Linderniella > Linderniella brevidens. The sequence goes on from SWDC01000148.1 coordinate 10,041,734, forward strand.
TCTCGTCTTCCCCGTGTCTCTCCCTTCTCTCTCCTCTCCTCTCTCTCTCTCCCTCTCCCCCCTCTCTCTCTCTCTCCCTCTCCCCCCCTCTCTCTCTCTCTCTCTCTCTCCTCTCCCCCCCCTCTCTCTCTCTTTCTTCCTCTTTCTTTTTCTTCTCTCTCCTAATACCGTATTTTTTAAGTGACGGGGCAAAATTGTAATTTTGTTTATTTAAACCTAATACCATCTAAATCCATCTACCAAACATATTGGACATCATTACTTAATCCCATCAACCAAACATCCAAAAAAAACTAATACCCCCCATTAAATAAATCCAACTTAAACTAATACCATCTAAACTCATCCCTCCAACCAAACGGACTCTAAGAGCATTGGCCTTGTCGTAACTACCCACGGTATCTCAAATTTATTTGATTTAATCTCTCATATTTTTTATTTGAGCATAACTTCTTTTCTCAAAAATAAAAATTGAATGAAGATAATTATTAAGAAAATTAAACAGCTCACATTCACAAAAGCACGTTCATAACATCCGAAATTAATTTTGATGAAAAAGCACCCACTCCCCACTAACACACGTTCTTACAATAGAGTTTCAGAACATAAAAATAAATGGTTTGTTCTACCCTACTCATTGGGTATAACCATGTGGATTAAGATTGTGACATGTGTACATCTTTCCCCGTCTAAGGGTGTTAATCACTCTAATACTTTTTAGACGGATGTCATAATCTCAACCCACTTGGGTTATACCCAATTGATTAAGATCGCATCAACCTAAATAACTTTGTGATTGTTGTTACATTCCAATTTCGTGAGCTAAAATCGTCTCAATTAACGATGAAATGGGTCTGCAACTTTCTATTGATTTAACATAAAAAATAATAAAAATTTTAAAAAATTAATAATTGATAAAATAACTACAGTTGATAATTATCACTTCTACACGAGGGCAATTAACTCCCATGTTCTACAAAGAAAAACTGCTTTGCCTTATTGTTGTTAGATCGTCTCTAACTGAAAAATACATTCTCAAACTCAAATTGCAATAATTATTCTCCAACCCAAAAATTCATTTTCAAACTCAAAAGAATATTCCTAAGATACTCTATTTCACACAAACTTTTACACAATTCAATGATCTCTGATAAAAAGGATAAAAAAACATATACTTTTGTACGTATGTATTTCTTGAATAATTCATGTTTTACAATGATAACTCATATATAAAGAATGGCTCAGAGAGTCGTTACTACAATCAAGGAAATCAATTAACTTATTGTCTTTCCTTATCCATCTGATATGGATTGATGAGAAAATAACTTCCTTGGTTGAGGTTTTCTGAATTTGGAAATGTCAATACTTTCCTTTCTTCCTTATTTTCAACACCCCCCTCAAGCAGTGACGGACGCAGTATCTTATGGTCGGGGGGGCTCCAAAAAATATTTTTCCGTATACATGATAAGAAAAGTTATCTTCATATAGAAAATGTGCAATGCATTTCAAAATCATGTTCACTAAAAAGACATATTGTAATATTATTTATAGGGATTAACTTAGACTATCGACAATAACTAAAACGGTGGTAACGAACGGTTACGTGGTAATTGAACTCTACGTTTTGCCATCAGCTGAAATTCTTGCAATATAGCTTCAGTGTCAAGCTTTACGAATATTTCTTTCTCAATGTAGCACATTAGACAATCTTGAAGAAACTCATCTCCCATCTTGTTACGCAAATCCGTCTTGATAATTTTCATCGCTGAGAACGATCTTTCGACACTTGCGGTTGCAACTGGTAAAACCAAAGCTAGCTTAACAAGCTTGTATACCATCGGAAAAGCATAATGGCACTTCATCTCAATCATCTTCTTTGAAAGATCTCGAATGTCATTGAGTTTAGAGAAAACGGAGTTCGATCGCATGTACGATATATACGACCGAAGTTGATGTTTTAATCCCGATATATCGTTGCAAGAAAAATCTTCTGAATAGAACTCGGCAAGACGAAGTAAGCACTCTTGATCAAAATTGGAAAATGAATTTTGAGGATTGAGACAAGCTATACACGTGAGCAACTCCGTATTTGATTCAGTAAAGCGATTGTTCATCTCTTGAGAAATTATATCAACCACATGTCATTTAAAATATATATTAATAAACATATAGTATATAATTAATAGCTGAATATTATTACTTTAGAATAATAAACTACCTGTAGATAAATGTCAACCCGATAATAATGGAAGTATGTCTTTCATTGGCCATCAACAGTCTTTCTAGCTCTTCCTGACATAGTTATCCATATTAGGCATTTCGATCTCATTTGTTGAACAAAATTCAGTGACTTCCCTTAACAAATCATCCCATCCGTCATTCCTAAATCTCTTTAAATCTTCTTTCGACGTCTTAATCAGCTCAATAGCAGTGGCAATATTCTGAGTCTTCTGTTGTAGGACTTGCGATAATGGATTCATTATTCCCAAGATATGTTCCATCAAATGACAAATGAACACAAACTCAAAGCTTTCCATTTTATCAAGTAAACTTGCAGCTTGACCTCGACTTTTTCCGTCAAGTCCGTCATCCATTACAATTGCAAGTACTTCTTTCACCGGATTCCATAGGGAAAAAAGTCGCGTGACTGTCTTAAAGTAAGAACGCCAACGAGTATCACTAGCTCTAGCTAAGCTTGCTTCTTGATTCTTTCCCTTTCTTGTCTGAATTTCACCACTTTCTATTTTTTTCAAATTATCATCATATTGTTTTTGTCGAAAGACGTCCTTTCTCTTACACGAAGCTCCCACAACATTCACAATTATAGAGAGATATTCCAAAAATCCACAAACCATTACATGATTTGTCGCAGTGCCGACAACAACCAACTGAAGTTGATGAGCAAAACAATGAATATAATATGCGTGTTTATTTTCTTTTAGAATAAGAGCTTTTAGTCCATTAAACTCCCCACGCATATTTGAAGCCCCGTCATAACCCTGACCTCTAAGGCGTGAAAGTGATAATCCTTTCTTTGCGAAGAAATTATCAATCCCGTATTTCAAAGTTTGTGCTGAAGTGTCACTAACATGAACTATGCCAAGAAATCGCTCGACAACTTCTCCGTCATCATTCACAAATCTAATAACAATAGACATTTGCTCTTTCACTGAACAATCTCGCGTCTCATCAACCAAAATTGAAAAGAACTTGTCACTGATCTCTTTAAGAATGACTTTTTCAACCTCTGATGCACAAGCATTAACAATTTGTCTTTGGATATATGGGGAAGTCAACCGATTATTTGCAGGAGCATTTGAAATGAGCTTATTTATTTCTTCATTTCGTACACAGTACCATCTCATAAGTTCGAGAAAATTACTTCGATTCAATGATTGTGTCGACTCATCATTTCCTCGGAAAGCCAAACCCTGCCGTAGAAGAAACTGGATCACATCCACAATAAAAGTCAGCATGATGTGATAAGCAACCTCCTCATCGTTGCTCTTTTTCATCATCACATAATCAATATTATGTCTTTGATCTTTATAGCCACAATATTGAATTCTAGCATAATTATGGCAGCTAGTTTCGCACCCTTCGTGATCAATAAACTTTTCTCCAGCTTTTTTCCAATTTCTAAACCCAGTTACGGTGAAAGCATCGTCTCTATGCTTTTGACTTTTGGCAAATAAATAGCACCAAAAACAAAATGCAGCATCTTTAGATACACTATATTCTAACCACTTATATTTCTCAAACCATGTCTTCTGAAACTTTCTCCAAACTCCACTAAAATTACTTGCTGGAAAAATATGCTCATTTGGTTGACAAGGACCTTTTGCTAGATATCGTCTTCTTAATTCATCTCTAATTTCTACGTGATAGCTATTTATCGACTTACGAAAAGCTGGATCACCGACAATATAATTGTCCAACAATTCTACATCGGTTCGACTTCTCTTACTGTTTTGATTCTGATTAGAGTAGGGAGCACTGGACGGAGAGCTATCATTAATCGGTCCGGGAACCTTTGGTGTTCTAACAACCCATTTATCCATATTGCTTCCTATACACGATAAAAATCCCGATAAATTTCGATGCTTCAAAAAGTTATAACGAATAATCAATATTTTTATATAGAAAATATTAAATAAACAATACATGATTGCGTGATTCCCACGTGTGGTGATGTGGCGTATGGACTGATAAATAGGAAGAAGATGCCGAGGGTTTTATTATTCGATGTATGAGAAGATTTGAATTTTCTTTTTAAAATCACTCAGCGACTGTTTACTTCGGAATGAGGATGAATTTTTTTAATTAAATATTGTTAGTGGACCTTTTTTTAATGCCAATGGACGGTTGCAAAATGTTAAATAAAAACTAAACTTAATTTAATATCTTTTATTATTGGGCCTTTGAAGCATTTTATAAACATTAAAAAGCAGCCCAAACCAAAAATGCATCGTCGTCTTCCTCCATTGAAGAATTGCAGAAAACCTAGAACTCTCCCCATGGCAGAAATCGAAACCTCGGGGGGTCAAATGAGAACCTCCATGACAAAATCCGATGGCTCGGGGGGGCAATTGACCCCCCGAGCCCCCCTTGCATCGTCCCTGCCCTCAAGTTGGGTCCAAATAAGTTAATAAGGGCCAACTTGCTAGAGATATCCTCGAAGCTTCGCGGGCTTAGAGATTTTGTGAATATATCCGCTAGTTATTTTTCGCTCTTGACATTGGGTGTCTCTATGATTCCTTCTTGAACTTTCTGTCTAATGAAATAACAATAAACTTAGATGTGTTTTGTTCTTTCATGAAAGACTGGATTCATGACAATGTGTCCGACAGCCTGATTGTCACAAAATAACTGCATTGGTCTCTTATGGTCGATATGCAAGTCGGTCAATATTTGTTTGATCCATACTAGCTCGTTTGATGCTGATGTCATGACACGATATTCCGCTTCTGCACTTGATCTAGCAACTAGTCTCTGTTTTTTGCTCGTCCAAGTAACGAGATTCCCACCTACAAATATGCAGTAGCCAGTCGTTGATCTGCGGTCAAAGCTACCTGCCCAGTCTGGGTCTGCATAGCCTGAGATCTCGAGTGAAAAATTCTTCGTCATCCATATTACTTGACTAGGCGTCCCATTCAAATATCACAGGATTCAATCAATTGCTTCGAGATGCGTCAATCTGGGAGCCTGCATAAACTGACTGACAACACTCACAGCATATGATATGTCAGACCGAATAACAGTGAGATATATGAGTTTTCCAACCAGTCGTTGTTCCTATCTGGTTGTCCATCTTCATGATTCAGTTTTTTATTAATTTCCATAGGTGTATTTATTGGTTTTGTTGCAAGTTTTCCGGTTTCTTTAAGAAGATTTAATGTGTAATTTATTTGGGAAAGAAATAGTCCCTTTTTGGAGTGAGCTATTTCAATTCCAAGGAAATATTTAAGTACTCCTAAATCTTTTATATCAAATTGTTGTTTCAAGTAATTTTTTACTTTCTCAATTTCTTCGTTATCGTTTCCTGTGATTATGATGTCGTCGACAAATATCAGGATTACAGTTATGTTTTGATTTTCTTTTTTAACAATTAGGGATGAATCTGTGAACTTTTGTAAAGTCGTCTTTTAATAATGCATGAGTTAATTTTGCGTACCAGACTCTTGGTGATTGTTTGAGTCCGTAGATTGATTTGTTTAATTTGCACGCTAATTTTTTATTTGTTTCGAGTCGATGGCCTTGAGGTAATTTCATGTATATTTCTTCCTCCAAATGCATTTTTTACATCCATGTGAGTTAAGTTCCAATTGTAGTTTGTCGCTATTGATAGAAGAATTCAAATTGTGTTCATTTTTGCTACTGATGCAAAGGTCTCTTGGTAATCAATACCATATGTCTGCGTAAAACCTCTAGCCACCAGTCTTGCTTTGTATCATTCCACAAATCCATCACTGTTATATTTGATTTTGTATACACATTTGCATCCAACGGATTTTTTATTTTGTGGTAGTTGGACAATGTCCCATGTATGATTTTTTTCTAATGCTTTTAATTCTTCTGACATAGTTTTCCGCCATGTATGCTGATTTTTTGTTTCTTGAAAATTGAAGGGTTCTTGTTCTTCATATATTTTACTCAGATATGTTAAAATTTGGGGTGAAATTTTGTTATAACATATGTAATCTTGTATTGGATATAATACTTGGTTAGTTACAAAATCTCTTAGACTTGGAGGTGGTCTAAGTTGTCTTGTAGATCTCCAGAGTATCTGTGAATCATTCGTATCTCCCCCTGAAGCGGATTCTGTAGCCTCAGAAGTCAGGCTTTCGTGTGTTGGTGGATCGGTTGTAGGATAACCTTTTTCTTGGTTTATGGATGTTAAATCTGGAAGAGGCATATTATGTGGTACTTTAACTTCAATTCCTGAATTATTGGAGAAATACGGTTCGTATTCTAAAAATATGACGTTTCGAGATATATATAGTTTTTTATTAATATGATCATAGCATTAATAATCCTTTTTTGTGGAGGAATATCCCAAAAATATTGTTGTAATTGAATTTTGATCTAATTTATCTTTTTGTGGAATATGTGCAAAGCTTTTGCACCGAATATTCGAAGGTGATTTGAACTTTTTTCATTATTTTTAAGAATAGACAAAGGGCTTTTATTGTTAATATTGGGTGTTTGTAATCTATTAATCAAGTAAGTCGCAGTAAGTACTGCGTCTGACCAAAAGATTTTTGGAACATTATTTTGAAACAGAAGTGCTCTCGTTGTTTCGAGTAAGTGTCGATTTTTCTTTCGGATACACTATTTTGTTTTGGTGTATTGATACACGTGGTTTGATGCAAAATTCCATTTTTTGAAAACATTTCTGACAATTTTTTGTTAACATATTCCGTGCCATTATCAGATCGAAAAGTTTTTATTTTGGTGTTGTATTGGTTTGCAATCATATTGAGGAATTCTTGAAAACAATTAAAAACCTCGAATTTTTGTTCGAGTAAGTATAACCATGTCCATCTGCTAAAATCATCAATAAATGTAACAAAGTATTTAGAATAGTTATAAGATTGTACTGGTGCAGGACCCCAAACATCAGAATGCACTAAATCAAATATTTTTTTCAGATTTATTCAAAGATAATTGAAAAGATAACCTGTTTTGCTTCGCAAACTTACAGGTTTCACAATGGCTTGAATCAAAAAAATTTAGAGGAAAAATTTTATTAAGAACTTTATCAGACGGATGTCCAAATCTTTTATGTAGAATATGGTCACCATTATTGGAAATTTGAAGAGCGTTGTAAGATCTTTTGATTATATATAGCCCAAATTCTAAGTGTGCTTCACCGATAGTATTAAGAGAATCTGAGTCTTGAAATATTATTTATTATGTGAGAATATTATGTTGCAATTTAAGTCTTTGATTAATTTATTATCTGATAAGCGGTTACTAGTTAAGTTTGGGATGTATAAGACGTTTGTTAATCTTTTCGAAAAAATTTTAGATATCGCTATTCCATGAATTGGGGTTTTGTTCTTGTTTGCTACGGTAACATATTTTTTGGGGTAACATGGTTCAAGATCAACAATATTATTTATGTTACTAGTTTTTTACCCGTGCAATGCACGGGTTTTAACTATGTATAACTTAGTATTAGTTAATATGAAAATTAAATTATCTTAGAAAATAATATTATTTTATAATTATGATTGATTTTACGTGATATTGGCCGTCGAATTCGGGTTGATAACTTTCTTCTTCGAGCATGATAATAAGATGATGAAAATATATTTAATGAAGAAACCTAACATTTGAATCTTGCACAAAATAAACCATTGAACATTCTGACAACAACATATCATGGAACCGAGCAAGTACAATAGGTAAAAAAGGTATTAGATCAACTACTTCCCAATATTACAATATTCATATTTTGAAAAACATGATACAATGCAATGATGTAAAGAATATGTAAGTAAAAAGTCATTCTTTTGAGTGATGCTGCTATTTATCCAACTCCACGCCAATACCAGGAGGTCTCTTGAACATTATTTCTGATGTAAGCTTGAAATTCATCGTGTCTTCGTTCTGACCGTAAGATGAGGACTTGCCTGTTAACAATTAGGAGCATCTGGGTTATTTTCCAACTCTTTGAAAAATGATTAAGTAGAATAAGTTTTGATGAAAAGATTAGCATTCTTAACATTACCTAGGTAACTATTGAATGGAAATGTGTTTCTTCGACTTTTTCGAAGGGTGTCTTCCCTAGCCCGATAAGTACAACACCGAATGTATACACATCGAATTTTTCCGTAAGATTACCTGATAGATTTTTCCTCACATAATTCATAACCATATGCAATGTTTTTCCTTTGTGCTCGCTTGTAAGAACGAATGAGGGATTAGTACATACCGTCCAGCAAGTATTATGATGCTATGTAACCTAGGTTTCTCAAATGTGTAATGTCGGTAGTCTTCTTTGAGAATCCTTCGATGATCGCCAAAACCAGCAAAATTTTCGAATATTATCCGATGAACAAAAACCACGTCTGCAAAACGATGAAATGAAAGCAATTCTAGAAGATGTTTATGTAAGGTTTTATTATATCAACTATTGATCGATCTAAGCATGAATTCTAGATATTCAAATGAGAAATCTTACGAATTACATTCGGTCGAATATCGGCTTTGAAGATCTTGAGAGAGAGTTTTTCGATTGCTTTTCTCTCTATTAGAATGTAAATTCAATGCTTGTGATTTTTTCGAAATGAACTTGTGTATTGATTTCGATAGTGTACCTTGTATTTGTACCTATTTAATTGGTATATTTGCTATTTAGTCTTACACTATCAAAAGTATGAATTACGCCCCTAATTACAAGGATAACAAAATAACAAAGGACAATTCTAATATCTCTTCAGTTTACCTTGGCACTGAAGGAGATCTATGTCGATCACGGGAGGATAACAGTGTTCATGTAGGTACTATAGGCCTCTTTTCACTGAAGGGAAAATGAAGTTCAAATCGGGAAAAGCATCGCTATTATCAAATTCGAAATATATTAACGAAGTAACTTGAAACATGTAGAGCAATTTTCATTCTGAGCAGCATCGATCCATGAGAAGGTCATATGAATAAAGCATAAGAAAGGAAGGTCATATGAAAAAAGCATAAGGAAGTTCATAATGAGATATTGCCTGTTACATGGAGATATCGGAAACAGAGCACTGAATATGCATAATACCATGCAAATGGGATTAAAGGCTACCGTAATCCATCATCTCGTACATAAAGAAGCGTTCTTCACCGTGGACGTAATATATGAGAAGAGAAACTATGTTCTGATGATGAAATGATGATCAGGAATCTGCGGGGCACCTCGAATTTTCTTTCAGATTATTTCCCTTCATCAAATGAGATGAGTGGAAGGTGTTATTGAGCAGAGCCTAGATTAGGATATATATTAGGATTCAATGACCTGGAAAAAATGCACGAATAGTTCAAACCACCGGTGCTCGAAAGCACTGAAAAGTGTATAATAGCTCATCATTTGACTGGAGATGCAAGTAGAAAGAGATGAAACTTACTTAGATATTCCTAGGCTAGAACCATAACCTGTCCACCAGATTACACTTGATGGAGCATATGTCAAAACAGATAGACCACCATTGTCCTATCCTCTATACAATCCATGAATTCCGTCGGACTTCAGAACTTAGCAGACAACATGCAGACCACGATTGTAGGCAGCATCTCCTGAATATCCTTGCACCATTAATCTTTGACTAACCTTTTTTAAAATAATATTAAAAAACAGTAAGCAATGCATTAGCAAGAAGTGTAAAAAAACTCCTCAAGTGGGCTGAAACACGACAGTGAACGGGACACATCACACCATTATAATCGCCCATTAGAGAAATTTAATCGTCGAAATCAAATAGACCGCCTTGAAGAAGGTAACTCTAACTTCTAGCACCAGAAATCAAATCAAACCACCATACTTCCCCAGCCCCGCTCAAATACAAAGTTCAAAACAAAATTTGGGGACAAGCAAAAATGCAATTCAATATTTGCGCTAAATCAACAATATTAACAAAGTCCAAATCAACTACATCATAGCCGTAAACAAAGCCAAGGCACAGCGGCCATGGCCTACCAAAGCATATACCACATAACCTCAAATCAAATCGAATCTCAGAATCTCTAATAACAATCGATAATATGGTCATTTTTGGTTGAAGTTCAATGTTCCAAAAAAGTTAATATATAGAAAACGATACCGAAGCTCCGGATTCAATAGATTGATTGGCTAAATTAACAATATGCTCGAAGTGGAAATTAGTGATCACCAAAAACAGTTTGTAAATAAATATATATATATATATATATATATATATATACAAACACCACACCTCTTGCTGGAAGATTCAGGAATCAGGATGAATCGAAACTTCAAACCCCCAAAGCATGCGTTATATATAAGATTTTAGTCAATAAGTATATAAAAAATAATTAGTAAGAAAAAGGTAAATAAAAAGAAATAATTACCAGTGTGGACTTGAGAGGCTCTTGGTGTCGTATGACCTCGTAGAAATCCTCCCCCAATTTATAAAACAGGGTGAGGGCATATTCCCCACCCTTCAATCCGCCGTCAAACCTCCGGCAACGGCTGCGTGTGTCGTCTACATTCCTCTTGTGTCGGCTGATGAGATTGAGGTGTCCTGTACATGGGAAGATAATCTCATTAGCGAGAATCAAGAACATCAAATCATTTAATTCCAAGAAAACAAAGCTATTGATAAGTTGAAAAGAAGAACGAACATGGACGATTGCACTTTCATGTTATGCCAATTTCTCTTGGTTAGTTCTTCCACCAATATATCAAGAACTATGCTCCCATCATTTTTCACTACATTGAAAAGTTTCAATCAAGATAATGAGGGGATGTTTATGATGCTACAGAAAATCATGATCTCGATTACCTGATGTTGATCACGTCAATCTCATAAAGAGTCGCAGTGTACGACCACTTTCCTCTTCTGCAGATCCCCCTCGGAACACTGCACGAACTTGGTGTGCGGGCACATTGCTTCCGAGCTTGGTGAGTTTGCTGGAAGCATGGGCACCCCACGTCGCCGAGCTGCACCTTTTCCTTGCTAAAAAGCCTCGATCATCTTAGCATGCCTGTGTACATAATCGAAAAAGACTATATTGTGCTTGGGTGAGAATCAGTTAAGGATGGTATAAACTAAAAAAAGCTAATAGTCCTAACAAATAGAAAACAAATTTTAATCTACTGAAGAAAAAATTGCAGATATAAAATTGATTTTTTGAATTCAATTAAGAGTTCAAAGAAAGTCCAGAGCCCTTACCTTCAATCACACCGTCTCTTTCTTAATTCTAACCCCAATAGCCTTTCTAAACGCCCGAGTCAAAGACTCGATTTTAAAAATACCCATATCGAAAATTCGCCGTCCATTCCTAATTTCATTCTTACAAACCTTATCAGTCAATGGATCGCGTTCCTCGCCCGCCCAACCGGTTAATCCTTGAACCTGAAACAATTAGATTCATCGAACCATCTGGCAACGTCCAAACAAATATATATATATATATATATATATAATATAATATAATTATGGGAAAATCCCACAAATTTCTAGCAAAAAAGAAACGTAGGAATCGAAATGAACGTGTGGACTGTGGGTGATTCTTCCTCCATGGCTTTCGTTCTTCAGCAAGAAGCCAACGTGCAGTTCCCTCCGACATCCATTTTCTCAAATTTTTTTCTGATTGGTACTTTGGAAGATCACGCTGAAATGAAATTTAATATTCCCCCAACAAAAGTGAAATTTAAACGTCTTTTGAGGAGTCACGTCCCGGTCACAATATGACAAATTGAACGTGGGATGTTTTTCTTTATATCGTGGGAAGAGTAAATTACCGATTGTGGGTGGTTTATGTGTAATTATTTATTATTTTATTAAGTAAAATATTTAACTGAAACGTGTGAGATATTTGGAAGTTTTATATTATTATTTATTTTTTAATTCATTTGAAAAAAATAGCATACCATGGACACATTCAATTATAGAGAATCCAGATTTCTATTTATATAGGATTTGTTATATGATCGATGGCTCCCAAGTCAATTATCCAATCATCATTATACACATATCAAACGCAGCGCAATTGTTGGAAGGGGTAAACCTGAATTATGTTTACATGATTGGTTCATAAATTCTAAAAAGCAACGAATCAGTCTATTAATCTGGTCTGGACTTGATCCGAGATGGCTGTTGGGCCTGAGGAGCTTAGGGCCTAGGGGTTCGATTTCTTGTTTGGCCCTTATGACGTTTTTGTTAGTTGGTCCACTATCGATCCATTTCAAACCCTTGGTGTGCTCTTCTATCTCCACATTGACGAATCCCTTTTTCATCCCTCCTCTCATTTCTCGGCCCTCTTCTTGCCGTTGTACGTCATTGCCTCTTTTTCTACCACTGCACGACCGGTTAGGTCGTAGGCGAGGATAGAGGAACTAACACTCACTTCGTTCGTGGTCCTCTTTCTTGCAATTCTCGCACTTCCTCTTTTTTTCCTCGGTCCGATAATTAGGGATCCGAGAATTTGATGTCACAGCATTGTATTTCTGTCGACACGCGGTTTATGGGGTTCATGGCGCTTCGTCGTGACTCCTCATGTTCCAAGGTGGCAGCAATCTGGCTTCGTGCCTGCTCAAAAATGGGGTAGATCTTGGTTAGTAATCGAAAGGCACGCTTCTGTTCTCTGAGTTCTGTTAGTATTGCAACGTCTATGAATTGGTATGATTGGTTTAGATTTTTGTTTTTCTCGGCCATTGTAGGCTCAGCCATGGAAGGCTTTTGATTTTGAGTATGCTTATATCGAAGGTGCTTATATCGATCGATACCATGATAAAAAGGATAAAAAAACTTACTTTTGTACGTATGTATTTCTTGAATAATTCATGTTTTACAATGATAACTCATATTTATATAAAGAATGGCTCATAGAGCCGTTATTAAAATCAAGAAAATCAATTGTCTTTCCTTATCCAACCGATGGATTGATGAGAGAATAACTTTCTTGATTGAGGTTTCCTGAATTTGGAAAGGTCAATACTTTCCTTTCTTCCTTATTTTCAACAATATCCAAATAATTTATAAAGTTACATATTAGACCAAATCGCATTAGTATTATATTGAAATTGAACTTTTAAGGCCCTAAGCAGTTGATCAAGGTCTTCTTCGATTTCCTTGAAATAACACAGTCCATCGTTTGCCACCATGATCAAATTACTGCAATATAGAAACAACAGAAATTATCCTCAAAATGCGCTTCTTCAAGGCACCCAAATTCAATTAAACTTGTAATAGGCATAACAATCAGACCATCGAAACCCAATCAATGAAAATCCTAAATTTAGAAGACAACATGACCCCATTCAGATGTAAATACCAGAAAATTGTACTGGACATTCTAACCTTACATACCGTGCCAAATACTTTTCAAAGAAAATAAATGAAATATAAACTCTTACCTAAATGCGTAAAATTAAAGAATCGAATCAATATAGAAAAAGCAAACTGATAGGTACCGAAGAATCGAATCAAAATAGACCAAAAAATCAAGAAACCCAACATCAACGCCACAAGAAGATTGGTTGCCTCACATATTTTATAATTTTATAACTTAGACCACAATATTATTTTAAATTTATAGAAAAAATATTTACTAAAAATAATAATATTATTATTTGTGCATACAAAAAACATTAATTTTTTTTATAAAAACACGACAATTACATACTTGAGAAAATAATACATTGAGAACGAAAGGGCCTCCTCTCACATATCATTCAAGTTCGAAATCATCCGATCTATCCAAGACACGCTAATAACCCCGGCCCAGTACATACTCAACCCCGAACACGTGCTCACACAGACTTAGTTGACTTCAAGGCAACAAGCAAATACAAGATCAGTCCCATTATTCACATACAAGTTGTTACGTACTCATCATCATCAAACAAAGAAGAAAACCAATTAATTACAACCATTGTTAGATCTGATGTTTCCCTGCTTCAAGCTCACATATATTCACTGACTTTACTTCCATCAGATCGCTCGAGATCCAGAAGAAATCAGTTAGCATTTCCTCGGTAAAGTCGAGTTGAAGTAAGAACATGCATTGAGCTACAGAACATGGATCTATGAGCACTGATAGAGATACCAACGATGTGCAAATTGACCTTCCAACCGAATTTTATCGTAACTTGGCTAAATATGAGTCGCAAGCAAGCTATAAAACAGAAGATCAAAAAATACAAAAGAGCAGCACTTAGTTTATCATGGAATCAAGCTTAAAAGTGTAGTAATTGAGCAAAAATTTGTTAATCATGGAGTAATAAGCATTCAGATTGTATTGTCCTTCAACCTCGACTTCGTCGACGAAACTAGATGGAGGCAACTCAACTTCTTTCAACACGTGTACGGTGCTCTCATCCCGAGAAGTCTTATGGGAAATCAATGAGAAAGGGCAGCAGATTTTTTACAGTTCTTTATTAGTAACAAAGGGTGGAGACCTCTTCAGCGAACATGCTTGCCTGCTACGTAGATTTTGAAAAGTACCCTAACTACTTTGACGATCTCGGGTGGAGAAATCACACTCTTCGACGAAAAATCATCGACGCACCTCAAGACGATCTCCAAGTACCTCACCATTTCCTTCACCTCTTCAGCTTCATCCTCATCATTCCTCTTAGTAATTACGTCGAACAACTGGTGATCAATCCCCTTTCCTAGCCTTACCCTTCACCCATCCCACGAGATTAGTATCCCCCATAATCCTCCTTATCCGTTGGCCTCTTTCCCGTCATTATTGGTGTTCGTTCTTCGAAGCTCATCTTCTTCTTCTTGTTGAAGCTCCTTCCGTAGCATAAGCTTGTTTCGTCCACGTGGCAGCCTCGTACCTCCACTTCGTGGACGAAGCCGAGGAGATCGTTGCTGGCTGCTAATTCTAGAAGCTTCGAGCAGGTTTCGAAGGAGATTGCTTCCTTATCTTGCTGGGATTTGGCGCCCATATTACAAGGGTTGAGGAGTTTTGTTTTGGAACAATTGCACATGAAATTGAACCCTGAAAAGATGGAGAAAGAAGATGAAAATTAGATCGAACGAACAATTCAGTCATCCATATGAAGAATACATGCAGGGACGGATGCAGGGGGGGGGATCGGATTTTGTCATGGAGGTTCTAATTTGAACCCCCCCCCCCCGCAGGTTTCGATTTCTGCCATAGGGAGAGTTTAGGTTTCAGCAATTCTTCAACGGAGGAACACGATCATGCATTTTTTGTTTAGTTAGGCTGCTTTTTAATATTTATAAAATGCTTGGCCCAATAATAAAAGATATTAAATTAAGTTTAGTTTTTATTTAACATTTTGCAACCGTTAATTGGCATTAAAAAAAAGTCCACTAATAATATTCAATTAAAAATATTCATCCTCATTTCGGAGTAAACAGCCGCTGAGTGATTTTAAAAAGAAAATTCAAATCTTCTCATACATCGAATAATAAAACCTTCGGCATCTTCTTCCTATTTACCAGTCCAGACGCCACATCACCACACGTGGGAATCACGCAATCAGGTATTGTTTAATTAATATTTTCTATATAAAAATATTGATTATTAGTTATAACTTTTTGAAACATCGAAATTTATCGGGACTTTTATCGTGTATAGGAAGCAATATGGATAAATGGGTTGTTAGAACACACCGATTAATGATAGCTCTCCGTCGAGTGCTCCCGACTCTAATCAGAATCAAAACGGTAAGAGAAGTCGAACCGATGTAGAATTTTTGGACAATTATATTGTCGGTGATCCAGCTTTTCGTAAGCCGATAAATAGCTATCACGTAGAAATTAGAGATGAATTAAGAAGACGATATCTAGCAAAAGGTCCTTATCAACCAAATGAGCATATTTTTCCAGCAAGTAATTTTAGTGGAGTTTGGAGAAAGTTTCAGAAGACATGGTTTGGGAAATATAAGTGGTTAGAATACAGTGTATCTAAAGATGCTGCATTTTGTTTTTGGTACTATATTTGCCAAAAGTCAAAAGCATGGAGACGATGCTTTCACCGTAACTGGGTTTAGAAATTGGAAAAAAGCTGGAGAAAAGTTTATTGATCACGAAGGGTGCGAAACTAGCAGCCATAATTATGCTAGAATTCAGTATTGTGGATATAAAGATCAAAGATATAATATTGATTATGTGATGATGAAAAAGAGCAACGATGAGGAGGTTGCTTATCACATCAGGCTGACTTTTATTGTGGATGTGATCCGGTTTCTTCTACGGCAGGGTTTGGCTTTCCGAGGAAATGATGAGTCGACACAATCATTGAATCGAGGTAATTTTCTCGAACTTATGAGATGGTATTGTGTACGAAATGAAGAAATAAATAAGCTCATTGCAAATGCTCCTGCAAATAATCGGTTGACTTCCCCAAATATCCAAAGACAAATTGTTAATGCTTGTGCATCAAAGGTTGAAAAAGTCATTCTTAAAGAGATCGGTGACAAGTTCTTTTCAATTTTGGTTGATGAGACGCGAGATTGTTCAGTGAAAAGAGCAAATGTCTATTATTATTAGATTTGTGAATGATGACGGAGAAGTTGTCGAGCGATTTCTTGGCATAGTTCATGTTTGTGACACTTCAGCACAAACTTTGAAATACGAGATTGATAATTTCTTCGTAAAGAAAGGATTATCACTTTCACGCCTTAGAGGTCAGGGTTATGACGGGGCTTCAAATATGCGTGGGGAGTTTAATGGACTAGAAGCTCTTATTCTAAAAGAAAATAAACACATATTATTCATTGTTTTGCTCATCAACTTCAGTTGGTTGTTGTCGGCACTGCGACAAATCATGTAATGGTTTGTGGATTTTTGGAATATCTCTCTATAATTGTGAATGTTGTGGGAGCTTCCTGTAAGAGAAAGGACGTCTTTCGACAAAAACAATATGATGATAATTTGAAAAAAATAGAAAGTGGTGAAATTCAGACAGGAAAGGGAAAGAATCAAGAAGCAAGCTTAGCTAGAGCTAGTGATACTCGTTGGGGTTCTCACTTTAAGACAGTCACGCGACTTTTTTCCCTATGGAATCCGGTGAAAGAAGTACTTGCAATTGTAATGGATGACGGACTTGACGGAAAAAGTCGAGGTCAAGCTGCAAGTTTACCTGATAAAATGGAAAGCTTTGAGTTTGTGTTCATTTGTCATTTGATGGAACATATCTTGGGAATGATGAATCCATTATCGCAAGTCCTACAACAGAAGACTCAGAATATTGCCACTGCTATTGAGCTGATTAAGACGTCGAAAGAAGATTTAAAGGGATTTAGGAATGACGGATGAGATGATTTGTTATGGGAAGTCACTGAATTTTGTTCAACAAATGAGATCGAAATGCCTAATATGGATAACTATGTTACATGAAGAGCTAGAAAGACTGTTGATGGCCAACGAAAGACATACTTCCATTATTATCGGGTTGACATTTTACAACAGGTAGTTTATTATTCTAAAGTAATAATATTCAGCTATTAATTATATAATATATGTTTATTAATATATATTTTTAAATGACAGGTGGTTGATCTTGTTTCTCAAGAGATGAACAATCGCTTTACTGAATCAAATACGGAGTTGCTCATGTGTATAGCTTGTCTCGATCCTCAAAATTCATTTGCCAATTTTGATCAAGAGTGCTTACTTCGTCTTGCCGAGTTATATTCAGAAGATTTTTCTTGCAACGATATATCGGGATTAAAACATCAACTTCGGTCGTATATATCGTACATGCGATCGAACTCTGTTTTCTCTAAACTCAATGACATTCGAGATCTTTCAAAGAAGATGATTGAGATGAAGTGCCATTATGCTTTTCCGATGGTATACAAGCTTGTTAAGCTAGCTTTGGTTTTACCAGTTGCAACCGCAAGTGTCGAAAGATCGTTCTCAGCGATGAAAATTATCAAGACGGATTTGCGTAACAAGATGGGAGATGAGTTTCTTCAAGATTGTCTAATGTGCTACATTGAGAAAGAAATATTCGTAAAGCTTGACACTGAAGCTATATTGCAAGAATTTCAGCTGATGGCGAAACGTAGACTTCAATTACCATGTAACCGTTCGTTACCACCGTGTTAGTTATTGTCGATAGTATAAGTTAATCCCTATAAATAATATTACAGTATGTCTTTTTAGTGAACATGGTTTTGAAATGCATTGCACATTTTCTATATGAAGATAACTTTTCTTATCATGTATACGGAAAAATATTTTTTGGAGCCCCCCAGACCATAAGATACTGCGTCCGTCACTGAATACATGTCACCCTTTGCCGTGCACCGAAAGCTCGTCACCCTTTGCCTTTCATGACTCGTGCGACTTCAGCCACCAGAGTTATTTGATCGAATAACGAAAACAATTATAGGACTTTCGTGCAATATCAAAAGAGCAAACGCAAAAAGTTATGTCGCACAAATTTGCGTTGAATTCTGGAGAGAGAATGTATTAAATGCATTTTATGTTTGGCTTTTGGGTTCGGTTGGACTGAATTTTTATCTCATTTTTCTGATTTCTCAGTATTATTGGAGATGATCTTAGGGAGAAAAAATGACACCCGAAGAACCACCCTATTGTACACCTCGTTCGTTCCTTGAACCTGTACTATGGTTTGTCGGGGAAGAAGGTTTCGGAAAAAAAATAAAGGACTTCTCTGCAAATTAAAAATATTAGACGCATTTGCCAGTATAAACGCAAATTTGAGTTGTATCAATGAGAGAGAAACAATAAAACTCATTTTGAGTTTGATTTTTGAATTTAGTTGGAGTAATTTTACCCCACTTTTTGGATTTTGCAGTTCCATGGAATATGGTCTTGTTGCACAAATTTTCCAAATCGTCACAAGTATAGTTCCCAAATCATTATTAAAGATTCTCGCAAATTCTAGAGTTCGAGGGGGTCGCGAAGTGGGAAATGAAGGGTAAATCGAAGATTGTGATGTGGATCCTTCCTCGAAGACAATCGTGATTGGCAGAATTCGTCTATAATTTCTTAATTCGCGTGAAATTAAAGATGTTACTTTCAATTTTAATTTATGAGATTTTCGCATTTCTTTCCTGACGGCCATTATTTGCGGAAGTAACCGTGATAAGGTTGGTTTGAATGGATTTAGAGTTATTTAGATAATGATTTAGAAGATACACGCGTATATAACTCTTTTCTCTTCAGGTTTTTGTTTTTATGGTATTGAAAGAACTATACGATGCTGATATGGTAAACATGGAATGGACATTTCAATAATTGTCAAATATCACTATCTAATATCCACTCAATAATTAGTGATATTTAGTGAATATTTACTGGATATTACTGTCAAATATCCACTAAATAACTATTAAATATCATTGTCAACTATCCACTAAATATCGTGGAATCGTGATATATTTGGAGGTAAGGAACTTTGTTATTCTATAACTGTCTCTCACGATTTTTTAGTGGCTGTTGATTATGATAGTTAGTATGGTCAAGTTCTTCAAAAACTTATAACGGAATAATATCTGAATTTATACGCTGTAAACAAAGACATAAAGGCTACAATTTAATTCATTGCGTCAGCACCAGGGGATGAGACAACAATCTGACCTAGTCGAACAAAGTACATCATGTCGGCCGACTTAGAGAAGACTATGGTCGCTACGAAGAAAGTCAAGGAAGACACTTATGCTGGTGTTAATTGGATGAAAGCAAACTCTTACAGAAGAATAGGTCATGCTTCGAATTAAATTGTGTTCTTTTTTTCTAAGAATAGCTAATTGTTCTAGTCATTGATCCTTAGTGCTTGCATTAGTTCTCTCTGATATATGATAAGGTTTTGAGTTACAAATATGCTGGAGTTTTGACGAATTTGATATTCGGATTGTGCTGTAAGGAGAAAGTGTTCGGTGAGCTGCGTTCATAATGATTACTTTTCTTGATTTCAACTCAATATGGCTCATTTTTGTTTTAATATTTTTCAATTTGTTTCACTGTTCATTTTTTTTAATTTATATTTATTTTAGTTTAAGTTGAGCTTGCACACACGTCGAGTTATTTCAAGGATTGTCGCTTATTTCAATGATTAGACATGGATACTGGTGCTTTAAAATATCCTTCACCTTCAATATTATTTTTTAAATTTTTTAACATTTAAGGCTTTTTTAACGAAATAAATCGAAAAAAATATTAATTTTCAAAATAGGGCGTTTTTTGCACCTATTACTAAAATAGAGCCATTTGCGAGTATTAGGCGCGACGTCGCACCCATTAGGCGCGATTGTCTGTTTTCGCGAAAAGGTGGGCCATGGTACGGGGCTGGTGTACTGGGCCAATAATTTTTGGCTCAGTACGGAACGTCGCGGGTAATGAGCGCGACGTCGCGCCTAATGGACGCGACGTCGGGGAAATATAGATCTCAGATCTATTTCCTCTCTCCCTCACTCTCTCTAAAACCTAACCCTAACCCTCTCCGCCGCCTCCGTCCGCCGCTCCGCCGCCGTGTTCATCCCGCGCAGCCCGACCGCCCTCTCTCTCTCTCTCTCTCTCTCTCTCTCGGTTTCTCTTCGCCACCGCCGCCGCCTCCTCCGTCCGCCGCTCAGCCCGCCGAGGTCCCCACGCGCAGCTCGCCCCCCCCCCCCCCCCCCCCCCCCCCCCCCCCCTCTCTCTCTCTCTCTCTCGGTTTCTCTTCGCCACCGCCTCCGTCCGCCGTATTCATCCCGCGCAGCCCGCCTGCCCGCCCGGCCGCCTTCTCTCTCTCTCTCTCTCTCTCTCTCTCTCCGCCGCGTCC
Organism: Linderniella brevidens; assembly: GCA_004919715.1. Lineage (NCBI taxonomy): Eukaryota > Viridiplantae > Streptophyta > Magnoliopsida > Lamiales > Linderniaceae > Linderniella > Linderniella brevidens. The sequence continues at coordinate 10,062,677 of SWDC01000148.1, forward strand.
ACCACCCCCGCCATCGCCGCCGCCGCCTCCGCCCCTCCGTACGTTTTATTAGGTATTTTGTTTGATTATAGTTAAATTGAGTTGTTCGTTAGTTATTCGTTGTTTGGTTATAACATTAGACGGATTCGTATAGTCATTAGTCGGATCTGTATTGTTTGATTGGTTATAACATTTTTTTGTTCGATTTAGGATGGACACGAACGAATTCTACGGTCCGATCAATCGTTCGCTGTTGATTTTTCAGGATAGTCATCGTTGTAACGATGTGCTATCCAACACGGATGGTGCTATTGACACCCCGTTGACGGTGAGGGGGTTAGAAAACGTAGTATGGGGTAAAATTTCACGACCGGTGCAATTACACGGTCGTGTTTTGGAGAAGTTACATACTATGTCGCTGTATGTCGTCTATAGTTGTGGATCTCAGAAAATAGATCCACACTTGATTACCGCACTCGTAGAACGGTGGAGAAAGGAGACACACACGTTTCACCTACCGGTGGGGGAGGCGACTGTCACATTAGAGGACGTAGGGTTGCTGTGGGCACTCCCCGTGGACGGTATTTCCGTAAGCGGTGTGATCCCACGTAAGACACAGGAGCAGTGGCTCGAATATTGCGAGGAGTTGACTGGGTACAGACCTCCCGAAGGAGCGTACCACGGGACCAAGTTGTCTCTCCGCAAGTTTGCGGTCTGGTTAGAAGAAAATTCAGTCGACGACATGACCGACGAGCTAATCGTCGATCAACATGCGCGCGCCTACGCATTGCTGCTGTTCGGATCGGTGATGTTTCCCGACTCCAGTGGAAGTCACACGTCGATGACCTATCTTACGCTGCTCGAAGACATCGACGAAGTCCATCATTACAGCTGGGGCAGCGCCGTGTTAGCATTCCTCTACAGAGAGCTTTGCACATCATGTCAGTCGAGGAAGATGAACATAGGTGGAGCTTTGCGGTTGCTGCAACGAAAGATAGTTTAATGAAACAACTTGTAAAGCGTAAACGATACTTATGTATATAAATAATTAAAATATAGGTTTGGGCATGGATGCGTATATTACAAGTCCATCCCATTTATCGCCCACCCTCGAGTGGTGATGCAACCTATTGTAGTCGATGGCATTCAGTTACCCATTCCACCGCATGCGGCGAGGTAATTGCTCTCCTAATTATTCGAACTTTCAATTAAAAATTTTTCAGCCTAATGAATATTAATTCATTTAGATGGAATGCATTGTTTGACCATACGACCTCCGCAAATTCAAATTTGCGTGCGATATGGGAGTCCATCGATAGTATGTCGATGGAGCAATTTGTATGGACCCCGTACAACTATCACGCACCGGAGATTTTGGCGCTACCCCCGGAATGCCGTCCTCAGTCCTGTCGGTTGTCGTGCCCGTTGATATGTTACAACATCGTCGAGTGGCACTATCCAGATCGCGTGATGCGACAGTTCGGATTGATTCAGTCGGTGCCACAACCACCGGCATATCTTACTGTAGATCTCCACCGTTTTAGCACTCGAAATGTCCCCGGAAAAGATTGGAGATCGCAGCACGAACCGCACGAGGCGTATTGGAGTCAAAGGCACTCGAGGGTTGTGAATGGACTGGAGATAGGATCCGGACCGCAGTGCACCAGTGACTATTACGACTGGTACCGGTCCGTGACCCATCGATATGTCTCCCCGTCGTCTATTCACATGTCGCGAGGCTTTTAGATGGGAGATGGAGCATTCATCGACGTGATTATTAGTTTATATATTAATTTTATTTATTATATTTAATTTCGATTTATTCGCGGCAAAATAATATTTGAATATGCTAAATAACAGGCACAGCATCTCGATGACGTGGAGTTAAGACTACGTCGTCGTGAAGTGGACGGAGGATTAGACGTTGTACATCGTATGCAGCGTCTAATCATCGATAGGCGTCAGCGACGTGATACCCAGTTCACCGACGTTCCTCCTACGCAAGATCGTGGGGCATTATCCTCGCATCATGTCACTCAAGGTGCTGGGCCGTCGTCATCGCGTATTCCGACGAATTTATACGGCGATGGTGGATATGGGACGTCGATGCCATCGGGGTACACTACGCCGATGCAGTACATTTACGAGGACGACGACGACACGCCACCTTACCGTTCATCTTCCCATCGTCGTCCATCCGAGCGTGAGGCCCCAGTTGACCGTCGTCATCTGCGTAGAGAGCAGCGTCCTCGAAGATGCGGTACCGGAGGGCATTATATGCCATAGTTTTTATTGTATTTATTCAGACGATGTTTTTTTGTTATATGTTATTACGAGTTACGTTTTTATTTTCGCGATGTTATTATCTTATTATGCGTATCTTTATGGTGGATAATTATAAAATACGAGTTATATAATATATTTTTATTAATAAATTTAATATATATGTATTAAATTATGTAAATGTACTAAAAGTATTAAATTAAATATAATATACGTACTAAAAGTACTTCAAAATTAAAATAGATCAACGTTAATATATTTTTAAAAAATAAATATAATATATTTTTATTAATAAATTTAATATATATGTATTAAATTATGTAAATGTACTAAAAGTATTAAATTAAATATAATATACGTACTAAAAGTACTTAAAAAATAGATCAACGTTAATATATTTTTACATAATAAATATAATATATTTTTATTAATAAATTTAAGATATATGTATTAAATTATGTAAATGTACTAAAAGTATTAAATTTAATATAATATATGTACTAAAAGTACTTAAAAATTAAAATAGATCAACGTTAATATATTTTTAAAAAATAAATATAATATATTTAATTTAAATTTAAATCAACGCTACCTGCAACTTCAACAACTTTTATCATCCGCGTGCAACTTTAATCAACGCTACCTGCAACTTCAGCAACTTTTATCATCTGCGTGCAGCTTTAATCAACGCTACCTGCAACTTCAGCAACTTTTATCATCCGCGTGCAGCTTTAATCAAAGCTATCTGTAATCTATCTTCAATCTAACTACACACAACAATATTGACATTCAAAAAATATGATCCAGAACATCTATAAAAATCCCACAAATTAAGAAATAACATACAACATTTGAGATACGATGCACCCGTTTGGTAGAGACCCGCGTCTTAATCGCTTCAATGGAAAAAAAGATGAATGAGGGTCATCCGATATTCGGAAATTTAAAGGTCCTTGGTTATTACTTTTACGACGAACTGTGGACGTACGATATTGAAAGATGGTTCGTTGGAACATTTTCGGCAAAAGCATCTATGGGTGATATCACGAATGAGACATTGTCCGAATGTCTTCAATTCCTTGCGCAACTATACAATCAACGTTACGGAATTCATTTCACCGTACCTTTTCTAACGGAGAAACTTGGTCATTTGAAGCGTCGCTACCTTTTATGGACAAAACTACGCGCCGAAATGGGAGATTGGGGAGAATATGACAGAGGATGGATTCATGCAGATACCGAGCAATGGCTTAAGTGGTTTAATGTGGTTATTTTACTCAACGTTTTATTCGGATGCAATAAAATTTTTTAATTATGCAATTTGTCATATTCTTGCAGGAGGATCCTCTTTATAAAATATTATCTGTATAAAATTTTCGGTAGCTATATCAACCCAGACATTGTTCCAGACATTGACGTGCTTGCAATTCCTAACAACGAATGTCCAATAGTTCATACTCAGGCGGAAGAATCATCCAAAAGACAGTCGGTGAAACATGTCAGCTTGAGTTCGAGAGTCAAAGACGATACGGGTGACGACGACTTCGTTGACCCGCCACCGAAAGGAAACCGATACAATATGTCGAGTAAGATCGGCAACGCTGGCAAAAACCAAGGCGATGATGACTTCGTCAACCCACCTCCGAAAGGAAAGCAAAAAGGTATGTATAGAAAGACGCAAAACAAAGGCAAACATCATGCAATGTCGAGTTCCAGAGTTGAAGAAGATAATAGTGACGATGACTTCGTTGACCCACCCCCGAAGGGTTGGAGAAAAAATTTTCCAAAGTGATTGTTTGTAACTTCAGTAACCTTTGTCATGCGTGTTTGCAACTAATATGAGGTAAATTCGGACGTAACTGAAAAATTGTAATAATTTACTTTAGTACAACATATGAATACTAAAACTATTTAAAGATTAGAATAAATCAACGTTGACCACTGCCTCCGCCTCTTCGACCTTGTCTCCGCCTTGAACCACCACGATCCATTTCGTTCTGTATACGAGTTGTACGGATTCTCCCCGGACGACCTCTTCGGGTACGCAGAGCGTCGTTATGTATAAGAGAGAATTCAGCAGGCTCCCAATAACATTCGTCATGTAGAGGATGAAAAAACCCCTCGTATGTTTTACGGTACGCTTGTTTGTTATAGAAAGGAGCAATATGATGCATGCTATGAACTCCCCACATACAGCAAGCTGCTTGGGCATGAGAACATGGGATGAAATACGTGTCCCATTTTCCGCACGTGCACGTCTTTCCTAAGATGTTTACCACGTGCTTCCTTTGATTCACGGCCGAAGTATAAACTTCAGCTGTTTGCAAACGTGGGTCAAAATTAAGTACGACGTGACTCCAAGAACGACTTGTCCAGTCGTTGAACTTATTCCACGCATACGGAGACCAATCGCTTTCGGTGTTAGCCATCGCTGTAGAGCACTCCGTAAATCGATTACGAAAGTATTCAACGCATCGATGAAAGCTAAAGTCCACTATTGCTTTCGGAGGCAAACACCTCGCCTCTTTGAAAACTCCGTTAAGGGCCTCGGAGATATTAGTGGTCATCACCCCGCATCGGAATCCACCATCGTAAGCAAACGTCCACTGCTCTTTGTCAATCTTATCTAACCACTTCCGGGCCGGTTCATTGAGAACTTTAATGTGTTCCATAATGCGATTGAACTTCTCCAACGTGTGGGCCATTCCAGCTCAATGGCATAACTATTTTAGGTAATTTTTCTTGAATTCAGTGTTGAAGTTTGATACGACATGGCGTAGACAAAACCGGTGTACACCATTCGGCGGCCTAAACGCTGCTAATTCGCTTACCGCCGCCAATATTCCTATAACAAATTACGATCAATTGATTAAAAGGGTGTCAAATTAATACAAGAATGTATGTAGGAAAATAAAAGTACCTCGATGACGATCAGAAATGAGGCATACACCTTGTTCACCCAACACGTGGATGTTAAGTAAGTTCAGGAACCAACGCCAAGAGTGTCTGCTTTCCGTTGAAACAATGGCAAAAGCAAGTGGGAGAATATTTTGATTTGCATCGAGCCCAGATGCAATTAACATTTTATGCTCGTATTTGGAGTATAAGTGCGTACCGTCAACTCAAACAACTCTACGACAATGCCTAAACCCATCAATACAAGGTTTGAAAGCCCAGAAAACATACCCCAATTTCTTCAGACCGGGGGCTTCAGTTGGAAGATTCAACCACTTGACGACCGTGTCGGGGTTGTAACGTTTCAAAGCTTTCATGAAGATAGGAAGTTGTTGGACTGAAGTTTCCCAGGTACCGTAAACATTTTCTTTCGCCCTTTTGAGGCCATGCCATGCTTGAATGTATGAGATATCGTACCCGGTATTGTCCTTCACCAGCTGCTTTACGTTCTTTGGTAGAAATTGAGGGTCTGTCTTCACTATTCCAATCAACATTCTCGCAATTGTGTTTCGCGAAATGTTGCGGTGTGTTCTCGCCAACTCGTTCATGTAGCATGTGTGTGGCACCCCATATATCGTAATCTTCCAATAACATTCTTTCGGTTTGAAGCATGCTCGTAACCTCCAGTGACAGTCATGGCTATGGTTGCATTTCACGCCCCATACGGTTTTGTTACTTTCTGAGACGTGAAACTCACGTCTAGCCACCCTGTAAGAATAATCGCCAACATCATCTTGTAAGTGAGCTTTGGTACTAAATGTCATACCGACTCTGAACCTGGGATTGTCCCTACTGTAAAAATCACCGCCGCCCTCGTTGGCTTCTGGAGGCGCCATTTGATATGTTGAATAAAAAGACACGGGTTGGTAAGGCGCACAAGCATCATCCGCCGGCAATGGAATGTCATTCTCGGGACCATCATTGTTTCCATCATCGTCGCTATCGTCGTTATCATCTGCGGGATCCGGAAAATCGTCCAGTGCACTACCAACGTCATCAGCTTCAGAGTCGCTAGCGTCACTATTTTGCAAGTCTTCAGGCACAGCTCAGGTTGTGACACATTCGACATATTAGGAACATCACGACTGCTCGAAGGAATGTCTATATGAGGAGGGTGGAGTGAAAAGTCACTCATTCCTTGAGTAACTGCCGTGAGATCAGGGAACGAGTGGCTGGAGGTGATGTTGGTGAACACGTCGGGTGCCTCTTGAACGTTCTCGCTGGCCTCGACAAACACTTCAATTAAATTAAGTTCCGCATCAGCATCCAAGAAGTACGATAGTTCCGCGTCGTTTGAAATTTGAAAGAGCCGCTGATAGAGTCGAGAATGCTGATAGTATTCATTCTTAACATGAACGGTTAAGGAGGATAAATTGTTGTCGAGGCGAATAACCTCATATAGCATGCCCAGAAATTGAGCAAAGCTAGTGTCGCGACGAATTCGTCTAAGAGAAACGGGTGGGATGCTGTAACGGATGGAGTTTGATTCAGTAATGATTTCGCCACCGTAGTAGATAGAGACTTGAATTTTACGAGATGTCATAATTTGAGGAGAAATTTAAATACTTCAAGTTGTTTTTTTATATATCCATGTATACGAAATTATAGTATTTTATATAGGGAAAATCGTCGCATTTAATGGACGCGACATCGTATCTATTGGACGCGACGATTCTTCTGCAAAACTCGTGAACGTTACGTCCACATCAGTTCTGCAAAAAGAAAAAGAAAATTACAGACAACGCGTGATCGATTTGTCACATCATCGCGCCCAATGGACGCATCGTCGCATCCATTAAACGCGACGACGAGCCCAGATACGTTATCGGCCCGTTTAAGGGCCCATTTAAACGCCCGTTTAAGGGCCCGTTTAAACGCTTAAACGGGTGTTTAAACGGGCCATAACGAACGTCGCATGTAATGGGTGGGACGTCGCGGCCATTAGGCGCGACGTCGCGGGTAATGCCCGCAAATGGCTCTATTTTAGTAATAGGAGCAAAAAATGCCCTATTTTGAAAATTAATCTTTTTTTTCGATTTATTTTGTTAAAAAAGCCTATATATATACGTTTATATATGCTAGAGTATGATTCTTTCCGTTTCTAGAATAATGAGATTCAATCAATCTTTTCCATCAACATACTTGATTGATGATTCCAATCAATATATATGTTGGTAACGTGTTGATGTTTGAGTAATGCCACATACCACATACTCGGCTAAGTATATTTAATGAGAATATTACGAGCCACATACTTGGTTTAGGTTTTATGATGTAAGTTTTAAGATTTAGGGACATTAGCGGTTTCTAATTTAATGTTTATGGTATAGGATTTGGGGTATAAGGATTATGATTTAAGGTATAAGACTTAGGGTACATTACGAGTGAATTCAATTCTCTCATTTGTGTACGGGTTCCTTGCATATGTGCACGGTCCCCTGCACATGTGTACATGGGTCCCCTGCGCATGTGTGTATGTGTTAGAAAATGAATCGAATTTTTTTCGTTCGATTCGATATTCAATTCGAAAATTGTGATTCAAATTCGAAGCTCAAAATATCGGAATAAGAATTTCCGATTCGAATAATTTTAGAATATGAATACAAATATAGCAATATTTGATTCGAATAATTCGTAAAAATTTAAATATAAAATATTATTATTCAATGTATATTTAATGTAATATATTATAATTCAATAAAATATATTCAATAAAACATAATTATAATTCATGCTGATCCCATTGGAGCTGCTCCGTTTAGCTGATCCAACTGATGAGGCCTACCAAGCTTACTGCCAAAACAACTCCATCACGGAGGCGATTGTACGTGCCATGGATCCAGCGCCGGTGCATTCTCAAAGGAAAGTGACATCATCCGAGCTCGAAGCCACACCTCAGGAGATTGAACACGAAGGTGTCTCTCATGATATCTCTCCTGAGGCAACCGACTCCGATGAAGCACACAGACTCCAACGAAGGAGCCCTCGCCAACAACAAATCTCAGCCCCGTCTACAGTGTCTTCACCCATACAATTCGGAGCCCACACTTCCATTACGGGTGATCAGCCCACTGAACAGATTCAAATTGAATCTGTCTCAACACCCATAGAGGTGATACCCATCGTATCATCTCAAGGATTGGGTGGAAGCCCTATTGGACCCCCGATATCTTCGGAGCCAACAATAGGCCAACCCTCTGAAGTGGTGACTTCAGGGTTGTCAACGGATGTCCTTGGACGTACTGGACCCTCAAGACCTACGATAGGCGGCACATCAGAAATCTACTCCGATGTTGTGGCAGTGGAGCGCCTCCCTGGCCACACTCCACCGATGTTCGTGACGGAGCACATACTACAAGAAGCACTCTCCTCAGCCCTATCTTCACTAGAAGACCGTCTGATGGACCGAATGCTCCATGCTCTCGAGACTTCCCGAAGAGACACCGGGAAAACACCAGTCTCAGAAGCTGCTCCCACCGACACACAAACCACACCCGTCTCCTCACCACTTCCTACCACCACTCCACACACCCCACTACAACCAATCCTCACGACCCCAACTCCCTCACCCTCACTCATCAACCCATACACCATTCCGATCACTCAGCTTCACGATATCCTCATTTCGCGTCTTCTCGCACTAGAGACAAAAACTCCCGCAGAAGAAAGTCTCTACAGAAGATTAATAGATGAACCAGAGCTGCCAGCACAAAAAACGTGCCGTGAAGAAAGCTCCCACCCCAAACGTAGACATGACGATCCCGATGATCCGGATCGTCATGAGGGGGAGAAACGGCAACGAACAACAAGGAGCAGCCGTGGATTGAGTCAGACAAAGACTCAAGAAGCTGGAGGATTGTCCTCACACCCAACAACCACACAACCTCAACCTCAAACCCGCCAACAAATAACCACACCTCCCACCATATCCCAAACACTAACACTCTTTCCTAGAAATCCAAATCCTATCCCAACCTCAAACCTTCCCCAAGTTCATCAAGAAGCTGTTGCCTACGATCCACATCTGATCGTAGATGACTACATACTAAACGAGAAGTGGACGACGGAATGGGAACCAGAGGAAGCTGCTCAAGCTCGACTCTCCAACGTCAGATACTTCCTTCAACAAGCTTCAGTGGACTTGGTACTGCTTGAAGAAGAAGAAATTCAAGAAGGCGAGGACTACAGTTCTGCTCTCCCAAAGCTACCCGAAATTATAGGACTCAGAGTCGACTCTCCTCCCCGTCTATCAAAAGGGACAGTTAGAGTCGAGACACCATGGGAGATGTCAGAATTGAAGTCCCCTTCATTGAAGACATAAGAAAGCAGATTTAGAGGGCTTCAAACAAGATCAAGAAACTCAACGAACTCAACTTGAGGGGCATCTCACATTGGGAAGATAGGAAGAAAATGGAGCATATATTCATGCTCAACTATCTTGGACCCGATCGTAGTGGCATTCCAGCTGATTAACTGAAGGAAACTTCAAGAACAAGCCACCGATTCTCCAACTCGTCGGAGTCTCTCATACGATCGGAAGATATCCAACTCCTATCTACATAATTGAGCGAGCGGACAGCAACCACACTCGAGAAGAGATAGACGAAAGTTATCTCCCATTCCTTCCACCGGATGAAGTCTACCAAATATATGAAATGTACAAGAGAAAGTACAAGATACATCCGGGATACATCAAGACTGAAGGACTCGAGGGGTTGAAAAGATTCATGGTGTGGCAGATCAAATACCACACCGCACACGACCTTCAAATTGCAATAGAGAACAACATGGAATTTCTGCTTATGAAGGGCTTTCCACTTAACAACTTTCCCGAGAACTACATTTTCAAGACCCCTGGCCTCGCCATAACCTATCTTAATCCAGTCATTGGAAAGACAAGGGCTATGATGAAGTCAAAAGTTCATAAATTCTGCGACGGGACGCTTAAGTTGGTGAAGAAGAACATTCTAAAGAGATTGGGAGAGATCACCGAAGAAACAATCTTCGAAGATCTTTGTGAAGAAGAGGCTCCACTTCTGAACGAGCTTTTAGATGCCATAAATGAAAGACTGGAGTTGAGGAATGTTGTTCGACGCTACGAGACAACATTGAGATTGATGAAGTCTTTTTATGCCCGACAAGGATAAAAGGAGCTGAAATGACAATAAGCACAAAGTGGGAGATTGAAGAGTATATTAGAATTGTGCTTTATTATTTCATTGTCCTTGTAATTAGGGGCGTAATTAGAAATATTGATAGTGTAGGACTTAAGAGTAATTATACCTTAAATATAGGTATAAATATGATGTACACTATCAATGTAAATAACAATTCATTATTGAGTAAATAAAAGTTTCGAATTCATATTTTAAACGAGAGGAAACGCTCGAGAAACAAGGAAACATCTAACAACCTCTCAAGATCTTAAAAGCGGATATTCAACCGATCGTATATCGTAAGATTTCTTACCGAATACCTATAATTCGTGCTTAGATTGTTTGTTGATTGATGAAACAGGACCTAACATGTATTCAACCAATGTATTATTTCATGTATATTTTAAAATTGTATTCGAATATTTTAATTTATGTAATAAATATTTTACTTGTTTTTAACATTACATTTTATCTAGGTACATTATTTCTTTACTATTACTTCTTACTTGGCATCCAATAGGAAGGAAAATAAATAAAATCCATATATTGCGAGTTTAGTTACCGATCTCATGGGATGAGAGATGGGCACCGGTGAGCGATCAACCTCGAATGTTAAATATGTGCATAAGTCTCAGGCTTTAGTTGAGTATTTGATGACAATAACGACTTATTTGTTGATGACTCTTAAATGATTGTGCCAATCATTCACTTGGAAAGTGGGAGGCGTAACATTGATATAAGTAGAATCGGGGATTAACTTATATTTGGACACTGACTCGTAATCGAACGATCACATGGCCAATTACTCTAGGAAGCATCAATGATCGATCGATTGACTATTACGTGGACCTTAGACCAAAGGGTCATTGACGGAGTTGACTTCCGGGTCTTAATTTGTCACTAGTTTGCTAGGCCCACATTGTTCGGGGTCGAATATGGATTGGCAACGACATGCAATCTTGACAACGAAGGGTAGCTGCCAGACGTTGACATTCATGAGGAATTCACTGTCTCGTTAGTAATCGAGATATATGTCCTGTGTATATTCGGGGACGAGAAATTAAAGTCTTTGTCCAAAGCAATAAGCTGACTCACGTGAAGCGTGTAATACAGTTTAGTAATTTTGCGTGTCACGAATTACTCATGCAGTTGAGTTAGTGAGTTTTACGCAACCATGACTCTCACTCGACTGAGACATATGGAAGGATTTATACGTATGATGACAATCTATAATCGGTTCGTTTAATGATCATATCAGATTCGTACTCAACTCGGGATCGATGTGGTACCGCATGATTGGCTAGGTGAACCAAACCCTTGGATTTCTCCCAGTGCTAGGTGAGACGAACCAAGAGAGTCGGACTTAAAAAGGATCACTGAGACAATATCTATCAAAGAGAGATTAATAAATATTTAACGGGCTTTGTATCGTTAATAATAACGGTACACGATTCACATCAATGAGGTTACTCGAGGCTTAAGTTATGAGAGAATGATATAAATAGTTGAGTTTTAAAACTTCAATTACAAAACTAGTTAACTTTTTAGCACTATTACAAAACTAATCAACTTTTTTAATTGTAATTATTGTTATTTTCTTTTGTCAACACAAAACTGTTAAAAATTCCAATTTTCACCTTTATTATCTTACATTAGCATACAAATTAAGAATAATTATATTTTTAACCCCGAGTCATTTTTGATCATTTTTATCCAAATATTAACATATCCAAGATTTTTTTTTGGTATTCAATAGTCATATTTTATTATTGTTTATATAAATTGGATATAATAAATATTATTTAATCTTATAATGCTAACGGCCAACGAGGCGGGATCCCTGCGGAGTGAGATGTCGCCCCGTCCCTGCCTCGTGTGGGGATAAAATATCGGTACTTCCTGCCTCGTTCTGGGCGGACATGCGGGGACCTGGAATTCCCGCAACACTGGCAAGCCTGCAAATGACTGTTTATGTTTTTTTTTTTGCTTGTAAATATCCGAAATTTATTTTGGTTTTCCTATATCCGATCTATATCGAATCTCCGTCAAATTTCTAAGTTTTAAAGAAATGTTTTTTTACACTATTATATTAATTCAATTTCGTTTACTAATTTTCAATTAGAAATGGATAATGAATAAAATTCAACAGAAAATAAAATAAATTGTTTGGAACTGGAACCGGCGGTTTTTCCAGGTCCCAAATTGACTCGATCGATTCCAAACCGTAATCACAACCGTGGTTACCACGGTCTAGTTATGGTTCAACAAAAACCGACATTTCATATCGGGAACTGGAACTGAATGAACACGCCTACGTTCGCTTGCATATTTTGAGGTCTTGAAATTTTTAAAAAGGAATTTGGGATTAAAATATAATTATTAACAATTTGTATGCTAATGTAAGATAATAATGGTGAAAATTAGAATTTTAAAAGGTTTTGTGGTGACAAAGAAAATAACAATAATTATAATTAAAAAGTTGATTAGTTTTGTAATAGTGTTAGAAAGTTAACTAGTTTTGTAATTAAAGTTTTAAAACTGAACTAGTTATGCAATTCTCTCCTTGAGTTATAGTCTAAGTGCTCGAAAAATATTTAAATGTGGGCTTTGGCTTTTTGGCCGAAAAATAATATTAAGTCATTATTAGATATTGGACTTAACTTATTATTTAGCGGCGAAAAATAATATTAAGCCTTTATTATATATTGAGCTTAATTAAATTATTTAGCCCAACTCAAAAGGTTAAATATGGTGTTTCACCTTAATATCATTTCGAAAAATATTAATTTGATTAATTAATTTCGAAATTATTATCTAAAAAAATCAAAGATAATAACGTGTTGGATATGGTTAGACAATTTGACAACCTCATTCAATGAGCACTGACTTTTTGGATCTTATCATGATCAATTATTTAATAAATAATTTGATCAAATGGCTTTCTCTAATGGCCTTAAAAAAATTATGCTTAATATAAGGCTTCGTGTACCGTGGCTTTGATTGTACGCAGAAAAACAAACAAGTCATTTTGCAACTTAATAAAATGGTTGCGTATGTGCTATTCTTAGAGAAAAACACAAGCCCGTTATCTCGCTTTTACAATTCGCTTATTCCACCAAGCCATCTACGAGGAATTATCGTCTTTGATACGTCTCGAGGTCGGCGTGACAATCTTGTGCAGCGGCTCGTGCTAGGCCGGTTTTACAACACTTGAGGGATCTTCGCGACAAGGGTAACGCTCTAGATATCTATCTCATTCCTATGTACGTGTATTATGTGGCTAACGTGTCATACGTGTTTTCTTATTATATCCGAGCGATCCGGGCTAAACGGCCTCTCGAATTTTTTTTTAATTCCGCACCGTCCTAGGAACCCGACGCGGAGCACCCGAGGTTCCCCAACATTTCTGAGTTGTCGTAATCTTTCACCAGAGCCTTCTGTTTCTTTGTCTCCTCACCATTGGCTAGTGGGAAGTTTTGTGCGTAGTGGTCTGACTTGTTGCATCTGAAGCATTTCTGGACGTTCTTTCATGATGTGGATATTTTCTTGTTTTTATGCGGAAATTTGTTAAAGTTCCCTTTGAATTTTCTTTTCCATTGAAACTTCTCAAATCTCTTCGTTAGCAGGGCCGACTGCTTCATCATGTCCTCTTCTTCATTATCCCCATCAGAATAATTTTCTTGTTGTTTAGTCTTGAAGCCAATATACTTTTGATTTCTGATTTATGACTTTTAATTCATTAAGACTTGAGTCATCTCATATGAAGTAAGAGATCCAATCAGCTTTTAGGTAGCCAATTTTTATAGATCCTTTGCTTCATAGATGCAGTCACCTTGGCATTGCATTCTCTTAGAAGCGATTCAGTATTTTTCTGACTTTCTTCAGGAATAATTTTACCAAGGGAGAACATTTGATTGATGATAACCATGAATTTGGCATATATTTGCTATGGTCCCGTCATATTCTATTGCAAATAGCTCGTATTGATGAGCGAGAAGAGCTATTCTTTTTTGCACAACTCATAGTTCCTTCATGAGTGACTTGGATCCCACATATCTTAAGCTGAATTGCAGGAACCTGCACGATTTTATTTTTTTATTTTGCATTTCGTGAGAGCCCCTTATCATGAGAATAATCAAAAGTCTTTGAGGATCCATCTTGTTTCAAGAGCGTGTATGGATCGATGATGATTATATCTTAAAGATCATAGTCAACAACTATTATAAACTCCTACATGCTATTCTTCCATATAGCATAATTTGTTGCATCAAAGAGTAGTTGCCTCGAATGAGATTGTCCCTCTACAAATATAACAAACCTCGAAGAAGTTATTAGATCTTTTAATCAAGCTTGTTAGGCTCGTCGTATGAGTAACCTAGCTCTTATACAAATTGAAGTATAAAGTACGCCTAAGAGGGAGGAGGGAGTGAATTAGGCTTAAACATTTCTTCTTCTTTTCAAAAACCTTTTCCTTGAGAAAAATAATGAAGGCTATATATTATATCCAAGAAATGATGATGTATTTAACCAATCACTTGTTAAACTCAAAAACGTTTTAAGGTTATCTCCTACTTAGTTTTGCCTCACGCCGAGTTCCGTTCCATGTCGTTCTCACGGAACCACCACTTCCAGGCTGGAGAAAGCTCGCTACTGAAGGACCCCCAAACCTGCGGATTCTTTCCTTCACGTGAAGATGGACTTCACTCGTTTTTTTTTACGCTCAACAAGTTTGAAGACAGGTTTACAATGAAAACTATAGCTTATCGCACAAAGGAATTGCAAATGATCCCTCAGGAAGAATAACACAAATAATTCGCAAATTAAGGCTCAACATTCATGATTTTTGTTTCTTCTGCTTTTCTCAGCCTTGTACACCCTTGTCTTTGAAGTGTCGTCATATTTATAGGTCATTCATGCTCTAAACTTCACATGGAAAGTTAAACACACAAGATATTCAAAGATTGCGCAAATTTCATACATTTAACTTATATAAATCATGCCAAGAATAAAACTCGTAAACAAAACGGTCATATTACCAATTTGCATGATTTCATTACATATTCACATAAATTAATCAAAGCATGTTTTCCACGTATAGTGATCTCATCCAAGCACATTTCATAAATAGTTCTAGTTAATCTTACCCATAATAAACTCAATCACTCAACTTCTTTCAATTTGATAACAACCAAATTGGCACAAGGATAGATATATGATTCCCGACAAATAACATATTTCCCATATTTGTCTCATAGAACTTCCATATATAACACATTAGGATATTGCATAGGATTTTCCGTGTATAGCTCACTTAGTTTTCATCTACTAAACAATTTTCCATTAGAAAGTATTCAGTTTGATTTACCCAACAACTATTAATCATGATTCAGTTCACAGATACCTCCATGATTACCTTCCTAAAATAGACATATTCACAAAAGACAACATATTTTCCATTTTCAACACAAAATATTTTCCCTGTATAATGCAATAGGAGATTCCACTCATGCGAGACACTCATAACTAGGTGATCACAATAGTATTCCAGTAAATGCACATGAACACAAATATTCGACAACTTATAATTAATCCATATCTATACAAACATGGTCGAATATTTTTACATAATTAAACATACATATCGAGTTTTCTAAGTTATAGACCACATTTTTACATAATTACATGGAACCATCAAAACTCTCGTAAGCATGAGACCAAAACGGTAGAACAGTTCCAAATATCTCGAGCACGTCCACCACAGAGGGGCGTCCATGCCAAGCCACGTCAAGTTCTCCTGCAGGTTGGAAGTGGCGTGACGCGTCGTCTCCGAACATAATACAATCGACGAAGGGATGGTAAGTGGTACAGACAGGTCCAATGATCTTAAGGACGTTCAGACCAATTACAACTACACAGAGACCAATAAAACCTTCTCCATCCTAATCCCTTCTCCAATTATTATCACGACCATCACAATAGAAAATACGTAACTAAATGACTCGCCAATTGCCGATACAAAACTCATCTTCTGGGCCAACTTTGCCTCCAGCACGCAAATCCTCGATAGCCACAAGAAATGGTCAACGAAGAGTAAACCATCTCGGCCGAATTCGCCATGACCGCGAGGGAATGCAAAGCCTTTGTGGACCCGGGATTACGTCTCAGTCCATTGAAGCCCTTGAGGAAACTGTTGGAATTTGGGCTATAGGCCCAAATGAGTTTTAGACCAATAAATAAGAGTTTAACCGATTTTAATTAAATCAAGAAGTCTTCGTTCGTCGAAACCCGAAATTGATGAAAAATTAATATTCTACGTTTCGAGGGGATCTATCGAATATTAATTGGCTCAAAACCGGTGTCGGGTGAATGAAAAATTAATTTTCGAAGTTGGCCCAATAAAGAGATTAAATATATTTAATATATATAATGAGACTTGTTGTTGTCCCACATTGGAAAGTCCATCCTTTTTTTCACTTGTTTATAAGAAATCTCCCTACATGAGCTATTCAAAAGGGCTTGCCCAAGTGGTTGGTGGGTTATGGGCTTATGGGCTTGTGCGTGACCTAACTATAGCCCAAGTATGAGGCGGTGCCCCGCACCGCCGAGCCCGAGCCGTGCCAAGTGCACAATGGGCGCTTTGAAGCGCATCATAGCGAGGAGTTTTGAGGAGCCCTTAATTTTATGCTCCGGTGAGGCACCGGCGGTGATGTCACCGGTGACGTGGAAAGTGACGCTGATCTGTCAGAGGACACGTGTACAAGTGAAGCTGACATGGCGCTGACGCAAGCGCCGTGTGGACGACGATGACGTGTGCGGATCGGTTCGGATCCGTTGGGTCACGACGGTTCGTGAAACGGGTCGAACGAAGCGGTTCGAGTTTATGCATCCACCGACCAGACGACAATACACTGGAACCAACAATTATAAGGCGTTATTTTATCTGATCAGTGGCGAACATTCTGGTTGCACTACCGATGCCCGCAATGACCGGCAGCAACCATGCAGAAAGACCGGCGAAGTTCAACAGGATCGAGTTCAAGCGTTGGCAGCAGAAAATGTTGTTCTACCTGACGACCCTGAACCTGGTCCGCTTCCTGAAGGAACTTCCACCGAAGGTGACGGAACCTGCACATAACGAGGCGGATGTTGAGGCTCCCGAAGTGAACGAGCAATACGAGCACGAGAAGGCTGTGTTGGACACATGGAAGCATAATGACTTCATGTGTCGTAACTACATCCTGAACGCTCTCAACGACTCCCTATACAACGTCTAGGCAGTGGCTACGACTGCAAAAGAGTTGTGGGACTCGTTGGATAAGAAGTACAAGACCGATGATGCCGAGCTGAAGAAATTCATAGTCGACCAGTTCTTGGACTATAAGATGACGGACTCCAAACCGGTTTTTGATCAAGTCCAAGATCTACCTCAAGCACAAGCACAAGGAAATGGGGCTTGAGGACTTGACTATGAGGCTTTGGATCGAGGATAATCGAAAGATCGAGGACAAAACAAGAGGGCTAACATGGAGGCACGAGCGAACTTGGCTGCGAACTTGGCTGAGTCGAACACCGACAAGAAACGCAAGCGGGCGAATACGTTGCAGAACTAGTAGAAGCTGAACTCTAACAAGATAAGAGAGAATTGCTACAACTGTGACAAGCTCGGGCACATGGCTAAAGACTGCCGGCAGAAAAAGAGGGTAAAAAAGAACCAGACTCACATGTCCGAGGTAAAGCTAGCCTCAGATCTGTCAGAGATAGACCTCACCGCGGTCGTGTACGAAGCCAATGTCGTAGAGAACCCTGGTCATGGTATATCGACATCGGAGCAACGCGTCATATCTGCTCCAACAAGGAGATGTTCTCAAAGTACATCCCGATTTCCAGAAGAATGCTATAAATGGGGAACGCGGCGACTTCACCAATTGTCGGATTGGGAAGGTTGGTCCTCAAGATGACCTCCGGCAAAGAGCTGACGCTGGTGGATGGGCTGCATGTCCCGGACATCCGCAAGGATCTAGTCTCCGGCTTCCTGCTGAGCAAAGCCGGATTTTGACAGGTGTTTGAGGTCGATACATATGTACTGACCAAGAATGGTCATTTGGTAGGCAAAGCTACTTTGAAAATGGCTCTTTAAATTAAGTGTGATGCCTGTAAAACGCGAGATTAAGCTCGCTAGTAATAAAACAAGTTCTTCGTACTTGGTTGAGCGTTCCAGTTTGTGGTATGACAGATTGGGACATGTTTGTTTAAAACAAACTTAAAAAGTTAATAAGTTTAAGCATGCTTCCGTAAATGGAAATAGACTCACAAAAATGTGAGGTCTGCGTTGAGGCAAAGATGATCAAAGCATCATTCTCCTACTTGGAGAGAAGTAGTTCACCTCTAGAACTGATCCATACTGATATATGTGATCTAAAGTTCGTGCAAACTAGAGGTGGGAAAAAGTATTTTATTACTTTTACTGACGACTGCACAAGATTCTGTTACGTATATATTCTAAGTGGCAAAGACGAAGCTCTTGAGGCCTTTAAGAGATATAAGAGCGAAGGTGAGAATCAACTCGACTCAAAAATAAAGATAATTCGGAGTGGAAGAGGAGGAGAATGTGTGGCGTCGTTCGAAGAATTCTGCCATGTACATGGCATTATCCATCAGACAATTGCGTTCGTCGTATTCACCTCAATCAAACGGCATTACGCAACGTAAAAATAGATCTCTAAAGGAGATGATGAATGCAATGTTAATCAGTTCGGGGCTACCCCGGAACTTGTGGGGGGAAGCACTTCTCATGGCAAACGGTATTCTAAACATGTTGTCACACAAAAAGAGGGACCAAACTTCATACGAGTTATGGAAAGGTAGGAAACCGACTTACGATTACCTTAAAGTGTGGGGGTGCCTAGCAAAGGTCGAAGTACATAAACCGAAGCATGTTAAGATAGGATCCAATACTGTTGATTGCATTTTCATATGATATGCTAATAACAGTAGTGCGTACAGATTTCTGGTGCACAAATCATAAATCCCTAACATGAATGCAGGGATGATAATTGCGTCGAGGAACGCCGCATTCTTCGAAAATATCTTTCCAAATAAGGAAAGAAATGAGATAAGTTCTGTGAAAAGAACTCACGATGCCGTTGAAAGTTCACCTCATAAAGTTGAGGAACTAAGGCAGAGTAAAAGAAAGTGGCCAAATCATTTGGACGCGACATTCTGGTGTATATGATGGAAGACGAACCTTGGACATTGCAAGAAGCCTTGTCCAGTCCAGAAGCACCATTCTGGAAAGAAGCTATCAATAGCAAAATTGAGTCCATCATGCAAAATCATACATGGGAACTGGTAGATCTCCCGAAGGGGTGCAAACCTCTCGGATGTAAGTGGATCCCGAAAAAGGAAACTTAAGGCCGATGGGTCGATCGAGAAATATAAAGCTCGATTAGTCGCTAAAGGGTTCAATCAAAAGGAAGGTTATGACTTCTTTGATACCTATTCGCCCGTAACAACGATAACGTCCATTCGAGTTCTCGTTGCTATTGCAGCGCTGTATAATCTCGAGATACACCAAATGGACGTGAAGACAGCATTCCTGAATGGAGAACTAGAAGAAGAAATTTATATGAAACAGCCCGCAGGGTTTGTAGCACCCGGGAAAGAGAACAAAGTATGTCGTCTCGTGAAATCACTTTACGGGCTTAAACAAGTGCCGAAGCAGTGGCACGAGAAATTCAATATGTCGATGGTATCGAATGGGTTCAAAATAAATGAGTGTGATAAATGTGTTTACATTAACGGCACACCCGACGAATTTGTGATTGTATGTCTTTACGTGGACGCCATGTTGATCATGGGAAATAATCACAAAATAATCGTGAATACGAAGACACCCGAATGAATTGTTCTGACACAATCTCACTAACTTGAGAACGTGTTAAAGAAATTTGAAGCCTTCGATGATCCTTCGGCTAAGACACCTGTAGACGCTATACATTTGGCCTAAAATAAAGAGAGCCTATAATGCAACTCGAATACGCTCGAGTGATTGGCAGTATGATGTATCTGTCTAACTGCACTCGACCTGACATAGCATATTCAGTAAGTAAACTTAGCAGATTTACTAGTAATTCGGGTACTAGCCATTGGATAGCACTAAAGAGAGTGTTAAGATATCTGAAGTACACCATTAATTATAACATACTCTATTCAAGATATCCTGCAGTTCTTGAAGGATACTACGACACAAATTGGATATCTGACAGTAAAGACTTCAAGTCCACGAGTGGTTACGTATTTATCATCGGTGGATTAGCAGTTTCTTGAAAATCCTCAAAGCAAACGTACATAGCTCGATCACGATGGCATCCGAGTTCATTGCACTAGATAAAGCCGACCAAGAAGCTGAATGACTTTGGAATTTTCTGGAAGATATTCCTTGTTGGAACAAACATGTGCCAGCAATAATGATACACTGCAATAGCATGGCGGCTATCGGAAATGCACAAAATTATATGTATAACGGTAAGTCTCGGCGCATACGTCGGAGACATAACACCGTAAGACAACTAATCTCTAGTGGAATAATCTCAATTGACTATGTGAAGTCTAAAGAGAACATATCAGATCCTTTGACGAAAGGCATCACTAGAGAACAGTTAAACACTGCAGTGAGGGGAGGAGTAGAAATCCACACACCAGGAAAAGACACAGTGGAAACTCAACCATGATGAGTGGAGATCCCACGAACTTGATTCAATGAGACAACTAAGTTGTGGCTATTTCAGTTGTATACTTGGAAATCCTAAAAGTCCATTATCGAGAGCTGCCCAAGTAATCTCTCGATGACGTGTGGTAAGGGTAAGCGTTTATGCTTTTAATGATGACTATACCAAATTGATGGAGTATTTCGAGCTACTCCAAGATTAAGTCCTAATAGTCGGTCATCTATATAAGTGTGAAGTGGGGCCGCTTCGAATGATACACTTATGAATGGAGATACGATCCAAGGCCGAAACGGACACAACGTGAGAATCGAAAGAGATCAAATTCATATTTGTGTGTATGTTGTGTTTTGGTTTACACAAAAAAGCCGTCAGTTCAAGACATCACGTTCACTGAGCAGCGAGTAAATCCGATAGCATTTCACTATGGAAGTTTCAAAGCCACAAGCTACCTATCTCGATGCACTGATGGATCGCCGGGACTTTCTTGCTTGAGTCAGCATGTATTTCATTTGTATTAATTTCCATTCATGTGGGAGATTGTTGGAATTTGGGCTATAGGCTCAAATGGGTGTTAGACTCAATAAATAAGAGTTTAACCTACTTTAATTAAATCTAGAAGCCCTCGTTCGTCGAAACCCAAAATTAATGAAAGATTCATATTCTACGTTTCGAGGAGAATCTATCAAATATTAATTGGCTCAAAATCAATGTCGGGTGAATGAGAAATTAATTTTCGAAGTTTGACCAATAAAGAGATGAAAATATGTTTAATATATTAATGAGACTTGTTGTTGTGCCACATTTGAATGTTCATCCTTTTTTTCACTTGTTTATAAGGAATCTCCCAAATGGGCTATTCAAAAGGGTTTGCCCAAGCGGTTGGTGGGTTATGGCTTATGGGCTTGCGTGGGGGTTTTGGACCTAATTATAGCCCAAGTGCGAGCCCGTGCCCGAGGCCCGAGGCGACCTACCCATGGTTGTCCCGGTTCACCTGGCTGGGATTCGATCTTTCGAGGTTGAAGTGGCATAGCTTGGAGACGTATTATAATGTCTTTTGACCAGTTTGTCTATGCTGTCTCTTTTGGCTAAGAAGATACCAGTTTGTCTACAATGTCTTGATGACTCATTCGCCTTGTTTATGAGAGGAAGGGGGAATGATCAGTTTTGTTGCTTAAAGTTTGATATGGGATTGTGGAAGAGAAGAGAGTTTGTGTGCGATGAAATTTGTAATGCCAGACATCCAGCCACAAGAATAGGTTCATTTTCTTTTATTGTATTTTAGTTTTATTTTATTTTTTGGATTCCTTAATTAGTGTTTTGGAATATTTTAAGTTTTTCTCTAGTGAGCTCAATTAGTTGACATGATTTCTCTTGTGAGCCACTGGAATGAAGTAAGGATGGTGAATATTTGTTAATTATTAGTTAGTTTGAGATTTTTACTTGTTCTAACACATAGTCGCCAACAAAATCTTATACTCGTGAAATTGTTATGCGAATTTCTAGAAGTTTTAACAAGAATATTTACGTAAGTATAACTTCTAGATAAGAGATAAGGTTCATTACTCGTAATAAATGTCGATCTTGGCCAAATAATGAGAGGCTGAATTAAAAGATTGTTTAACGAACTAAAAACAACGGAAATAAAGAAAGGCATCGTTGATATGCTGTCTTCATTAATTGATCCCGATGGGGAGGAGTTAGTAAACATATGGCGAAGCATTCGGCCGAACAGTCTCCCTCGATCACAATGTAATGCCAACCACTAAAGGTGATAGTGATCATCTTAGAAATCGAAGTCTCCTGTGTGGACATATGAATCGGGTGACGGTGAGTGAAGATCGAACCGGCTCTCGAGCAAAAGATTGTTCTGATACCATCTTAGAAATCGAGGTCTCCTACACTTAATTAGAATCTCAACATCTTCAAAATCGAGGTCTCCAACCTAAAATCAATTGGTGATAGGTGGAGTTGCCTCTTGATATATATAGTGGATTTGAGAGCTTGATTTGTTCGATGTGGGACAACACCCACTTACTTAGAATCTCAACACGCTCCCTCACGTGTGGCATGACTGGCCTAACACGTGGACATATGAATCGGGTGACGGGGAGGGAAGATCGAACCGGCTCTCGAGCGGAAGATTGCTCTGATACCATCTTAAAAATCGAGTGATTTTAGGTTGGAGATCTCGATTTCTAAGAGATCACTCAATCCTGCGATAGCTTCGATCGTTTGGTGCGGCGGCAGATTATTATTTAATTATTTTTTATCATTTAACTTTTTATTAATTAGTTTTTATTTATGAGGAGACGCTAAGCTGGAGGACATAGAAAATAAATTTAGTCCAAGTCAGCATCTCCAGTGTTGTATAAATTTCGGGCATAAACTAGATTTTTGGGTCAATATTCTAAATTGTTTCAATTTTAGTACTAAAATTGTTACTTTAAATTGAATGCTGTTAAATTCCTTCAATTATGTTGGCCTTAGCATTATACTTTTTTATTATTTTGTGATTTTTGCTTTGATACAGAGGGTAATGAAGAGAAGCTGCCGCCGTTTCTATTTCTCTGCTCAAGTTCTCATTTTTGTTTTTCTTTTTCACAGCAAAATGCGTTCTCTGCTTAATACAAGCCGAAAGCAAACAATCCTACATGGGCCAAATCAAATGAGAATATATAAAGGCCCACTAACTTAAAACCCCAAAACATGCTAAATACAAAATACTAATTTAACAATCCCCTTAATATTTTTATCTTCCAAACCCAATAATTCTCGAAGATAAATAAAGCTTGTCACCCGAGAGTGTTATGGTGAAGATGCCCGCCAATTGTCTCCGGTCTAAACATATTTGATCTCGATCTCTTCGTTTTCAACCACCTCTCGAATGTAATGGTGCTTGAGATTAATATGCTCGACAGTAAAACACCGAGTTCTTCGACATTGCGATCGCCGACTTGTTGTCACGAAAGAGAACCGTCGGCATATCTTGTCTCTCCCCTATATCTTCAAGAATCTTTCTCAACGACACTACTTGCTTCGTAGTTTCACTTGCCGAAACATATTCGGCTTCGGCCGAAGAATGCGATACCCTCTCTTGCTTCTTTGACGCCCAACGAAATACTCCCGACCCGAATGTAAATGTTTATCCGGACGTACTCTTAGTATCGTCCATACTTCCGACCCAATCACTATCACCAAAACAACTCCAGACATTCTTTTTTATTCATTCATACATAAGACCCAAACTTTTGGTACCTTGAGTGTACCTCAACACTCTTTTGGCAACTCCAAAATGTATTTACTCGGTCGGTGCATTAACCAAGACAACAATTCCGAGGCATACATGTCGGGCCTCGTAGTGGTAAGATATAATAAACTTCCAACTAGACTCCTATATTGTGCGGCTTCGGCATCACCACTACCATCATCTTTCACCAATTTCCCATTAACCAACAACGGAGTAGTAACCGGATTACACCCCTCCATCTTGAATTTTGCAAGAATATTTTGGGTGTACTTGGAGAAATAAATACCACATTTTCTCTTTCATCAACTTCAATCCCAAAAAATAATGTAACAAGCTCAAATCTTCATCTCATAATTCGGCAACATATCATTCTTGAACTCAAGCATCATCTTCTCATCATTTCCCATAAAATTCAAATCATCAACGTAAAGAGAGACATGGAGCATAGAATTGGTACCTTGCGTGACATAAAGCGTCGCTCACTTGGACTCCTCTTGAATCCTTTATCGGAGAAATATGCATCGATATTTCCATACCATGCACGTGGGGCTTGCTTGAATCCATACAAAACTTTCTTCAATTTGTATATTTTCTCTTTTTCACCTTCTAACTGAAAGCCTTGTGGTTGCTCTACATACACATCTTCTTTCAACACTCCGTTCAAGAAGACGGACTTCACATCAAGTTGGTAAAGTTTCCAATCTTTGTGTGCCGTTAACGCAATCAACAACCGAATAGTCTCATGTCTTGTTACGGGCGCGAATGTCTCATGATAGTCAATACTGGGTTGTTGATAGTACCCTTTCTCCACCAATCTTGCCTTGTACTTTTGCACCGAGCCATCCGGGTTAGTCTTTGTTTTATATATCGACTTCAACCAACAACGTCCTTCTCCTTCGGTTTCTCAACCAACTCTCATGTCTCATTTTTATCTCCTCTTTCATGGCATGTTTCCACACTTCTTCGCCAATTGCTTGCTCAAAGCTCTCCGGCTCAACCAAAACAAAATTGCATCTTGCATAAACTTCGCTTAACCGCCTCAATCTTACCGACGTCGAGCTTGGAGATGATGAACTCGACCCGATATTATTTGTTGGAGATGATGGCCCTTCATCTTCAAGATCATGCCCACTACCACTTGGCTTTTCATGTGATCGCTTTGTATGGGAAAGTTTATACTTTCAACTCCCTTCTCTTTCGAATCCCAAGTTTCCTTCTCGTTAAAATCACATCCCGGCTCTCTATCAATTTGTTTCTCTTCAAGCTAAAGAGCTGATACTCCTTGGATTTTATACTATAGCCAACAAAGATGCATTTCTAGCCTTTACCTTCAAGCTTATGTCTTATTTCTTTTGAAACATGAGCATAGCAAATGAACCCGAACACCTTAGAGTGATTCACCAATGGCTTTTTGCGCCGGACCAAGCTTCGAATGAGGTCTTGTTCTCAACCGCCTTTGTGGACACCGGTTTAATAAGCTAACCGCCGTGTATGTTGCTTTCTCCCAAAATGTCAACGAAAGCCTCTTCTCTTTTTTCATCGTTCTTGTCATTTCAACAATGGTCCTATTCTCCCTCTCGGCCACCCCATTTTTCTCCGGTGTATATAGCCAATCGTCAATTGCCTCTCTAAGACAATATATTCACAAAACTTCTCAAACTCCTTAGAGTTATACTCGCCATCTCTATCGCTCCTCAATTTCTTTATTAACCAGCCACTTTGCCTCTCCACCATCTTTTGAAACTTCTTGAAGACATAAAATGCTTCCGACTTTTGCTTCAAAAAATAAACCCAACACATTCTTGAATAATCATCAATGAATGTGATGAAGTACTTGTTTCCACCATGCGATTTTGTGCTCATGGGACCACAAAATATCGGTGTGAACAAGCTCTAGTGGTGCTCTTGCTCTCCATGCCTTCTCCTTAGGAAATGAATCTCGATGTATCTTACCGAGAGCACATGACTCACACACGCCAACTTTATCTTCTATAGTTTTTAGTCCATACACCATTTCCTTTTTGTTTAGCAACTTCAAGCTCTCAAAGTTTAAATGGCCAACCCTCTTCTTCCAGAACCATGAATCGTCTGCTACACCAACCTTCAAGGCAACACTTCGTTTGGACTTGAGAGTGAGGTGAAAGTTTCTATTCCTCTCCATTTTTACTACGACCATTAATTCTCTTTTCTTATCAATTTTATCAAATATTCGACAAGTCGCACCATCAAAGTGAACCTCATAACCATGCTCAATCAATTGTCACACTTAGCTAATTTTGAGTTAAATCCGGTACAAGCAAGACATCGTGGATTAACATCCTATCGTTCTTTGATGAAACCGCAATCGTGCATCTTCCTTTCGATTTCACCACCGCACCGTTTCTCATTGCAATTTGAGTCGTGACATTGCTACCAATCTTAAAAAAAGATTGACTCATCACCGTCATGCGGTTGCTACATCCACTATCAACAAACCAAACATGTTCTCTCTTTTACATCACCGATTGACATGAATAAAAAGTGCTCCCGCCACCTCTTTTCTCGGATGCCTTTCTTCGGCATAGTTTGCTTGCTCCACATTCTTTAGCTTACAAAACTTCTCTTTATTGCAAACTTCTTGCAATTGTAGCATTGAATCTTCTCCTTGTTCCAACAATCTTTTTCAATGTGGCCCGATTCTTTGCAAAAGTTGCATGTTCTAGCTTCTCCACTTTGGTTGGCACCTCTACCACCTCCTTGGTCGAATCTACCTCCAAATCGACATCGGCCTCTAACTACCACTATAACCACCACGAGATGTATTCTCGTTAGTTGTCTTTTGGTAATGCTCTTTCACATTCACCTTCGATTGAAAGGCGCTTTCAAGAATTCGATCACCATGTCTGTTCAATCTTTCCTCATGTCTCACAAGAGAGCCCATTAAAGTCATGCACACTCATCGTAGAGAGGTCTTTGGTTTCTTTAATAACGACCACAATGTTGACGTACTTCGAAGGGAGACTAATCAATATCTTCTCGCACCGATTTATCGGTCAACGCTTCACCAAAATGTTTTCTTTGATTCACAATCTCAATCACCTTTGATAACTCTTGTAGAGTCTCTTTCTCCTTCATTTGAAAATTTGGAACTCCCTTTTCAAGCCCAAGAGTTTCACTGTCCTAACCTTATCGGTTCCTTGAAACTCCTTTTGCAAAATCTCTCACGTCTCCTTCGAAGTTTAAGCCCCGATTATCCTCGGAAAAATCTTTTTGAAATGCCTCCTTGAATCAAATAAAGAGCACGTGTGTATCCTTCTTTCGATTCTCCTTCTCGTCGGGATCCACAACTGTAATCTTCACAATATTCCCCTTGTTTTTTGTAAGAAAGTTTTTCATTACCATTGTAACACCCGATGCTTAGCACCTTCATACATCTTCATCCTATTGATTATTTACACATCGTTTGACTATTGATTTTTGCTCACAAGATGGTGTATATAATTCTTTTCATTTTCTCTAAGTACTGTAACTCTAATGTTTTAATGTAGCCTCCTGCTCCAACTTTGATTAACATTTAGACTTGTTCCGCTTGCCTTCCCACTTCGCTATGCAGCCTCCTGTTTCTCTCATGCCACGTCCATCATCGCTACCATCACACTATCTGCATTTTGCTGATCGAATTCTTGTTCATGCCTAGTTTTGTGATTAGAGCTGTCAAACAGGCTCGCGGCCTGCAGGCCAGCCCGTTCCACCCCGCCAAATGGGCGGTTTGGGCCTCAACTTTTCAGGCTCGCCAGGGAGCGGGCCACAGGCTTTAGCGAGGCGGGTAAGCCTGCGGGCTGCCCGCCCATTTTCTAAAAATAAATAATTATTTTTTTAATAATATATAATATATTATGATAAGTTATATAAATATGACATTGACCCAGTGGTAAGAGCGCTGATATTCTACACGCAAGATGGTGGGTTCGAACACGAAGTTCATTTTTTATTTCAATATTTTTAATTTTGTTTTTTTATTATTTTTTTTAATAGGGCGGACTAGGCCCGCCAGGCCCGCGCCTGCCGGGATTTGGCGAGTTACGGGCCGGGCCGGGCCGTCGGCCCATTTTGATAGCTCTACTTGTGATGCTTCTTTCCCAGCTCTCCAGCCCTGGTATGCTTAACGATAGCCACCTTGATATCCCATCTCGCACATGTGCACTAAATTCACAGAGAAAGAATGAACGTCCAATATATTCCACTCCCTTGTTGCACCACATATAATGCAATTCAGGAATAGGAATACCCCATTGCTACAGCCGATCCCTGGTTAAAAGTTTTCGGTGCTACCAACCAAAATAAAAATGAATGCTTTGGTTCTGACCACCTGTTCCATATTGCATCTGCAATTTTAACCATTCATTGTTGCAATCTTTCAGCCAGTTGAAAGCTGATGTTACGTTGTAGCATCCATTTGTAGCCACATGCCATCTCCCTTCATAGTAGCCCGCCGGAACATATATTTTACTTTGTTTACCTTCCTCCATTGCCAACTACAATCCGAAGGGACCTCATATTGCCAGAAACCAACCCCTCGTAGGTACACGTTGTCCACCCATTTGATCCAAAGATGATATTTTTTACTTGTGATATCCCATACTTGCTTTCCTATACATGCGTAGTTCCATACCCCGCAATGCTTGATGTTAAGGCCACCACAGCTTTTCTGTTGGCAAACAAGGTCCAAAGCTACCAAAGCCTTTGCTTTAACTCCTTCACTTTTGCCCCATTAGAACTCCCTACATCGCTGGTCCACCATCTGCACCACGCTCTTTGGTAGCAAAAATATGGACCCCCAATAGCTATGAAGGGACAACAAAACATAGTTTATCAAACAGGCGCGTCTAGCATTCGATAAATTCCTTGATGTCCAACATTGGATCCTCTTGACTATCTTGTCCACCAATGTTTGGCAGTCCACCTTATTCCATTTTGTTGGAGATAATGGTACGCCGAGATATCGCATGGGAAAGACGCCCTCTGCAAACTCTGTGATCCCTTGCAGGTCCTTTTTTATTGCACCAGAGACCCCCACAATATATGTTTGGGATTTTGTCGTGCTTGCAGTCAATCCAGATGCCGCGTGAAAATGCTTTAAGCTAGTAATTTGAAGTTCCACAGATCTTCAATGAGCTTTGCTTATAATCATAAGGTCGTCAGCGAAACAAAGGCTAACAATATCCATCTGTTTACATAACATATGGTATATGAAGTCTTTATGGGTCGCAGCTAGCTTCAATCTCCTTGTTAGATATTCCATGACGTAAACAAATATCAAGGGAGACATGGGATCACCCTGTCCAATGCCTCTTCACCTTCTGATGTCACCTTCTAGAGACTTCCGTTAATTGACAGGTTAGTAGCCGTGGTGATACACTATCTGATCCACGCCACAAATCTCACTGGAAATTAGATTGTTTGCAACAGCCTCACTATGAAAGACCATTCGATCATATCATAAGCTTTTCGGAGGTCTATCTTCATCAAGCATCCTGGTGACACCGTTCCCCTTTTATACAATCTCAGCAATTCCTGACTTAACATATGTTATGTGCAATACATCGGCCTGGTACAAGGGCCCCTTGATTCTCATGCACCAGTCGAGGGAGGACCTTATTTCTTCAATCTTGTTCTTTTTCACATAAAACTCTTCCACAATCTACCATAAAGCTTGTGAAATTAAGAGTTTCTTCATTTTAATACTCTAATAATCGTAACTCTCACCATCGAATACGGGTTTCCCACCTTGCGGAGCTCAAACACCCTTTGTGTAGCCTGGTGCTCTATTCTCAAACCCTAAAGTTGATTTTACTCATTCAATGGAAGACCGTCACATAAAAACTCAAGTTTTGATACCATTTATGTTGGCTTTAGCATTATATTTGTTGATTATTTTGTGATTTTTCCTTTGGTAAAGAGGGTAATGAGGAGAAGGTATTGTCGTTTCTATTTCTCTGCGTTCTCAAGTTTTTTTCCACAACAAAAAGCGTTCTCTGCTTAATACAAGGCAAAAGCAAATAATCCTATATGGGCCAAATCAAATGAGAATATATAAAGCCACTAACTTAAAACCCCAAAACATCCTAAATAAAAAATATTAATTTTAACAATTGATATTTACATGATCCCTAATTTAAGTGTACGTAAAACGCTACCCCTTTAATATACGTGACTAAAATATAACTAAGCCTAATATTTATGTTAAAATAATTGTTAAATAAGTGATGTTTTACGTATATAACTGGCCGATTAATCTATATATATAAAAAAAGGATTTAGACTGTCATACAATTCATATATATATAAAAAAAGGATTCAGACTGTCATGAGCTGCAATACAATTCAACTCTTGCATGACACGTCAACAACACAACTTACATTTACCAAATTGTCCTCCTATGTTCGAAGTGGCTGTTCAAATTCATTTTGTACATACATTTACCAAATTGTCCTCCTATGTTCGAAGTGGCTGTTCAAATTCATTTTGTACATACGTTGTATTATTAGCATCTATTGACAACGTTTGTATTTAATATTTATTGTAATTAATGTATTAATTAATGTAAATAGACGTCCAAAACATATCATTCACACAAGACAACGAAGAGTTTTTCATTAATCAAACTCCTGTCAAAATCAAAACCGGCAACACCTCCACTAATAAGTTGAATATTCTCCTACTCTTCTACAAACAGTCCCATAGAAGTAAGATTCAAGATTCGGCCATTGAAAAGATGGTCAGGACTTCGGGGAGTTACTTTTCACCAGCAAACCTCGAAGCACTGTGTATGTGCAGTGCAGATACGTCTGTGTTTGTTATATGCTTTTTATAACTAACTTTACGTAATCATACATTGTCTTGCAGGATTTGGGAGAATCTCCATTGCCAGTTTACGAGTTTGAGATTATTTGGTCATAGAGCATCTACAACAAATGTAGTTCACTGTAGCATGCACTCTGTTAGTAAACATGGATTATTAATTTTATTTCTTTTTTTATTATTATTTGCATTCATATGCCAAAATCATGGTAAATTTACAATGGGCCGAGAATTATTGTGGGTCCGGTTCTGCAAGGAGAACAACATCAAACCCTGGGCTCCGGAATTTTATTTTGCTCAGAAGATAGATTATGTGAAGGACAAAATCAACCCTTCTTTTGTGAAAGACCGCAGAGCAATGAAGGTGAAATATGATGATTGCTCTTCTCATTTGCTTCATTAGGTAGTAATTTGTATATATGAGAATTGCTTTATAAGAATTGCTTTTCTTATTTGCTTCATCATAAGCTGGATTTGTTGGTGAGTTTTGCGATTATGGTTCCATTTGGTCATGTTAATCGTTATTTCGATCTTTTGGGCTATTAAGCATTCGCTCTTTCCGTTTTTCGTTTTAGATTTGAAGGACAATGGTTTCCAAGCCGTGGCCTAGCAGCATTGCTTGACAATATGCAATAAATATCGAAAAGACATCCCCAAAGATTTCACATCATCCACCAATCACCCCGCTTCATGTGACAGGAGAGAGGAAGAATATCTAAATAGTATATGGTGTCCATATAATTGATTATACAATATAACTTTAGTCTTCTTACGAGGGACTTATATTGAGACCGAGATTCAAGGGAAAAGGCTATTGCATCTCCATTAGACGAACAAAACTTACATGATGAATTCACCGAGCCAATGATCAGATTTTGTCTGTACCAGCCTGCGAATGGTTGGTGGACGTAAGGAGTCAATGTCGGGAATGTAGATATGAAAGCTGAATTGCATTATAGAGGCAACTCTTTTTTGCCAAGGCCTTCGACCATCAGATCGATCTGGGGAAGGATATTTCTTTCTCGGACTATAATGTTCTTCTACATCTGCAAATTGATGAATCTTTTTTCTCTGCAAGTTTTCCAAGGTCTGCGAAGAGGCAAAGGCTTTCTTCTTCTCCGGGGAGTTCTTCTACATTTTCAAAGAGGCAAAGCGTTTTTTCTTCTCCATTGAGTCCCGATCAAAATTCTGCTTCATTAGGTGATGTTATTCATTAGTTACACACATTAGTCGTTTCTTATGGGTTTTGTGTGAGTGATTATTTGATGTACATTATATTTAGTTTATCTTCTAATGAATTATGGGTTGATCTCAACAGATTTAAGTTTCTATTTCTTGAAGTGCTTTTTAATTTCTTAACCTTTTTTTTTGCCATTACATATATATGTTATTAAGGAGGTCCTTACACCTTAACAAGAGCACTAGATTGAACCCCATAAGTGCTCACTGTCTCCCGGAGAGGTAGGCTTTTCTTTTCCTTATTAAATTGCAGCTCAACTGTTTTCTCTAATGCGTAGAATCTTCACAGTAACGGTTGTTAAAACGTGAATGACCACCATCTACATTGCTAGAGAAGCACTTTCTAATCTCAAGATTCTAATTGTTAATGATCCAAAGGTATTATGCGATGCTTACATTAGTGAAAAGGATATTGTGTCTGGGGTTTAGTTGGCAATAAAGGTCATGGGTTCTCCAGTTACCTGGATACACGTATACTTCGAGTATGTGCTATCATTTCCACCATGGTCAAGACAGAAATCGTTATTATATTCTCTCTCTTCCAAACACAGTGAGTACAGTTATTATATTCTCTTTCTATTCCAAACACAGTGAGAACAATTATTATATTCTCTTCTTTTTCCAAACACAGTGAGAACAATTATTATATTCTCTTCTTTTGAAGGAACATATTAAATATGCATGCCAGCTTCGAACTATACCTAGAATCTTGCTTTCGGGTCCAACAAGTTGACATTTTTTATATTATCTTTTTCTCTACATATGTTTAGGCTTTTGTGGTGTTGAGCAAGAAGATGTACGAGTGTCTAATTCTATAGTGCTTCATGTTTGAATGGCTGGTTAATGTTGTCGTTAGTATTTATATTAGCAGCAGTCTTACAAAGATATAATACATCACACTGCCAAAAGTTTATGAAAAAATCATTAATAAATATCATATACATCACAATTTCTAAACAAATGCTAAGCAAGACATCAGCCACGCACATTTTTGCGATGATGTCAAAGGACAATCCATGAATCACCAAACACGACCTACTTTATTAGTCGTTCTCGATTCATATTCTTTGATGCATAAAACAACGGTTGAACATGTCATAAATGATTCATAAAGCAAAGTTATCCAAATTCAAGGTTGAATGACTGCATTAGTATGACTACGGATTTTTTCATTTGCTGGCTGCTGCTGTAATCCGACAATGCAGTGTTCACCATATATAAAAGTTAGTCATAAATTTCGTTGTTGCAATGCTGCTTAACTATTATAAATACAACTCAAAGGATGCACTCTGAATATAATTTTATATCACTAATTAAATAAAATAAAAATGTGTGCTTAATATATTGGAATATAATAAGACTCATTAATATTCCAATAAAATCGTCTGGCCCTTACATGATACTGATGTTATATTTGATTTCAGTTAACTAATTGAGATAATGATATTCATTATTACATTTATTCATAGAATTTGTTCGGACTCTTGGTTAGACAATTCATTGACATGCCCGCATAATATTTCTTTACTAATGTTTCTATGTATATCACTCCACGAAATAACATATTCACTAAATGTACTGACTATTGGCCTCCCAGTAGAGGATAATACATCCATTATATATACCACTCCACTACAAAATATAAAATACTTACATGACCAAGCTAGGCTCATATTCCTTCGTAAGTCCCAGAACTTCTATCCGAAATGCTGGAATAACTTCACTCCTTTTAAATCAAAATCTCCAAAACCTTTGAGGAACAGTGAACCAACTGGCGGGAAACCAAAAGATGGATTCACACGCAGGAGCTGAAGAACTCAAATTTCATGAATTACATGATAGGGGCAGCATAAGTACGTATTTAGTAAATCATTTCACAACAAGGTTGAACATGAGATGTTTGGAAATCCGACAAGTTGTCTGATATCGAGAACAAGATTGGTATTACGGATGTTTCCTGTATTGTTTTCCATATGATATTTCTAAAATAAGTCTTCTCATTCTAATCAATAAGAAACATGGCGTATTCAAGTAGACGGAATTCAGCTAACGAAACCAGATGCTTACATAGCGTAATGTCGCCACCAATTACCTAATAGGGTCTTCTTCTCAGATCAAATTTTCAAAACCTCATACATTAGTTTCTGTGAAATAACTGAACATGATAAAAAATAGTAACGTGCATCGCACAGTGGCAATAATTACCGTTAGAATACTACTTTATTGTATGAATTGTATGACTGGTGTTAGAATATTGTCGGATCCGTTCTCAACATTCAATTTTATGAATCTTATGTTATTGAAGTTCAATAGGTACTCTCCTTAATTGAAACATCGAGTGCGATGACTGGGCTTGCACCTTAAAAGAGGCCTTTGAAAAAGTGAACCTTGCTATTGGGTTCAACATCAAATTGAAGGTATGTTTACATTATGTATCGTAAATATCCTAATCGTTGTTTTTTTAATGTTCAAACGGCATATCTTGATTTATGCAGGTTACAAAGAATGGTTGTCGCATCATTCGTCAGGAAAACTTCATCTACAATGATGACATCGACGTAGGTTTGGTTTGTTGATTGCAATCTTATAGCTAATAGTTCTTGATTTGATGTTGTAGCAAATCCATTATGTCTTACCCTGAGCTTCTTTGCTGTAACTTTCAGGGGATAATACGTGAAAAAGAGGGGTAACATAATTATCTCTATTGAGATCCTCACCTATAGTCCCCAGACATAATGCGTTGTGGCTGGACAGAAGCTATTGAGGAAAACAAAGGAAGTGAAACTACTTAACTGAAACGCCGAGTGCAATGACTGGGATTTTACCTTAAAAGAGGCCTTCGAAAAAGTGAATCATGCTATTGGATTCAGTATCAAATTGAAGGTCTGCTGACATCATGTACCGTAAATATCATACTCATTGATGGATTTTTTTTTTTTTTTTGTACTCATATCTTTGTTAGCAAATCAAGTCCTTACACCATAGGGAAAACAAGAGTGTTACGGTATCAAATCATAATCTCCTTTTTATTAAACTTCTTAGATTTATGTATATAATGCATGAATTCGTTCTCTATTACATCGAGTATTATCTGAGTCATTTAAATTTGTGTATGTTATGTGCATGACTTAATATATCAATGGATTATTTAAGCTAAATATGTACCCACCGAGGATTTTCGAAAGATGTTTTTCACTTCAAGCCCTGGAATATCCCGCGGTTGACTCATCTATATCACCCGATAGCACAAATATTACTATTTTAATGTTTATATGAATTGATCACACTGTTGAGACGTAAATTCTTTTTTCTTCCAAAGTTGAGATATAAATTTCAGCTAGAATTTTCTTGAATATATTATATACTTCTTCTATGCATATGCCACTTTGCTAATCATGATAAGACTGTGTGCATAGGAGCCGAGCATTTCAAAACCAGAGACAAGTGCATTGAGTAACCATTCACCATTATTTATTTATAGGAAGAGACAGAGTAAAGGGTTTCACCAATAATTGCATAATTTTTACAGCAAAACAAACAGGTATAGTTCCAAGTGAATGAGGTAAATAAATTCATATAGAGAAGCATTACAAGATACATGAGATGCCCTAAACTCTAAAGTTAAAGAATTGTTGTCGACATGTATTTGCGGACCATGAAAGTTGGCCTATCTCAGATCCCAAGACAATGGTTATGCAAATTGCCAAGGAGAGCTGTATACCTCTGTAGCCTTTCTTCAAATGATTATTAATACACCGCACCACCTTTGTTATTTCAATTAGTGTTTGTCCACGGAAGGAGTTGAGGATCACGGTGGATGGGTAGCTATAAGGTTCACCGCCAATAATCCCGATGAGTCTATGTTATTTATTTAATTAATATATATTGGATATTCGTCTTTTTTTTAATAAAAATAAATTTATTAGTAGGTGTTTGGCTATGCACTGCCATTTGGAAGCACATACGACATGGGGCTTGAAGATGGCGTTCTTGGTCGATAATGTAAATGGGCCTAATGAGTCTATTCATCCACCTCCCAGAGATCTGCCCAGTGTTAATATCTTTTCTCTTTTTTGGATGATTTATTATTCTCGGTTTTATAACTTAGGAATGAAGGAAATGGGTCGCAAAAGGGGAAAAGAGAGGAAATATAGAAAGCAACCCGATCCTATTTGTTTTCAAGTGAAATAGTAATACTTTGCTCAAGGTGTAGCAAATAGTTTTATTTGGTAAGTTACAGATATGCATATAAGTCAAAATTTCTTCATTAACATCGATTCTTCCTGTGGTGTGCATGATTCAATTCCATTTTGATGTCTTAAAAGCTTTAACTTTTTTCCTTTGATTTTCAACCAATCATGCTCGGCCATACTACGTTTATCTGCGTACGTGGGTTTAGGAGGCGATCAAGAGCACCACGTGGGTTTGGTCATGCTCGATTTTGTATGCTTTACGGGTATCTACATGTGATTTTTTTCTCTATAGTTTAACATGAAAGCGTTTAATGGGATTCAAAGTCCAACCTATGTGGTATCACCGATTAATATTTACTGAATGTTTTATGTATTATATATTCTATGGTTGTTATTAATATTCATGTTGTCCAAACGTGTCCGTTCACCACTGAGTATCGTAAGGCAATTATTAACAGTAATGTTGTAAGACTGTTATCATACTGTTTATGGTAAGACTGTTATCATACTATTTATGGTAAGACTGTTATTAACATCAATGTTGCATGACAAATTAGTTGATCGACTGTTATATTATATAATTGTAAGTTTATAGCGTAAGATTGTTCCTAACACCAACCAAATTTCTCCACTAGCCGTCATTCTTTACTACGCAATGTATTGATTCGGTTCCATTTTGATTTCTTAAAAGCTTTAACTTTTACCTTTGATTTTCACCCAATCATGCCCGATCGTACATTGTTTATCTGCGTTCGTGGGCTTGAGAGGCGAACAAGAGCATCGCTTGGGATTGGTCTGCTCGATTTTGTATGGGATACCAACATATGTTTTTTCCTTAGATTTAACATGAAAAGGATTTTATGGGAATCCAGGTCCAATCTATGTAGTGTCGCTGATTAGTATCTACGGGAGTTCAGGTCAGGCATCAAGAAAGATCATAGTATATATTTGATTTATATCGCTAATTAAATATGGCTTTCGGGTCGTGGTATATATCTGTATGACAAAATGTGAATATCATAGCTGCCTGGATGATTCTCAAGCACATTTTTGCAGGTACTGGGGCAACGCACAGTTGCATTACATATAATTACATTCATCCTTGATAGGGTAATATGCAAAATTTGTTAGAACCAGTTTGATTCAGATTCAAATTATGCAGGTGAACCAATGGCTGAAATTATATTATATAATAGTAGGACTAATATTGTAAGACTGATTCGTTGATCTGATGTTATGTTATAAAATGGTAATGTTATGTTGTAAAATGGTAAGATTGATATTGTAAGACTTCTTATGACATCCATACTGTAAAATTGTTATGTTATGAGCCATAAAATTGATACTGTACAATGTTCTTAACCGGTATTATAAGACACCACTGATCGGGTTGTTATATTAACATCGGTAATAGATTTCTTATAATTATAATTTAAATTACTCATGTGTATGATGAAAACTTATTATTTCGTGGCAAAATATACCCCGTGCTACACCTAGTATAAATTATACTATTTACAATACATACACGTGATTATAAATTTATGATTTATGGGGGAAAGGAAATTATCTAAAAAATATAATAGAAATTGAAGATAGTAGAACACTCGGACTGTTCGAATACATCTAATTGGGCCATCCAATCCAAAGGCCTAGTACTAGTGAGATCCTACCGAGCGAACCTTCTGGAAAAAGTCTCTAGAATCTCTTCTTCGCTATTAAAAGACCTGGCTCTCTAATCCGATGTCACAAGCTTCTGAAACTTGAAAGCCAAGCTACAACTTCCACAGCAATTAAATATTCTACCATCGTTTGCAATGGCTTCATCGCTAGCTCTAAGGAGACTCCTGTCGTCGAACAACGCTCTCTACGGTTGCGGTCCGCTCCGTACGGTGCGAGCGGCATCTCAGCCAGCTTCTGCTAGGCTTTTCAACAGCGACGCGTGTCTCGCCGTTTGCAGGTAGTAGTTTTCTATCTCCTCTTTTGTGTTTCAGATATTTTTGATGTATTATCTCGGTTTCCGCTCGGTGACGGCTAGTGCTACGTCTATAGAAGCTCTGTGACTGAGAGATTGCTCCGGCTTTCTTTATGTTTGTACTTTAGCTCTAGCGCTTGTCGTCGTGTTATAAGCGTCTAATTGTTCAATATCTGTAATTGTAGTTGCTCTGGAACAATTAGTAGATTCTCTAGAAAAAATATGAGCTTCTGGCGGCAACATGCTTGGTCTCGCTTATGGGGTCAAATCAATACTTTCTAAGAAGAAATATTGGAATATAAATCTCTTCGATTTTGTTGGACCTCGGTGTTGACGCAAGTGCTTAAACGTGGGTTTTATGTGTGGGTTCATAGTACGAAGAATGTAATATATTTTTTCCTCCCCATGCCTGAAACTCTGTTTTGAGTCCATGTGGTAGTTTACTCTCAGTTAATCCTACTGAAGATGTGCATTTGGTGTTCGATTTTATGGTATTTCTCTTTGGTTCAGATTCTTAACTTCTCTGGTAACCCTGTGCAGATAGGTTTGGTCCGTTCTCAACAAGGAGCAGCCTCAGCCAAATCCTGAACATGATGGACCAGTTTGCTGACTCGCCGGTGTCCTCGAGCATCCGCCGGAACTGGTCTGCTAGAGAGGCCGAGGACGGGTTCCATCTGCGAGTGGACATGCCCGGCCTGGGCAAGGAAGACATCAAGCTCTCGGTGGAGCAGAACACGTTGATCATACGAGGTGAGGGCAAGGAGTTCGAAGAGGACGAAGAGGGCAGAGGCCGGAGATACTTGGGTAGGATAGATCTGCCCGGGAAGCTTTACAAGGTGAATGACATCAAGGCTGAGATGAAGAATGGGGTGTTGAAGGTGTTTGTTCCCAAGATCAAGGATGAGGAGAGGAGTGATGTCTTCTACGTTAATGTTGAGTAGTAGTCAGTGATGGGGTGTTGAAGGTGTTTGTTCCCAAGATCAAGTATTATGTTTGACAATTCTCCTGCTTCGATCTATTGTTATCCAAAGATTCCACGTGAAAACATCTTAGCATAGAGTAGTGCTAGAGAGCATGTTATCATCATTTGTTTAAGGTCTTTTAAAAAATTGCCTGGGTCAATTTTAAAAAAATGGCATTGTTAACGATTTTTTTTGGTTAATAGTTCTCATTTTGTTTAAACGTTAACCATATTAACTAATTCTCATACTTAATTCATTAAAATAAAAAAAAGGAAAAACAAAAATATGGTCGCCCGTACAGATGCAATAACAGATTCAATAACTGAGAACATGAATCCATCTCCCTCTTTAACCATAACTTTACCATTGATATGAATGTATTATCTTCTCCAATTTAAAGAACAAAGGGTAATCACACACACCTTTCTCACAAACCTAAAGCGACGCGAGCTGTTCTCTTCGTTTAGTGCCGGAAAACTTCTCAAACAAAGAAAACAGTAAGCATTTCAGCATATTTACCAGTAAGCATTTGTTACATGAAAACTGCAATTTTAACGTCGAAAATGGTGAATTTTCCGTCCATTACCCCCAAAAACGTATGAGTTATTTAGTGATCATGTGTACTAGCCAGAGTAGCGATATTTCAGTGGCTATTACGAAAATTCGGACCTGAAAATTCATATTATGAGGTCCAGTTTTTGTGCATGGGACCCATGCGAAAAATCCAGGGAACCCAAAAGTATATATAGGGTACCCGAGCATATATACAGGGTACCAGCGCATATGGGCTGCTGTTTTTCAAATGCATGGGACCCAGGCTAAAAAACGCAGGGGACCAAACTGTAAAAGCATGGTACCCAATTATACGTGCATGGTCCCCGCTAATGTTGTGTGCGGGTCCCCTGCCTTGATGCGCGGGTACCCTGCTTTTACGCGCGGGTCCTCTGCGTTGATGCGCGGGTACCATGCGCTATACGTGCGGGTACCATGCGCTATACGTGCGGGTCCCCTGCGCATGGTCCCCTGCGTTTATGTGCGAGTCCCCTGCGTTTATGCGTGGGTATCCTGCCGTTACGTGCGGGTACCGTGATCCCATGTTCAGGTCCCATGCGCTGAAAATCATACATAAGCACGATATATGACGACAATCGTTTTCTAAACAATAACATTGCATAATATTGCATGTGCTCAATATGACAATTACCAACATTGTATTTCAATTCGATGATCGGTGGTTAATCGGCGAGGACAATGCCTCGACTTGGTCCCCTGCGTCAAATTGTAGCTAACATTCAATTTTGGTGGATGAGGATGCATGCACGTTAATATTTTTGTAAAAAAATTCATTTGCTATTTTTGTAATTTTGTACATATAAATATCAAAAATCATAATTACATATTTTAGTATCTATATCTAGATGGCACGTTTCTGAAATAACCAAATTTAATTCAAAAAGGAATAACCGAATTTAAAAAAAAAAGAATAAGCAATATTAAGCCCATCGATAAAAAGTTTAAGAAATCAAAAAGCCCAAAATTCATTTTAAGAAATAAAAAATGGCCCAAAATGACAGATCAAATAAAAATAAGTCGACAACAAATTATTAGAACGCCGCACATACTTTCTTGGTATTGAGATATTACGATCACATGCAAAGCTTCTCATTTGTCTAAGAATGTATGTGCTTTATATGCTCAAATCTAGTGGATTATCGGGATGTAAACCTATCTATTCACCGATGATCCCTGACACCAAATTCATGCCAGAAAGTGGAGAGTTCCTATGCGATCCCGAGAGATATCGCAGATTGATTGGTAAATAAATTATCTTACAGTCACCCGACTGGACATTTCCTACCCAATAAGTGTTATGAGCCTATTCATGTCAGCTCCTCGCACTACTCATTGGGAGGCTGTTATTCGAATCCTTATCTCACTCCAGGAAAAGGACTTTTATACTCTGACCAAGGACATCACAGGATTATATGTTTGACTGAAGTAGATTGGGCGGCAGTGACGGATCCAGGATTTGAAGACCGGGGCTACGCATAGGGTGGGATTCGGGTTCGGGTTTACTCGAATCCGACCGGGTTCGGGTAGTTTGGGTTTTCCGGATATCGGGCATCAACACCCGATAATTGTTATTCAGGGACATCAGGTAGTAATTTGCTAAGCGAGCGGATTATTCGAGTACCCGATATAATATTTTTGTAAAAAAATTCATTTGCTATTTTTGTAATTTTGTACATATAAATATCAAAAATCATAATTACATATTTTAGTATCTATATCTAGATGACACGTTTCTGAAATAACAAAATTTAATTCAAAAAGGAATAACCGAATTAAATTAAAAAAGAAAGGAATAACAAAATCGTGATGATGAGTAGAAATAATTTTAAGCCCATCGATAAAAAGTTTAAGAAATCAAGAGGCCCAAAATTCATTTTAAGAAATAAAAAAAGGCCCAAAATGACAGATCAAATAAAAATAAGTTGACAACAAATTATTAGAACGCCGCACATACTTTCTTGGTATTGAGATATTACGATCACATGCAAAGCTTCTCATTTGTCAAAGAAAGTATGTGCTTTATATGCTCAAAGCTAGTGGATTATCGGGATGTAAACCTATCGATTCACCGATGATCCCTGACACCAAATTCATGCCAGAAAGTGGAGAGTTCCTACGCGATCCCGAGAGATATCGCAGATTGATTGGTAAATAAATTATCTTACAGTCACCCGAGTGGACATTTCCTACCCTATAAGTATTATGAGCCAATTCATGTCAGCTCCTCGCACTACTCATTGGGAGGCTGTTATTCGAATCCTTATCTCACTCCAGGTAATGATTATCCCGATCATTTGATGTGACTGATAAAATTATTTTATGATTTAACGTACAGACAACGACTGACGTAAAGCGCTGACTTGATTGATGTAACTTATTGAAAGCATTTGACAACTGTACGGCAACCGCACACGTGGCGCACGGTACCCGCGCAGTAAAGCACGGTACCCGCACCCAAGCGCATGGTACCCGCAAACGTAGCGCATGGTACCCGCACACTAAAGCATGGTACCCGCACACATGGCGCACAGTACCCGCACACATGGCGCACGGTACCCCCACGTTACTCGACAACATACCACACAGGCCAACATACCAAACATCCATTGAACCACTAAATGTCCATGTCTATTACATTATACGTACCAAACATTACAACATACCGAATTTCCATATCAATTATACATAACCACATGTACAAATCAAACTCATAAGATTTACCCCCTCCTATCGAATTCTCCGACGGATGGCATTCTATTTGTGGTCTTCCGCGTTTTGGGTCAACGAGTGGTGGTAGCATATTCACAATTCCTTCAACGCGCTCGGTGACAGGCCATATGGTACCCTCGTACGCTAATTTGCATGTCTCCAAGCTGTAATACGCATGGACTAGCGAATATACACCTACATTAGCGTATCCACAAGCCGCAATGGCGTGCGCACATGGGATACGATCGATATCAAACATCTTACAACTACATGACTTCGTCTCGATATCGACCACCTCGTTGACTTCATGCCCATATACATTATACCGTTGAATGCCAATTTTCGACACGTGTAGATTTTGTGAATTTATGTAGTGAGACCGTAGGATTGACTCGACCTTCGGCGTAAATAATGTGACATTGGCTGCCATCGAAGATTCGCAAGTTCTTCGATGCTTACTAAACCAACTTGTCGTCAAACGTTGTATCGAATCCAACAATCCTATGAGTGAAGCTCTCTATCCGCACGTAGAGCGGCATTTATCGATTTCGAGCCATTGGTGGTCATGATGTTGTACCTTGTTCTCGGACAATACGATCTTGTCCATTTTGCCTTCGTGCTGACATCAAAATACGTATGCACGTTTAAGTACCGTTCCTTTAGCGTTTCCAACAATCGATCGCAATCGCTCGTCTTGTAGGCGTATGCAATATTAAGGAATAACGCACACGTACCTTTCTCCTTCATACGGGTCTTTATATTTTGTTGAATATGCCACGCATAGAACCCGTGAAACGCATTCGGGAAAACTGCCGGGACGGCTGTCTTTA
Organism: Linderniella brevidens; assembly: GCA_004919715.1. Lineage (NCBI taxonomy): Eukaryota > Viridiplantae > Streptophyta > Magnoliopsida > Lamiales > Linderniaceae > Linderniella > Linderniella brevidens. Next base: position 10,106,346 of record SWDC01000148.1, read on the forward strand.
TACCGCCATGTCTGTCAGAAATTATGACGAGGTCATTTGTGTCGGCCACAATCCGTTTTAATCTCGTCAAGAACCATGACCAAGATTCGGTAGATTTGGTGCTCGCAATACCCCATGCGATAGGATACTGATGGTAATCGTCGTCTTGCGTCGTTGCAACAAGCATCACCCCTTTATACTTTCCCTTTAAAAAGGCGGCGCCAATAGAAATTACCTTACGCATGAAAGCAAATCCCGCTATGCATGCACCGTATGCCAAAAACAGATATTTAAATCTGTTTTCCTCGTCCATCTCCCAATCTATGACACTTCTGACATTCATTTGCTTCACAGCCTCCAAGTACGCCGGGATCAACGCGTAACAATCGTCCCTGTTATTGACCAACTCCTCCATAGCAAGATTCTTCCCTTTTTAATCCTTGTAATAAGAAACATTCAACCCCCTACTTTGCATCATAGACATGATAGCCTTTGGCGCAGGAATGTCTTTAGGCCCGCTAAAATTGTCAAGAAGCATCCTAGACACAACCGATGAAGTTCCTTGACGATGTCTTCGACGTCGATGAGACACGCCGCATGTGTGTGTGCCGCAATATGTCCGTATCGAGAAAAAAGGGGAATCCCTATCTTTTGCAGCTCGAAAGCGCCACGAACATTGCTCCATCGCACATCTTGCTACATACAAAGTCTTGTTCGACTTTACTAATTTGCACTCGAACGACGCCGCCAAGGTGATTTGGATATCTCCTCGATAATTTCATCTTGTCACGAAACTGCTGCCCAACGTGTAGGCTTGAACCGTCTGGAAATGCGAAAGAACATCAGCAGCCTCTTCTACAGGGTTACGATCTACATCGTCATCTTCATCGTCGTTGTGATCACGTGCTACAAATTCCTCCTCCGACTCGTCAGTGTTTTCGATTGGCTCATCTTCATTTTCATTCGAATGCCACCCCGAGTAATCCCTACCCCAGACGGTCCAGCGATATCTTCAAGACCCTCATCTTCATTTTGGTTAGAAGGGCTGCAACCGTACCCCTCAAACGGTTCGATTTGCGCATTTTCATCGCAATCGGCTCTGAGCTCGATATTATTACTAGAAGAACCAGCAAATGCGTCCGACGGAGCCACATGCGCACATTCCACCACCTCGCCATGAACCACGGGTCTCGATTGAGGGCCACCAAAATCTAAGTACGCACGTAGAGCATAGTCGTTATCGATGTATATGAGCCTGGGATAACTGTAGGCTACATTTGGCATATAGTTTAGCGTTAGCCTCGCATTGTCGTTGCGAAACGACAACACCGCTACAATTATTCTGATCGGGGCAATCATTAACCAATTATTCTGATAATAATAAAATAAATATTTATCTTTTTAAAATAACTGTGCATTAGTGTTCGAGTACCGTGCATATGTGTGCGGGTACCATGCTCTAGTGTGCGGGTACCGTGCTTTAGTGTGTGGGTATCATGCATATACAACTCGAAATACAACTTCTAACATAATATCAACATCCAACATCCATTATTACATAAAATTGTTCCAGATTTACAAAATTCCCTAATAGAAATTATTGATACCAAGAAGCCCAATCATTAAGGCGAATGGAAATATAGAGATATTCCCGAAATTGCGTCATTTGCCGCCCGGTAAGCTCCGCAACGTTATCGCCACGAAAGAGCATAGCAAATGCGACCCTCAACACATGAACCCCACAATCGCCGCTGAAAACAACCAAATGTTTAATAATGAGATATGTACTAAAATCAACTTCATATCGAAATATGCTACACTTACGAATTTTCTTGCTTCTTGAAATTAGGGATCCTCTCCACCTTCCACTTCCTAAACGCGCTTCCAATTAGACCAAGTTTCTTGAGCACGATCGGGACCACTAATTGTAGACCGTCTAGGGACGCGTGCATGTTGCGCATGTCGACATCGCAGGACGGATCCGAATCGAATACCCGTATCGTCTTGTTCTTCCAGTCGAGGACTGCAAGAACTCAATGAGCGATGGTCTGCACCGGCACCACGATATAATCCGCAACTTGCCATGACACCGACGGCCAGTCCTGATCACGTCCCTCTGCGTAGTGGACCAAAAAGGGCAGTATGCCCTTGACAAATTTCCCATTTTCTACGCAGTCCCGATCGATGCTCTCCATCATCGCGAAACCCACGAAGGCGATGCCACGAGAGCAGAAGGTATGAACCCTCTGCATTTCGACGAACCCTCTAATGCTTTCGTCAATGTGCTATAAAATAAAAGGAAACAAGTTAATTAAAAAAATGTATTAATGCATTTCTACGAATTGAAGTTATCAATCCTTCTTACCGCGTCGTCGAGCCACCAGAAGGCGTGTACAGCTGTTGGAACCACGTCTTGGTTCGGTACGATTTGGACAAGCAAAGTAGCCGCTCATTATTTTCCATCGTATCGATCCTCTGTTTTAGCCGAGGCCATAACTTCAACTTTCTCTTCCATGTGCCTCTCCAGCTGTGGGTTTATGCTGTTCCGCACGCGATTCTGATTCGGGTCGATGAATGGGGTCACCTGGTACTTGGAAGGCCGGCATTCGCGAGGCGGCGTCGCTCCACCGCGGCCTCGGGTTCGACCGCGGCTTCGAGTTCGGGTTCGGCTTCGGGTTCCACCGTGGCCTCGGATCCCACCGCGGCCTCGGCTTCCACCGGAACCTCGGGCTCTCGGGCTGCCTCGGGTTCCGAAGGATAGAACGCCTGGTTGGAGCCACCGGCCTCATAACCTAACAAGATAAAACTTCAACGTAAAAAACTATACTATATAAAACCTTATGCAACAAATTATTTATAAGTTTTTACCATGCGACGTGTGCGTCGGAAAGTCTCGGTTGCCCCCGTACCACCCATGCTGCAGGTTTTACTGCAAGTCATTCATCGACTGCTGCAAGCCAAAGATACTCGCGCCCCACTCTTGATCCGTGGACCATCGTTCGTCATACGAGTCTCGGAACTGCGAGATACTCGTGCAAACGTCGTCGAACCGTCTCGAAATTGTGGTCCACGCGTCTTGTGAACTCATCGAATTGATCCCACGTGGGGCCCGAGTACTACTGTGGAGGAGGGGACGGGTACCGTGGGTGTGAGGGGCCCGAGTACTGCTGTGGAGGAGGGGACGGGTACCGTTGGGGTGAGGGGGGACGAAATTGGTCCGTCTCTTCCTCGTAATACAACCGCTGCGATAGTTGCGGGATGGTCTGTGAGACATGCGGTCGTGCGACGTCGTCCGCGGCCGCCAAATGGCTTACGCACCTAACCTCGACACCATCCTCAAGGAGCCTCGTTATATGGTCGAGGACTTCATGCCGCTCCTCCACTTTGAATCGGCTATATCGGAAATAAGGCTCGTTCATCTCCGATATTGTTGGGCTCAGCAACCCAGATACGGGTGACCCCTTTGCGGCGCTGACGATCGTCTCCATCTTCGGAGAACCCTTCGTTGACCAATCATGGGTGACCCACTGGCAGATCCGCTGGGTCACCACATCCGCCTCGTTTCTACGATAGGCGAGCGCGTGCCGAATGCCCGATATGCACTCGTACGCCAGAACCTAGAATACAAAGAAACCAAATTAGCAAATATATAATCACAATTAGATATATATTTATAACGATTTTAAATAAGGAAGGACCTGAATTGGATGTACGAAGCCACTAATCAGTAGCCCGTAGTGTTCACTGCCCCTGTTGCGGGCTCGTTCCCGAACATAATCCCTCTTCTCCCTTGGATTTATCTTCAGCGAGCGTATCACCTCTTTGAAAGCTACGCTGCCCCAAGGATAGTTGGCGAAGGCGTCTTCGTCTTCGACCAATGAAAGCAGCCACGACCGAATAATCGTGTCCTTCTTCGACGGTCGGGGCAGCAACACAGATGCGGGAAAGAATAGATCCGCCAACTTCATCTTATGTTGACGTTTCCGTCATCGTTGGCTCCCAACTCTCGCAGGCGATCCTCAACGTACGACAGACGGATTGTGGATCTCTCCGGAAAGTTTCTCTCTGCGAAATCACCATTGGAATTTACTTCCGAGATTTCGTCAGAGAACCTAAGGCCGGTAATCAGGCAATACTCCGCTTTAGAAAATTGGAGTGGTAGGTTTCCAATGACCATCCACAACTCCTCGCGATCGTGAAGCGTAGTCTGCCTCCTCGTGAGAAACATTATGAGCTGGGCGGATAGATTGAAATCGGCGGCAGCCTCGACGAGTCTACAAAATGGACTCCCCGCCCTGTAACTCTCCCACTCATTTTCATTGAGACTGTTTCCTATCTTCGCACTCGCCTCCGTGTACATCCCGGTCATTGTCAATCGAAACTCGAAGTCGTCGTCTCGGGATGACAATTGCTTCTTCAGCACAACCTGGGAATCATAAGAGTAAATAACCAATTAGTACTCGCATGGTACCCGCACAGGAAAACATGGTACCCGCGCACAAGAGCATGGTACCCGCACAGGAAAGCATGGTACCTGCGCACAAGAGCATGGTACCCGCACACAAGAGCATAGTACCCGCGCACAAGAGCATGGTACCCGCGTATGGTACCCGCACACAAGAGCATGGTATCCGCGCACAAGAGCATGGTACCCGTGTATGCGCGCATGGTACCCGCACACTGAAGCACGGTACCCACGCGCACTATCGTCGTACCCGCCAACACACACGCGCATGGTATTCGCGCGCAAGAGCACGGTACCCGCGCGCAATCGCATGGTACCCGCACGCAATCGCATGGTACCCGCACTCAATCGCAAGGGGCCGCGCGCGTATGGGTACCGTGCGACTGTGCTCGGGTCCCAAGCATGCAATCATGAGTCCCCTGATTTGCGCGACTGTTTGGGTCCCAATTGGTTCGCCGCACGGTTCCCTTGCGAACAAGTGTCCAAATTGCACAATTGGGAAACCATGCGCCGGACCCAACCAATTCGACGCACGAGACCTGCTCCTGAGGAAGACGAAAGCACAGTAAAATTACCGGTACTCTTTCGGGAAAAGCGTTCATTGCCATTGTAGTCGGTTTGGAGAATTTTCTGCTTCGAGTAAAGTTAGCTTCGTGGGTCTGGAAATTTTCTGCTTCGTTATGTGTCGTTCTTCAATTTTAACTGTCAAATATTGTACTCGGTTAGGAAGAAGAAGAAGACCCGTGACGCTACAGTGAGTGAAATCGATTAAACCTAATTAATTTTGCTTTGGGTAGTTGAATGAGTTAAATAAGGGTAAAGACGTCTTTTTCCCTGAGTTAGTAAGGGTACATAGACTTCAAACATTATGGAGGCCATTATTTTAAAATTGATCCAGTCAAAGGCCATTTACTTAAATAATCCATTTGTTTATGTTAATTCAGTTGCAGAAAAGAAAATCAAGAGAATAATTTTCATTAATTTTTCTTTTATTTTCTTAACATTTGATATGAGTTTTTGTTAATTTTAAGTATAAATTTAACTAGATTTTCTTTTCCTTATCTATTTCTTAACCAATCACACAAAAGTAGTGTTTCTTTTTTCATTTTACTTCATTTCCCCACTAATTTCCACAACTCGGCATGGCGGTCTTCCAAAACATGAATAACGAGCCTTAGTGATTGTTTGGTTCGTCAATTTATATTTAGGAGAATTTAAATTAATAAGTTTTAAAATTGATTATTGAATATAAAATAAAATGTTTGTTTGTTTAGTGGGTTCATAGTAACCCATTTGAGAGGGCGTGTTTAGTTAAACATGTGTACATGTGCTTAAACCTACTATATATAAACCAATGTTCTATATAAACACATGAACCGAACATATTGAAATTTTATAAATACACCTTTAAAATTATTAAGCCCACGAACCAAACATGACCTTAAAGAGTTGATCCTTCCTCGAAATATTGCTACCTAAATGCTTAAAGTACTTGTGATTGACTTGCTTAAAACTCACACTAATTAACGCGAACAAAAAACAGATATGCAAAGAGATTATGGGAGGGAAACCCTCCCAACCCACGTTTTTTTTTTTGGAACCACCCCAAAAGAAGAAAAACAAACTCACAATAAAGCCTTATGATATTTTCTGAGTGAAAAACTGAATAATATTTTATTCTTCTATTCTTCGATACATAGATACACGTGATAGCTAAATGAGTAAACTACTTAATTACAGAATAACAAATTAAAGAATATGTTATCGCATCCCCGACATTCGAAATCGCATCCCTGATATTCCCTGACATACGGAATCGCATCCCCTGACATTCGGAATATGTTATGTATATTTTCTTGAACACCCCCACCTCAAGTTGGAACGTAAACATCTAACATCCCCAACTTGTTACAAATATCATCAATATGTATCTTTTGTTTAGTTAAAATATCCGCAAGTTGAACATTCGAACATGAACTAATTCGATGGAAGGAGGTTGACAAGCTGTGCCGATAACAAGATCTCGTACAACGTGATCCTTGACTTCAACATGTTTAATTGGCTCATAAAAGACCTAGTTCTTGGAAATCTGCATCGCTGCTTGATTGTCGCAATGTAATCTCATCAAATTATCATGCAGAACACCTAACTCTTTGAGCAAATGCTTCGTCCATATCTCGGGATCGCATAAGATCTCTCCACTTTCTGGCATGAATTTGGTGTCAGGGATCATCGGTGAATAGATAGGTTTACATCCCGATAATCCACTAGCTTTGAGCATATAAAGCACATACTTTCTTTGACAAATGAAAAGCTTTGCATGTGATCGTAATATCTCAATACCAAGAAAGTATGTGCGGCGTTCTAATAATTTGTTGTCAACTTATTTTTATTTGATCTGTCATTTTCTGCCTTTTTTTATTTCTTAAAATGAATTTTGGGCCTTTTGATTTCTTAAACTTTTTATCGATGGGCTTATTATTCTTTCTACTCATCATCACGATTTTGTTATTCTTTTTTTTTTTAAATTTAATTCGGTTATTCCTTTTTGAATTAAATTTGGTTATTTCAGAAACGTGTCATCTAGATATAGCTACTAAAATATGTAATTATGATTTTTGATATTTATATGTAAAATTATAAAAATAGCAAATGAATTTTTTTAAAAAAATATTACATCGGGTACTCGAATAATCCGCTCGCTTAGCAAATTACTACCAGATGTCCCTGAATAACAATTATCGAGTGTTGATGCCCGATATCCGGAAAACCCAAACTACCCGAACCCGGTCGGATTCGAGTAAACCCGAACCCGAATCCCACCCTATGCGTAACCCCCGGTCTTCAAATTCTGGATCCGTCATTGCCGCCCAATCTACTTCAGTAAAACATACAATCCTGTGATGTCCTTGGTCAGAGTATAAAAGACCTTTTCCTGGAGTGAGATAAGGATTCGAATAACAGCCTCCCAATAAGTAGTGCGAGGAGCTGACATGAATTGGCTCATAACACTTATTGGGTAGGAAATGTCCACTCGGGTGACTGTAAGATAATTTATTTACCAATCAATTTGCGATATCTCTCGGGATCGCGTAGGAACTCTCCACTTTCTGGCATGAATTTGGTGTCAGGGATCATCAGTGAATCGATAGGTTTACATCCCGATAATCCACTAGCTTTGAGCATATAAAGCACATACTTTCTTTGACAAATGAGAAGCTTTGCATGTGATCGTAATATCTCAATACCAAGAAAGTATGTGCGGTGTTCTAATATTTTGTTGTCAACTTATTTTTATTTGATCTGTCAGGCCTTTTTTTATTTCTTAAAATGAATGTTGGGCCTTTTGATTACTTAAACTTTTTATCGATGGGCTTAATATTCTTTCTACTCATCATCACGGTTTTGTTATTCTTTTTTTTTTAATTTAATTCGGTTATTCCTTTTTGAATTAAATTTGGTTATTTCAGAAACGTGTCATCTAGATATAGATACTAAAATATGTAATTATGATTTTTGATATTTAAATGTAAAATTACAAAAATAGCAAATGAATTTTTTTAAAAAAATATTACATCGGGTGCTCGAATAATCCGCTCGCTTAGCAAATTACTACATGATGTCCATGAATAACAATTATCGGGTGTTGATGCCCGATATCCGGAAAACCCAAACTACCCGAACCCGGTCGGATTCGAGTAAACCGAACCCGAATCCCACCCTATGCGTAGCCCCCGGTCTTCAAATCCTGGATCCGTCACTGCCGCCCAATCTACTTCAGTAAAACATACAATCCTGTGATGTCCTTGGTCAGAGTATAAAAGTCCTTTTTCCTAGAGTGAGATAAGGATTCGAATAACATCCTCCCAATAAGTAGTGCGAGGAGCTGACATGAATTGGCTCATAACACTTATTGGGTAGGAAATGTCCAGTCGGGTGACTGTAAGATAATTTATTTACCAATCAATCTGCGATACCTCTCGGGATCGCGTAGAACTCTCCACTATCTGGCATGAATTTGGTGTCAGGGATCATCGGTGAATCGATAGGTTTACATCCCGATAATCCACTAACTTTGAGCATATAAAGCACATACTTTCTTTGACAAATGAGAAGCTTTGCATGTGATCGTAATATCTCAATACCAAGAAAGTATGTGCGGCGTTCTAATAATTTGTTGTCAACTTATTTTTATTTGATATGTCATTTTAGGCCTTTTTTTATTTCTTAAAATGAATTTTGGGCCTTTTGATTACTTAAACTTTTTATCGATGGGCTTAATATTCTTTCTACTCATCATCACGGTTTTGTTATTCTTTTTTTTTTAATTTAATTCGGTTATTCCTTTTTGAATTAAATTTGGTTATTTCAGAAACGTGTCATCTAGATATAGATACTAAAATATGTAATTATGATTTTTGATATTTAAATGTAAAATTACAAAAATAGCAAATGAATTTTTTTAAAAAAATATTACATCGGGTGCTCGAATAATCCGCTCGCTTAGCAAATTACTACATGATGTCCATGAATAACAATTATCGGGTGTTGATGCCCGATATCCGGAAAACCCAAACTACCCGAACCCGGTCGGATTCGAGTAAACCGAACCCGAATCCCACCCTATGCGTAGCCCCCGGTCTTCAAATCCTGGATCCGTCACTGCCGCCCAATCTACTTCAGTAAAACATACAATCCTGTGATGTCCTTGGTCAGAGTTTAAAAGTCCTTTTTCCTAGAGTGAGATAAGGATTCGAATAACATCCTCCCAATAAGTAGTGCGAGGAGCTGACATGAATTGGCTCATAACACTTATTGGGTAGGAAATGTCCAGTCGGGTGACTGTAAGATAATTTATTTACCAATCAATCTGCGATACCTCTCGGGATCGCGTAGAACTCTCCACTATCTGGCATGAATTTGGTGTCAGGGATCATCGGTGAATCGATAGGTTTACATCCCGATAATCCACTAGCTTTGAGCATATAAAGCACATACTTTCTTTGACAAATGAGAAGCTTTGCATGTGATCGTAATATCTCAATACCAAGAAAGTATGTGCGGCGTTCTAATAATTTGTTGTCAACTTATTTTTATTTGATATGTCATTTTGGGCCTTTTTTTATTTCTTAAAATGAATTTTGGGCCTTTTGATTTCTTAGACTTTTTATCGATGGGCTTATTATTCTTTCTACTCATCATCACGGTTTTGTTATTCTTTTTTTAATTTAATTCGGTTATTCCTTTTTGAATTAAATTTGGTTATTTCCGAAACGTGTCATCTAGATATAGATACTAAAATATGTAATTATGATTTTTGATATATATATGTACAAAATTACAAAAATAGCAAATTAATTTTTTGAAAAAAATATTATATCGGGTTCTCGAATAATCCGCTCGCATAGCAAATTACTACCTGATGTCCCTGAGTAACAATTATCGGGTGTTGATGCCCGATATCCGGAAAACCCAAACTACCCGAACCCGGTCGGATTTGAGTAAACCCGAACCCGAATCCCACCCTATGCGTAGCCCCCGGTCTTCAAATCCTGGATCCGTCACTGCCGCCCAATCTACTTCAGTCAAACATACAATCCTGTGATGTCCTTGGTCAGAGTATAAAAGTCCTTTTCCTGGAGTGAGATAAGGATTCGAATAACAGCCTCCCAATGAGTAGTGCGAGGAGCTGACATGAATTGGCTCATCAATTGGCTTGGTGAATATGAATTCATGATTCTCTTAGTGCCGATTAAGACAAGTCTAGAGAATCAGGCCTAAAAATAATCGCCGAGATATTATCGATAAACAAGAGTAAGTGTTAAGACTTTAATGAGGTTAAAGCCATTATGAAAAGAGGGTGGGCCAGGCTTAATCAAATATAAATTGTTAGATAATGGGCTTAAATTAAACATACGTTTATTATGGTATATTTTCAGAAATCATATTTATATTAATTATAATTTTTGAAAAATTAAAGCTTAAGAAAGTCATTAGTCAAACAAAGTTTCAGTTTTCAGGCATAAATCTATCATGTATGTTCGAATTGGCTTAGTCATGACATGCGAAATGTAGACATAGATTGATATTGACCGAGCCTAGGTCTTGTGGTTTTTGAGCTATCAATATGAGGAAATCCCTAGATCATTTTCGTGATCATTCATTCGTTCATTTTAAGTCTTAGATCCGTAACTTTGTGTTCTTGGAGCATACTAGTCGAGCAACACAAACACACCCACTCTAGAGTTCTCTCTTGTGAAAAGAAAGTTGTCTCTCTAGCATCCAAAGAAGGTAGCTATTTCTAGATACGCCAAGAAGGTGGCCCTGTCAATATGGTGTACGGAACATGATTACTAGAACCAAACCTGGAAATAAAGCAAGCTTAAATAACATTAGAACTTGGGTGCTTTCATCTGTGAAAACATTTTTAAGATAGACGAACTAGTTCGAGGTCATTAAAATACAATTTCAAGGTTTTCCCAAGGATTCAATGGGATACCTATTTTACTTCCACAAGACCAGATGATCATTATAGCCTACTATACACACTTTCTCGAAGATGAATTCATTTTAGATGGTGGAGTAGTCAGGGAAGCAATTCCTCAGAGTTGACGGATGTGCCTACCCAAACTTTATCGCATGAAAGAACCATTGAGTAGCATGAGATGCAGCCAAAGTTGCACAGATCGGGTAAAGGATCTCGCTAGCATTAGCGGTGTGGTATGATACATGTCGAGCACGAACATGAAGAAGGGGAACGCCGGAGACGACCCCACTCTGTATAACCGAGTGATGACGGACATAAAATCCATGAGTTAACCTAAGACTATGAAAGTAGAGGACTCGATGCACGCAAACCAGGTATGAAACTCTTATACGTCTTCGTGATGGTTTAGAATGATCTGATGTAAGTGGAGTTACAAGAAAAAGATGGAATCTGACGAAATTGTTGACACATACAAAGCAACGCTTGTAGCGAAAGTATATATCAAAATGAGGCATTGATTGTGAAGAAACGTTTTAATCAGTTACGATGATAAAGTTCATTCTTCCTACTTTTCACATCAAACGAATTATTAATTTTACCATTTGTACACACTCATCTCGCTTCCAACTGTGAAAAAACTAAATGTTGAGTATTCTTGTACTTCATCGGTCTCCTCGATCAAGATGGCCGGTCCAGATAAAACCTCAAATTAGACTACCAAACACACCCGACAAGGTTCGGATATAGTTTATGAACCTTGCAATTATGGCCCAATAATAAAGCATATCTCTTTGGTTCAATTTATACAACTCGTGGCCAATGAAATTCTAGTTATGACTTTGAAAACAGTTCAACGGAAAGAACTTTCCATATGTCGAAAGAAAAAATTTGACCAACTAATAATGTTGCATCATAGCCGCATATCACAATAGTACAGATATGCGAATAGGCGTCGGCACTATAGGCGTCGGCACTATAGACATCGGTCTCTAGAAGAGCGATGCCTAGTGCCACGCGCGACAATTTCATAATCACTGGTTTTAAAACTGGACATATTGCATGGATATGGCATGATGAGACCGTTTCTAAATCTAGTTATGGAGGGGAAGGAACGAGTGCGGGAACTAAGCTTGAAAATGTTGAAATCGATAATGATTCCGACGATGATGTCGTATTGAAGACCTGCTTCGTACCGTTCAAGAGGATTTTGAAGAACGACCTCCCATATTTGACAATCTGTTTAGGGACAACAACACTCCTCTTTATAACGAGTGCTCAAAATATATAAAGTTGTCCGCTGTGTTTAAATTGATGAATGTTAAGGCTCAAAATATACAAAGTTCTCAACACTTTTAGAAACACTCGCGGATATGTGTCTGACATGTGACATTTGGCGTTATAAGCAAAAAGAGAAAGTTGGTGGTGCTCCTACTAAGGTTCTGTGGTACCTACCTATAGTTCCCAGATTAAAACGGATGTTCTTCAACCTTGACAATGCAAAAATGTTTCGATGACACGATGAAGATAGAAAAAAAGATGAAAAACTGAGACATCAAACAGATTCCCGTCAATGGAAGAACATTGATACAAATTTCCTTGTTTTGGGGTTGAGGTCGGAATCTTAGGCTTGGGCTTTGCACGGATAGAATAAACCCACACGGTGACATGAGCAGCCGTCACAGTACTTGGCCGATACTGCTTTGTGTCTACAACCTCCTTCCATGACTCACTATGAAATGTAAATACATCATGCTATCATTGTTAATATCTGGTCCAAAACAACCGGGTAAGGACATTGATGTATACATAGCTCCATTGATTGACGATCTAAAACAACTATGGCACAGGGGCGTAGATGTGTACGACTCATACATTAGATCAATGATTGCGCTCTGCGCTATGATATTTTGCACCATCAATGATTTTCCAGCTTACGGGAATTTGTTTGGCTATAGCATGAAGGGCAAGAAAGCATGTCCAATTGGGGTAAAAATACGGATAGTCAATGGTTGAACGATAACACATTTACATGGTACATAGAAAATTCATGTCACGTACGCACGAATTAACAAAGAAAAAGCTATTACCGCTTTTTAACGGCAAGTGTGAGACTACTAGGGCTACGTTGATGTTGAAAGGCACAAAAGTGAGTGATAATGTCGCAAACATCAACGTCCAGTTCGGTAAGAAGTGCAAACCATCAAAAGAAAGTGTGTGGAAAAAAACGTTCATTATTTTTGTAGCTCCCATATTGGCAGCACCTCGACGTCAGACTTTGCATCGATGTGATGCACGTCGAGAAAAATATATGAAATAGCATCGTGAGAACTCTTTTAAATATGTCCGGTAAGACAAAAGATTGACTTAAATCCAAACAGGGCATGGTTGAAGTTGGAATTAGGCCCGAGCTAGCACCGATAGAAAAGGGAACGAGGACTTTTCTCCCCTCCCGCCTATTTTACACTTAGCAAAGGTGAGAAGTTAAGTTTTTGCGAATGCCTTAAATGTATTAAAGTTCCATCTGGATATGCTAGTAACATAAAGAGATATGTCTCGTTGAAGGACTTAATGATGTTATGCATTGCTGCAACATCTATTGCCTATTGCAATTCGTGGAATAATGCCGAAGCACGTTCGTCACTGCATTTCGAAATTATGTTTCTTTTCCAATGCAATTTGTAGTCTTGATCATGAGGTGTTAGACGACCTACAAGCCGATGTCGTGGTTACCTTATGTCAGTTCGAATGTTTTTTCCTCCATCTTTTTTCGATATCATGGTACATCTCGTTGTTCACATAGTGCGGGAAATCAAGTTTTGTGGTCCGGTGTACATGAGATACATGTATCCTTTTGAATGATACATGAAGATCCTAAAAGGATATGTTCGAAATCGATATCGAACAAAAGGTAGTATTGTTGAAGGATACACAAAAGAGGAGGAATGTGTTGAGTTTTGTACTGTATATTTGGTTAAAGTGAAAGAGATACGGGTGCTTACTTCTTGCCACGAAGGACGATTAGGAGGAAAACCGCTGACCAAGACACAATTATAAGACATTATCGCGAGTCAGTGCAATTTTATGTGTTGCGGCAAATTCCAGAAGTGCATTCATTCTTGGAAGAACATATGGCTTACCTAAGACATGAAAATCCAACAAAAAAACGAGTTATGGCTCATAAAAGAGCATAACCGACATTTCTAGGGTGGTTCCGATCAAGAGTCCTCTATTCTCAAACTAGCGCTAACTGTAATGAAATGATTAAATGGCTCGCTTGGGGACCCGAATGGAATATCGCGACATATGAAGGGTACGATATTAGTGGGTACATTTTTTTCCACCAAGAGGCGAGATGATAAAAGTGCGTCGCAAAACAGTGGGGTGACATTAGGTGCATAATCTAGAGAAGTATGTCGGGGAAAAGATGCCCAGGTCACGAGTAGTGAAAGTTCATACTATGGTTTTATCGAAGAGATTTGGGAACTCACCTACAAAAAATGTAAAATTTGTTTTACTTCGATGTCAATGGGTGGATAACAGACGAGGCATTCAGATAGACCCTGAGTTGGGATTTACGATGTTTGACTTACATAAGGTGGGCTATGTAGACGACCCTTTCATTCTGGCGGTTCAAGCTAAACAAGTATTCTATGTTCAGGATCCCGCTAATAGTGGATGACATATTGTTCTTCAAGGTAGGCGGAGTGTTGTCGGCATAGGTGATGTGGACGATGAAGAAGAATATGACAAATGATGGCACATTCCCATTTCCCACAGGCATGAGTAACATCCCGCTTGTGGAAGAAGATGCAACTTGTCTTAGGTACACTAGTTCAAATCACAATGAAGGACTAAATTGTTGACTATAGTGGATTACGAATTCCAAATTTGTAAGTGTAATTTCTTTTAAACTTTTCATGGTTTCATTTATCTAACTTATCATTTATTTATTTGTTATTTGATATTGATTATTGTATATTTAGGTATATACCGCGATGCTTCAGAGCAGCCCAGTTCGAGTGCTCCCGGTTTGACGAGGTGTACGAGGGGACATATAATATGAAGGCATTACGAAGACGACTAGAGTTCGAGTCGGATGAGTGTCCTCTCCAGCTCGACGACTCGGGCGCTGACATTGGACCAGATAAGGCTCTCCGGGCACAATTCAGCAATTATATTGGTCGGATGGTACATGCACAAGTGCCCGACTTCGTCACGGATTGGCGCCATATCGATGAGGGGCTCAAGGATAGGCTATGGAAAGACATTAAGGTACTGTAAGTAATTTTGCTTGTTTTAATGATTTGATTCGATATATTATTAACCAATCACACAACTGTATTTGCAGACAACCTGGAAGCTGTCCGACAACCCTGTCGTAAAGTCAAGGACCATAAAAAGGGCCGGAGAGCTGAGGAAAAACTGGAAGACCAGGTTTACCCAACCGGAGAAGGTGAAAGGGGAAAGTTTGGATGCTGAGTACGAGCACATCAATCAAGAGGGTTGGCTTCGTGGAGAGAGTATAAGTCTAGTACAGAGTTTCAGGTAAACATATCAAATAGCTATAATTTTCAAGAAGAAAAATATTTATAATGTTGTGTTATAAATACTGCAGGATATCAGTGAAGAAAAATATTTATAATGTTGTGTTATTAAATACTTTGTCCTTTCACTGCCGGTGGACAACAGAAGAACCGATTGGTCGGGGAAATCGACGATTTGATCTAAGGGGTCCTCTGTCGCCCATTCAGCCATCCGACCTCTATACCCGGACATACCGAGAAAGGACGACGGAGGGTACAAAGGACGAAGAATTTCATCCGAGCCAGGACGGCGAGAATGGACGACGGAAGGTATGTCATCGATGACGGCGCTACTCGAGAGCTTGTCGAGAAAGTTGTAAGTGTTAAGTTACTTATATTTCCAAAAATATTAAAATATAACATGTTTTTCTTAATAATACTATTAAATATTTGGGTATGCAATGTTGCACGAGCAACAAAGTCAAGGGGGATTTGTCCCGGTCAGGCAACACGACGCGCTTTCAACTGCTATTGGAAAACCCGATCATCCCAGGAGAGTCAGACGTGTGGGTAAACATGGGACGATTAGAAGTGTATTCGAAAACCCGTCCGAGAGATCTAGACGCTCGACTAGTACCTCCATGGATAAAATGACGGCCGAGATAGAGGCTCGGGTGGGGGGGAGAGATTATGGCCGAGATGGAGGCTCGGGTAAAGGGGGAGATGATGGTCGAGCTGGAGGCTCGGATGGAGCCTCGGTTGAGGGATCAAATGAGGGCCCTATTAACTCAAATGGGACTTTCAGTCCCTCTATTTGAGAATGAAGCGAACGTCGTATCTCCCGGTACTATTAGGAGTTCTCGCGGTTCGGCTATAGATCCATTTCCCCCGTCGATGAACGTGACGGTTAATTTTAATGTGCTTAAAGTTTAACTTATCTCATACAGTAGTGGTATTAACTATATATTTTTAAATCGTATAGTATCCTAAGGTACGATTGTCTCTGAACATCAACGCGGTGTTAGAGGTTGTTGTTGTTGGGTCTATCGTCGAGGGACGTTCGAAAATTCATGTCTCTATTGGGGCGGAAAATATTGTTGTTTCCGTCGTTAGCATTGCTACCAGTAAGGAGCAGGTATACCTTCCGGTACCAACAACGGAGATGATGACGCTAGGAGATGCACATAGTAGCTACGTACAGTGTCATAGAGAGTTGATCATTTTGTTCAATGCCTTGATAAGAAAAAATAATGTATATAAATATATTGATTTATATATTAGAGTTTGTTTCTCATATACAGCCACGTCGATCATCAATAAAGAGTCACGCACGGAAAGGCACGACGCCGTTGAAAGCCAGAGGGAGTGATATCACTGACCAAAGTGTCTTGGATAGCTTAGGCGAGCATTGTCGTTATCTCCTCGAGACCATTTTGTCTTCGGATGAATGAAGACATGCATCTTTCGTGTTCGTTATGGAAGATGTATTTTATAATCCAAGACGTGAGAATTACCAGGCATTCGTCGACGTTAAGGACATTTGCGATCTATTCAATCTCGTGAATCTGGATTCAGGGGTGATTCAACTCTTCATGACGTATCTTTATTATCAATATGTATATAAATTTTTGTATAAAAATTATTTATCATAACTTATAGGTATCTTCATCAAGAGTCCCCAGATTTCATGTACTACAATCTGAGTCGTCTGAGTTACTTGGGCCTTGATGAAAATTCTGGTAGCGAGCTTTAATATACATGGTTGTGGTGGCTCTTAGAGATGCTTTCCAGTCGTCGCTATATTTTTTGTTCTTTATTGCGAAGGGTAAGAACGTATATATTTTTTATTATGTATGTATATTAAAAGTAGTACATGATATTTTGTGTCCAATCAGGCACCGTTGGATTTTGTTGGTGATCGACGTTGCTACGAACACCGTATATCTGTTCGATCCGTTGGCACCAAAGGTTGGTGTTCGGAATATAGCGATCCGTGGACGCCTAAACATGTGAGTTTTTTTAAAAAATCGAAATTCGTTTTAAAACTTTTATTTATATATAAAATCATCTCGTTCAATACCTTTGAATTTTAGGGCAATAAAGACGGCCACAAGCATCTTGCAGACAAAGAAGAAGGCATTCCCTGTTTCTTGGAGAGGATGCAAGATTCGTATTTTTGTATGATTTTTGCAAATATTTTATTTCTTAATAAAACTTTCCATTGATATGGAATTAAATGCGATATTTTATTGTTTGTTGAATCTTAGTGCCCAAGACAATTGTCCGGTAGTGAATTGTGTGGCTACTACGTCATGCGATACATGTCTGACATTATCAGACGCGTCGGATACGGGAGAAACAATAACTTGGTAAAGGTATGAAATTTCAAATATCTTTCAATCATTTCAATTGATTCTTCTTATATGTTTCGAATTATATTTTCTATCATTTATAGATGTTAGATTGCATCCCTTACAATGACGAGTCGATTAATCAAAATCGAGAGTTATGGGCCGAACACTTTAAGGATGTTTGGGGCTTGGAGTGAATTTGCTGGCTTACGTTAACGTTGTCAAAACATTCTTTGATTTTTAATGAAAGCTGATAATGTATACGATTTAATGTAGTATGTGAGAATCATTGTTGTTTTATGTGTAGTTGATTCACTTATATTTGTTGTGATATTGGTTGGGATGGGGAGGAAAAATATATAAAATATTTAAAAAAACAGCAAACTAGGCGCCGATTATTAACAAATAATCGACGTTTATTAGTAAACAGCCGCCGGTTATTTAATAAAAACTGATGCCGATTACGTAAACAAGCGCCGGTTATTTAATAACAATCGATGCCTATAAGAAGCGAATTTCAAGCATTAGGCATAAGTTATTACAAAACAACTGACGCCTATAACAAAAAATCTGCGTCTCTCATTAACTGACGCCGTTTTTATCATATATGTGCGTCAATGCTCTAAGCGTCGATACAAAAGCGACGCCTATTATCCGTAAGAACCGGCGCCTATTCGCATATCTGTACTAGTTTCACACAGCTAGTGAGCGAAGAAAATAGATCAACAAGTAAGATTTTTTCAGCATATATTTCTTTTTTCAGCAATAATTTATATTTAAGCAATATGTTTTTCTTTTTCTCTGAAAAACCACAGAAATATAAGAACGAACAAAAAATAATGAGATTTGAGCAAAAGGTTGATGTGTCACACTCTGGATAACGAACCAAACACGGATTTGCTTTGATACCACTTGATAAGGAAATCCGATCCATTTAACTCAATATCATATATCTCAAAGTTGCACAACAATAGTCGCAACTTATTAAATAGTCGCCAATTAGATGATATAAGGCATATACTTTTTGTGTATCGTTCGACAATTATATTTAGAACCATGTGAAGCATTTATGTGTGTGTTTGAGGCAATATTAGTTATATATTAATTATATGAGTTTTCACTTTGCATCCGATACAATAATAATAAAATAAAATCCATAAGTATCGAGTTAAGTAATTGATTCTCATGGGATGAGAGAAGAAGAATCAGTGAATCAAAACCTCAAAATAAAAAATGTCCATAAGTTTAAGGTTGTAGCCGGATGCTAGACGACCAAGTACAACTTATCTACCGACGACTCCATAATGATTGTACCAATCATTCACTTGAGAAGTGGGAGACCATGACATTGATATGAATCGAATAAGGAAATTGCTTGTATTTGGACACTGACACCTAGTCGTAAGATCAAATGTCGTAAGGGCAAATGGCTAATTACACATGGAGTGTCAATGACTGAATAATTCACTACAGTAGTACGAGTGAACCACAGAATAAAAGGGGTCATTGTTTGGAATATTGACTTGTACTACCTTAGCTAGCCTTGAATTGTTATAGCATGGATATATACAACGAAATGCGGTCTTGACGACAATTCGTAATTGTCGGGCTTTGTCACCGAGACAGATTCATAATCTCATAAGTAATCGATATACATGATCTTTGAGAACATGAGCTATGAAATTACAAAACCCGGGCCCATGCTACATAAACTAACTCGTGTGAGATGCAAAGAACACTTTGGTAATTTCTCTTTCTGGGTAACGCCGAAATCCAACCAAAGATGGGTAATAACTCGCGCCAGTGTAATAACCTACAAACCGCATTTTGGTAATTTAGCCCGTCACAGTTCCATCATGTATTCGAGTCTAGTAAGTTTGACAAACCACGGCCAACAATGGTTGAGGACCATAGCAGCATACCAAATTTTAATTTTACCACTGATATTCTTTGGATGCAGGGCACATGATAAAAGGGTTGTACTCATCCTCTAGATGGAATTCACACCTAGAGCATGGTGGATTAGATAGTTAGACCCGCGCATCAAGTTACTTGAATTCAGAAGAGAACAACGAGCAAGCCTCAATACGAACATTTTAAACCTTTGGTATGACCTTGGCTTTCCCGAGATAATAACATTCAGGATTAGCAGATGAAGGTTAAGGATGTCAATCGGGCAGGGCGGGACCAAGGATGTAATCCCAGTCCCCGCTCTATGAGGCAAAAAGGGATGAAATTGTGCATGTCCCTATCCCCGTCCCCGCGGGGATTCCCGCCCCGGTGATATTTTTGAAAAATAAACTATTTATAATATTTTTTTGGTAATATATATAGGGATAGTTACACCTACACCCCCATGGTATCCCTCAATCACACATACACCCCTCTGACTATAGTAATTACACTTACACCCCCTTTAGTTTAATCAACTCTTACACTAACCCCCCTTCATCCTATTTTGGACATCAATTTAGTGATTCGGGCATCCAAATTTACATTTAGCGACTATATTTCGTAAAATAAACATGTTTAAGCAGGTTTATATGAAATGCATTAATATTTAAGTGGCCGAAATATATATTTTAGAATATTTTATTAAATGAATATATCTGATATATCATGTGAATTTTCATTTTTTGTTTATACAAATAATCTTTTAGACCCCTTAAATATTCATTCATTATATATAAACCCGCTTAAACGTGTTTATTTTACGAAATATAGTCGCTAAGTGTAAATTTGGATGTCTGAATCATTAAATTGTTGTCCAAAATAGGATGAATGGGTGTTAATGTAAGGGTTGATTAAACTAAAGGGGTTGTAAGTGTAATTACTATAGTCAGAGGTGGTGTATGTATAATTGAGTGATACCACATGGGGTGTAGGTGTAATTATCCCTATATATATTATATTCTATATTTAATATTATTTAAACTATTATTTAAACTATAATTAATATTATTTATATTATGATAATATAAATTGGATATAATATATATTGTTTAAATATTATAATATATCGGAGAACAAGGCGGGGATCCCCGCGGGGAAAATGTCTTCTAAGCCTAAAGAAGATGCTTTTGACGAGTCTTTTCCTAGCTCAATCAAGAAGGCCCCCTTGTTCTAGAATGAGCATACCAAGCAATCCTGGTGAATGTGTCGTGAAGGTCCTCACCCTCTTTGGCCTTGAAGCCTTCATAGGCCGTGAGAATATTTGCTTTCTTAGCTTTTATACCAACTTCAGTCCTTTGCATCATCTTGTATATCTCGTCCCACATTTCTTTTGTTGTCTTCATGCTGTCAATTTGCATTTATATTTCATTTGAGATCGCTTAGAGTCGGTTGTTTTTTGTTTGAAGATCTGCCTTAGCTCTTATCTTTTATTCGTGTGTATAGTCGAAGGTGCCTTGAGTTGTAGAGTTCCTTCAATGGGGGGATTGTTGTTTGGAATTACTTCGATGGTCACCCAAAACTTAGCGGGTCCCTCGTTGATCGACTCTATCATGTCGTCGGAATGGTCCTTACTCAAGGAAATTGAGGAAACGGTTGCGCCATACGGTGTACTCACCTCTTCGGAGAATCGGACGACGTACGTCGCTTTCCATTGTGTATGCATCCATTTTTGGAGTTTTGGATCTTTTTCATGTAGATTGGAGTTTAATGAAATGTAACTTCAATACAAAGAAAAATTATTCAGTAGCAACAATGTAATTCAAGAAATAATTTCTCAGATCCGAAAGTTAATTTTTCGGATTGAAATATGCTTGATATTATGAAACTTGAGTATTGTAAAGTTATCGATAAAGTTCATCGAGAACCTATTGTTTTGCAATAGAGGATTGTTTCACGAAAGACAAAGGATTATCGAGAAAATTTTGCGATAAATTTCTCGACACAGTTTAGAAAATTTTCGATAAGGTTTGACGAGAAAAGTTTTACGATAAAGGAGTTCGATAAGAGTTTACGAAACCTTTTACAGAATTTGTCGACAAATTTTACGATACGAGAAAATTTGTCGATAAATAATTTTCTCGAGAAAATTTTGCCATAAAATTTCTCGTTAAGGTTTTCAGGAAAGGTTTTTAGATAAAATTTCTCGATAAGGTTTTTGGAAAAGGTCTTACGGTAAAAATATTCTCAATAAAGTTTTGGGAGAAAAATTTACGGACTCAATAATGTTTTTGGAAAGAATTTTAGGGTAAAATTTCGCGATTTTCGGAAAAATTTTTACGACAAAATTTCTCGATAAAGTATTTCGATTATCATTTTCACTAGAACAATAAAAATTCAAAAATTTAAGATAAAATTTGTTGATAAAAATTTTGTCGATAAATTAATCGATAAGCTTGTACGACAAACGATTATCGATAAACGATTATCAATAAACTTTTACACTGTATCGTAAAAATTTGGGATAAATTTTCTTGACAATATTTCACGATAAAATATCGAGAAAACATGCGATTCACAAATTTCTTACGAGAAATACTTAATCAACAAAATTCATTATGCAGTGATCGAAATATGTAAATCTTCAGCTGAAACACTCGATTAAACTCGGTTAACTGCAAAATATATTCAATTTTGATGAAAATTCGGATGAACTGCAATGAATACGAATTTTAGAATTTCGATCTGATTTCAAAATTCGACAATTCTAGCGGTTCGATCGATCGAAATCTACCACAAAGTCATTCAAAACAGTCGATCGAAGCATAATCAAGGCAAAACATGTCAAATTTTGCGAATTCAAAGTCGCATTTTCCTAGTGATCTTTGCGGAAATTTTTTGAAAAATGTTCGATAAATTTTCGTGATAATCAACAATTAAACTGTAGATCTGAAGGTCTTATACCAATTGTGTGTCCCTAATCCCCCGATCTCAAAATGAATTCATCAAAGAATTGTAGAGTTGATTACCGAATTAAGTGCGGAAATGTAGAATATCGGGAATCTCTGTTAGAGAGCTTTTCTTGAATTTTACTTCAAAGCACAAGATAACACTTGGGATATTTGCCAATGTGTGTTCCTTCTTTACAAGCTACTTTCACACACCTGTATATACCAAAACATATTTTGGTAGATTTACATTTTGGCCATAAACTTAAGCATAATTACAATTAAGCCCCAAAACAAAGATAATTCAAAATTCAAATTAGAACATAATTTGTCTCGTCACAACACCGCTCGTGAAGCCCTCCTCGGGATCCCTCTCGAGTTATCCGCCTTGAACTCGACCGTGTGCTAAGGCTCAAAATGTCTCTCACCTTTGGTGTGTGGATTATCGTGGATTATGGATGCATTAAGTTCTCAAACTCAGCCTCCTTTTATAGGGTGAGGGCACGACAATTTGAATTTCGAAAAGCCCCCTCAATCTCTAACAACCTGGACCGAGTTCAAATTCCAATAAGGTTGTCCGAGATTTTGTCGCCCCCGTAATTCTCTCCTTGACCAAGTCTTCGATCCGCCGAGATCTGCGCATGACTTGGTCTTGATCGTTGTCGCTGCCATGCATGCCACCTCGCACGTGCGAGCACTACTGTGCGTGCGCTGCACTCGCCGCGCGCGCGTTGCCCGCCCAATCCCACCTGGCCGAGTCACCAGTTAGCTTAAGCGCCTCCCGGCGCCATCGCTAGTCACTATCGTTGCTCGCCGTCGTCGATCGTCGCCATCGCTGCTGGACGCCGCTTGCACCTCCGAGCATTGTTGTGCTCGGCCGGACCCTCATCGGACCTCCGTCGTTGCCGGCCTGGGCTCGACCGTCCATGACACCTCGTTAAGCGCCGCTTGCTTAGTATCAGGCGAGTGGAGAGGGCCTCGCACCCAGCCTCGACACGCCGTGCGCCTAAGTACCACACAAGTGCGGCACTCTTGGGGCGGGCAATCGTGTCCCGGACGCGCACGCTTTCGCGTGATGCCATGCGCGCTGAGGCCCGATGTCGCATGCGTTGTCAACAGTGCTGCGCGCGTGCGCATGGCCTACCTCAATGTTGCGCTCAAAGTCCCGCGGGCGCTGGCCTCGATGCTGTGCGCGCCTAATGGTGCTTTGTGCTGCCCTAATGCTGCCTCGATCGCACGCCCCACATGACGATGATTAGGGCCCTTTTTCTTCAAGTGTTGAAGCGCTCTAACTCGTGCACCTTAAACCGTCCATCATTGCTTGGGTTTGGCTCAACAATGAACGAGCTGATGATGTGGCGCTCAAGGTTGTGACATTCTCCCCCGGAGAAAGTCGACGTCCTCGTTGATAGACTTTGTAGCCAGCACTCTGCTTCCAGTGCCAATACACGCCCACCATATCCTCAAATTGCGCTATGTCCGTGAACTTGTCCCACGAAGTCTCGGACGCATCCATGCCTTTCACTGAACACGGAACTCGTTCATACCTCTCCATTGCCGATGATCGAGCATCCTCCGAATCCGCTTGTCAAAGACCTTCGCCTCGGTGCCTAGTGGAACACGCCTCATCTGCTCAGTCGAAGGATCGCCTTGATGAAACTTCTTCAGAAAGCTCACGTAAAAAACGAGATATAGTTTCATGTGCTCCAGTAACTTAAGCCGATAGGACACACGCCCCACTCAAGCCTTAACCTCGACTGGTCTATCGTACTTTGGCATGAGCCCCCGTGCTAGCTTCTCCTTCTCGCCAATGTTTGTCGGCCTACTGTGCGGCTTAAGCTTCAGAAGCACCTTCTCGCCCACTTGGAACTCAACCTCCCGTCGATCTTTCTCCGCGTAGATCTTCATGCGCTTCTAAACTTTGACCACACTTTCTCGAGTTGCGGTCCACATTTCGTGTCGGGATTACGCGAACCTATACACCGCTGGACACCCCCCGATCGTGTGCGTATACGCCATCACTGGCTGGTTCGGTTGAAAGCCATACACCATTTCGAATAGGCTGACCTTCGTTGCTGAGGCTCAATGCAAGTTGTAGCTAAACTGCACCGCGTCAAGAAAGTCGATCCAATTCGTGGCTCGTCGTAAAGAAATGCCTCAGGTACTCTTCAAGCGTTTGATCCGTTTGTGGGTGAAGTAACGTCGAGAACTTCAGCTCTATCCCAAAATCTTGAATAGAAACGTCCAGAACCGTCCCGTGAATCTCGCCCCCGATCGCCCACGATTGACGTTGGCGCCCAAAAGTGCTTTACAACGTGCTGAAGAATAACTCTGTCGACTCCTTCGCCATGCACTCTGCCGTTACCGGTGCGAAGGTTGTCATCTGCGAAAACCTGTCATCCACAATAGGAATCAAAGTACACCCATGTGCTTTAGGCAACGTAGTAAGAAAATCCATCGAGATCGACTCCCACGATCTCGATGCCTCGATGGTATGGGCAGCAACTGCAATTAGCTGGCTTGCTTTCGGCGTTCGGCCTTGTCTTGCTAGAATGTCAAGCAAGTTTGTACGTAGGCCTCACCGTCGTCCTTCATCTTCGGCCAGATGAACTAAGAAGAATGCTGCGCGTACATCTTCTCCATCCCAGGATGTCCCGCCCATAAAGTGTTGCGGTGCTCGCGTAGCAGCTCCTGCCATAGCGCGCCCTTTGGTTCGTAAACTTACATGCCTCTGGCCACCAAGATCCCGTCCTCGAGCCAATATTGCCGCACCATGCCCTCGTTAACCTCCTCAACGAGCTTCTTATAAGCCTTGCTCGCCTCACCCGCTTCACGCACCTTCCCCACAAAGTATGAAGTAACCACACTTAGCACGTTGACAAAGGCCCCCACGCCTTTGCGGCTTAGGGCGTCGACTTGTGGATTCACTCGAAATCGAACTCCTCGAGGAATTCTTGCCATGTTGCCTGCTTCGGAGACAACTTCTTCTGGGCTTTGAAGTATGTGTTGACGACATTGTCCGTGACCACCACGAACCGCGATCCAAGCAAGTAATGCTATTGATAATCACTGTCATCTCCTTCTCGTGTGTTGAATATTGGCCCTATGTCTCGGTGAACTTCTGACTCTCGTACGCCACTGGGTGGCCTTCCTGCACTACCACGCCTCCGAGAGCTTGTGCCAATGTATACGTATGCACCTCGAATTGCTTTGTGTAGTCCGCGAGCCTCAAAACTAGCTTCGATGCTAGCGCCTTCTTTAACTCCTCGAAAGCCCTCGCGGCGTTCTCCGATCAATGCCATCGAGCTCCCTTCTTCAGCATATTCGTTAAGGGACTCGCGATGTGCGAGTCGTCCTTGATAAATCGCCGATAGTAGTTTGCCATGTCGAGAAAAGAACGCATCCCCATTACGTTCTTCGGCCTCTCCCATTCGATCACCTAACTCACCTTTGCCTTGTCCATCTTGATCCTACCCTTCGATATGATGTGGCCCAAGAAGGTGATTTTCCTCAAACCGAAGTTACATTTCTCCCGCTTGAGGTAGAGGCAAAGATTTCACAAAGCCTTGAAGATCGCCCGCAAATGTCCCCCGTGCTATGTCATGCTTTGCAAGTAGATCACAATGTCGTCGAGGTACACGACGACAAACCTGTCCAGAAAATCATATAGAAAATCATTCATGAGGTTACAAAACTGACCCGGTGCGTTTGTGAGCCCAAATGGCATCACCAGGAACTCGTACGACCCGTAGCGTGTCACGCATGTCGTCTTCGACTCTCCGCCCTCCGCGATCCGCACCTACCAATAACTTGATCTCAGGTCCACCTTTGAGAAGCACTCCGCCTTGGCTAGCTTGTCGAACAAGTCTAGCGCGTTCGGAATGGGGTACTTGTTCTTTACCGTTACCTTGTTCATTGCGCGTTAATCTACACAGAAGCGCATCGAACCATCCTTTTTCTGGAATAGGATCGATGAACTGTAGTGCCTTGGGCGGTTGGATCAGCCTTGCCTCCAGGAGCTCGTCCAATTGCTTCCATCGGCCAACTCTGCCTGATTCATCCAATACGATGTTTGCACTGGTGTTTTAGCCCCTGGATCCAACTCGATGCGATGGTCTATGGCACGACGGAGCGACAATTCCCGGAGACGTTCTACTGGCATCAAATCATCGAATTCGGATAACACATCCACCAGATCGCTCCGCACCTCTGCCTCACCTTTGCTCGTCTCTGCGATCAACGCAACCACATTGGTTGGTTCGCCCCGCTTATGCTCATCGCTCAGATGTAGTGCTGAAATGTCATGTACTTCCCCCGTCTTGGGCTCGGCCATCCTTGGCTCGCACTCAACCGCCCCCACTCTTTGTTGGCCAATGCGAATAAGCTTGCTCGAAGGGTCCTTCGTGACCTTTGCAGCTTTCACGAAGTCTAGCCCCAAGATGAAATTGGAATCGACCAAGTCTAGACCGATGCTTAGAGCCGCCTGCTCCAAGCCTGTCGTCTTTGCATGTCAAGAGTTAACGGCCTTCATCGTCCCATCGTGGTAGCGTACATCCAGCTTAAGATTTTTGATCAAGCAACTCAACACAAAAGCGTGAGTCGCACCAGTGTCAACAAGTCCAAAAACCTCCGTGCCGTTGAGCGCGCACCGAACGAACATGAGATGCCTCGTCGCTGGTCCTCGTCAAACGCCTCTCAATATCTGAAGCAGGTTCATTCAAAGGGCCCAACATCGTCCCCTACTACCGACGATACCTTGGCTTGTTCGGGCATTTTCGGGCCATGTGCCTGGCCGCGTCGTATACATAGCATCCCTCGCCAATCTGCGTTGGCCCCTTTCCTTAAGACTCGGCCTTCTTGGCCTTCTTGTCGCCACCTTTCTTCTTGGTCTTCTTCTCCTTACTTGTCTTTTTGGAAGAGTTCGCCGCAGCTCTGTCTCCCGTGGCTTGTGCCTCGAAAGGCTTGTACTAGACAAGCCTCTAAGCCGCGATATACGCCGATGTGATATCCAACATATGTGAGGCGAATTACTTCACGTAGTCGCCCGCCGATCCCGTCTGGTGAAATCTGCGTAGGGCTTTGCGTGCCCGCTACGCCGAATTTCCTGGCATGAATTGTGCCCGCAGCTCCCGCTTCAGCTCGTCCCAAGTCGCCAACCTCGAGTGATTGAGTTGAACGTCGAGCGAAAGTCTTATTTGTCACCACAGTTTCGCATCCCCGTCGGGGTACGTTATCGTTGTGTTTACTTTCTCCCCATCGGCTACTTCTGTCTGGACTCGATATGTAAAAGGAAGTTCTCCAACTCCTTTGCGTCGCGAACACTCGTAAAGACCCGTGGTTCCTGCGTGGATCTTCTCGAGGCAGGTGCGGTGGTAGTCACCCCATTGGCCACCAATACCTGCATCGGCACGGTCTCAGCCTCAAGCCGTGTGATCTTGGTCTCGCTCGCAACTCGTGCCAGCGTGAGTATCGTGACCTCAGTTTTTGTCTACGTGATGTTCGCAATGCGTCGAACAATTGCTGGAAGTTAGCCGCCCTAGCTTCCAATTCCACCAAATATGCTCCGTCGTTTGGCTTTTATTGGCCATGGTGTAGAAACAATGGCTCTGACACCAACTTTGTTGCAAATACGGGACTTGGAAATATCTTTTCAAAATTTCCTTGTCGCGCACGTAACAACCGGCTTGCGTTAAAGACCCTCCACGCTCACCCAAGTGATGCCTTGTCCGCGATAAGCCTCTCCCAAACGCCCTTGCCCTTCTTTGTATGTAAAACGTAAAACAAACATGACGAGGTTAATCGAAGGGACAACAGGGTTTATCCACCGGGCTTGTCGTAATCTTTATTAATCTCAAAATTTACAACGTAGGGAGAAAATTGAACCCGTAGCACCGAACAAGTCTCGGCCTCATTCGTGTGACCTATACTACGTAACAGGGTTATCTCTTACGTCCCTTCGTCGGAATCTTAATCACTCACTCGCACCATTTGTGAAGCCCTCCTGGGGATCCTCTCGAGTTCGCCGCCTTGAACTCGACAGTGTGACTAAGGCTCAAAGTGTCTCTCACCTTTGGTGTGTAGATTCTCGTGGATTGTAGATGCGTTGAGTTCTCGAACTCGGCCTTCTTTCATAGCGAAAGGGCGCGACACTATGGATTTCAAAGAGCCCTCTCGAAAATCTCTAACAAAACCTTGGACGAGTTCAAATTCGAATAAGGTTGTCCAAGATTTTCTTGCCCCCAAAATTCCCTACTTGACCAAGTCTTTGAACCGCCGAGATCTTCGCATGACTGGTCTTGATCATTGACCATTGCGCGTGCGGTACCCTTGCCGTGCGCAGGCTGTCCCGTGCCCGCTGCCCACACATTCTTGCATGGACGAGGCACCGCTTTGCCTAAGCTCCTCCTGGCGCCGCCACCAGCCGCCTCTGTCGTCATCACCGCTCACTGCCGTCGCCATCGCTGCTGGACTGCCACTGTGAGCGGCATGCGCCTCTGAGCAGCGCTGTGCTCGGTCGAACCCTCACCGGACCTTCGCTAATCGACGGCCTGGTGCGGCGGCCCAGACCGCCTCGTCAAGTGCCGCCCGCTAAGTGTCGAGGGAGTGGGCATGGCTCGCACCCTGCCTCGGCACGCCGGGGCTCAAGTGTCGTACACTTGGGACATGCCATCATGCCGCGCACGCACGATGTCGCGTAATGTCGTGTGCTGAGGCCTGATGGCATGCGCGTGTGCCTGGCTTATCGATGCCGCGCGCGCTCAATGGTGCTTAGTGGTGCCCCATGATGCCTTGATCGTGCACCCCACCTCCCTTTTTCTTCAAGTGTTGGACTCCAACTCGTGCACCTTGAACCGTGCATCATTGCTCGAGTTTGGCTCGACAATGAACTAGCCGAGGACATGACGCTCAATCGTGTAACTGTTTACAAACTCCATAATATTGTTAAAATAGAATACCCGTTTTAGATGAGTGATACTCTATTTTAGTGTTTTACATTAAAATAGAGTACACATTGAAGATGCTCTTAGTTGTTGAACAATCATGGCCCACTCAACGTTAATAGTATTACGGATGTATATATCTCATGTCATTGAATATTAAGCAATAATCTCAAGAATATCATTTCATGGATGATCGACGCAACTACGAGGTTTGAAAAACTTATTCTCATATAAGTAAATGAATCCAATGTTCGAAAATAATTAAAATTTATTTATATATTATCCCAATATCGGGTGCAGATTTTTGTGTAAGACCTAAAACGACTTTTGACATGATGGATACAGAAAATACCAATTTTGAATAACATCCTTCCTAATATGACGCGAGCAAGAAATATAAAATTATAGAAAAAAATAATATTTTATACTTCAAATCTAGGCCTTATTTACGATTTAGGCTTTATATTATTTTTTTCAACAATAGTTTAGTTTTTATTTCTATAAAAAATTATGATTCTCGTCATTAATAGAAACGACGTTGTAGGTTTAAATGTGGCAGCGTCTAGTAATGAACATGACAATTATTCGGTCCATGTCAGATATCGATTTTTGACCAATTACTTAATATACCAATTAGAAAACATCATTTCTAATATGTGACAACGTTTTTTATCGCAAAGTAAAGATATACACCATCGGTGATATTTACGGCGTCAAGGGTAATCGACACGACGATACTTAGTTCAGATATAGACCTTTAATTCACGTGGTTCCTGAAATTTCTGAAATGATTCCGCCGTAACAGTAATCTGGCATGTTTAGCCTACGATAAAGCTGATTGTCGTGAGTATTGAAAATGTTGTCTGTTAAGTGAGAATGGTGAACATCTATTATATAAAGTGTACCTTCTTATTTTTCATACCAGTTCCAGAAAATTCGTCAATTTTTTTTTGGGAATTTTACCATTATATATATAAGAATAATAAACACAAATGAACATACTCATGCCGTGTTTGACCAAAACACGCGAACTAATATGCCACCTTTCACACTCTACGTAAAATAATAACCTGGAAAGCAAAACGCTCAGACAATGTACAAAGACGCATGAAAGCAATACAAAAGTACTTCAAACACTATTTGTTCCGGAGTTCTCTCACAATTCTCCCACTGCCAATTCCGCTCAAGCCAAATGTGATAAACAAGTGAGAAGAGCATGTGGCGATTCACCAAATGGAAGAGGTGTCGGTCACGACACTTCCTTGCTGCCCAAATGACGCCCCGTCTCCACTCATGTTACGACGAGTCCCATCCCGTTTTATGCGAAGTATTTGACGATAGAGATGAGAAAAGTGGCAATCAAAGAAAATATGATTGATCGTCTCGGGGACTAATCCATCGCAAAGGAGACAAGTATTTAAGTTAGCGATCGCCGCCACCCAAGCTTTGTCTCCTGTCGATAGTCGTTCCCGAATCACTAAATTCAAAGCGAGAAATACACATAGGGTCCCCAAATAAGCACGTACCATACAATCATGTAACCCATATAAAAGAACCCTGTCGGGTGATGACATGCCAAAGATGCTGGAACGGCCCTATTGTCAGTCTTGATGGAGCGTCCACCAAGGCCACCCTCCCTCGCTGGTAAGCAAACATCCGACCAAGCCACCTTTGCAGATGAACCCGCCCAAAGAAACGAAACCTAGACTCCAACTCCCGAATAACTCCTTTGGGTAAAAAGAACGCATTCTCCCAGTAAATATGTAGCGCGGTAAGCACACATTTGAGAAGCTGTAGTCGCTCGTGTAAGAGAGAAATCGATTTAGCCATGAGCCCACCCGCTGGTCCACTTTTGTAAGGAGTTGTGTATTATCTTGCATCGTAATCTGTGACATGATAAGAGGGACGCCGAGATAACGAACTGGGAGGGAGCCCACAGGGAATCCCATGATCCCTTGGAGTGCCAATATCTATCCTGTCGCACGCTTCGATATAAACATCTCGCTCTTTGTCGAATTCGCATAGAGGCCAGAGAGACCCGAGAATGTGGACAAAACACCCTTAAGGATTTTAACGAAATTTATGCCTACGTGGCTGAAAAGGAGTAAGTCATCTGCGAACGTGAGCATAAACAAAGGTGGACACAACGCCATTGATACTTAAACTGTGAGTCCTCCCGAATTCTCTTAGCAAGAATCCCATAAAATATATCAGTGACCAGCAAGATTTTCGTAGCCGTTAGATTCAGATCAATCGGATATTTCTAATATTTATTTTGAATATTTGAACCTTCAGGTTTGATGTTTTTTCTGTCACCCCCATTTCAGATTCGCATCTGCTGTTTTTAACGTGTTTAACCAAGCTATCGTGCTCCGATGTTACAAACTTAGTCTCCGTTGAACGATAAGTTTCTCAGATTTTAAGAGCCTCTTGAATCACCTTAATCCGATACCTTTTCAATTTGTTTTGAAGTTTTGAAGATCCAACTCCGATTTTGACCGAGTTTATCCACAACTTTCGTATTTTGTGAAATTAACCTACTTACACTGCTCCGATCTTGCTGAAATCAATTTATGTGGATAGCTAAATTCTTGGAATTTTCATAGCCACTGGAATCATGTTGATCCGACGTTCCTACCAGTTTTTACAGTTTTTTTGAATATGCTGATACAAAACTGAAATTTGTTTCGGAATCTGTTCAGGAATTTTGAACGTAATTTTCATCGTCACTGAGACACATCAAGAACTGGATAGATTTTTCTTCCATCTCCCTCTCCTCAATTCTAGTTTTAACATTTCCCGTTGCTTCTATTGAAGGCCTAATTTGCTCCAACTGATCCCACATGCCCCGCATTGTTGTAATAATCCACAACACTCATATTCCATTGCCTCAGAAATGATATCTCATGCTTGATTTAATAAATTGCAGATAAGTTCGAAGTGTCATACCTCTCGGCGATTTTGTTCCACAACTCCTCTGCATCATGAATGAACATAAAGCTGTCAACAATGTCTTTTGACATCGAACTCTTTATCCATTCCGTAACCATGATGTTAACCATGCGCCACTTCCTACCGTGATCAACTTCAACTGTGGCATTCTCTTCATCCTGAATTTGTGTAGAAGTCTTCAATGACGCGTTCAAGTGTGGATCGACTTTGTGACGTGTTCCAGAACGCGTCATGGGCGTTAACGCGTTCACGCGTTCACCTATTTTTGTAATAAATCTCAAAGGAACCCATTTTTTTATACAAATTTTGAAGAAAAAAAGCGCCTAAAGTATCTGTCTATCTATATTGTGAAAAAGCAGTAGCAAATCTAGTATAAATTTTGAAAAATAGTATGCTGATTATAATTGAGTTCTCAAAAGTCAATCAAATAACGAGAATTCTTGCATAAGTCCTGGCCATAATACAAACTGAAACTCCAATCCAAATTAAGCAACTGTTGAAGATTAGATCCAGCTAAAGAAGGAAACTGGATCAATCAAGCTAGTCAAAGAGGCAAAGATCAAGCAATCACTACCATCAAAGAGTCAATGCTATAAATTAGGAAAACAGATCACATCATTGATATTATTCCCAACTGCTACATACCATAAATACTCCAACGGCTAGATTCTGGAGACTCTATATATAGGTGCCTATGTATTTTAGAAACATTATCAAAGAAATACAATGCATTATTTTCATCATGGTATCAGAGCACCTTTGTTAAGCTTGCAAAAACACAGAAAAATCTTACAATTGACATATCATGAGCCAAAAACTGTCAAACACGAAACCACACAAAATCTCAGCGTTAAGCTTGGTGCAAACACAAAACAGCTTTGTTGCGCAAATAAGATTAGGGTCCTTCGACGGCGACCCGAGCAAACCGTTGTAAGGAAATTCCGGGCCCAAAGACGGATGCACGGCGCACAACCAAGACTCGCTGCCCTTATCTCTCCCCTGTGCTAAAACTCTAACGGCAAAGGGTCCAACACCAACATCAACGACACCAATGTAAACCCAATAACGCAGTCAAAGACAAGATGGGCATCGAGCAAACCACGATGCAACAACTGTAAGAAAGAAGGCCACGAGCGCAACCAATGTTGGCTCCTTTATCCTTTCCTTCGATCCAACCATCCGGGAAACGACAAAAGAACGGGCAACGGCGGCGGACAAGATCGGCGCAGAGAAGGCCAAAAATGTTGGATTGGCGCTGCCGGCATGGCTGTGAACGAGAGACACCGAAATGGTTTGAAAGTGAATAATGACCTTGGGTGAATAAAAAGCCAAATGAGTTGGGCCACACAAGTCGGGTTCAAAAATAACAAAAGGAGTTGGGCCTCGCAAGCTGAAAATGCGGAACGGTTTAGCGGGCCTGATGGATCACCAAGGCCCAACATTCACTTTAGGCCAGATTCAGAACAATACAATAAATTAATGCGCCAATTTTCAGAATTTTTGAACCAATCAGGTGAAAACAGCTCATATATGACAATTTCCCCAAAAGATCATGTTGTTTTTATATTGTTTATGATGATGTTTGGATAATTAACTCGGGAGCCACCGATCATATGACAAATAACATAAATAACATTCTTGATTTGAAAGCATGTTATCCCCAAAAGAATGTCACCGTAGCAAACGGAAATAAATTTCCGATTCATGGGATATGGATCTCAGAAATTTTTTCCAAAAAACAATATATGATACATGCCAAACTTACCCACAAATCTCTTATCCGTTAATAAATTAATAAAAGATCTAAATTGCAATATTAATTTTTCACACAATAAAGTAATATTTCAAGATCAAATAACCCTAGAGACGATTGGTGAAGGACGCTTGGAGCATGGACTGTATATAGTCGAAACATCTAAAAAGGCGTTCCAAACCTCCACTAACGATCGTCAACGTCTGCACAAAGGATTCGGCCATCTTTCCGACAAAGTTTCAAATAAACTTTTTCCGATTAAGTTCTTTGACTCAAATTGTTGTGAAACCTGTAAGTTTGCCAAGCAAACCAGGTTATCTTTTCCTTTATCTACAACAAAAACATAATGAATATTTGATTTCATACATGCACCTGCGGAATCCTACAATTATTTTAAATACTTTATCACATTTATCGACCACTTTAGCAAACAACATGGTTATATTTACTAAAACAAAAATCCAAAGTTTTTAATTGTTTTCAGGAATTTCTTATTCGAGAATCAATACAATGCCAAAATTAAAAAATTTCAATTTGATAATGGTACAGAATATGTTAACAAAAATGTTTTGGGATTATTTTCATATAGGGGAATCTTACACCAAACTACATGTATCAACACACCAGAACAAAATGGTGTATCCGAACGGCAAAATCGACATTTGCTTGAAGCAACAAGAGCGCTTCTCTTGCACAACAATGTTCCAAAAATCTTCTGGTCTAACGCAGTACTTATTGTTACCTATTTGATTAATAGATTACCAACCCCAATATTAAATGATAAGAGTCCTCCATCTATTCTTCATAACAAAGAAATGAGTTCAAATCACCTCGTACATTTGGATGCAAATCCTTTGTACATATTCCAAGAAATGACAAATTAGATCAAAACAGTATTCTAGGGATATTCTTCCACAAAAAAGGGTTATAAATGTTATGACCCTATTAATAAAAAATTCTATATATCTCGAAACGTTATATTTTTAGAAAATGAACCTTACTTCTCTAATATTCCAGACGTTGAATTGGAAGTATCATATAATATACTACTTCCTGAATTAACGTCCGTAAATCAACGAGAAAATTCACCTACAACTGAAGAATTAACTCCACCATCGAACGAAAGAGAGACCTTTGAGGCTACAGAATCCGCTTCAGGAGGAGATATGAACGAATCACAAATTATTCGAAGATCTACAGGACAAACTAGACCACCTTCAAGTCTAAGAGATTTTGTAACTAATCAAGTGTCATATCCAATACAAGATTATATATCCTATAACAAAATTTCATCCCGGCATTTGACATATTTGAGTAAGATATCGGAAAAACAAGAACCTTTAAACTTCGACGGAGCAAAAAATAAACCTACCTGGCAGAGAGCTATGACAGAAGAGTTAAAACACTTTAGAAAAAAAATCACATTTGGAACATTGTTTGACTACCAAAAGATAAAAAAACCGTCGGATGCAAATGGGTATACAAAATCAAATATAACAGTGATGGATCTGAACGATACAAAGCTAGACTGGTGGCTAAAGGTTTCACGCAAACATATGGTATTGATTACAAAGAGACATTCGCACCATTAGCAAAAATGGACACAGTTCGAATCCTCCTATCAATAGCCACAAACTCCGATTGGAACTTGTCACATGGATGTAAAGAATGTCTTCCTACAATGAGACTTGGAGGAAGAGATATACATGAAATTACCTCGGGCCATCAACTTGAGACTGATCCAAAACTAGCATGCAAATTAAACAAATCAATTTATGGACTCAAACAGTCACCAAGAGCCTGGTACGCTAAAATAACTCATGCTCTACTAAAGTACAACTTTTACCAAAGTTCAGCATATTCATCTTTGTTCATTAAAAAAACAAAATATAATCATAGTTCTTATATATGTTGACGATATCATAATCATGTGAAACAATAGCGAAAAATTATCAAAGTAAAAGACAACTAAAACAACAATTTGATATAAAAGATTTAGGACCACTCAAATATTTCCTTGGGATTGAAATAGCTCACTCCAGAAAGGGACTATTTCTTTCGCAAAGAAAATATACATTAGACCTTCTTAAAGAAACGGAGAAAATTGCATCAAAACCACTAAACACGCCTATGGAGATTAATAAAAAAACTAAATCACGAAGACGGACAACCGAAAAGGAACATCGAATGGTTCCAACGACTGGATGGAAAACTTATATACCTCACTGTTACTCGGCCTGATATATCATTGTTGTTAGTGTTGTGAGTCAGTTTATAGCTCCTAGATCGACGCACTTCGAAGCCATAGATCGCATTCTGAGATATTTGAAGGGAACACCAGGCCGAGGGATATGGATAAAGAAGAATTTTTCATTAAAGATATCTGGATATGCTGACGCAAACTGGGTAGGAAGCTTTGATCGTAAATCAACGACTGGCTATTGTATGTTGGTAGGCGGGAACCTTGTTACTTGGAAGAGTAAAAAAAAAAAGAGTCGTGGCAGGATCAAGCGGCGAGCGGAATACCGTGCCATGGCATCAGCATCGGGCGAGCTAGTATGGATCAAGCATATATTAATCGACTTGCATATCAATCATAAGAGACCGATGCAACTATTCTGTGATAATTAGGCCGCTCAACACATTTCCATGAACCCAGTATTTCATGAAAGAACAAAGCACATCGAAGTTGATTGTCATTTCATCAAACAAAAGGTGGAAGAATTGATCATAGAGACATCATATGTCAAGAGTGAAAAACAACTCGCGGTCACATTAACAAAAGCCTTAAGCTCACAATGCTTCGAGGAAATCTCTAGCAAGTTGGGCCTTATTAATTTATTTGGACCCAAATTGAGGGACAATGTTGAAGATTAGATCCAGCTAAAGAAGGAAATTGGATCAATCAAGCTAGTCAAAGAGGCAAAGATCAAGCAACACTATCATTAATGAGTCAATGCTATAAATTAGGAAAATAGATCACATCATTGATATTATTCCCAACGGCTACATACCATAAATACACCAACGGCTAGTTTTTTAGACTCTATATATATGTGCCTATGTATTTTAGAATTTTCGACGGGACTGTCGTTGCTCCATTTCTCGACGGCAATAGCAACGGGAAAGCAGTCGAAACAAATTCTCGACGGGGATTCGGTTGGAATTTCTAAGGCAATACCGACGGGAATTCCTGATGGTGAATAATAATCGACCGGATTTTCAATCGGTTTAGCGGTCGAAGCTTATCTCCACATTGTCGACGGAAAATTAGTCGGAAGCTTCGACGGAACCTCAATCGAAAGTTTTTCGTCGGGCTCTTTCTATGGAACTGCGATTGATTGGTGTATTTGACGGAGCTCCAATCGAAGGGATCTTTGACGACGGATTAGACGGGATTTCCATCGGTGATGTTGACAGAATTTTGGTCGAAGAGTTTTTCGATCGCCTTACCGACTGGTCTTCGTCGGCAACTTAGGAGGAATATGGGTCGACGTTCTTCTTCGAAGGGATATCGGTCGACAAATAACTTGTCGATGGAAATTTCATGATTTTTTTTTTCGATAGTGTCGATACAATTTTTGGTAAGAATTTTTTTGGTATTGAAAAAGGCTTGGGAGAAAGTTTTTTTGTATATGTTATTATCTAGAAATTTTTGTGTAAAGGTATTTTGCGGAGACTGTATCGTAAAAGTTTATCGACAAATGCTGAGAAAATTTTTTCGGGTTGACCAAGTTTTTCACGTTGACCAATTGTTTGCTCGCGAAGTGAATCCGAGTAATACGATCCAAAAATCCTCAAATTTCACCCAAAATACAAAATTAGGCAAATTAAGCTTGGGTAATAGATCGAAATTAGTAGATTCACATATTTTAGCACTCAATTAAGCACAATCAAATCAGAATACATCGAATTTATTGAAATTAGGATGCATCTCGCAAAGAACAATTTCAATCGAATCTTCAAAATTTGCCACAATTGGCGTTTCAATCGATCAAATTTCACCACATAAGTGTTTATAACATTCGATCGAAGTCTAAAAATAGCAAATCATAAAATATTTTGAAGAATCAAAACGAAACTCGAAAAATGTTGTGCGAGTTTTCCAACGAAATTCGAACCAAAAAATGCAAAAAACAATTTGATCAATTCCAAACGCGTTTGCTCTTATACCAATTGTTATATCCAATTATATCCAACACAATTAGATTCGGTGAAAATTTTGTAAAAATTACAAATACTTATGAAGAACACGTATGATATGTGGCGGACGCCTTGAGAGTTCTTCGTCAACGTTAAAGCTCTATTTTCTTATTAATGAATTCCTCTCTGCAAATCTTATAATGAAAGCTAATGATAGAGTTAGCTCTAATCTAACCAAAATAAATCATAGCCAAAACAAATCAAAGTTAGAAAATAATAATAAATACAGTAATAAAAGAAAGAAAAATCAACATTCATCTGTAAAGTGATCGGGTCATGACATCTCCAAGTGACGGTCATTGATTTGAATTCGTATGTGGATTAATTAAGTTGAAAGTTGCGTCGTCTCGGTCTCGTAACGGACAAGATAGTAATGTTCAGATTTACTTAACATTGAGTCGGATGATCGACTATGACGACGTTTGTGTGAATAATATAATGCTTCTTGAAAGACAAATTGGTGTTGGACCCACCAAGCATCAATCATGCAATAATTAATTCGTATCATGCAATAATTAATTCGTCCAACCAAATTATTTATCCAGCTATATTGTAATCATTTCGGACATATAACTTCAAGAACAGAGACAAGGATCTCACCATCCACTGCGTGTGTGAGTGCGCAATCCTCATCCGAAGTCAAAATAAATGGTAGAAGAGAACTCAATGCAAGTTCATGATGTAGAAGAAGCGAAAGATATCGAAGAGAATATTAAACTGATTTCTTCAAATAATAATCATAATAATAATTTTGAAGTACACTTCGTGCTCATTCATGGGATGGGCGGAGGTGCATGGTGCTGGTACAAGATCAAATCCATGTTGGAGAGCTCAGGTTACAGAGTCACATGCCTCGACCTCAAAGGAGCTGGAATTGACCAAAATGACCCCAGCAAAGTTCTTTCCTTCGACGAATACAACAAACCCCTTCTCGATTTCTTATCGTCCTTGCACGAGAACAACGAACGGGTATCTACTTCATACTTCATAAGGCGATCACTTTATTTATTTTCAATTGAATTTTAGTTGACATTTAAATCTCAGCAGGTGATATTGGTAGGGCATAGTGCAGGTGGGCTAAGCTTGAGTGATGCCATACATAGGTTTGGGAAGAAGAAGATGATTAAACTAGCTGTGTATGTCGCAGCAACTATGTTGAAATCTGGGTATATCACCGACGAGGATGTCAAACATGTTAGTAATGCTTTATTTGTTTTTTCTATATATTATTTATTTGAACATCCACAAATGATGGCCAATCCCTGTGAACGTGTATGATGCAACAGGGTTGAATTTGCTGGGATCTTTATCATCTATTGGTCGGTTTTTAGCGAAATTATAAATTTCGAACAAGAATCAGACAATCAAATTGGCTCCGATATATAGATTTAGCATCTACTTTTTCAGTTTTCGAATTTAATGTCTCAAAACCGACCTAAATTTATAATATGTCTGCCGATTTTGTGTTTAGGAATCTCTTGGTTTCATAGTTTTTTTTTTTAATTTTAATTAATCAATTAATTAATTGACGGTGTCGTGTTTCGTCACGATTGATGATTGTTATCTTTATTAATATATTTGCTTCAACACTATTTGGATGAGAAGTCACGCATG
Organism: Linderniella brevidens; assembly: GCA_004919715.1. Classification (NCBI taxonomy): domain Eukaryota; kingdom Viridiplantae; phylum Streptophyta; class Magnoliopsida; order Lamiales; family Linderniaceae; genus Linderniella; species Linderniella brevidens. Next base: position 10,146,452 of record SWDC01000148.1, read on the forward strand.
ATTTTGATTACATTTATCTTTCTTTTTTTTCTTTATCCTAATAACTGAGAAAGATTTAATTATGATTTTTTTTTTCTCTCAAACAGGGAGTGCCAGATTTATCTGATTTCGGAAACTTAGAAGACATATACGACATAGGATTCGGAAGAGGACACGATTGTCCTCCAACGAGCCTTTTTATTAAAAAGGAATTTCAACGAAAAATAATTTACCATATGTCTCCTACAGAGGTAATAATTTGTGTCCTCAGCAATAACAGAAAATAATAAAAATCATAAGATTGATATTCCTTTTATCTTTGTAATAACCCATGTTTTTTTTTTCTTTTTTCTGTCTTATTCTTTTCCTTATCCTAGGATTCAACCTTAGCTTCAATGCTGCTTAGACCAGGGCCGATCCAAGCTCTAACCACCGCTAAATTCGAGGAAAATGCAGATGATACCATCGACGACGATGTTCCAAGAATATATATCAAAACGACGCACGATCATGTCGTTAAACCCCATCAGCAAGAATCCATGATCAAGAAATGGAAGCCTTCAGTTGTCTATGCTATAGAGACTGATCACACTCCTTTCTTCTCCGCTCCGTCTCAACTCTTTGCTTTGCTAGTTAAAGCTGCCGTTACTTTTGGATATTAGTTAATAATATTAACCAGAAATTTATTTTAACTTTTTATTATAAAGTTTTTCCCATATTTAACACATCGATGCCAACCTGAGCTATAATGAACTGAAGCTAACAGAATAGACCAACAAATATTAATCAAATTTTTCTTATGGCTTAATCAATCACTCGAAGAGTATTAGAAAAGAAACAACGCAATTAAGGTTTAAATAGGTCGAGTTTTACGAGTGCTGATGTGTGTACATATACAATCAGTTCAGGAGATATTTGAGTGATATCAAGGAGTAAATCATTGCTAGTTGGTAAGTTACGATTACATAGTTTTATACCCCGTAAAAGCATGTTATCGCTTGTTATTTATATAAGTATCTTTCTATATCCTATGATTACGTCTCCTTAGCAGATATAGAAGCAAAAGATAAAAAAGGACGGGAATATTCAGACTTGAAAAGAAGATGAGCAAGCTGTTGGGGATCGACCGGAGGATTCCAAGAATCTGTGTTCCCCAAAAACGTGCAGAATTTAATATTTCTACGACGACCGCGGTTCTTTAGGATAGCTCGAATGTGCACAAACAACGAGTTAACAACATTAAACCACAACAAGGTCGGGTACAAGCCATGATACCTAGTAACCGGTGATGCCTCGATAACGTCCTCCTCGGCCTTGATATGCGCGCGTTGTTACGGATGCCAAGATGGTCATGTCGATCCCGTGGTGTGTCCGATCCAACAATGCCCTTGGATGGCTAAAGGAATTTCAACCGACGAGAGAGTTTCGAGCTCCTTGTGCTTTCAAAAATAGTTCTACGAGTAACTTGTAGTTTTCGAAAATCCTTAGGTAGGTATATACAGATTTTCGAAACCGTAAAGCATAAGGCCCATTAGGTGGTTGCGATATTATTTCTTTGAGATATTCTCTCCAAATCAAATATTTTCAAAATATATCTTTTTCGAAAATATATATCTAATATTTATTATATATATATGTATAAATTTCGAAACTTATAGTATATCTAATGTATATAATTTCGAAACCTCCAAATAAATAATGGTACAATACCAATTGTACCCTCAAAAAATTTAAATTATGATCTAGTAATAAAAAATTAATATTCTCCCACCTAAATTATTAATTTCTTCCAAGCCTAAATTAATTTATTATTCACGGTTTCAACCGAAACGGACTTCCAAGTTCACTCTCTCTCTCTCTCTCTCTCTCAATTGACCTTGATGATCATTTTTAAGCCCAATCCTCTTGGTTCGTCTCAACCGACACGGGAAGAAATCTAAGGGTTCGGTAAGCGCCTAGTCATTCTTATGGTTACAGATGGCAAAACAGCTCGCGGCCCGCCCACCCCGCCCCGCCAAACCCGCTGGCCAGCCGCCTACCCGGCCCGACAGTTTATTTTATATTTATATTTATGCTATCCTTCCAGGTCCAACCCAATGTATACTAATTTACATTGGTTGTGGGGCACATAGACATATATTTAACTTGGAACCTCGGTTAAATGATTATGCCGGATAGAGATATGATATATTGATGGTTTATTCTATCATACGCAGTTGGGTATAACGCAAATGGGTTAAGATTTTGACGTTCACACCCTCCTCATCCAGAGTGTTAATCATCCCACCATCTTTTCGATGGAGACACATTTCACAATATACTTGGGTTATACCCAAGTGGGTAAGATAGCAATGACTATAAATTGATTAGTACGCATCATCTCTCCCAAATTTTTTCAAAATAAAAGATCTCTCCCAAATAAAGAGCCCTAGCATAGCAATCAGCGAGACCAGAACACATACCAAACTCACACAAGTCGAGCTCGAAGCCAGTCGAAGCACGAGCCGATAAAACACCACACCACGCACCAGTCGAAACCGTGAGGCAAAGCCCCTTTCATCCTCTCCGGTTCGGCGCAGACGATCTCCTCCCCGACCGCACATGTGGCAGTTTTGTTTTATTCTTTGGGTGTTGATCGATTTGTTGTGATTTTTTTATGAGGTACTATAAAATTGTAGGCTATTGATTATGAGAGAATAACAAAAATAGTGTTAGTTTAAAACTTTGATTACAAAACTAGATAATTTTTTTACATTATTACAAAACTATATTATTATTATTTTTCACCCAAAAGCTTTTTAAAATTTCAAATGTTCACCATTATTGACCCAAATTAGCAAACACAATTATTAACTATTATATTTTAACCACTACATCTTTTAACATTTTTTACGGAGAATCACCTTAGCATAATCGAGAATTATGCTCCATCTCTCCTGGAAGTTTTATTTCGAGTACAAGAAGGAATATTATATAATTCTGACAACACTCTAAAATTAACCGTTGTCTAATCAATCTTGTTACCCCATATCATAGCATCTTTCGCTAGTATAGGTAAGGAAGATAAGAGCATTCTATTCTATTTCGTGTATACTGCAAGTCATGAACTGCATATAGATCTTATAATCCATGACAAAATGAGGTTAAATGAATCTCAATGATGAAAGAGCTCTGTGAACAAATTAAGAATCCTTTTAGAGTATAAGCTTCGCATATTCTCTCTTGTGAACATTTGCTCGAGAGGACAACTGCTTGCGAGAAGCAAATTTAAAAAATCATAAGCCGTTGATCTAGATTAGGATGAGTAATGCATTTTCTAACTTCTTGGTGGCTGAAGTCTTAAATTCTTCATATAATTAAAAATATGTTGTTTCAGTTCTCGTTTTTTTGTTACCGAAAAATCGTTAAAAAGAAATGGTAGTTGAAAATATAATTATTAATAATCATGTTGCTAATATGGGTTAATAATGGTGAACATTTGAAATTTTAAAAAGCTTTTGTGGTGAAAAATTAACATAATAATAATTAAAACTAACTAGTTTTGTAATAGAGTTAAAAAAAAATCATCTAGTTTTCAAGGTTTTAAAATAACACTAGTTTTGTCATTCTCTCGCTATTGATTTCATGTTGAGGTTGTAAAAAATTGAAAGTCGAATTCTTTGTTTTTTTAAATAATGTTTGCCCGCCAGGCCTGCAGCCCGCCGGCGAGGCATGCTTCTCTTTCCAAGGTCCGTCTGTTTGGCGGGCCTACTTTGGGCCCGCCCCGCCAAATGGCCTGCCGCCCCGTTTTGATGGCTCTTACCGAACAGTTATCGAATTGAGTACGGATTTTAGATCAAAACTTTAATTCACGAACGGACTATGGATTATCGCATCTGTGTATAAATCCTTCACTGAATGTCTTGGTCGATGAGGGTCATGCATTGTGAAACTCACAGAACACGACGTTATGATAATTTGCGACTGTCAAAATTACTAAACTACCCTTCACGTCTCAACGTGAGTTAGTTTAATGCTCTGGACGAAGACTTTGTAATTTCCCGTCCTTGAAACTTCCATAGGGCATACCTCGATTTATCGAACCCGTGAGTTCCGCTCGGCGTTTCATGCCGGCAATCGCACTCTGTTGTCAAGACTGTATTTTACCGCCGACCATGCACTTGCAAATCGGGTCTACTGAACTAGTGACAAGTCAAGACTCTTAAGTTAACTCCATGTTGACTCATTCGGTTTAAGGTTCACACAACCTACTATAGTAAGTCGACCGATAAGTTGACTTTTCAAGCATGCGATCGGTCAAAACTACGAGTCAGTGTCAAAATACAGACAATCCTCAGATTCGTCATGTTTCAATGTCACAGGCTCCAACTTTTCAAGTGAATGACTTAAACAATCACTCTAGACACGACGACATCAAGTCATACTTATTAAGCCGATCACCCACCAAAGATTAAGACTTGTTGACTAATTCAACGATAGAGGCTAAAAGTCCATTTGGTGTCCCCTCTCTGCCTAGCAGCTAGCAGAATCGATGACTAAACTTTCACACTGCTAGGATTTTATTTATCTTCTCAATGAAAGCCTAAATAAGAAGTTGTGTGATAAATAAATAATTTGCCGTACTTCAAACGAAAAACGCATAAATGCGATTTTTATTTATTCAAAAGAATAAGTCGATTACAATAATACGAATCTGACTATTTCATAGATCTTAACCCTAATTTCTCTAATCTTATGGCATTCCGATTACATACTCCTAATAAATGCGAGTTACAGACAATCGAAAACATCGTACAATCGCATCACAGATCCACGAACGCAAGCCTCGTTTGTTTCCGATGGCCGAATGCAAGCCTCGCTTGTTTTTCTCTTATCAACACACACTCAAATGCATCACCCAAATGAAAGTCTCGCTCTCCTTTTTTATTTCACGGTTGATGGCATTGGCTAAAAAATGATTGCTTCAATCATTTTGCATAATAAGACTAAGCCCAACAAGTGACGTAGAATTGTTTAAACCATTCAAAATCACGCTTGCTTTTTTTTTTCCTTAATTTCATTTTTAATAAATATGATATGGCCCATCACTCGCATGTGATGTTTTCTTGTAAATGGAGTTGGTGACAGTGGAGAAAAGCTCCACTATGCAACTCGATTTTATTTATTATTATTTATTTTACTTTATTTTAAATTCGAAATTTATTAATCAAATTAATATTTTTCAATATGATAGGGTGAAATATCTCCCTAATTTTTAGGCTAATTAATTAAATAAAGCTCATTATCAAACAATGACTTAATATTATATTAAATTCGACACAAAGTCTTAGTCATACTTAATAATTTTTTGAGCACAAGCTTCAATCAGCTTAATCAATGTCCAATATGTATTTACCATCAAGCTCGTAAATTAAGTATATTTCTTTTAGTCGATACTACCTCATTGATCCTTTTTAAACTCGACTCTCTAGGTTTGTCTCAACCGGCACTGGGAGGAATCGAACAGTATTCACCTAGTCAATCCCGAGTTGAGTACAAATTTGATTTAATCGTAATTCACGATCGACTATACATTTTCGCACTACGTATAAATCCTTCAGATATTTTTCGGTCGAGTGAGAGTCATGATTACGTCATACTCACTAATTGGACACTATGATAAGTTCTTGACATGAAAAATTACTTAAGTGCCCTCTACGTCCACGTGAGTCAGTTTATTTACTCTGGTCAGAGATATTGTAATTTTCCATCTTTGAATATACATAGGACATATATCTTGATTACAAACAAGACAGTGAATCCATCACGCCTGTCAAAGCCCGACAATCATCATTCCTTATCAAAATCGCATGTCGTCGCCGACCCATATTCGACCCTGAAGAATGCGGGCCTAGCAAAATAGTGACAAGTCAAGACTCCGAAGTCAACTTCGTCAGTGACACCTCAGTCTAAGGTTCACGAATACTATTATAGTCAATCGATCGATCATTAATGCTCAAAGAGTAATTAGCCATGTGATTATTCGACCACCACCAATCTGGGCATTTCCTCGTAGAGCATTAACGCTCCAAGAGTAATTAGCCATGTGATCCTCGAATAACATTCTGAGGGCATATTCCTAACATTAGACCACCACCAATCTGGGTGCGTTCGGCAACGAGCTGATTCCAGCTTGGGAGTTGGACATTCCATGGGAAAAACGTGGTGCAAAACTCGGCGTGTGACAACCTGGCTTCAAAATAGTGTTCAACATGTTTGTTGTGTATTGGGCTATCAATCATTTTTGTAACCAGCTACGGTAATATTGTAATGATTGATTTTAACTCTCGAGGAACAAACCTTAAGGAGATGAGTAAACTCCGATTGACAATATAACCTTTATAAAAATCATAGTCTCGCATTATTTTTGAGTCTTTGTATTTCTGTGAGACAAGCCCAAAACGATTTATAAATTATAGGGGATAACTCCGGAAACGTTTCCAAATTTGAAAGTGATAATCTAGATACATTGCTGCTTTTCAGGATATACCTATACTGCACTGTTATCACATTTCCTAAGAGTCCGTTTGGTTGGAGGGATGGGTTTAGATGGTATTAGTTTAAGTTGGGTTTATTTAATGGGGGGTATTAGTTTTTTTGGATGTTTGGTTGATGGGATTAAGTAATGATGTCCAATATGTTTGGTAGATGGATTTAGATGGTATTAGGTTTAAATAAACAAAATTACAATTTTGCCCCGTCACTTAAAAAATACGGTATTAGGAGAGAGAAGAAAAAGAAAGAGAGGGATAGAGAGAGAGAGAGGGGGGGAGAGGAGAGAGAGAGAGAGAGGAGAGGAGAGAGAAGGAGAGACACGGGGAAGACGAGAGTGAGAGGGGGGGGGGAGAGGGAGAGAGAGAGAGAGGGAGAGAGAGAGAGAGAAGAGAGACACGGGGGAAGACGAGAGAGAGAGGGGGAGGAGAAAATTTATAAAAAAAAAAAAATAAACAAATAAAATTTAAAGTAAATGGATAATTTTGTCCAAAATGTGTGAGATTAGCTAAAGGGAGGGGTGGAGGTTGCTTTAAATAATACCTTATAGGGGGTATTAAAAGGGTATTAATTAAACCTCCCCTTTACATAAACCCTCTAACCAAACCCCCCTTTAGCTAATCCTAACCCTCCTAATCCCTCATAATACCCCCAACCAAACACACCCTTAATATAATAGTATAGATGATATGTATATATATATATATACATATATTGGATCAAATCGATGAAAGTTTGATATATCTTATATAATTATACAAATGTAGGTGGCTTATATTTCTTCCACATGTCATCTCTTATATTTAAAAATAAATTAATAATAAATATGAAAAAAAACCACGCTCACCATGAACATGTCGGTATTTGTGTAGATCTGGTGATGTCTGGTGTGATTCACTTCTTCCGAGTTTAAGATGTGGCCATGGCTAATTGGATTGTCCTGAAATATCGTCGCCGATGCGTATAGTTTCTGAATCATCGTTGGGAACCAAGGCGACTAACGCTCGTCAGCTGTGTGACCTCGATTTGTGGGATGAGGAGGAGGGATACGGAAGACGCTCTTGCGATTCATCCTTCGTTATGCCAAAGTGTGTTTGGTGGGATCACTTCATTGTAAGTTAACGATGGTTTGTGAGATTCTGCTGTGTGGATATTAATCACTCTTACTTGAATTGGTAGTTTTCTAAAAACCCAACCTTTTTTAACAAATTAGTCGCCGGATTCGCACAAGCGTTTTGAGGTCTATTTTAATGTGTTTAATGGGAAATGTAGTTTTATTTAAAAATAAAATAGATTAATTTATTGATGTGAATTGTTAATTTGCAGGGGCTCTTCAAACTTTAGCTAGCGTTGCTCGTACACTCGGAATGGGCTTCTAACTATAAGCTCCCACCCCACTTCATACAAAGAGTTAGTCAATACAAGGCGTGGCAACGATAATTCATACAAAGAGCCCTAACTTTTCCTTATTGTATATTTTTATTTGTGCAAGAAAATATGTATGACACATCTTACGAATATACTTGAAGATCAATTCAATATAACGAATTCCTATAAGACCAGCCTAAGATATAAAAAGGTAAACCGTTTTATCATTTATATTCTTAATTAATTGAGAAAACATACCCACAAGATGCTATTAACAATATAGTTTTATACATCAATGTATTTTAAATTCTAAAACCGTTTTTTAATACAGAATGTTTTCCGATGGAAATGACTCAACTGTTCACCCGACCAAGAGAACTCTAATCGGTAAATTATTGCCACTTGTATTTTATTATTAACTATATTCTTCATGGCAGCTTAACTTATTTTTTCCGGCACCACTAATTTGTAAGATATAGCAATGTATAGGCAATTGCAGCAACATAAGCAAAAATATTCATCATTTTCACCAGATGAACGACGTCGATACTTTGAAAAAGTTGAGTCAAGGAAGAAAATAAAAATGACTCATGACATGGCTACTTCATCGAAACAGGACGAAAAAAAAAAAGAACAAGTTCCCTCGTTATTAAAGGCACGGATATATCTGATTCAACTCGAAGGTACATCTTTTTACACGTACTATACCATAATGACATCTTTAGTACCTTCACGTTGAATTTAATTATCTTACTTATGTAGATGAGAAAATAGACACCTATGATATCAACTACATCAACTAGAATCGATGAAGCTTTGTCGTCATAGTGGTGCAAAGAAACTTCACCACGAGTCTGCAGGATTCTTTTGTGATAATGGAAAAATCAAACTTGCGAACACAAGTGTTCCACTTGAACTACTTCGTCTATTCACGGTTCATCATTCAACTGAAACAATAGTTTCGAAATAACCTACAAGTTTACAACATCTTATTTTCTTTTGCTTCATTGTGGGAAAATATTGATAAGGATCTTGCATCATCTACCGGAGGAATTTACACATTCAAAGCACAAGGAGTATACCATAGTCTTCCTGGATTGATTCCTAGTGAATCAGGTCCATCTCATTTTCAACTATAGTTTTGGACACCTCCTATGAACTACGAAACAGGATAGGGGTATTGGACAATGCAACTCTTGATGAAGATATTATGAAGAAGTTAATGGTGATAATGAAAGAATATCCATATGCTGCGTTGCTTCGGAAAATGGCTATAAGTCCCAGCATCTTTAATGGTGATAATGAAAGATATTTTGGACACCTCCCAACATCTTTCATCGAAGGGCCACGAGACATGAGACACATATACTATGATGCATTGGCATAAGTCCGAAGTTTGGAAAGGAAGATATTTTCATCACGAAGACTTGCAACCCTGATTAGAAAGAAATTCAAGAAAATCTTGAAAAGGGCGAGCTCAAGATCATTCCAGACTTAACTAGAAGATTTTTTCGGGAAAAATTACAAGGTTTGAAATATCAAATACTTCATAAAGAAAAATTATGAAAAGTGGCTAAATATGTCTACGTAATTGAATTTAAAAAAGAGGGCTACCCCATGTTCCCATGTTGCTCATATTGACAGGCGAGTACAAGATCAACACTCCGGATCAATTTGACTATTATGTGTCGGCTGAACTCCCAAATAAGGAAAAAAATCCTCATTTGTATGCTTTGGTAGTGAAGTAAATAGTGCACGGTTCTTGTGGAATGATAAACAAGAATAACTCATGTATGATCGACGGCAAATGCAAAAGTCGTTATCCTCGTCCAATGTGTGAAAAACTCTACAAGGAAACGATGGGTATCCAATATACATGAGAAGAAATGATGGACGTTCAGTTGAAGTTCGACGAGGAAAACATAATAATCAGTGGGTTTGTATCTTACAATCCTTATCTTATATCACGGTGTGACTGCCATATTAACGTGTAAGTATGCTCAGGAATAACAACTGTAAAGTACCTATATAAATATAGATACAAGGGATATGACAAAGTCTCGATATATATCGCTCGTAACGAAGAAAATACCATAGTTGATGAAATAAAACTTTTTCAAGATGCTAGATGAGTGTCGGCGCACGAAACAATGTGGAGAATGTTCGAGTTTGATTTGAATGAAATATCTCCATCCGTGATAAACTTGGCGCTACATTTTCCAAATAGACAATGCATAATATTTTGGAAGAACCAAAATTTGGAAAATGTCCTCCAACGGGATCATGTATCAAAGACGATGCCCAATGAATTTTTCCATAAGTGTGCAACTGATGCGCAAGCAAATGCGTCTTTAGCGAGTTCCCAAAGCATTATGTAGAAGTGTCAAAATGGGCCGGCGGGGCGGGCCGACCCGTAGCCCGCCAATTGGCGGGGCGGGTATGAGCAGGCCCGCCCTATTTTTAAAAAAATAAAAAAAATAAAAAAAAAATAAAAAATATTAAAATAAAAGGTGACGTAGGGTTCGAACCCACCATCTTACGTGTATGTTAGGTCATAATTCATCAACTACCGAGAGATCCATGCATGAATACTAGATATTCGAATATAGATAATCAATTATTTACCTTCGGTCGAATATCTCCGTTGAAGATCACGAGAGAGAAAAGCTTAGAGTGAGATTTGAATAGTGTACATTGTATTTATACCTATTTACATGGTATATTTACCAGTAAGTCCTACACTACTAAAAAAAAGCCACGTCCCTAATTACAAGGATAACTAATAAACGAAGCACAATTTCTAAGTCTTCTTCAATCTCCCCATTTGTGCTCGTTTGCTCGTCAGCTCCGTTTATCCTTGTCGGGCGTAGAATGATTTCTTTAATCTCAATGTTGTCTCGTAGTGTCGGACATCATTCATCAGCTCCAACCGTTCGTTAATTGCGCTGAGGAGCTCATTTAGGAGTGATGTTTCTTCTTCTTCAAGGTCCCCGAAGATGTTCTTCCTTATGAGCTTCAACGTCCCATCGCAGAACTTTTGTACCTCAGACTTCATCATCGCTCTCGTCTTTCCAATGACTGGATTCCGATAAGTGATGGTGAGGCCTGACTTCTTGCAAATGTAGTTCTCCCGGAAGCCTTTCATGAGCGGCGATTCCATATTGACCTTCTTCATGTTATTTTCCACAGCTATTTGAAGGTCGTGTGCAGTGTGAAATTTAATCTGCCGCACCATGAATCTTTTCAATCGCTCGAGATCTTCCTTCTTGATGTATTTAGCAGGTGTCCGGTATTTCTTTTTATACATATGAAACAGAGGGTAGACTTCGTCAGGTGGAAGGAATGGTAGATAACTTTCGTCTATCTCTTCTCGAGAGTGATTGGTATCCGCTCGCTCTATGATGTAGATCGGGGTTGGATATGTCCAATCGTATGTGATACGCCCACGAGTTGGAGGATCGGTGGCTCCCTGAAGTTTCTTCTGAGTTGATCCGTTGGGATGCCTTTTCGATCCGGACCAAGGTAAGTCCACATGAAGTTGTGTTTCATCTTCTTTCGTTCTTCCCAATGGAAGATCCCCCTTAGATTAAGCTCGTTCAGCTTCTTGATACGGTTTGGTGCTCTCCAGATCTGCTTCCTTATATCTTCAAGGAAGGGCACTTCAATTCGAACGTTCTCCCATGGCGTCTCGACTCAGACAGTCCCCTTTGAAAGACAAGGAGGGGTATCCGCTCGGCGATCATTTCTGGCAGCTCCGGGAGTTCGGTATTGTTGTCTTCGCCTTCTTGAATTTCTTCATCTTCAAGTAGAACTAAATCGACCAAAGCTTGTTGCAGGATGTATCTGACGTTGGAGAGGCGAGCTTGAGCTGCCTCCTCTGGTTTCCAGTGAGCCAGCCACTTCTCGTTCAAAATATAGTCATCTACGATAGCGTGGGGATCGTAGTTGACTTCTTCAGGTTAATCTTGGAGCACGGAGGCCGGGTTTGGATTTGAACTTTTGGGAGACAGAGGTATTGTATTTGTGTGGGATGTGGTGGTTGTTTGTTGACGGGTATTGGTGGGTTGTGTGGTTGGTGGGTTGGTTGACGATCCTCCAGCTTCACGTGTTGAGGATGTCTTTTCTCGACTTTGACCACGGCCGCTTTTGGTAGTTTTTTGCCTTTTCTCCCCCTCAGAGCGATCCTTATTGTCGGGATCGTCATGTTTTCTCTTTGTTCGAGAGCTTTCTTCACGTCAGCTTGTTTGAGCGAGCAGCTTGGGGTCATCCACTAGCCGGCGGTAGAGACTCTCCTCGACAGGGGTTCTTGTCTCGAGGGCTAGGAGGCGAGATATTAGGATATCGTGAAGCTGGGTGATGGGTATGGTGTATGGGTTGATGAGGGAAGGATATTGGGTTTGGGTGATTAATATGGGTTGGATGGGAGTGTGTATGGTGGTGGTTAGTGGTGGTGAGGAAATGGGTTGGGAAAGGGGTTTGGACTGAGCGGCCTCAGAGATTGGAGCTTTCCCGATATCCCGTCGGGAAGTCTCAATGGCATGGAGGAATCTTTCCATCAGCTGGTCTTCTTCGAGAGAGTTGAGGGCTGTGGAAAGAGCATCTTGTAATCTCTGCTCCGTCACGAATTGTGATACCTTTGTGTGGGGCCAGGGAGGTGCTCCACCGTCACAACGTCAGAAAATATAACTGACGTGTCGCCTATGAAAGGACTTGTGATTCCGGGACGTCTAAAGACACCCTTTGATAACCCAAAAGTCATCACTTCGTTGGGTTGGCCCGTTGTTGTTTCTAAAGATGTCGGGGGAACAACGGGACTTCCATCCAATCTTTGAGATGAAACCGGAGGAATCATCTCTATGGATGTTAGGACAGGTTCAATGGGCACCTTTGTGGTCATCAGGACCGATGGTGGTGGAGGAGGTAAAACCGAAGCCGTTGTAGTGGCGAGAGATGCAGACGGGGCAGAAGTTTGTTGTCGGCGGGAACCCCTTCATAGTAATCTGCACTCCTCATCTGAGTCGGTGGCTTCAGGAGATACAAGTGTTGGAGGTGTGGGCACACGGGCTGCACCCTCGGGTTCAATGGCCGCTACTTCATGCTCATGAGCCTCATCTTTGGCTCTTGTGTCTCCACCGATGGTTCTTGTCGGATAGGCATCGGAGCGGGGTCGGTGGACCGTACCATGGACTCCGTCATAGAATTATTTTGGCACTAGTCTTGATAAGCCTCATCGGTAGGGTCTACCAGACGTAGGAGCTCCAACGGGATCAACATGGGTTGAAGTGCCAGATTCGATGCCTTCGGATTGTGGAAAAACTGCAACCTCGGCGGTGTGTATCCTCCGACAGGTGGTAGGCGGAGAATCTCTGGATGTACTTCCATCAAGTGGGAGATTAACACGGGAACCAGCGGACGTAAGGCATGAGCTTCGCCTTCGATTTGGTTTGCCGTTGCCGCATTTGGTCCGCCAGATCATTCCAAAAGAGCTGGGCCACGTCATATTTCTTGGAGAAGATGACTCTATAGAAGATCCGTAGAATGTTCCTGTTCGCCTTATCAAATACTGAGTGCTTCGGGGAGAGACACTTGTTGATAATTCCAAACAAGGTCCTCCATGGGTGAGGGATCCCGTTGTTCTGAAAATTTGCTAGTTTAGTCAGCTGTGACTTGTATCCCATCCGAAGCATATCTTCCACTATCTCCACATCTATGGGTAGGGGGTCGTAGACTTCGTAATGTGGTAGATCGAGGACTAAGGCCAAAAGATTTTTGTCGATGATGACATGCTTCTGGTTTATTTTTGTTGTGTAGGACACATCATCACCTACAACATGGCTCTTCATGCATCCCTAGAATTGCTGGAGATACACCATCTGGACTGATGCAGTCATTGTGAGTGCTGGCCATTAGGGATGTCCTTTTTGAATGGAGATGATGACGTCATCGGGGCATCGGAAGGTGGCTAAGTCCAGATGATAGTTGTTGTCGTGGACAGTTAGCCAACCTTCGGAAGGATAGATGTACGAGTATTCTTGATGAACCATCTCTGAACAAATGAATAAGAATCATTAGATCGTAAGATTCAAATGCAATTTATAGTAAGCAATTATTAGTGTTGAATAATTGAAATTATCGTTGAGCACATATCATGAATTTTAAAAAATATTTGCATTTAACCTTTGTTTAGTTCGCGCAAACAGTTTTCACTTGAATAACATTTTTCTTTGAAAAATTTCCTTAGTGTTGAACGTGTATATTGTTTGCGGCGTGTTTTTATTCGAACGAAACTTTATTCGAATGCTAAGTCTTACGATCGAATAAAATCTTGTCGAAATCTCAAGGTTTTCGCCGCTGAATTTTGCGATCGAATAAAAATGTATCGAAAACGAATGTTTTTCGCCGCGTAGTTTTGCGATCGAATAAAAGTCTATCGAAAAACTAAAGTTTTCGCCGCGTACTTTTGCGATCGAATAAAATTTTATCGAAAAACTAAAGTTTTCGCCTCTAAGTTTTACGATCGAATAAAATCTTATCTCTTCGCCGTTGAGTTTTGCGATCGAATAAAACTTAACGAAAACTAAAGTTCTTCGACAGTACTATTTGCGATAAGACGATTTTCGACCTAAAAACTTTTGAAATCAAACAGTAAAACTTAAAACTGCAAATGACGGTTCTCATAAAACATGAGTTAATATGGACTCGAAACTAGCAAAAACCAGTTTCGAGTCCAAATAGCATGCATTTAATCAAAATGGTTGAATCTAAATCACAGAAAATTTGATTTACGAAGTATTATCAGTCGAAAAATCGTAGAGGTGAAACTAGTTGCGAATGAACTTGAATTTCAGTCGCGATTCGTGATTTTTGGAACAAAAATATGCACTGAAAATCTGGATTCTACCTTCAAATGAGGCGAAATTTTAGCAGAAAAGGTGAAGAAGGTTGATTTTTTTTTTAAATCGCCGTTTGAGAGAATGCGATGAGTTTTTCGATTGATTTGTTTGCGTGAGGAAAAGGTTTTCGATCGAAAAGGTGTATAAGTACTTTTCGATTAGGAAATATTAAAGGATTTTGGGCCGTGAAAAGTCATTTTGGGCGTTTGTTAAAATCAGGTCTGTTTAGTTTTATAACGAAAATTTTACTCTTTTACTTTTACACCCAAAAAATTAATAGAGCTCCCCGAAGTTCTGAAATAAATGCAATTAACTCCCAATGTGTGATGATGATGAAATTCACCATTGGACTCCTCGGATGTGCTCAAAATTCTCTGTAAAACTTTGAATGAAACATGAGAAGTCGTGATTGCAAGTAAATCATTTAGGAGGTAATATCAAATATTCATGTAAGCTGCCCCTCAACAAATGCACATATAGTTTTTTTGGCAATTTAGCACATATTCAACACAATTATGCATATGAAAATATATGACATAAGCAAAAATAACGCTTTTAATCAATTCAGCGTAGATTCATGATCCTCTAATCATGTATATGAAAATTTTGCGTTTACATAAAATTTCGCATTTTGTCCATTCCGTACAAATGCATGTGCTAATGCATTTAAAATGTACGAAAATATTTTTGTTTCGGGGTCAGATTTTTTATTTTGAGTATTATCACGCAAAAATTTCACATGACACAGAATAATAATTTGCCGTCAAATCATGTATAACTAAACTAATATTCTAAGATCATAGTATGAATCATTTCGACAACTCTCGCATGGTTCGCTCATAGCACTCAATTTATTTTTATCATGAGGATATTTAGTAGATATATCACTCATATTAACACGAAATTTTTTTATCAATAATCTGTTATCGTAGTGCATTTAAGCAACTTACCAAGTGAAAGTCCATCAATTGGAATCAAATGGGCTTTGAAGGGATTATTATTTTTAGGCTCTGACTTAAAAGGCTGGGATAATGTTGGAATTAGTGAGCATAAAATTCTTCAATCCCAGGGGCCCTTTTGAAATTCATTTCTGCTCCTTTTTCTTTCCTTTTCTTCTGCACTTGCTCAAGCTGAGAGATGAAATCTTCTTTTGTTCTCGGGCCGAGACCGTGTTCCTTTTAAAGGTTCACAGTTATGGAATTCGAACCCAAGTCGGTTCTCCTCTTCTCGTTTTCTTGATATAAGATCTAGATTATCGTTAGAGAAGTTCACTTCGAGGTGCTTGTCTTCTAGTAGTTCACAGCGAGATCCATGTTTTCGCTTAATGATATAGAGATTATTTGCGCATTCATCATGTTCTCCCCCTCTTTTTCTTATTTGAGCAACCCTCGAACCTTATGAATAAGATTGAAGGCTTGATCGGATTTCAAACGAAAAAGAATATTGGAGAAGGCTCAAAGGGGATTACTGAAGTAAATGATTTATAATTTGGGCCAAATGAGGAATTTCCTAATTGCCCTTATCATTTTCATGATGAACTAACACAAAGCAAGAATGAGGCCACGAAATACAGATCAAGAGACAAACATTTGAAGTGTGACACAGTAAAAAATAATTCCTTAAAAAATATTGAGGCTCAAATTCTCACATATATGATGTGACTTTGTGTCTAGTGAAACAAACTAAGTTCTTTGGACAAAAGAATGTCACATGAATTTTTAAGCAAAAAACTAAGCATGTATCATAGAAATATTTTTGTGAGTAAATCAAAATAGACAAAATTATCGTCATCACCCATTTATTTTTATTTTATTTTATGTTATTATTATTATTATATATATTTTTTATTATACTATATTATTTTTAATTATTTTTATTTTTATATATAAAAAAATATTTGAGAAATAAAATCACTCAAGATATAGCAAAGAAGATCAAGAAGCACACAGAATATAAACATAAGAGAGCATGTGAAGCACATTTCAAGCAATATTGAGATTCAACATGCCTAGCAAGCAATAAGGAATTGAAATCGTTTTTCATCCAATGCCTTAGTGAATAAGTCGGCAAGTTGAAGCTCTGTTTTAACAAAATACATATCTATAGTGCATTTTTCTACATGATCTTTTATAAAATAATAGCGAATATCTATGTGTTTCGTGCGTGAGTGATGGACAGGATTGCAAGTAATGGCAATAGCACTTTGAGAATCACTATAAATGAGAATGTTGTTAAATTCAAACCCGTAGTCGCGTAGTTGCATCCGCAACCACAGAACTTGTGAGCAACAACTGGCAGCCACGACGTACTCCGCCTCGGACGTCGAAGTTTATACGCAATTTTGCTTCTTTGAGGACCAGCAGACCAACTTATCGCCCAAGAATTGTGCTCCGCCAGACGAATATCCAACAAAGACGGCTTCAAATGCTTTCGGGTCGAATTGATTCGATGCTCTCGATCATTCTCCACAAAGCATTTGCACCCGAAGACTTTAAATAAAGAGATATTTGGTCCACAAAGATCCATGTGTAGTAATTCCAAAGGTCGAGATGTGGAAGCTACTTGCTTGAGTTTGTGTGACGTTCGCTTTATTCCCATTTGACAAGTCAAACATTAATGCTCTAGGTGAAGTGAAATAGTTGGCAGATCATTGACCAACTTTTTAGTAGAAACCTTGTGAAGAGCTTTGAGATTTAGATGAGACATTCGTTGATGCCATGAGTTGTTCCTCTTAATTGTTGTCTGTGAGATGAGGCAAACAACCGTCGAAGGTCGTACTGTTGTCATATTTATGGTGTAGAGATTGTTTCTTCCAGATCTTGTAAGAAGTTCTTGATTCTGACTATCTAAAATTCTGCACTGATCAGCTAGAAATACCAATTGAAAGCCTTTATCGCAGAATTGTCCTATATTGAAAAGGTTGTGTCTGAGAACTTGGACGTAAGAGACATCTTTTATTGTCAGATTTTCAGAAAAATATCTCCAAAGCCAAGAATTGGAGCTGAATGTTGTTGATGAATCTGACATTACCGTTTTATCGTTCTTGATAGTTGCTCAACAGTTCTTGATTTCCCGTCATGTGTGTGGAGCAACCAGAATCTAGATACCACACATGATGGATCTGCATAGAAAAGTTTAGAGAGACTTAGGTACCTACTTATAAATGGGTCCTCTCAGATTAGCAGATTTAATAGTTAAAGGTTGTTCACTTTTGGTTCCTAAACCAATGTTATTCTTAGGAACCCAAACCAACTTAAAAGTAGTTGGTTTAGGTGGTACCTCTTTAGGCAACTGAGCCTTTTTGGCTTTCGTTGACCTAGATGGTGTTTTGGGAACCCATTGAGGGTGAGAGGGTGAACCTTACATGGTAGATTAATTTCGACCGGACAAATGTCTTATCAATCTTAGTTGAGGAGAATATCTTTACTCTAACTAATCTCCTAAGGTGCTTGGCTGAATGAACTTGGACTGGATACCTTAGGTGAGGGCAAGAGTGAATCGAGCTATTGGCTTGCTTAATATCCGGATCTTGTTTCCTATGAGACTTATGACTTGCATTTGTCATAGAATGATGGTTTTTGTTTTAAGAAGTGGAAGCCGGTTTCAAATTTATGCTTTCAAATTTAATAGATTTTAAAGTATAAGTTGAAGCAACAACATGAAAATTAGAAACGCCTCTCTTTTTATGACTGTCCTTTGTTTTTGATACAGAAGAAATTTTCTTCTTAACTTCTAGGCTAGGCACGCTCTCCTTTGTATGCTTCGTCTCTTTAACTACTTTACTTGTGGATGTAGTAGAAAAATAATTAATAATAGACTTTTTCGGTTTCGAAGCAATGAAAGACTCTTTTTCTCTCTTCACGCTTTTTAAAGAGAATTTTTCTTCTTTTGAAATATTTTGCAAAATAACGAGAAAAGTTTTCTTAAATTTAGTCTTGTCCTCGATTAATGATTTTTCTTTCAAAATTAAATCAGAACAAAATTTTGAAAAGTTAGTCAAAACTGAGGAATTTTTTAGTTTTGAAATCTCCAATAAAAGCGCATTCTTTTCTGCTTCAAAATTCTTTCTTTCCGTTTCTAAGGAGGAATTTAAATCAGCTATTTTATTGATAATAGCAGGAATATAACAGAAAGTAGAGTTTTTAGAATGATCATTATTTTCTTCAAAGACCCATGATACTTTGTGTCCGCATTGGTCCACAAAGATCCATGTGTAGTAATTACAAAGGTCGAGATGTGGAAGCTACTTGCTATAGCTTGTGTGACGTTAGCTTCATTCCCATTTGACAAGTTGAACATTAATGCTCTTGGTGAAGTGAAATAGTTGGCAGATCATTGACCAACTTTTTAGTAGAAACCTTGTGAAGAGCTTTGAGATTTAGATGAGACATTCGTTGATGCCATGAGTTGTTCCTCTTAATTGTTGTCTGTGAGATGAGGCAAACAACCGTCGAAGGTCGTACTGTTGTCATATTTATGGTGTAGAGAT
Source organism: Linderniella brevidens (assembly GCA_004919715.1). Lineage (NCBI taxonomy): Eukaryota > Viridiplantae > Streptophyta > Magnoliopsida > Lamiales > Linderniaceae > Linderniella > Linderniella brevidens. Next base: position 10,165,712 of record SWDC01000148.1, read on the forward strand.
TATTTCTTCCAGATCTTGTAAGAAGTTCTTGATTCTGACTATCTAAAATTCTGCACTGATCACCTAGAAATACCAATTGAAAGCCTTTATCGCAGAATTGTCCTATATTGAACAGGTTGTGTCTGAGAACTTGGACGTAAGAGTCATCTTTTATTGTCAGATTTTCAGAAAAATATCTCCAAAGCCAAGAATTGGAGCTGAATGTTGTTGATGAATCTGACTTTTCCGTTTTATCGGTCTTGATAGTTGCTCAACAGTTCTTGATTTCCCGTCATGTGTGTGGAGCAACCAGAATCTAGATACCACAAATGATGGATCTGCATAGAAAAGTTTAGAGAGACCTAGGTACCCACTTATAAATGGGTCATCTCGGATTAGCAGATTTAATAGTTAAAGGTTGTTCACTTTTGGTTCCTAAACCAATGTTATTATTAGGAACCCAAACCAACTTAAAAGTAGTTGGTTTAGGTGGTACCTCTTTAGGCAACTGAGCCTTTTTGGCTTGCGTTTGCCTAAATGGTGTTTTGGGAACCCATTGAGGGTGAACCTTGCATGGTAGATTAATTTCAACTCGGACAAATGTCTTATCAATCATAGTTGAGGAGAATATCTTTTCTCTAACTAATCTCCTAAGGTGTTTGGCTGAATGAACTTGGATTGGATACCTTAGGTGAGGGCAAGAGCGAATCGAGCTATAAGCTTGCATAATATCCGGATCTTGTTTCCTACGAGACTCATGACTTGCATTTGTCTTAGAATGATGGTTTTTGTTTTTAGAAGTGGAGCCGGTTTCAAAGTTGTGCTTCAAAATTAATAGATTTTAAAGTATAAGTTGAAGCAACAACATGAAAATTAGAAATGCCTCTCTTTTTAGGACTGTCCTTTGTGTTTGATACAAAAGAAAATTTTGAAAATAAGTCATTAATATTTTTCTTCTTAACTTCTAGGCTAGGCACGTTCTCCTTTGTATGCTTCGTCTCTTTAACTACTTTACCTGTGGATATAGTAGAAAAAGAATTAGTAATAGACTTTTTGGATTTCGAAGCATTTAAAGACTCTTGTTCTCTCTTTACGCTTTTTAAAGAGAATTTTCCTTCTTTTGAAATATTTTGCAAAATAACGAGAAAAGTTTTCTTAAATTTAGTCTTGTCCTCGATTAATGATTTTTCTTTCAAAATTAAATCAGAACAAAGTTTTAAAACGTTAGTCAAAACTGAGGAATTTTTTTAGTTTTGAAATCTCCAATAAAAGCGGATTCTTTTCTGCTTCAAAATTCTTTCTTTCCGTTTCTAAGGAGGAATTTAAATCAGCTATTTTCTTGATAATAACAGGAATATAACAGAAAGTAGAGTTTTTAGAATGATCATTATTTTCTTCCTCGACTTTAGGAATATATTCTATATGATATAATGAATTATTGTCACTAGACAGGTATATTTCCCGTGTTTTGTAACTAATATTCAAATTAGTGTAATCAAAGGGGATGTTAGTCCTAGTTTTGGCTTTTCTTTTGAATTCTTCTTAGGCATTTATTTCTGAAGCGTTAGTAAAGGCCATTAAAGAAGTTAATCCTAAACCTGTGTACTTGATATCATATAATTGTTTTATGTTAACCTTTTTCAAGTTACAAGGATTATTGAAATCTAAGCCTTCAACAAGATTATAAAATGCTATATCTTGTGGCTGATTTAGAAAAATGGTCTGATCCGTTTGTCTCCTTTTTGTTAGAAGATCGTCCAAACTTTTAATCCTTGAGTAAAGCTTCTTACGTTCATCAGAGATTTTCTTATAATTATTTCTAGATTTTTCGTCTCAGAAGTAGCTAACCTAGATTCAAGACTAGCTATAGTTTTCTTAGCATTATAAGAGAATTTCTAAGTGAACTTTCTTATGTAATTGCATTTGGAAATTAGTTTCGCTAAGTGTTAGTCTCTCCTCTAACGCTTTTGTACTTTTCCCCTCACTCTTCATGTTAGCATATTTACCTTGCAAATTCAGGTGTGGCTACCATTTGAGATGAGGTTGATGCTTTTTCAGAATCAGTTGTGTCTTCTAGTCAGTGCTCTTGTTCAGCCATTAGAGCTACTCCAGCTTCCTTTTGTTTAGTTAATTGTAATTTTTTGGAGTAGTAGTTGACATCTTTCTTCTTCGGAAGACTGCATTCTCTGGCAAAGTGCCCTATTTTGCCACAGTTGTAGCATTTTTGTGGCTCTTTGGCATTTTTGGATTATGGAGACTCGGCTGGTCTTTCCTTGTGCTTAGAGCTTGAGGTCCGAAGCCGATTAGCTGAGGAGGAGGACTTCTTTTTGTAGAACTTTTTGCTCATCATTTTTGTAATGAGAGCCAATTGCTTCTTGAACTCTTTTATGTCAGGCTCGGACCGATTCTGACTCGTCTTCTTCTTCTGAAGAACTCTGCAATTTGATACTTTTATCTTTACAAGATCGACTAGTTTTTCTTTCCGAAACTAGAGCTATTGAGTCTTCGATCTGCTTGCCCTTTTGTTCTTTTTGTATGATATCTTCTTCGTGTTGAGCGAGATTGTTGTTTTGTCCAAATCCTTGTTTTGACGGATTTGCATGGATATTTTCTTCCACTCCGGATGAAGAGATGAAATAAATCGGATATTTACCTCCATATTTGTCTCGAATATTTCTATTTTCCTCATCGCGTTTAGAAGAGTCAAATAGCGTTGATAGAGTTCGTAGAGGTTTTCCTCCGTCTTAGCTTTGAAGGAGTTGTAAGCTGTGAGTATGTTCGCTTTCTTAGCCTTGACTCTGACTTTGGTCCTTTGCATCATTTTGTGGAGCTCGTCCCACATAGCCTTAGCACTTGATAGACTATCTATTTGCATATAGATGTCATTCGGGATGCCCTAGCATTAGGAAAGTTTTGGCTCCAAGATCAACTCTTAATCTCTCCTCCCTCAGAGTATTCACTAGGAATTTGACTCTTCTAGTGGCAGGAATGGGAGGATTATTTGTGGCATCGCCTTCTTCGATAAACCAGAATTGAGCGGGTCCTTTCTGGAGAGAAGCTATCAAATTCACAGCTTGATCTTTCGTCTCCAAGAAATTCATTAATCGGCTTATCCAGACGGTCTCTTCTTAGAATTGGAGGACGAACATTGTTTCCAGCATCCATTGTCGTAGTTGATTGGTAGGATCTCGTGAAAGTTATGAGTTAAGTTGGTAAAAGTGCTTCACAAGTGACAAACTTGTTAGTAATGTTTGGTTCGTACTTTAAGCAATTTCCTCTTCAAACCTATTTTTAGGTTCAAAAAAATTGTTTTTGAGTACGAAAAATATTTAGCACAAAAATCGAATATCGTAAATCTTTAAGCAATGTGAAATATTTTTCGTAACTTTTGAAAATTTCGATTTTGATTCTTTAAAGAAAAATTCAGATCAATGTAAAATGTGTGTGCGTTTGAAAGTTCAGTTTTTATAAAAGTTTTTTGAGCAGTAAGATTTTTGATTTGAACAATTTCGATCCTTTTAATCGAAAATAATTTTCGAAAACTTAAGTTTTTCGAAATATGTTTGTTGAAATTATTTTTCGAGTGATAAAAGTTTTGCGAAAGTATCCTATCGAAAAATTGTTTATCGAAAACTTTTGTCAATCACAAAAACCATTATCGAAATATTTGTTATCGAAAATTTAAAATGATCGAAAATCTATTACTTTAAAGAAAATTTTCAATAAGTTTGACTGAATTTATTGACTAAAACTTATTCGAGTGTGAAATATTCGATCGAAATATGTTTTGACTCGAGAATTTAGATGATCGAAAAACTTGAGATCGAAAAACTTGTAATCGTAAAACAAGTTTTTCGTGTCAAAAGTAGATATGTATATAGCAAAAAAAGTATCTGTCGAAAAAAATTTACGCTTAAGTTACGCTCGAAAAAGATTTTTATGTAAGAATTGCAAAAATTATTTGTCGAAAATAAAATTTTTCAAGTCTATACATGAGTGAAACTCGCGAAAACAGTGAAATTCTCGAAATACTTTCGCGTCAGTGAACTAATCGAAAAAGATTTTCGAGCCAAGTTTTCGATCGAAAAACGATCGAAGAACACAACACAAGTTCAATGGAACAGTAAATCTCAGATTCAACTGAAAAACTCAAATTAGACGTTGAGATTCTAGGTAATCATTGAATATGAGTACTGAACATGAACAAACACAAGATTAACCACGTTTTGCAGCAAAATATATCAATTATGACGAAAATTAAATCGTTTTCAAAAGTTAATCGCAAACAGTAAAATCGATCGAAATTGAAAATCAGGAAAAAACAATTCGATGTTCTAAGCGATTGAAATCAGTACGCAATTCATTCCCAACATATAATCTATCACTTTTGCATCAGAATCATCAACAAAATTCGCAAAATTCAGCAGGTAAATAAAATTTGCATTTCGCGCACGTTTTCAATCGAAAAATCTGGAATAAATTTGATCTAAAAATAGCAAAATCAATCCAAACCAATCACGATATGCTCTGATACCAATTGTTAGGTCCTAATTCATCAACTACCAAGAGATCCAGGCATGAATACTAGATATTCGAATATAGATTATCGATTTTTTGCCTTTGGTCAAATATTTCCATTGAAGATCACGAGAGAGAAAAGATTAGAGTGCGAAAGTATTCCGTTTGTGTTTCTCTCTCTTGAATGTGAATTTCAAGCCTTGTGAATTTCTGAATTATTGTGTAAAGATTTCAATCGTGTACATTGTATTTATACCTATTTACATGGTATATTTACTTGTAAGTCCTACACTATTAAAAATACAAGCTACGCCCCTAATTACAAGGATAACTAATAAACGAAGCACAATTTCTAAGTCTCCTTCAGTGTAGAATACTACTCTCTTACCAATAAACAAATGTCATATTTATATAATTTATCATATATATTATATATTAAAAAAATATTTATTTATTTATTTTTAAAAAATGGGCGGGCAGCCCGTGGGCCTACCCGCCCCTCCCGGCCCCGCTCAGCACAGGCCCCTTTGACAGGTCTAGCATTCTGTATGGGACAAACAAATACATGTTGGAATGAAAGGAAACGAAAAAACTTCATTGGACGTGTGAATAGTGCAAATCCAGCTGTGGGAAAGATATTACTTGAGATTTTAGTTGAACCACAGAAGAGGCCCAACTTCATCTGATTATTTGTTAATATTTAATCAACATGTTTACAAAACTTTCAAAGGGCGGCACAAAAAAGGGATTTGTTGGAACTTGAATAGAACATATTTGTATCGGGCTTTGTTGGGAAATATTGGATCACGAAAACTGCTTGTAACTGCAACATCTACTTCTGGAGTAGCAACTTCTATATCACCTGGTGGATGAACAACTCCATTCACGTTTTAAAATATAATTGAATTGCATGAGAATAGTGTCTGATTTATATTAAATTAGAGTTGACTAGCTGATTTATTAAGACAAGCAAATTTAATAATATGGGACGAGGCAACTATGTCTAAGCGTTAGCGATCGAGGCAAGTTATAGTACTTGGTGGTGATTTTATGCAAGTATTTCCGGTTGTTCCACAAGGAACAACCCAAGAAACTATTGATGCAAGTTTGGTAAAATCGTTTTTATTTAGGAAAATGACGATTTTGTCTCTAAGGGAAAATACACAGGCTCTCTCAGACCCCGCATTTAGCGAATTTTTGCTTAAAGTTGGCAAGAGGTAGGAGCCTACAGATAATAAAGGCAACATAAGAACTCTATATGACATGTTAGTTGATTATGTTGCCAATGGTGAAGATGCATCTGAACAGAAGTTGACTGATACAGTATGTTGAAATTGCATAATGCTCATTTGTCTTCATATATGACAAATCCCGCAATATTTTATACAAAATGAGTACATAATGAGAAAATAATACAATCATTTTCGGGAGTTGCTAGAACATATACAAACTTTGATGAAACAGCCGATGACACTCAGAACTACTACCAAGCTGAATTTCTAAACTCCCTAGCACCAAATGGATTGTCTCCCCATCGTTTTTTTCTAAAAAAGATTGTCCAGTTATGTTGTTGCGAAAGTTGGATCCATCAGATGGACTGTGAAATGGTACACGGATGGTTTGTAGCGGCTTTGAAGACATTGTTATTCATGCAGAAATTACTGTAGGCAGTCGTTCAGGAAATCATGTTTTCATTCAAAGAATACCACTATCTCTAGCTGAAAAGGAAGGATACTCTTTCACTTTGTGTATGTTTTGCCATGACTATTAATAAAGCGCAATGACAAACCATTCCATTTGTAGGAGCATACTTGCCTCAGTCCGTATTCTCACATTGTCAACTTTACGTTGCACTATCTAGAGGAACTTCAATGTCCAATACAAAGGTTTTGATAAATACGGAAAAAATTCACGATGCTGGCGGATCATGGACAAGCAATGTTGTATATCATGAAGAATTTGAGGTACGTTCATTATAATATTTATTTAATTGACTTAAATGTTTTTCCAAAAGATAGTTGTACATGTATTTGAATTTTATTTAAGATCATTAATATGCAGGGACGTCTCAGAATAATGACAATAGTGAAACAAATACATATATCTCATTGCAAGGAGGTAAATTTTTATTTTTCCTCATTCCATCAGTTAGTTCTTGGAAAATTTTTATCAACATGTGGTAAAAAACACAGAACTTCAAATTATAATCCAGCTTAACGATTGAGTTCATTTAAAGAGTTTATCGAGACATGTTGCAACAGACTACTCAAACTTATATCACATACGCGTGTGTTCCATAGAGTTTTTTTTTTCCCTTAGTCTACTTGCTATTTCAGTTTGATTATCATTTTTAAACTTATTTGTCCACACCTGCGCGCGCGCGCACACAGACATATATATATATATATATATATGTTGCATCTCCAATTTTCAATTTTGTCTACTATAGATTTTTCGTAGGACCGACAGAACATTTCCAAAGAAAAATTGTATTGAATGTTGAACTTGGAAAACTTTATGGAGCTTACAAAAGAAAAGTTATTTGTGAAGCTTTGGGCTCCTTTTAGGAAAAATCTTTAATGACTTGAGTTTTTTCATATTTCAGTCTACAAGTTTAGGTCATTTTTAGTTATTATATAGATTATTTTTCTAAGCTCAATAATATATCTTTTACATACTTTCCTGTTTGTTTGTAGTGCATTGAAGAACACAGAGTGATGTAACTAGATGGAACAAAAATACACCATCTAATGTATCAACAATAATCGCAACATAAAGTCATGCTCAAAAGTCGGAAAATAATGGCTGGTTTGCGGCAAATTTTTCCAACATTCTTCATGCGAATTGCTATATATTTTCTTCGTACCTTCGATGCTTAAGTATATTTGTGTTCATTAGTTTATAGGATATTCGTTGTACGAAGAAAATGATGTACTAATTATCATACATATAGTCGAGATATATGAATGGATTAGGTCCCGTGGTTTTTCCCATATGGTTTTCCACGTTAAAAGTTATGCGTTCATATTCTTCATTTATTATTTTATATTAGTAGTGGTGACTGTGCAAGTAAACTTATTAAATGTATCTCAATGACACTAGTACAAAGAAGCACATAACCGACGGTTATTACTATTCTTAGGCGACGGATTCGCTGCGTCGCCCGGAGCCCCGACGCAAAAAGTCGGGACCTTACGCGACGGTTGTTAAGCGTCGCGGATATGAAACGTTACGCGACGATTGTCCTAAAAAATCGTCCCGGAAAATGTAAACGGATTTATTTTTAAATTCATACGCGACGGTTTTTTTATATAAAGCATCACGCAAGAGGCTTTTACGCGACGGTTATTTTTAACAACCGTCGGGATTTTATTATTTTTTCTGAAATATTTTTTTCGTTTTATGAAATCCCGATAACAAAATACAAACCAACATATCAACCAAAGATTCAACAATAATATCGAAAAAACATAAAACACTTTTGTTCATTTACTAAATTCAAGATCAAATTTCACAACAAATAAAGTTACAACATATCTTAAGTTCAGAAAATCAAAATTATTCACAACTTATTCGACTAAAAACATACGAAACTAAAGAACACGGCCCACAACGCACGTACTTCAACCGCCGCTCCGTCGTAAATGAAGCCTTCTTGTATCTATAAAACATTAAAAACGCTTTTCATTAAATATCCAAACATAATATAATTAATAACAAGGAGTTGTAATTTAACATACCTTAATAAAGTTGTTGCTTTGGCATGGCCAAATAGTTCTAAAAAGATCATACATGTACCGCATAACGTAGATATCACTTCTGGACGGTTGTTGTGGGGGCACTATGTTTTAACAAATAAAGATGTTAATTTAATAATATTGCATTGTAAATAGGATTAACTTTTGAGATTATAAAAATTCGAACCTTGCAAGATTTCCAACTAACGGAGGATGTCTTTTTCTTAACTTGAACGACACCCACGTGTGTCGCCGACTTTATCGCCCTGAAATTAAAAACTACATAACAACATTATTATATAACATAAAATTATTATCATTGATTTTATTTGATAAAACTTGCAAGTTTAGCCGCTCACAGATAGCTAGTTTCCTACGACGACCTGCATTTGGCGCCATCGAATCGAACACAAATATCGTGTTCGCGGCAAACTCAATGACCAACAAGACGATCTCCGTAATAAACTCAAAAATTATATTAAACGCAAAAACTAATAATATATAAAGGAAAAATATCTTATATTTTTATTTCTTACATCTCGCAGTATGGAGCAAAAAAGCAATTGCATGACGTCCACGATTCTTTGAAGGCCGCAACGTAGTAGTCTATTTCTGTCTGATCATGGATAAGCAAACTTAAACGACTCGAGTTTAAGAAACGGAACGCCTATGACGTGTTATACAACTATTTATATTTATGATATTAAGTTATGAAATAATCAATTAAATCTTCTTAAATTACTTGTAACGATCTCGAGGACTCACAAGCTGGATAATCGAAGCATCCAGACTCACACATTTGAAGAAGTCCCGTATATCGTCCATGTAGATGGATGTCTCATATGTCTCACAATGCGGATTAGAGTATACATCTTCCATGTTAAACACGAAAGATGCATTATGACGATTCGGGCGGGACGAGAGGGAATCGCAGACATACCGACTTTGCTTGCTTGGATTTCAAACCACTTCCGGGTCAAGGTGTGTGATATCAAAGGAGGAGGACTTCATCTGTGACTTTCCCTTCCATGTGTACGGTGAAATTGGAGCAGGAAGTGTCAATATAGGACATACAAATTAAAAAAAAAACAGAAATTATATTATATATATATATATAATATTTTATTTTTTTTCTTACCGCATTTTACGAGTGTACCAGAGATTAGGGCCATTGTACGTAGCTTCCTTGTGCCTCTCCCAGCGTTACAAGATCAACAGGTTGCTACCGTTAGTCGGGCCGTCTCTTTTCCACTAGCAACTAGATCGATCGAGACAACAATGTTGTCGCTCGCAACTGGGACGCTATGAAGTTGAGCACATCCTGGAACTACCGTCCCAATACAAACGACGATTAATTGCCCGATGATCTTCGCATCAGTCGTACCTTAGGATACCATAAGATTTGAAAAGAATAAATTTATTTACCTAAAACGTGTAAACATTAAAATAAGCAAAAGTCTCACATTGACGGAAATGGATCAATAGGAGCCGATCCATAAGAACTCCAAGTGTGGCCAACGAAATCGGCAACTGGATTATTGCTCACTTCTTGATCCATAATAGGCATTGTCATCCTCCTTTGAGCGAGCATGGTTCACATCTGAATCACCCTCCATCTCGTCCATCATCTGGGCCCGCATTTCGACCTTCATCTGATCCAACGAGGCCTGAGTCAAATAACTTCCTCTCGAGCCCTTGGCCGAGTTGTCGAACACGCTCCAAATCGTCCCGTATTTTTTGACAACTCTCACTCGGCCGGGATGATCGGACTTTCCGATAGCGTTAGACAACGCATCGTGGTGTCTCACGGGAACATATTCTCCTTGACTTTGTTGCGCGTGCACCCGTGCTTGTCACATTTCATATATAAATGTTTAAATCATATACAATTGTGAGAATAAAGTGATTTTCATACTTACAACTTTCTCGGCTAATTCCCCGTTGGAGCCACCGTCAATGACATATCGTACATCGTCCATTTTTTTCGTTCGGGCACGAAGGAAATTCTTAGTTCTGTCATTGTCGGTTGACAACATATGGATCAAATCCTCAGGAAAATCGACGATGTGGTCGAGCGGGTCCTCTGTAGCCCAATTAACCATACGGCCTCTATATCTCGTGTCGCCATGATGGTGTGGATACATGTTGTGAGACTGACTATGTCTAGCCTTCTCACTAAGTTCCTGCAAAATTGGCGAACAATTAGATTTAAATTAGCGAAATTCGAAGTGTCTCATATTTTACATGAAACTGCGGGGCATCCATGTGAATCCTCAACGCCTCTAGTCCCTCATGACTGAGGTGTTCATACTCGTTCGCCAAACTTGCCCCCTTTTCTTTCTCTTTTAGGTGGTATTTATGCTTCTAATTTTTTCGAAGCTCCCCAGCCTTCGTAAGGATTTTCCCCTTATAGTGGGATCGGCAGGCAACATCCACGTCCGATGTCAAAAATATATTAATTAATAAATTAATAAATTAAAAGACACATCTTAATTATCTCTACATACCTTTACGTCTTCCCACAATGCCTTCTTGAGTCTCGGGTCGATGTGACGCCAATTCGTGATAAAATCGGCCACTTGTGACCTAACTACCACGCCGATATAATTGCTAAATTTGGCTCCGCATCACTATCGGGGCCGATGCAGTCCCCGTTTCCGTCGGAGGATGCAGTCTTCGGAGTCATAATCCAATCGATGTTGTAGATTCTTCATATTGTATAGGGCCCTCGTACGCATATTCGACTGAGGTAGATGAAGGAGGATCTGCATACATCTCACAATGAAGATATATGCACCTCAAAAATACAAAAATCAGAAAAAAGATTAGTTTATCACTATAACGATAAGAAAAAGTAATGAAGTCATAACAATTTTTTCTTAATATTTCGCTACCAAAAATCGAACGTATCAACAATGCATTCCTTCGTAGTGATCCGTAACAATATACCTACGAAATCTTGTATCATCTTCTGCAATCGGGATGTGTTCCACGCCGGTAGGAAATCAGAACGTGTCGCGCTATCAAATTCTTGTTCGTCGTCCACATCACCTATCGACAAGACTCTTATTTCCTTGAAGAACTATATGTCATTCCTTATTATTTGGATCTTGAACGTATAATACTTGTTTGGCTTGGTTTGCGAGAATGAAAGGGTCGTCGACATAACCAACTTTAGATAGTTCAACAGTCGTGAAGCCCAATTAAGGATCAATGCGAATGCCTCGTCGGTTATCTACCCATTGACATCGAATAAAATATTTAATATTTTTTTTATGCGAGTTCCCATATTTCCCCAATAAACCCATAGTAAAACTTGTATTGTTCGTCACTTGAACACCTTTTCCACGAGTAACTTCTCTTGACAACGCAACTAATGTGACCCCAATGTTCTGCAAGGCGCTCCTATCGTCTCGCCTCTTAGTATAAAAAGTATACCCATTAATGTCGTATCCTTCCTATGTCGCAAAATTTCATTTCGATCCCCAGGCTAGCCGCTTAATCATTTCATTAGAATCTGAGCCGGCTTCTGCATAGAGTGTTATCGTTCTAAACAAATCTAGAAATAATAGGTTATGCTCCTTTATGTACCATAGCTTTGTTTTTTAGGGATTTTCTTGTCGTAAGGTAGCCATGTGTTCCTCCATGAACGGGTGCACTTCTGGAATATGACGTAACACATAAGAAATGCGATGCTCCAATAATTCACGAGATATTGTCTTGAACACTCTCTTCGTCAACAGTTTGCGTCCCAATCGTTCGTTGTAGCGAGAAGTAGGCACCCATATCGCTTTCACATTCGACAAATACGAAGTGAAAATCTCAACACATTCCTCTGTGTGTATCTTTCAACGATGTTACCCTTCGGACGATATCGATTTCTAACATATCCCTTTAGGATATTCATGTGTCGTTCAAAGGGATACATATATCTCATGTACAATGGACCACATATCTTAATTTCATGCACTAAATGAACAATAAGATGTACCATGTACCATGACATTGGCTTATAGCTCGTCTAACACCTCGAGATCAAGAACTTTATTACATATTGCTTTGAAAAATAAGCATAGTCTAGAAATGCATAAGCGAACATGTTTCGACATTATACCACTAATAGCAATCGACAATAGATGTTGCATCAATGCATGATAGTCATGAGATTTGTATCCCACTAGCTTCAAGCCCTTCAATGAGATATACCGCCATGTTACTCGCATATCCAGAGGAGACTTAATACCTCTAAGGCATTCGCAAAAACTTATCTTCTCAGCCTTGCTAAGTGTAAATCAAGCTGGTCGGAGAAACGTCCTCTTTCCCTTTTCTATCGGTGCTAGCCCATGCCTAATCCAAAGTTCAACCATGTCTTGTCGAGATTTAAGCCCACATGTCGTCTTATCGGGCATATTTCAAAGAGTACCCACATTACTGTCACAAACATTTTTTTATCCACGTGCATCGCATCGATGCAATGTCTCATTTTGAGAGTTTTCCAATACGGGAGATCCCAGCATATTGACCACTTTTTTCCAGACATTACCGTCTTTCGATGTCTTGATCATTTTACCAAACTGAGCATTGATGTTTGCGACAATATCACTCAATTTTGTACCTTTCAAAGGTATAGTAGCCTTGGAACTCTCGAACTTCCCGTTAAATAGTTGTAGCAGCTTTTTCTTCATACGATATTCATGGGTAACTGGCAGGAATTTTCGAGGGCACATGTAGACATGATTCCTGCAGTTACGCAACCACTCGCTATCCGAATTATCCCCACAAATTGGAATGCTTTCTTGCCCTTCACACTATAACAGAATAGATTCCCGTAAGCTGGAATGTCATTAATGGCACAGAATATCTGGTGCGTAATGTAAATCTTGATTTGATGTACGCATCGAACACCTCAATGCCTTCGTACCATAGTGCTTTCAGATTTCAATCAACGGAGCTAAGTAGACATCAATGTCATAGCTAGGTTGTTTTGGACCGGGTATTAACAACGACTGCATGATATATTTTCTTTTCAACGTAAGCTATGGAGGGAGGTTGTAGATACAAAACAGAACCGGCCAAGTACTGTGATAGCTGCTCAAATCGCCGAATGAGATTATCCCATCAGTGTAAAGCCCCAGCTTGAGATTTCGTACCTCATCTCCAAATGCAGGACACAACAAATCAATCTTTTTCCATTGTGGGGAATCTGTCAGATCTCTCAATTTACCATCTTTTCTCCTTTCTTCATCATGCAATCTCAACAATTTCGCGTTGTCAGCGTTAGAGAACATGCATTTTAATCTGGAAACTATTGGTAAGTACCATAGAACTTTAGCAAGGGCATCGCTGACTTTGTCTTTTCACTTATAACGCCAAGTGTCACATATCGGACACTTATCGGCAGCTTCATAATCGCCCCGATTAAGTATGCATCGTTAGAACACGCATGTATTCTTTTGTATTCTAAATTCAATTGGCACAATAACTTCTTTGCCTCGTAAGTCGACGTCGGAAGCTCATTGCCATCGAGAAGCATACTTGCGAATGTTTATAAAAGGTTTGAGAAGCACTTGTCTGAAACCCCAAATTTAGCTTTGACATTCAACAACTTAAACAAAGTAGACAATTTTGAGTATTTTGAGCACCCGTTGTACAAAAGAATATTGTTGTCCCTAACTAAATCATCAAATATAGGTGGTCGTTCCTCAAAATCCTCTTGGACATCATTCAGTAAGTCCGCATATGATCATTGTCATCAGATGAACTGTTAACTCCAACATCGTCAGTTGCGTTAGGTGTAACTGTGAAACTAGTTCCTTCCCTCGCACAACTAGCTTTAGTGACGATGGCCTCACCATGTTATATCCAATTAGTATACCTATGCATAAACCAGTTATTTTTAAATGTTCCCAAACAGTGTCACTATTCCACCACCTAATGTTATTACACTTACGGCACAAACATGAAATCTTTGATTTCAACTTTTTTCTCCTATTATGCTCCGCACATTTAATAAATTCATCAACTCCAACCAAGTATTCGGTTGTTGTCGCATACTACACATCCAACGCCGATTCATTCCAATCACACCTAAACTGTATAAAGTAAATTTACAGAATTAATTCACAACCAAATATAGTTCACATATAATCAATTGAAAGGCTTTGAGGGTCCTTATCGCTCTAACTAACCTATCTTAAACATTCAGTATCACTAGAAAATGTGTGTCTGAGCCTCGATATTGCTGAAAAATTCGGCAGCATTTCCCCACAGTTCTCCAAGTTGACAAAAAATATAAGTGAATAAATTGTCAATTCATATGTCTACCCAAAGAACATTTTAGGAAAATGAAACCAAAATTTTCACCAATATCGGATCTCAAACACACTTTTACAACCTAAAGCAATATTGAATGTCTAAGAACAGTCCCAATACGGGGACCAATCAAGATTTACTTTTAATGAGTAAATCATGAACGAGTATCTAAAGTAATAAAAGCAATATATAACACAAAATGTGACGATTAAGCACATAGTGACTGAGAAAACTAAAGCCACTACGAGTAAAATACTTTACTGTAATCGTCCAAAATCAAGTCGAAGGGGCCCCTACACAGCTGTTCACGCCAAAATCGTCCAACAAAGGAACTATAACCTAATTTTCTAAAGAAATTAGACATAAATCACCAATTTTGGTACACATCAAACAAAAATAAACAATGCATACCACGAAAACAACCAACTTCACGAGAAATCGCCCCAAAATCTACTGCATAATAAACCAAACGAATTATCCCAAATCAAAAACCCTACGTTTGAAATAAAAGTACCCCCAAATTGCCTAATTTTTGAAAATAAGGAATCAAAATACATTACACAGAATAGAACCCAAATCGACTAAGAAATCAACCTAAAATGATTGAAACCCTAATTTAAACAATGCAACTCGCCCAATTTTCGAAATTAACACACGAGATCGGCATACAACAGGAAATCAACCCATATAGACTACAAATCGAACAATAGCACATGAGATTGGAACAATATCCATCGCTATAATCGCCACGACCGAAAAACGGAATTTAAAATAAAAAAAAATGACTGAACCTAGCTTAATCGCTGAAATCGCCACCACTGCCGTAGAACAAAGGCGCGCCGCCGTGTCGTAGATCGGAAATCACTTGAAAAATGCTTTGGAGTAGCAGGAATTCGCGTGAAAATTTTTTTCGTCAGAATGCTAAATAAAACCTTTACATGACGGTTTTGAATACGTAATCGTCGCGAAAGGTATATACGACTATTTTAAAATAAAAACTGTCGAGTATTCTTAACACTTACGCGGCAGTTTTGTTACAATAACTGACGCGTAAGTTTTGCTAAAGACTTATGCGACGGTTACCGATCAAAAGCCGCCTCGTATATATATAAATAGAAACTCAATAAAAATTTCCCGCTTCATTATAGGCGACGATTTTTGGCTAACTATCGCCTATAATGACTTGTCCTGTTAATTGTTTTGTACCAATGTGAGTTTGGTAAAGAAATATGTTGAACACTTGATAATATCTAATTATTACATTGTACTTTTGCATTCCACATAAATATATAATAGGGGTCCACGTGCAACGCACATGCTCCCTATTAGTGTATATAAAAATATCATACATACATACAATAACCAAGCATCACCAAAAATCGTTACAACAACAAATCCCATCCTTAAATCGGTGAAACACCTTCAATATCACCTTCGTCGCACTGTTACAATTCTCACTGATACGGATATGACACTGATCAACAAAATCTAGGTCCGAAAAAAGTACTACGGTGGAGCTAAAGCAGACTCGAGTTTTTGAAAAATAAAGTAAGGGATAAAAACAAAGAGTGATAATGATTTTCTTGGTTCGGATTCGAGATGATCCTACGTCCACGGGCAGCCCAACGATGATTTTGATTAATAGAGAAAGATTACACACTCAAGCTCACCTTCTCTCGTATTTACATTTTATTTGAGCTTTAAAAGATGAAGAGGAGATGAAGAGAGGAAGAGAGGATATGTGTGTGTCCTTGGTGTGTTAGTGTGTGTAGAATGAATAAAATTGGTGTAATATGATTAGGGTTTTTCATTTTATTGTGCCTCTCTCTCACTTGCACTTGGAAATGACCTTTCTCCTTCATTTATGACATGGGACTCGAGTGCGTGTAGCTTTCTCCTTGGCGTTCCTGGAGGGTTCTTTAGGGTAATCTACCATCGTATGTAAGTATGCTCTACCCGACGTATTTCTTTCAGCTCTACTTCCACTCCGGTAGACCTCGTCTTCTTGGTCGGACCTCACCTTCTGGTCATAAGGCAAAGGGGAGATTTTAGGAACATTCTTCTCTTCCCTCCTCTCTCAGACATGAGTCTTATTTGGGGTTGTTCTCCTTCTCTTAGGAGGGATGTTCAGAGGTGCGAGCCTCTAGGGGATAGGTATGTAGGTTTCAATTATCTAGCTTGGAGAAAGAGCCCTGGTGGTAAAACTCACCCGCATCATCCACTCCCCCTACTCTGAATTGTGTTTAACGTAGTAACACATTTAGAGTATTTTAAGAGCGTGTATTATAACCTCTTTCTTCCTTTTATAACCAGACCTCAATTTGAGTAGGGTGCTTTTATCCTTTCCTTCAACTGTAGTAGGGTGCAGAGCTGAATTAGGGACTTATTTATCAGCATTGCTGAATTGAGATGTGTCCGTCAGCATACTTGAATTAGAGACTTATTTGTCAGCATAGCTGAATTAAGAAATTGTTTGTCAGCAGATTTAAATAAGGACTTTTTTAAGCTTTGTGAAATGAGGTATGTCCGTCAGCATAGCTGAATTAAGACTTGTTCGCTAACAGAGCTGAATTGGGACTTATGTCAGCATAACTTAATTAAGATGTGTCCGTCAGCATGAATTGAGGACTTGTGCGGCAGCATAGCTATGAGGACTTGTCCGTCAGCGTAGCTGAATTAAGAACTTATTTGTTAGCATAATTGAATTGATATGTGTCCGTCAGTGTAGCTGAATTTGGGACTTATTTGTCAGCATTGCTGAATTGAGATGTGTCAGTCCGTAGAGCTGAATAAGGGACTTATTTGTCAGCATATATGAATTAGGACTTTTGTCAGCATAATTGAATTGAGATGTGTCCGTCAGTATAGCTGAATTAGGACTTGTCCGTCAGGAGAGCTGAATTGAGACTTTTGTGAGCATAGCAGAATTAAAATGTGTCCGTCAGCGTAGCTGAATTAAGGACTTGTCCGTTAGCGTAGCTGAATTAAGGATTTATTTGTCAGCATAGCTGAATTAGGGACTTATTTGTAAACATTACATAACTGAGATGTGTCCATTAACAGAGCTGAATTAGGGTCTTATTTGTCAGTATAGCTGAATTAAGGACTTGTTTGTCAACATATTTGAATTGAAATATCCTGATTAGAGATACTATGTCTTCGTTATTTTCTTCGCCGAGGACTTCTATTGTAGTCCAGAGACTTGTTTAGGGTTCGGGAACATGGTTATAGTTCTAAAACTGTTTTTAGAGTCTTGAGACTTATTTAGGGTCCGGAGACCTGTTCGTGGTCCAGAGATCTATATGTGGCAGACATGTTGGTCTGGTGTGGTTTACGCCATAGATCTGTGATTTGGCTATGCGTCAGAAGAGGTATTTGTGGGTTCCATATCCATATCTACATCACGGAAGGTATGTGTGTGCTTGGAGCACGTATCAACCACTCCCCTACTTTGAATTGTGTTTAACGTAGTAACACATTCAGAGTATTTTAAAAGAACGCTATTCTATTCTCTTTAAGGCTTGAATTTCATTCGCACTTCATCATGACCTAGAACGCCTACCTTCCTTCACTTGGTAGGATCTTCAAGTGTTCTAGAGAACACCCTCTCATTCTCTTAATCTCGTCTCCCTTATCTTTCGATCATACAATTGCAGTCCTACGAATCAGGCACAGGTTTTGTTACATTCGTGAATATTAGAAATTTTGCCTCGAGGACCTGATTCCACTGCCTTGTTTGATGGTTGCTATTTTGTGCCTCGTTTTAGGTGCTTGAGAGTTCGTGCATAATTCGAGGGCTTGAGAATTTGTGCCTCCAAGGGCTTAATAATTTTTGCGTTGTTCAAAGGCTTGAGAATTTGCGCCCAATAAATTTTTTTTTAGTATCCTACAATATTTTAATTCTCACAACCCAAGAATAATTAATTGTAGCAACCCAAAACAATTACTTTCAGCAGCCCACTAATATAATACCAGCAACTTAGAAATAAAATTAATTTCAGGCCACAATAACAATTTAGCCGATTAAAAACTATTCACACCAGCCCATTCTTTGTATTCCAACAGCCCAACAAACTAAAAGCCCATCAGCAAACCCTAATAAATATACTGTAGCAGCCCACATATTCATATGACTTGCAATCTGACCCAAAGTTTTTAAATCTATACTATTAGCTCGAGTAGCGAAATAAAAAAAAATTAGCACATGTATCAAATATTCAAATCGACCCCAAAACGCTGAAGAAAATACAACCGACTCCCGACGTGCAACTTCCATCGGAGATGCGTCGGCGCACGGTCGGGTGACCACCGCAGACATCTCCAGGCGCGTGGGTTAAGGTGGTCGCAATTCGACCTCAAATATCCGAACATCGCAGCCTAGTGTTGTAGCTTCATCGCGCGTTCTTTGCGCAAATCTACGCAGATTTGGTTCTAGCGATGGTTGGGTATGGAAGAAGAAAGGCTGAGCCGCTGGCAGAAGGTATGGGAGCCGTCAATTTCACAAAATCCATGTTGATTTGCCCGATTTTAACATGGCCGCAAGTTAGGGTTTTCTTCCCCGGCGGAACTTTGGCATGTGATTGTGGTTGTTGTTGTAGGCTTCTGGCCACCAAAGGTATGCACGCCGGTGGTTTGTGGCGAAGCATCAACTTAGAAGCAAAGGGGCAACGAAGGTGCGCGAGCGGGTGGGACTGGGCGAAGAAGCGTGCTACGCAGGATCTCGACATGGCAGCTGTTGCCGAGGGTCCCGCCGCTACTCGGTTGGATGACGACGGGGCACAGTCGCCTATGACGCCAGGGCAGGTCGCTGGTGAAGGTGGGTCTAGACGGTATACGGTGAAGCTGGGGTTGACCTTAATCTCCTCGACAACCAGGTGTTCGATGAATTACCACATCGCAGCCCCCAAATCTCCCAAAAGACGATCGACTAACTCTAGAAACTCACGCCTCAACTCCGATTTCCCGCAGACAGCACCATTTGATACGGGTATGGCCCCGATCAACAAAATTTTGGTCTGGGAAACAACTACGGTGGAGTTAAGGCGGACTCGGGTTGTTAAAATACTATTAGAATTGTGAGATCATTTTCCTATTGAATTCTAGAATCAGACATTGAAATAAAAAAATATAGTGCAGCACAAAACAAGGTCTAACATTGTGGATTTACAATAAATCTTACATCCATTGAGTTAAAGAACCAAAATCTTTATCGGTGAGTGAAGATTACGCTAACGGATCCGAACCCTTGTGGATTCATATTCTTTAACCTTTATCAGATTAAAGAGGGTTATGAGATAATAAAAATTAAGCTTTAGCGAAATAAAATCGTACATGTGCATTCCATAGCATTCCAACGGGCGAGAATCAGGTTTATGAATCTTCCAAGTACAAGTACATGAAACCCTTAGAAAGTGCACATGAGAACCCTGAAGAACCTTATATTGCAATGACTATAGTTTTATATGATTAACTCGGGAGTGCTCGTTGTATTGCACTTAGGGGCCACACCCATATTTAGAGATGTCATAATGGGCTGCCCCGTAATAATGATCTAAGATAACATAGTTAATTGAGCACAATAAAATAATTCTAACGATCTCCCCCTTTGTGTTCAATTTGCAATTCAGCGCTTATTATCTTGGTCTTATAAAAATGTCGTCTTGAGTCCTCGAAGAAACATGTATCAGGGTATGCGTCGGCGGAAGCGTTCGTGTGCGTGTTCTTCTTCTATTATCTCCTCCTTTGTCGTGTCTTGTGATATATTCCTTAGGAGATATTCAAGCGTAACGTTTCTTGATCTTCTCTTCTCGGCACCGTATATTCCTTCAAGTCTTCTCTTGAAGCTTGTCTCGGAGATGCCGGAGGGTTTTTGAGGTTGCTTGCGGAATCTAGGAGTATCTCCTCTATTTGTGTTCGTCTCTCCCTTCGATATTGACGCAAGTCCCCCTTCTTTTGTCCAACCTTTTATTGGAATTGTGAAGTTCTCCTTAAAATTTGGAGAGGCACACAGGAGGTCGCAACTTCGGGTTGTATTCTCTTGATTCTTCGACGACGCTTGAGATTTTGGCATTTTTGATCAATCTTGCACTTTCATCATGGTATTGCTCCCATTTTCTTTAGTACTACTCCCTCCATGATGATCGAGTTTGGGAGATTGTCATGGAGATGAATCAAAATGGGGCATCATCTTTGGTAAGAGGATTACATCGTCGTGACAAGGAGATGGAGATAGTAAGAATAGTAGGAACTCAGGTTCGGTAATAACCCGATGGAGCCAGAAAAGCGATCCATTGTGTATGAAAACCGGGGTCACAAAGACGTCCCGTTAACATCGATCTAGGAGCTTTGCTCGTAGACGATGGCTTGAATCCATTTTGTTTTCATGTTGCAACGGCATGACTTCCTTTCGATCCTCGAAGAATGTCTAAAAGGACATGTCTACGAAAGTTCTAGCTTGATCACAAAGATCAGGTGTTGTAAAAGGGTATGTGTCCTAGAAAATATTAGAAATATGGGAAGTGAAGACACACTAGACTTGACTGTGCGCACAAAAGTGTGGTGGTGGGGCTGGGTACCACTTAATTCAATATCGTTTGCTTCCGAGTTAAGCGGTGATAGTAGGCATTGCTCCACATGATATCTTGAAACACATGTCGTTTGGAGACATACGAGTTGGTAAGACTCGAATGTGCACGTGCCGTTGGACCTAATGTGGTGACTTCTACCCGGGAGCTACTAAAATTAGCACGTGTACTTATGGGGGTTGGTCCGAGTAATTTGTGAGATAAGGATTTTTCGTATCTTCAAAATTTGTAAGTCATCATCGAAATCTCCTATCGTGGTGTGTTCGGATGATGTAGGATATGTGGCTATTTTCGTAAAATTGTGACTAACGCTCTGTTTTGTTCCGGGGTTAGATCAGTTGGATTGACTGAATCAGGGAACGAAGTATCCGTGCATCTGGTAGGAAGTAGTGTGTGCTGCTTTATTTGTATCTATAGGTTTCAAATCACCTAGCTAGCAACAAGATTAGTAAAAAATAATGAAGAATGCGCTAAAAACTTTAAGTGTGTGTTTCGATATCTTTAAGGTACTGTAGCAGCCGATAAAATAATTCTTAATCATAAAAGTGTAGGTTTAGTATTTATTCCCTTGCATTAGGGTATAAGATACTTGACTCTCATCAAACCCATTACAACAACTAAATCACTAATTTTTACAACTTAGAGATTAGTTCACGTAACTTAAAGTACAATACTAAGACATAAATAAAATACATGAGACACTATTAAATATCTAATTATCTCCCCCTTAGTGTCTAATTTTAAAGCCATGCTCTTGCGTCTTTGTCTTGAGTTTCTTCTTTTTCTCTCTTCTTTCAGGGCCAAGAAGGACTTTCGAAATCCTAGAGCGAGCTCGTATTTTCGGATGTTATTTCTCAGGTCCAGACCCTCATTGATCTTTTTTGTTATCGTTACGATTATATGTTCTTCTTCGAGTCCAAGGTCCTTGGAGTATTTCTCGGGTCCCAATGAGGCATGCCGCTTTTGAAACTTTTCTGTTATGATCTTCAGCGTCCCGTCAGAGAACTTCGAGATTTGGGAGATCACCATCACATGAGTTATCTTCTTCTTTGGTTTGTAATAGGTGACTCCCAGCTCTAGGTGTGGAAAAAGGTGGTTCTCTGGGTAATGTTGCATCTCTTGTCCACATGTCTGAGCCACCGTCATATTCACTTTCTTCATATTGCTTTCCGAAGCAATTTGAAAGTCTTTGGTGGTATGGTAGTTGATTTGCATCAGCATGTAACGCTTCAATGCGTTGAATCCCTCCCGATATTTGTGGTTCCTCAAGGACAAATTTCCTATACATCCCAAATAGGTTGGTTACTTCGTACGGAGGAAGGTTGGGGAGTTTGGCCTCCAAGATCTGGTCCTTCGAGCCGTCCACTCTGACCACGAAGAAGACGAGAGTGGGAAACCTGTCGTAGGTATACTCCACTTCTACTAGCTCATTCATGGAAGCTTTCTCTTTTTCTCTTGCTTCCAATTGCGCCAACGAGAGTCCCCTTCTTGTTGTCAACTGTGAGAGCATGAAGAGATGGTTGAACCCTCGCCTCGTGTTTTTCAGGTGCGTGATGCCTCGAAAGGTCAGCACGTCGGTAGGCTTTATATTTTCGGGGCGCTTCCGGATGTTGTGATAATAGTCCTCGAGAAAGGGGACGGTGATCCTTTTTTTCTCCCAGGGAGTCTTGACTAACACCGTGTCTTTGGTCAGGTTTGGTATTACCTTGACTCCATTGAGTAGTTCTGGGAGCTCGGGCATCTCTGTTTGGTGGTCTTCGCCCGTCACTTCCTCTTCTGGTTCAAACGAGAAGGAATCTGACGTCAGCCTTTATAGGAAGTATTTGATGTGGTCGAGGCGTAGGTGGGTTTCTCCATCTCCGTTCGGTGCATTCAGTCCTCCTCCAAGATGTACTTGTGGATGTACACTTGAGGGTTGGAGGGATGTTTGGAGAAAGTGGTCGTTTGGATTGTTTGGGATGCTTTATGGGTGGTTGTTTGAGGTTGTGTTTGTGGTTGGGTGGTTGCAGTTTGCGTTGGTGGTGGTTGTTTGGATGATGTGGTGGGTCGTGGTTGTGTGGAGGAAGATCCCGCTCCTCACGATGGGTCTCCCCTTTCCTCATCATCGGCCCCTTGTTGTCTTATGCCGTTTCTCCCCCTCCGGATGATCTTGATCGTCAGGATTATCTTGTTTGGAGAGTGAGGATTCTTCGCGGCAGGTCCGAGTGGTATATCTTCTAGGCGGTCGACAAGGCGCTCGAACAGTCGCTGGTCAGTGGGGGTGCATGTCGGTAGTTCAAGGAGTCGGGAGAGGAGTACATTGTGGAGATAGTCTATGGGGACCGTGAAAGGGTTTATTAGTGTGGTGTCGGGTTGCAGTTGGGATGATGAAGGTGGGACGGAGGATGATGGTGGTGCGGAAGATGATGGCGGTGGTTTTTGGGATGACGTAGGTGGTGGTGATGGTGGCGGAGGTGGTGGTGATGGTGCGTCTGTCATATGAGCTTTTCCCTTGTCTCGTAAGATATGTTTGATCATCGATGGCATTTGTCCCAAGAGACTCTCTTTGAGAGAAGAGACAATTGCATCAATAGCCTTCTTGACCGTCTCTTAGACGGTTTGGACAAGGTGTCCTTAGTAACGTACGGGGTAGATAACCGTCCGGAGCCACTAAGGCATTCCGTTGCCACGAAATCTGAATACGTTACCGATGCGTGGCCTGCACTTACTACGGAAGGACTTCCAACCATCCTAGTGACACAATTGGGGGAAGTGTCACTACGGTTGTTGTAGTAGGTTCACTTAGACTTGTGGGGGCAATCAACAGACTGGCGCCACTAACGCTTCCCGTTGACATCTCGCTCGTAAGAGGGTCGAGCAATGGCCTGTTACCATTGTTCGAATTGACGTTGCAGCGGTGGACTTCCTTCTAATCCTTGAACGACATTCAAATGGATGCATTTATGGATGTTTCTGTTAGATCACGAAGACATAAGGTGACTTATGTATGTACGTGTCCTAAAAGGTGGGAAAAATATAGTCAAGGTGGGCCCATGACGTATTGTGAACAACGGAAGGGCGGCGGGGCTGTGATCCACCTATTTCAATATTTCCCACCTCCCATTGAGGTGGTGATAGCAGATGTGGGTTCCCATGTGTAGATAGTGAGACATCCATCTGTTGGGAGACGGATGAATGGACGGGTAAAGGTGAGGAGTGCGCCATTAGACTCGATGTGGCGACCTCTATTCGGGAGTCAAACACGTCGACTCATGATCCTACGGGACTAATCCGGCTTATAGTGAGTTCGTGGTCAGCCGTGGAAGGCATCGTCGATGAAGCGGGTGGATCATGGTCGTGTTTCTATCGTTTCTCTCGCCAGATGCCTTGTGAGGGGACGTTGGCCATCCTCCAATTCTATTTCATCAAAGAATTCCACGGCTAACGATCGCTCAGAACCCTCACTTTCACTCGGAGGTGATCCGGGGTTGGGCTCGGCTGAGTCTGCCGGAGCCGTATGAGCAACTATGTTGTGGCCCCAACAGTACGCAATGATTGCGAATTCCGTCGGGTTTGCATGACGCAGAAGAGCCTCCGGTATCAGCATCGGTGGGTAGAACAACTCTCTAGACTTCTCATTTGCCTTTTGGAAATATTTGAGTATGGGCGGTGGATAACTCCGAGCGTCTTGTAGTGGTGGAATCTTCGGATTGGCTGGGATGAAATAACTTATGAGAAGCGGGAGGCATCGGAGATATGGAACGACTTGGACCTTCTTCGGGTTGTCCCTCATTTGGATCTGGTCCAGGAGATCGTTCCAGATTAGGTTTGCGTAGTCAACGATGCGGGTAAAGATCAGCCCGTGGTAGATGCGCTCAACGTTGACGTTCCCTTTGTCGAACCCGGTATGCTTGGTGATACGCATTTGTTGACGATCCCAAAAAACATTCTCCATGTGTGAGGATGCCACACAATTGGTAGTTGGAGAGCTGAGTTTCGTTGTGTATCCGACGCATTCGAGGTCTTGTAGTAGTTCTACATCGGTGGGCAAGGGCTCATAGTCTTTACTCATGGGCAACCCAATAACTCGTCAAAGAATTTCTTCGTTAGAACCACGGTTGTTGTGTTGAGGGTTGCCTTTAGTTTGAGCGAGTTCTTTTTCTTGGTCTGCCTCAGTGTCCCCCATAATTGATGAAGATAGACTTCGGGGACTTGAGTTGTGAGGGAGAATGTCGGCCAAAGAGGGTGCCCTTTAAGAATGGCCACTACGACCTTGTCCTTGCATTTGAATATTGCAAGGTCGAGGCCAAAGTTATTTTCTTTGATTTGGAGCCATTTTTCTTGAAGATATATGGAGTTTGAAGAAGAGGTCACCGTTCTGAAATGTGGACAAAAATAGAGATGATTAGTCAAAGTTCAAGAATAAATGTCCAATTTCTTGATGTTGATTTAGGACTTAGATGTTTGAGATCTGTTCGTATGAAAATTTTCTTAAGTCACGGGATTTAATATGTAGCTAGCTGTTTTTTGTACGTAGAATGTGCGGGATAATATGTTTTTCGAGATTGTAGTCTAAGTTTTCGGATAGTATTTTTTCTGGAAAGTTTTTCTAAGGCAGTTTGGCAACCAATAGGCTAAATCATTTCGTAGTCATAGACTTTCGAAGTATTTTATTTCGAAAACGGATGTTTAAGGTTCGCGAAGTTGGAAAATTTTCTAAGTGTTTTTTGCGAAAACCGGCTTTCGAAAACGAGGTATTCATGGTAGTGCAAAAATCAGGTTTTCGAAGTTGGAAAATTTTCTAAGCGTTTGTTGCGAAAACTCACTTTCGAAAATGAGGTTTTAGTGGTCGGTGCGAAAATAAGATTTCCGAAGTTAGAAAATTTATAAGTGTTCGATGCGAAAACGAAGTTTTTGAGGGATGTGCGAAAAGGAGGTTTTCTCAATGGCTTGCAAAAATGATGTTTTCGTAGCGGCTTGCGAAAACGAGGTTTTCGCAGCGGCTTGTGAGAACCAGGTTTTCGCATTGGGTTTTCACAACTGCGATTTAGGAAAACTCCGAAACCTTATTTTTCCGAAAAGCAAAAATTATCCTTAAGCAGCAAAAATCTTTGAAAAACATTTTCACATAATGATGATTTAGCAAAAACCGAAGCGTAATTACGCAATTAAAAACGTTTTAAAAACCTAAATCTAAAAACATAAAATGGGCTATTTTGCGGAAAACTAGGGGTTTGGAGAAATCGCTGTAGGGGATGAATTTGTTTCAAATATGGGTTGATTCCATGTGTAAGTAAAACGTAATCATCGAAATCATAAGAAGTTGTGGGAGAACTACCTTAGATTTACCGAAACTTGACAAAATTTTTGAAAGATTTGTTTCGGACTAGAGTTTTTGCAATGTACGTTTTCGTATTGGTCGGGTTCGGAACGCATTTTCAAGTCGGTTTTGCGAAAACGACCCATTTAGCGAAAAGGACAACTACTGCAAAAACTCGGACTACAAAAAGTTTCTATGTACTTTTAAAAAGAGAAGATATTATTTTTTTATAAAATTTGAAAAGGATTAAAATAATTCACAATAAATGCATAAGTTATATATATAGGTAAAAATTTAATTATCTAATATTAAAATAATTTTTCTACTCCCCCTAGAAAATTCAATAGAAACTCCCCCTCAACCCTATAAAGATAGCACGCCCTAAAATAAATAATTGTTTCCCCCTTACATTTTACGAGAAATTAACTCCACTTAATAAGACGTACATATATAATATTTACAACATAAAAGGTCCGTGAATGACTATCGATCAAGTGTCAAGATTTAGCATTCCCAACTTAGAAACAAGGAAAACGTTTTTCATCCAAAGCCTTGGTAAATAAGTCGGCTACCTGAAACGCGGTACAAATGAAGTATGTATCTATAATGGTTTTTTCCACATGATCTTTTATATAGTGGTACCTAAGGTCTATGTTCTTGCTCCGTGAATGGTGTACATGATAGCATGTGATAGCTATTGCACTCTTAGATTCATTATAAATATGATCATTGTTAAGACCAAACCCATAATCCCGAAGTTGCGTACGCATCCACAAGATTTAAGAGCATCAACTAGCGGCGGCAATGTATTCCGCCTCGGCACTGGAGGTTGATATGCAATTTGTTTTCTTGGATGTCCAACTTACTAGTTTCTCAAGAATTACGCTCCACCCAAGGTGCTTTTTTTGTCCATCTGGCACCCTGCATAATCACGTAAGTATAACCAATTAAATAAAGCCTGAATTTTTAGGGTACCACAGTCCGAGATTTGGTGTCCCTTTGAGGTGCTTCATGATTCTCTTCACTGCAAGCATTGTGTGACTCCTTAGGATTTGCTTGAAAGCGAGCACACAAGCACGTGGAGAACATGGCGGGCCTACTGGTAGTGTGGTAGAGTAGTGAGTCGATGATTCCCCGATACGTGGTTTGGTTGATTAGTTTCCCTGGAGGGTGTGAGTCAAGGTGACACGTGGTGGACATCGGCGTGCTCTTCATTGGCAATTCTTCATACTTTTTCAAGATGTCGTGGATGTTTTTGGATTGGCTGATGAAGATTCCATCTGAGAGTTGTTTGACTTGTAATCCGAGGAATAAGTTAAGCTCTCCCATCATGCTCATCTCAAATTTAGTCTTCATGAGGTCTTCAAATTACCCGCACAACCGTGGATTTGTAGACCTGAAGATGATATCATCAACATATACTTGAACTAGGAGAATGTCTGACCCTTTTCGTCGGATGAAGAGAGTGGTGTCGATCTTCCCTTTCGCGAAACCTGACTTGACCAAAAAGTCAGATAGGACATCGTACCAAGCTCGTGGAGCTTGTCTTAGTCCGTAGAGCGCTTTGTCTAGGTAGTTAGGGTGATATTCACTCATTAACCCTTCAGGCTAAGCCACGTGAACTTCTTCTTTCAAGACTCTGTTGAGAAAGGCTGCCTTGACATCCATTTGATAAACGGTAAGGTTTTGTAGGCAGCATAGGCAAGGAAGAGTCTAATGGCTTTGATCCGAGCAGTTGGGGTAAAGGTCTCGTCGTAATCGATACTTTTATGTTGGTTATAACCCTTGGCCACTAATTGAGCCTTATTCCTGATAATGACACCCTCTTCATCTTTCTTGTTTTTGAAGACCCATTTGGTGCCGATAATGGTCTTTCCCTTTTGGTCTTGAGACTAATCTCCAAATTATTAGTCTCTCAAACTAATTAATTTCCCCTTCTAGTGCCTCGGCTATTTTCCTTGGTTCGTTCTGACTTAGAGAACATGTAAATTAGACCTTCATGGGTATTTGAAGATCTTGTGCTCACTCCTTGGTTTGGATCTCCGATAATCTGAGTTGTAGGATGAGCTCGAGTCCACTTTTTCTTGTGAGGGAGAGGTTGTACGCCATTTTCTTCATTTTGTGGATCTACGAACTTCATGCGAAGTCGAGATCTCTATCGGGGCTCCTCTAATTCTTCCTCATTATTTTCGTTCACTTCATTCCCAATATATATTTTGTTTTCGGCATTTATAGTGATGTCGGGTTTTTGAGTTGGAGGGGTTTCATTGGCCACGATTGTTTGTTATACTTGTGGTGCCGATGCATCGCTGTTGGGAATGGTTTATGGAGGTACTATACGTTGGCGAGGAGCGATGTGGAAATGTTCGAATAACGTGTCCATATCCTCGTCGCTCATTGTCTTCGATGATGATGTCCCTTCCACACGTGTAGAACTGTGTTGATCTTCTGTTAACACTCTAATAAGTCCGGGTTCTGGATTAATTTGGACAGAAGCAATTGTTGGCGTTTCATCGAAAGTGATGTTGGTGTTCTCCATGATGATTCTTTATTTTTGAGGTAGACTCCATACGCTTGGATGTTATGTAATACCCTATGAATACTGCATCGTGTGCTTTAGGTTCGAACTTGCTTCGGTCTTCTCTATCAGTTCAACGAAACACTTGCATTCGAAGATCACAAGGTACCCTATGTTTGGTATTCTTTTGTTGATCAAATCTCCTGTGAATGTTTGTCCTGTTTTGGGTGTAGCAAGCTGTGTTGACTGCTTCGACCCAAAGAAAGTTGAGAAGTTGTGTGTGGATTAGCATCGTGTAAGTTGCTTCCACTAAAGTCATATTCCTTCATTCCACTACTTCATTTTGTTTTGGAGTCTTAGCTGCTGAGAATTGTTGGGTAATCCCGAGTTTTTTGTAGAAATCACTGAGCATCTTATTCTTGAACGTAGTGTCGTTATTTGTGCGAATCACTCGGATGTTGCAACCCAACAGATTTTGAGTCGTCTTCACAAACGCGATGATGAAATCAGGTGTCTCGGCCTTCGTGGGTAGGAATCTTATCCATGTATCGCGTGAGTAGTCATCCACGATTACGATGACATACTTACGTCAACTAATGCTCTCAATTCTCATTAGTTCACATACATCCATGTGTAGTAATTCTAGTGGCCGTGAGGTTGAGGCGACCTGTTTTGGTTTGTGTGATGACTTCTTCATCTTCCACATTTCACACGCAGAACATAGATGCTCTTGTGATACTTTAACGCTGGTAGTCATGTGACAATCTTATCTGAGTATAGTTGATTTGGCGTTTTAAAATGGGGTGGGATAACCGTTGATGCCAAATATTGCTCTGAAGTAGAGAAGCCTTTGATAACAGACATATTATAGTCAAAGGTTGGACGGTCCAAAGGTTGATAGTATAGAGATTTGAAGCTCGTGGTCCGGTGAAAAGCTCATTTCCGTTCTCATCACTACTACATCATTCAGCATGGAAATTGAGTTTTAGTCTTCTATCACAGAATCGCCCGATGCTGAAAAGGATGTGGCTTACACCGTGAACGGGGAGACATCCTTGATTATGAAATTGTCATGAATGAGATCGTCGTGCCCTAGAATGGGTCCAGAGTGACTATTCTCGAAACGCACTTGTCCACTGAAACGTTGATGTAGTTGCTCAGTAGCTCTCCTCTTCCAGTCATGTGTGTCGAGCAACAAGAGTTAAGGTACCACACATGATGGATCTACAAACAGATTAAAGAGATTTAGCTACCCATTAACGACGGGTCCTCCATTGTTTGCAGAAGGAGCTTCGCATGCACTTTTGACGATTTGGGTAGTAAGTTAGTTTGTACTGCTTGTCTTAATTTCGGACTTATGAACCCATATCTTTTTTATTTCTGGGGATAACAAAGCTTAGTGCTTGATGTAAGCTCCTTTTTGTCACTCAAATTTGTTTAGTGTCTAAAACTTTGGCTTTGGCCTTAGTTTTAGTGTGCTTTGACACTTAAGAAGTACATTCTCTCTTTTGGTCAAATTTTGGATTTGACTTAGTCGAAGACGGTACTTTAGTCCTGTTTTTCTTAAGAGATGCATTCATATGGTTAGAGTTGTTAACACTTGAATCGAAACGTCGATCATAGGAATTAATGTGCATAACAGTCTTTACATGCCCAAATTTAGAAAATAATGAAGAGAAAGTAGCAACACGATCTGAAATACATGAAGATGTCTTTCTACATGATTTAAGATAGATGTTAAAACACGAACACTAGATAAGGGTAACTTCTTCTTTTTAGAAAAGGGATTAGTATCCTCCTTCTGAGTCCCTATAGCTTCCATCTCCCCTTTCTTACTTAGGTACTTGCCTGTGGGCATATGTAAAGATGGGTTAGTCAAGTTACTTTTGCGAGTCATAAGTTTGTTTTATGGCTGTCTAGCTTGAATGGGGAGTTCATTTTCTGATTTAGCTAGAGAGGCAGAGCGTTGAGGTCGAAACTTCGTTTGTGACGAGAGGCTTTTCAAGCGAGGAGATTCTACTAAGTAGTTTCTCCTTTGCTGCTTGAAAGTCATTTCGCTCTGACTCTAGGGTGAAGCGCAAATCCGTTATTTCTTGGATTATCGCTAGAATGTAGCCACTTGTGGTGCTAGGTTTTCCTGTGTTTGAATTTTCTTAAACAGACGTCGCTTCGGTGGAGGATAATCATATTGGTAGATAGTCCGAAGACAAAGGGATTTCCCTTGTTTTGTAACTGTCATTCGATATAGTATAATCAAACGAAATTTGAGCCATTACGTTAGCTTCATGCTTCTCTTTTTCTTCCTCGAGAGCGTCTACATTTGATGCAGGGCATTAGATTAGGTATGTTTAGGCCTATGTATTTAATGTCGTAAAGATGTAGGGGTTTTTTCTCAACCAAATGGTCGGATAGGCCTTCTCGTGGATTACAAATCACGTGTCCTTGGGCTTGTTCAGGAAAATAGTTTGATCTGTTTGTCCTCTTTCCGTAAGAATATCCTCTAAGATTTTAATCTTAGAGTATAATTGCTTATGTTCCTCATTTGCAAGGTTGTACTCGCTAGTTTTGGTTTTTCGCTCGCTTTCACAAATTTTCAAACTAGTGGTAAGTTCGAGAACTTGAGCTTTCATCTTCTCTGTTTGTGTATCACGACTAGATACTCTTTCTTGTGCAGCTTCTAGCTGACAACTAAGAGTGTGTTTCTCTCTTAAGTTTCTGATAAAGCTTTTATGATTGTTTTCTAATCTTGCATCTAGTTCCTCTATAGTCTTTTTGTGATCTATATAGTTATTCTTAACTTGCTCAGATTCGTTGACCCGTTTGGTCAAAGCACGGACCATAGCCTCAGACTTATCTAAACTATTTTTGTAAGGCAATGACATTTTCTTGAGCAATAGCTAATGTGGTTTCATTGATAGCTAACTTGCTCTCTAATGACTTAACGCATTTACGTTCTTTAACGAATGCTTCATATTTTTTTTAACTTCTAAAAGTACGCTAAGGTCAATAGATTCTACCTCCTTTCCAGAGGATGATATCCCTCTTCGTTATCCGAAGCTTTGGGCTCCTTGTCCTCCACTTCCTGCTCAGCTTCCTCAACAAACATCATCAGAGCAATGTTCTCGAGATCTCTATCTGAGTAGTCCTCGAGCCAGCAGTCCTGCTCAGCCATCATGACTACGACAACCTTCTTTTGCCTCACTAGTTGTAGCTTCTAGGCGTATTAGTCATCATCCTTCTTCTTTGGGAAGTAGCAATCCCTTGCCCAATGCCCTAGCTTGCCACAGTTGGAGCACTTTGTGGGTTCAGAGGTATTCTTGGGCTCGATGTGTTGAGGAGCTACTTGTGGTTGTCTGGAATTTGAGGAGGTCCTATGTTTGTTTGAAGATGATGACGACTTCTTTCTTTTTCATAAGCTTCGTCATGAAGGCCATCTACTTTTCAAGGTCTCTCAATTCAAGATCAGAGTCATAGTCGAAGCCATCGTCATCCGAGGGACTAGGGGCTTCACCAACTTGCCTTTGCAGAATCTCGTGCTCCTCTTTGTTCTGCTATCGGTTACTAAGGCAACTAGGTCGCCATTTTCTTTCCCTTTATGTTGCTCTCGATCTCGCTGATGTCATTAGCGTGTTGTGAGATAATCTCGTAGACGATGTGGATATCAAGCACGTGGATCTCCTTGTCCTTTCGGATCAAGGTAGCAATCCTCTTCCAATCGGGGAGTAGGGATGAAAGGAATCGGATGTTCACTTCCATGTTTTATATGTGATCATTTATTTTCTTCAATTTGGTCACTTGGTTGACGAACCTCCGATACGTGTCTCTGAGCTCTTCAATGGGCTTAGCCTTGAGCGTGCCATATGCTGCGAGAGTGTTTGTCATCTTGGCTAATGCTCCAATATTCGTTCCTTGCATCATCTGTGGATCTCATCCCCCATCTCTTTCCTGGTGGAATGAGCATCGAACTGAGAGTAGATATCGTTAGGGATGGCTTACAGAGCATAGTTCACAGCGTGACGATCAGTTTTTGCTCTTTGCTCCTCAACGTCTGTGTACTCTAATGGTGTCTTGAGCACTCGGCTTGGAAGTACTGGACGGTCGGCGGTAGCATCACCCGGAATGGTCGTCCAGAACTGAGGGGGTCCTTCCTTGAGCGAGGCGCGAATGTCTTCCCCGAGATCCTTGGCTGGATGAAGTTTAGGAGACTTTAATTTCAACCAAAGCGCAACAACAATATCCTCAGTCGCAACTTGCCTGAGATATTTGTCACCAATGCATAGAATGATTACACATAGCGCCCGTTGGATGATTACACTCTTGTGAAGATGAAATTATTTTGTTAATACTTACGGTTTCGGCCGTTTGGAATGTGCCATAGGTATGCCATTTCGAGGATGAGAGAATTAGGGCTATAAACTATGTAATATTCATATTCGCATTATTATAATTGAATAATTGTTTTGAATAAATAAATATTGAATTTCTGTTTTTTTATTCGACGTAAGACAATTTATATTTTTATCAAGCAACTTCTTATTTAGGCATTCAATAAGAAAGATTTAATAATAAAACCCTAACATTGTGGAAATTTAGTCATCGATCTTGCTAGGCATAGAAGGACACCGATGGATTGTAGCCTCCGTTGTTTATTTAGTCCACAAATCTTAATCTCCGGTAGGGTGACCTGATTCCTAATTATGACTTGATATGTCGACGTGTATAGAGGGAATGTGATAGTTATTCACTTGTGAAGTGGGAGCTCGTGTCAATGATACATGACGGATCAAGGGATTGTCTATATTTGGACTCTGACTCGAATTCTTAATTGATCATATGATTGGAAAGTCAATTGATCGATCGACTAACTATAGTAGGTTGTGTGAACCTTAGACCGAAGGGATCACCGTGGAGTTGGTTTTACACGGTCTTGACTTGTCACTAGTTTGCTAGGCCCGATATTCAAGTGCGTGGGTCGGGGCAAAATGCAGTCTTCACAACGGAGTTTTCCGGCTTGAACCGGCGGGATTCACGGCCTCGAAAAAATTGAGGTATATGTCCTATGAGAATTTTTGAACGGAAAATTACAAAGTCCTCGACCGGAGCATTAAATTAACTCACATTGGAACGTGGATGGTATTTAGTAATTTTATCAGTCGCGAATTATCACTACGTCGTGTTCATTGAATTCGATATGGCATGACTCTCACTGACTGGACATTCAGCGAAGAGTTTATACGTGGCGATAATCTATAGTATGTTCCTGAATTTGAAGACTAGATCTAAAATTCATGGTTTCGTTTGTATAACTTATCATTTATTTATTTGTTCGTTATTTGATATAAATTATTTTATATTTCAGGTATATATATCGCGATGTCTTCAGAGCAGCCCAGTTCGAGTGCTCCCGATTCGACGAGGCATACAAGAGGCCCGTGTAATATGAAGTTACGGAGACGACGATAGGCTATGGGAGGACATTAAGGTAGTGCAAATAGCTTTGCTTGTTGTAATGATCTGATCCGATATATCATTGACCAATCACAAAAATGTATTTGCAGACAACCTGAAAGCTGCCCGACAACCCGACCGTAAAGGTAAGGACCCAAAACAATGCCGGAGAGTTGTGGAAGAACTGGAAGAACAAGGTTACCCAGTGGGAGAAGGCAAAAGGGCCAAGTTTGGATGTCGAGTGCGAGCACATCGATCAGCAGAGATTGGCTTCGAGGAGAGAGTATAAGCCTAGCACTGAGTTTCAGGTAAACATATAAAGTAGTTATAAGTTTTTATACTTATCTAACTTTCGGACTCAAACTTTCTAACTAGGAATTTCAGGAAGAAAAATATTTATAATGTTGTGTTATAAATATTGCAGGAGATTAGTGAGAAGGCTAGACAAATTCAGTCAATATATACCCGCACCATCTCGGTATGTCCGGGTATAGAGGCCGGATGGTTGAATGGGCGACAGAGGACCCCTTAGATCACATCGTCGATTTCCCCTACCAATTGGTTCCTCTATTGTCCACTGGCAACGAAGGCGGAGAATCTCATCCGAGCCAGGACGATGAGAAGGGACGATGGAGGGTACACCATCGATAGCGCGCTACTCGAGAGCTTGTCGAGAAAGTTGTAAGTGTTAAGTTACTTATATTTCCTTCAATGTTACAATATACATGTGTTTCTTAATAAATTATAAAACATTTGGACAGGAACGGTTGCACGAGCAATAAAGTTTAGGGGATTTAGTCCCGATCAGGCAACACGATCCGTTGTCAACTGTTATCGAAAAACCCGATCATCTCTGGAGAGTCCGAGGTGTGGGAAAATACGGGACAATTAGAAGTGTATTTGGAAACTCGTCCGAGGGATCGAGACGCTCGACTAGTACCTTCATGGATCAGATGACCGCCGACATGTAGGCTCGGGTGGAGGCTCAGGTAAGGTGGGAGATGATGGTTGAGATGGAGCCTCTAATGGAGGCTCAGTTAAGGGATCAAATAAGGGCCCTATTAACTCAAATGGGACTTTCAGTGCCTCCATTTGAGCATGATGCGAACTTATCTCTTGCACTATTGGGAGTTCTCGCGGTTCGGTCATTGATCCATTTTCCCCGTCGATGGACGTGACGGTAAGATTTAAGGTGCTTAAAGTTTAACTTATCTCGTATAGTATTGGTATTAACTATACATTTTTAAATCATATAGTATCCTAAGGTACAACTGACTCTGAACATTGACGGAGCGTTAGAGGTTGTTGCTATTGGGTCGATTGTTGAGGGACGTTCGAGAGTTCATGGAGTCCCTATTGGGACGGAAAATATTGTTGTTTCCGTCGATATCAGTGCTACCGGTAAGGAGCATGTCCACCTTCGAGTACCAAACACGAAAATGATGACGCTAGGAGATGCATATAATAGCTATGTATAGTGGCCTAGAGTGTTGATCATTTCGTCGAATGGCTTGGTAAGAAAAACAATGTATATAATTATATTGATTCGTTAATACTTTTTTACTAAAGTTTGTTTCTCATATCCAGCCACGCGATCGCCAATAAAGAGCTACGCACGGAAAGGAATGAAACTATTGAAAACTGGAGGGAGAGATACCACACCTCTCGACCAAAGTGTCGTGGATAGTTTAGGTGTGCATTGTCGTTGTCTCCTCGAGACCATTTCGTCTTTGGATGATCGACGGCATGCATCTTTC
Organism: Linderniella brevidens; assembly: GCA_004919715.1. Taxonomy (NCBI): domain Eukaryota; kingdom Viridiplantae; phylum Streptophyta; class Magnoliopsida; order Lamiales; family Linderniaceae; genus Linderniella; species Linderniella brevidens. Next base: position 10,201,864 of record SWDC01000148.1, read on the forward strand.
ATGTTCGTTATGGAAGATGTATTTTATAATCCAAGACGTGAGACTTACCAGGAATTCGTCGACGTTAAGGAGGATCTATCCAGACTCGTGAGTCTGGATTCAGGGGTGATTCAACTCTTCATGGGGTATTTTTATTATAAAATTTATAATTAATTACAAGTTATCCTTTTGTATAAACATTTTTAATCATAACTTGTAGCTATCTTCATCAAGAGTCGTTGGATTTCAAGTGCTACAACCCAAGTCGTCTGAGTTACTTGGCCTTGATGAAAATTCCGGTAGCGAGCTTGAATACATGGTTGCGGCTCTTAGAGACGCTTTCCAGTCGTCGGCTTTCTTTTTTGCTCCTTATTGTGAAGGGTAAGAACATAACAGTTTTTTAACATATATGTATATTAAAAGTTTATGCGGTACATGATGTGGTTAATCAGGCACCATTGGATTTTGTTGGTGATCGACGTTGCTACGAACACCGTATGTGTGTTTCGTTGGCAACAAAGGTCGGTGTTCGGAATATAGCAATCCGTGAACAACTAAACACGTGAGTTTTTTTAAATACCTCATTAAAGACCTTTGAATAATCTCGTTAAATACCTTTGAATTTCAGGGCAATAAAGACGGCCGCAAGTGTGTTTCAGAGTAAAAAAAAGACATCTCATGTTTCTTGGAGAGGATGCAAGGTTCGTATTGTTGTATGATTTTTGCAAGTAATTTATTTCTTAATAAAACTCCATTGATATCGAATGAAATTGCGTATTTTATTGTTTGTTGAAACTTAGTGCTCACAAAAACCCTCCGGTAGTGAATTGTGTGCTACTACGTCATGCGATACATGTTTGACATTATCAGACGCGTTGGAGACGGGAGCAACAATAACTTGGTAAAGTTATGAAAATTCAAATATCTTTCAATCTTTTCAATTGATTCTTCTTATAATTGTTTTTTGTTTTCTAATTATATTTTCAACATTTATAGATTTACATAAAATCCCTTACAACGACGCGTCGATTAATGAAATTCGATAGTTGTGAGCCGAGCACTTTATGGACATTTGTGGCTTGTAGCGTGAATTGATGGCTTACTTTGAAACTATCTTTGATTTGTAATGAAAGATAATGCATGTAATTTGATGTAGTATGTGAGAATTATTGATGTTTTATATGTTGATTCGCTTGTTGTGTTAGTTGGTTGGATGGGGACGAAAAAATGTGGAAAATATTGAGAAAAAACAGCAAAAGCGGCGCCGGTTGTTTGGTAACGACCGTCACCTATTACAAAACAGGCGCCAGTTGTTTAGTAACAATCGACACCTATAATAAGCGAATTTAGTATCGTATGCGTAGATTATTACATAATAATCGGCGTCTATGATCACGAATCTGCGTCGCTTATAAACTGATGTCTTTTTTGTTGTATATGTGCGGCGATGCTAGAGGCGTCACCGCAAAACCGACGCCTATTACCCGTAACAACCGACCTATTTTCATTTCTGTACTAGTGCCCATTACTTGTAACTCCCTAATTACCCTCATTAAAGCGATGTAGTCAAGTCTTCGCAGAAAGGTGGGTTAAAACATATGTAATCGATAATTCAAGCTCATAACTAAATTCAACGGGTCTTATGATCGCTACTCTTTCTTACATTATTTGCTATGCTTGGGTCGTGCCCGAGCACGTCGTATTTGGTTTCTTTTCGGGAGGCATCGAGATACTCTGGCGACGCTCTTTTGTGTCTTCCAGCGGATATTCGTCCAAGCGAATATTTTACAATACCATGAAAAATCTCGAGGACAACAAATTACATATGGTTTCTTAAAATGCCGAGGACAGCATACAGTAGAAACTCGATAAGTTAATACTCTATTATTTAATAAATTCTTTAAGAAAACATTTGTTGCCGGTCTCCACTCGGGAATAACGTACTAAATTAATAAACTCGCTAAAATTATAAGATAACACATTTATGATGATTTCTATAGGTCACATATAAAATATAAATTAATAATTCATAATATACTAAATAATATTTTAAGAAATTAGTTTGTATTTAAGGCTTTTATAGTTTGTTCTCAAACTAAATTTCGAGGTAGATACCCATGTGTTTAAAGCTTTTCCAATTAGTGCCCAAATTAACTTTTCAGTTCATGTAGGTACCCACCCATGTTCATAAGGCTTTTTCATTTGGTGCCCAAACTATTTTTTAATGTCGGTAGTTACCCATATATTTGAGGCTTTTCAGTTGGTCTTTAACACACGAATACCACTTGAAAAGCCTTAAACACACGAATACATATTGAAACTGAAAAATAATTTGTACACCAGTTGAAAAAGTCATATATGCAGGGTTGCCTACCGCAATTTTCCATATTTCTATTATGGTTTCTTGAAAAATACTCAAATGAACTTTGAATCTTTTCTCTAGTATATATGATTTTATCAAATTGAGTCATTCATTTGATATATGTATATGGGTATGATAATTAAGTTAAGTTTCAGACGTGTTTGAAAATTGAAAATTCATTATAATTAATAAAATATTAATTAATATATAAATTAATAATTATTAATTAATATATAAATTAATATTATTAATTTATAAATTTATAATAATTCTTTTTTAATGAATAAATTTTGGTGGTCCGAATATATTAATATAGAATTTATATGGTTTTTTAAAATCCCAGCAATATCTTGGGTTGTCCATTATTTGTAAACATCGTCGTAGCAACTCTTTTTTAAAGCTTCCTCGTTGTTAAGTACGTGGCGCAACATCATCGGCCGTGACGAAACGACAAATTCACGAATTTTGCACGAAGGCTTTTTTAACAAAATAAATTGAAAAAAAATTTTAATTTTCAAAATAGGGCGTTTTTTGCACCTATTACTAAAATAGAGCCATTTGCGGGTATTACCTGCGACATCGCATGTAATGGGTGCGACGATCGTTATGGCCCGTTTAACCTAGTGTTGCCCAACAGCCGGTTACGGTTAACCGGCGGTTGGGATCCGGCGGTTGCCGGTTGGTCGAAATGACCAACCGGCGTCAACCGGCCGGAGACGGTTCCCGGTTGGCCGTCTCCGGTTGCCGGTTGACCAACCGGCGGTTGGTCAAACCGCCGGTCAAAGGATGTCCGGCGGTTACCAACCGCCGGATTTTTTTATTTTTTTTTAATTTTTTTTTAATTTTTTTTTTAATTTTTTTTTAATATTTTTTTTTTAATTTTTTATTTCAATTTATAGTGTGTATTTCGATAGTTTTCGACTTTTCGGGACACAATTTTTTTTTTTCGGTATATAACAAGGGTTTCGATTTAAAAGTTTTAATCGTAATAAATTAATTTTATTACAAAAACAAAGTTACATTTACAATTAAAATTTACAAAGTCGAAAATACAAAGTAAGAAAAAAAAATTTATTCGCCATTTGCCAACGCCAGTCGATAATCGGTTTCTGGAAAAAATATACAATAGAAGTTAGTTAGATAATAATTATAATATTCTTTTGTACAATCGCCATTAAAAAATGAAATTAGTTTTAAGGACTTATCTTTTTTCGGACTTGTCGTTGGCTTAGATGTCGTCACGCGAGCGATTTCTTGGAGACGTTGGCTGAAAAATAAGATTGTATGAGTAAGTAATTATTTAAAAATATAAAATAAAAAATTAATACAATAAGATTAGTATTAAGGACTTATCTTTTTTCGGGCTTGAATCTTTCGCCATTTTCGGATATTCTCTACTCTCTACTCTTAGTCGTCCCCGTCCCCGCCATTGCCGCCGCCACCACTAGAACCGGTACCGGTGGTGTCGTCGAATACGTCGTCGTCCGAATCGGTATTCGTGGCGTCTTGTGTCCGATGTTCGGCTCTCGTCCAATCATCGAGAAGGCATTGGTATTCGACGTTTTCTACCGTCAACCTCGAACGCCTTTCACTTAACGTTAAGCCGCCCATGCTAAAAGTTTGTTCAACCGCGACGGTTGAAATTGGGACGGCAAAGATTTCCCTAGCGATCTTCGCCAACGTTGGATACGTTGGCGACATCTTCGACCACCATCGGAGGACGTTGAACTGATCTTCATCCTCGCCGAACTCAAAAGTGGTCGACAAGTAGTTTTCTAACTCTATGAACGGGTTCGTCGACCTTTGGCGTTTGCTCGTGTTGAGGAGGTTGTAGTAGGAGGCTAAGCGATCACTACCGCTAGCACTACTACTACTAGTGGATTGACCCGAACTCGATCGAGTTGGGTCTTGGCCACTATCGGTCTTATACGCTCTAAAGACTGCCTTTAGAGCGTCATACCCTACATTCCTAACTTGAATGTGATAGCCATCGGGGAGGACACTAGAATTAGCCGCTATGGACTGGTAGTATAATCCTAGAAAATTATCGGTCCCCTCTACGCGTAATCTGGGGTCTAATATCTTCGCAATGATGAAGATATCGGGTAGATCCCAAAAGTACTTCAGCCATTTAGCTTTCATGGCTAAAACGGCCGGACCCGCAATCTCGTCATTTACAAACCCGTTTAGAATGCATGCGACTTTAACGCAATGATCTAATGCCAAGATAGATGTCGGGTAATATATTCCCGACATCTCCCTCGTGGCATCGTGAAATACTTGAAGTATTTCACATATGCCGTTGCATCCGTCCCACATCGTAGGATGTAATGCTACCCCGAATTCGGGGTTTTCGTCGTAGAAATCGCTCAAGGTATGGCGATATTCGTACGACGTCTCCAACATCTTATAGGTGGAATTCCACCTGTTGGGTACATCTAAGGCAAACTTCTTGGGCATGACACCCAAACTTCTACAATGACGCTTCCACTTCTTCAGTACAGAAGAGTGGCGCATCATGTAACTAATCGCCGTTCGTATCGGCGTAATGTGTGCCTTTAGATGCGTCAGTGCGTCCTGAACACATAGGTTAAGTATGTGGCAGAAGCACCGGACATGAAAGAATCGGCCGCCAAATGACGGTCGACAATACTTAATCAAATCTTCAATGCTCGCGTTATTAGCGCTAGCATTATCAAAGGATACCGAGAAAATCTTCTCGAGTATCCTATATTCCGATAAGATATTCCTAAGCTTAAGTGCGATGTTTTGAGCTGTGTGTGCTGTGTCAAATTCCCTATACGCAATTAAGCGTTTCTGTACTTGCCAAGAGTCATCAATCCAATGGCATGTAACGCCCATGTAATGATGATCTTGCCAGTGATCACTCCATATATCGGAGGCAATGGATACTCTACACTCTAAGTTTCCTAATTGATCTATTAACTCGCGTTTATACGCGAGTACGGTCTTCCTAATGTCTCGCGTAAGGGTGCTACGTGAAACTTTCTTCGCTTGGGGGTTATACGACTTTCTGATCCAATCTTCGTAGATCGGATCGTCGGCAAACCGAAAAGGAAGATGTTTCGCGCAAACAAATTTTGCAAGTTGTTTGCGCGCAACGTCTTCGTTGTACATGAACAAAGACGTCGGACTCGCACTGGGTCCTTGTCCGGTAGCGGACGACCCCGTACCCGTAGCCCCGTGCATTTGACTTTGACTTTGACTAATTCCTATCTTAGTAGGATGTTTTGAGCGGACATGGCCGGTAAAATTGCCATATCCGCCCCCCTTCCTAAAAGGGTACTCCTTACCACAATAATTACATATAACTCTAAAAATATCTTTATTTTCGGTCGGTACCTTCTTGAAGTGTACCGCGAAAATATCCGAGCGTAGGGCGGCGGCGGCGGCCCGTGCTTGGGTGTCGGTCGTCGGCATCGGGATTTCTTCCGTTTGGTCCCGTTGCGTGTTGCTTTGCGATCCATCCATGTCCGAGCCGAGTACGTCACTTAGGTCGAGCATAATTTCGGGGGAGTCGTCATATTGGTAGTAGTCATCTTGCGATGAACTACCGACAATCTGTTTCCCCCTAGATCTCGAACTCGATCCTCGACGACGGCTATCCATATCTAAAATAAAAGGTTAGAATAAACGTTCGATAAAAAAATGTGTAAACTTACGAAAAACGAGGCGAGTGAAATTCGGAGCGCCGTGTAGTAGAGCCGGGCGGGGATTGATGAGCGTAGTAAAGCCGAGCGGGGAATGGTGGACTAGTATTTTAATTAGTTTATTTTTAGTTCGTGGACTACAACTAGACTGAGAATTACGCGTTTTGAGAGTGAATAATTGAGAGAAAGAGATAGAATTGAGTTGTGATTTTTTTAAGAGGGGTGGGGGGGGTATTTATAATTTTTTTTTTGGACTAGCCGTTGCAACCGCCGGTTCCCGGTTGCAACCGCCGGTTCCCGGTCAACCGCCGGTTGCAACGGCTATTTTTTAATTTTTTTTTTTTTTTTTTTTCTAACTAACGGACTATAACGGTAACTTTTTTTAAATTTTTTTTTATATTATATATCTATTTATATAATTAAATATATTAAAAAAATAAAAAAAAAAGGCCGGAACCGCCGGTTGACAACCGGCGGTTTGCGGTTTGGGAAAATCCCAAACCGCCCGGAACCGGCCACCCGCGGTTGCCGGATCCGGTTGGTGGCCGGTTCCGGTTTGCGGTTCGGAACCGGCGGTTGGCCGGTCGGAACCGGCGGTTCGGAACCGGCGGTTGGCCGGTCGGAACCGCCGGTTCCGGTTGTTTTTGGGCAAGTCTAGTTTAACCGTTTAAAACGGGCCAATAACGTATTTGGGCCGTCGTCGCGTTTAATAGACGCGACGACGCGTCCATTGGGCGCGATGATGTGACAAATCGTTCACGCGTTGTCTGTAATTTTCTTTTTCTTTTTGCAGAACTGATGTGGACGTAACGTTCACGAGTTTTGCAGAAGAATCGTCGCGTCCAATAGATGCGACGTCGCGTCCATTAAATGCGACGATTTTCCCTATATAAAGTACTATAATTTCGTATACATTGATATATAAAAAAACAACTTGAAGTATTTAAATTTCTCCTCAAATTATGACATCTCATAAAATTCAAGTCTCTATCTACTACGGTGGCGAAATCATTACTGAATCAAACTCCATCCGTTACAGCATCCCACCCATTTCTCTTAGACGAATTCGTAGCGACACTAGCTTTGCTCAATTTCTGGGCATGCTATATGAGGTTATTCGCCTCGACAACAATTTATCCTCCTTAACCGTTCATGTTAAGAATGAATACTATCAGCATTCTCGACTCTATCAGCGGCTCTTTCAAATTTCAAACGACGCGGAACTATCGTACTTCTTGGATGCTGATGCGGAACTTAATTTAATTGAAGTGTTTGTCGAGGCCAGCGAGAACGTTCAAGAGGCACCCGACGTGTTCACCAACATCACCTCCAGCCACTCGTTCCCTGATCTCACGGCGGTTACTCAAGGAATGAGTGACTTTTCACTCCACCCTCCTCATATAGACATTCCTTCGAGCAATCGTGATGTTCCTAATATGTCGAATGTGTCACAACCTGAGCCTGTGCCCGAAGACTTGCAAAATAGTGACGCTAGCGACTCTGAAGCTGATGACATTGGTGGTGCACTGGACGATTTTCCGGATCCCGCAGATGATAACGACGATAGCGACGATGATGGAAACAATGATGGTCCCGAGAATGACATTCCATTGCCGGCGGATGATGCTCGTGCGCCTTACAAACCCGTGCCTTTTTATTCAACATATCAAATGGCGACTCCAAAAGCCAACGAGGGCGGCGGTGATTTTTACAGTAGGGACAATCCCAGGTTCAGAGTCGGTATGACATTTAGTACCAAAGCTCACTTACAAGATGCTGTTGGCGATTATTCTTACAGGGTGGCTAGACGTGAGTTTCACGTCTCAGAAAGTAACAAAACCGTATGGGGCGTGAAATGCAACCATAGCCATGACTGTCACTGGAGGTTACGAGCATGCTTCAAACCGAAAAAATGTTATTGGAAGATTACGATATATGGGGGGCCACACACATGCTACTCGAACGAGTTGGCGAGAACACACCGCAACATTTCGCGAAACACAATTGCGAGAATGTTGATTGGAATAGTGAAGATAGACCCTCAATTTCTACCAAAGAACGTAAAGCAGCTGGTGAAGGACAATACCGGGTACGACATCTCATACATTCAAGCATGGCATGGCCTCAAAAGGGCGAAAGAAAATGTTTACGGTACCTGGGAAACTTCAGTCCAACAACTTCCTATCTTCATGAAAACTTTGAAACGTTACAACCCCGACACGGTCGTCAAGTGGTTGAATCTTCCAACTGAAGCCCCCAGTGTGAAGAAATTGGGGTATGTTTTCTAGACTTTCAAACCTTGTATTGATGGGTTTAGGCATTGTCGTAGAGTTGTTTGCGTTGACGGTACGCACTTATACTCCAAATACGAGCATAAAATGTTAATTGCATCTGGGCTCGATGCAAATCAAAATATTCTCCCCCTTGCTTTTGCCATTGTTTCAACGGAAAGCAGACACTCTTGGCGTTGGTTCCTGAACTTACTTAACATCCACATGTTGGGTGAACAAGGTGTATGCCTCATTTCTGATCGTCATCGAGGTATTTTTATTTTCCTACATACATTCTTGTACTAATTTGACACCCTTTTAATCGATTGATCGTAATTTGTTATAGGAATATTGGCGGCGGTAAGCGAATTAGCAGCGTTTAGGCCGCCGAATGGTGTACACCGGTTTTGTCTACGCCATGTCGTATCAAACTTCAACACTGAATTCAAGAACAATGACCTAAAACAGTTATGCCATAGAGCTGAAATGGTGCACACGTTGGAGAAGTTCAATCGCATTATGGAACACATTAAAGTACTCAATGAACCGGCCCGGAAGTGGTTAGATAAGATTGACAAAGAGCAGTGGACGTTTGCTTACGATAGTGGATTCCGATGCGGGGTGATGACCACTAATATCTCCGAGGCCCTTAACGGAGTTTTCAAAGGGGCGAGGTGTTTGCCTCCGAAAGCAATAGTGGACTTTAGCTTTCATCGATGCGTTGAATACTTTCGCAATCGATTTACGGAGTGCTCTGCAGCGATGGCTCACACCGAAAGCGATTGGTCTCCGTATGCGTGGAATAAGTTGAACGACTGGACAAGTCGTTCTTGGAGTCACGTCGTATTTAACCCACGTTTGCAAACAGTTGAAGTTTATACTTCGGCCGTGAATCAAAGGAAGCACGTGGTAAACATCTTAGGAAAGACGTGCACGTGCGGAAAATGGGACACGTATTTCATCCCATGTTCTCATGCCCAAGCAACTTGCCGTATGTGGGGAGTTCATAGCATGCATCATATTGCTCCTTTCTATAACAAACAAGCGTACCGTAAAACATACGAGGGGTTTTTTCATCCTTTACATGACGAATGTTATTGGGAGCCTGCTGAATTCTCTCTTATACATAACGACGCTCTGCGTACCCGAAGAGGTCCGGGGAGAATCCGTACAACTCGTATACAGAACGAAATGGATCGTGGTGGTTGAAGGCGGAAACAAGGTCGAAGAGGCGGAGCCAGTGGTCAACGTTGATTTATTCTAATCTTTAAATAGTTTTAGTATTCATATGTTGTACTAAATCTTTAAGTAAATTATTACAATTTACGTCCAAATTTACCTCATATTAGTTGCAAACACGCATGACAAAGGTTATGAAGTTACAAACAATCACTTTGGAAAATTTTTTCTCCAACCCTTCGGGGGTGGGTCAACGAAGTCATCGTCACTATTATCTTCTTCAACTCTGGAACTCGTCATTGCATGATGTTTGCCTTTGTTGTGCATCTTTCTATACATACCTTTTTGCTTTCCTTTCGGAGGTGGGTTGACGAAGTCATCATCGCCTTGGTTTTTGCCAGCGTTGCCGATCTTACTTGACATATTGTATCGGTTTCCTTTCGGTGGCGGGTCGACGAAGTCGTCGTCACCCGTATCGTTGATCTATTTTAATTTTTAAGTACTTTTAGTACATATATTATATTTAATTTAATACTTGTAGTACATTTAAATAATTTAATACATATATACTAAATTTAGTAAAAAAATATATTATATTTATTTTTTAAAAATATATTAACGTTGATCTATTTTAATTTTTAAGTACTTTTAGTACATATATTATAATTAATTTAATACTTTTAGTACATTTACATAATTTAATACATATATATTAAATTTATTAATAAAAATATATTATATAACTCGTATTTTATAATTATCCACCATAAAGATACGCATAATAAGATAATAACATCGCGAAAATAAAAACGTAAGTCGTAATAACATATAACAAAAAAACATCGTCTGAATAAATACAATAAAAACTATGGCATATAATGCCCTCCGGTACCGCATCTTCGAGGACGCTGCTCTCTACGCATATGACGACGGTCAATTGGGGCCTCACGCTCGGATGGACGACGATGGGAAGATGAACGGTAAGGTGGCGTGTTGTCGTCGTCGTCCTCGTAAGTGTATTGCATCGGCGTAGTGTACCCCGATGGCATCAACGTCCCATATCCACCATCGCCGTATAAATCCGTCGGAATACGCGAGACAACGGCCCAGCACCTTGAGTGACATGATGCGAGGATGATGCCTCACGATCTTGCGTAGGAGGAACGTCGGTGAACTGGGTATCACGTCGCTGACGCCTATCGATGATTAGACGCTGCATACGATGTACAACGTCTAATCTCCGGTGTGTGATAGTTGTACGGGGGCGATAATGGGCTGGACTTGTAATATACGCATCCATGCCCAAACCTATATTTTAATTATTTATATACATAAGTATTGTTTACGCTTTACAAGTTGTTTCATTAAACTATCTTTCGTACCTGCAGCAACCGCAAAGCTCCACCTATGTTCATCTTCCTCGACTGACATGATGTGCAGAGCTCTCTGTAGAGGAATGCTAACACGGCGCTGCCCCAGCTGTAATGATGGACTTCGTCGATGTCCTCGAGCAGCGTAAGGTAGGTCATCGACGTGTGACTTCCACTGGAGTCGGGAAACATCACCGACTCGAACAGCAGCAATGCGTAGGCGCGCGCATGTTGATCGACGATTAGCTCGTCGGTCATGTCGTCGACTGGATTTTCTTCTAACCATACCGCAAACTTGCGGAGAGACAACTTGGTCCCGTGGTACGCTCCTTCGGGAGGTCTGTACCCAGTCAACTCCTCGCAATATTTGAGCCACTGCTCCTGTGTCTTACGTGGATCACACCGCTTACGGAAATACCGTCCATGGGGAGTGCCCACAGCAACCCTATGTCCTCTAATGTGACAGTCGCCTCCCCCACCGATAGGTGAAACGTGTGTGTCTCCTTTCTCCACCGTTCTACGAGTGCGGTAATCAAGTGTTGATCTATTTTCTGAGATCCACAACTATAGACGCCATACAGCGACATAGTATGTAACTTCTCCAAAACACGACCGTGTAATTGCACCGGTCGTGAAATTCCCCCATACTACGTTTTCTAACCCCCTCACCGTCAACGGGGTATCAATAGCACCATCCGTGTTGGATAGCATATCGTTACAACGATGACTATCCTGAAAAATCAACAGCGAACGATTGATCGAACCGTAGAATTCATTCGTGTCCATCCTAAATCGAACAAAAAAATGTTATAACCAATCAAACAATACAGATCCGACTAATAACTATACGAATCCGTCTAATGTTATAACCAAACAACGGATTACTAACGAACAACTCAATTTAACTATAATCAAACAAAATACCTAATAAAACGTACGGAGGGGCGGCGGCGGCGGCGACGGCGGGGGTGGTGGACGCGGCGGAGAGAGAGAGAGAGAGAGAGAAGGCGGCCGGGCGGGCGGGCGGGCTGCGCGGGATTAATACGGCGGACGGAGGCGGTGGCGAAGAGAGAGAGAGAGAGGGAGGGCGGGCTGGCGAGCTGCGCGTGGTGACCTCGGCGGGCTGAGTGGCGGACGGAGGCGGCGGTGGCGAAGAGAAACTGAGAGAGAGAGAGAGAGAGAGAGAGGACGGGCGGGCGGGCGGGCGGGCGGTCGGGCTGCGCGGGATGAACACGGCAGCGGAGCGGCGGACGGAGGCGGCGGAGAGGGTTAGGGTTAGGTTTTAGAGAGAGAGAGTGAGGGAGAGAATGAGGGAGAGAGGAAATAGATATGAGATCTATATTTCCCCGACGTCGCGTCCATTAGGCGCGACGTCGCGCCCATTACCCGCGACGTTCCGTACTGGGCCAAAAATTATTGGCCCAGTACACCAGCCCCGTACCATGGCCCACCTTTTCGCGAAAACATACAATCGTGCCTAATGGGTGCGACGTCGCGCCTAATACCCGCAAATGGCTCTATTTTAGTAATAGGTGCAAAAAACGCCCTATTTTAAAAATTAGTATTTTTTTCGATTTATTTTGTTAAAAAAGCCACGCAATTCACCTTCACATTTATTTCACCGTCTAAGTAACTAAAATCCATCAGAGAATCAAGCGCCGATGTCACCACCATTGCGTAAAATCGCGCTTCGCAACCTAAAAATGGCGTGAAGAAATACAAAAATTTCTTCCGAATATTCAGCCCTATCATCTTGTTCTAGTCTGGTCTGATACACTTCTACTATCAACTCCACCATTGTTGACTATGATTTGATATATTAATTTACCCGAATCAGTGAGATAAAATTTCATAAATAAATTGCTCGATCGTTGCGTTTCTTTTCCCCCTTTTTTGAGAATTTCTGGTGTTCTGTTCAGATCAGTAAGAAAAAGATGACGGAAGAACTGAGCCGCCCGTCTAAATACGTGAAATTGACGAAGGATCAGTTACCGTTGGAGGATATCAAACCAGGAGAGCTTAATCAGCCCATTGATGTGCCTCAAGTATTGTTTCCCTTTTCACATATCATGTGCCTTCTACCACCGTATGCGTTTATTTGTTTGGTGCGCTTCTGCTTTGTTATCGGTTTTGGTTGATCTCTGATTGAATTATAGAGAAATATGTTATTCTTTTAGTTAAATTTGCAGGAGTTAAGTAATTTCAAGGATATGAACAAAATATCATAGCAACTCCCATTGTATTGATCAGTTACTGTAGGGATAGATGTTTTCACGAACAGGTCGTTTTACAATAATTCCAAGTCTTGCAATTAATCCTTGAGGCCTGAGGCAGGACCACTAGGCCATGACCTCATCCGCAACTGCAGGATTTTACGAAGTCGATTATTGACTAGCTTCGGACCTCTTAATGTTTTCGATTTTTGTTTGATAATCAGCATTCTCCTTTGTGTTTCATTGAAATGCGAATATCCTCTGAGCTGAAGTTAACAAATATTTCAGAGTACTCGTCTTCTTCCTGCAGCTGCACGATCGCAAGTGTAACGAATGCGGGCAACCCTTACCCGAGAGTTACCGAGCTCCTGCTGATGAACTGTGGTCTACTGCAATATGCGACTGTGCTCAAGATACAGAAAGCTGTAATCTTTGCATAGTTTCTCCACTAGCTTTTTGTTTTCACCTTTTCACTCACCAAATCATTTTTTCGGTAAAATCTCATGTTTATCTTTTATTCTCCCACAGGTTGGACGGGGCTTTTCTGCCTGTGCGTGCTCTTTGGACGCCACGTGGAGCGATTGAGAGAGAGCACCCGTTGGATGGGGCCGTGCATTTGCCATGCGGTGTTCGTCGAGGGAGGGCTCGCTTTGGCTGCACTAGTAGCAGCCCTTCACGGCATGATGGACCCGAGGACTACCTTTCTCATAGGCGAAAGCCTCTTCTTCAGCTGGTGGATGTGCGGGATATACACGGGGCTCATACGGCAATCGCTGCAAAAGGAGTATCATCTCAAGGTTGTAATCCAAAAAAAAAAACTAATCCTCCATCCATAGGCTATTCTTTTGGATGTAAAATGAAAGGGGCTTTCAAATCATTTCTAGATAGATGGATACAGTTTTGAAAAATCATTCCTCGATGCAGAATTCACCGTGTGACCCTTGCTTGGTTCACGTTTGCATGCACTGGTGCGCGTTGTGCCAGGAACATCGGGAGATGAAGGCTCGGTCATCTGATGATCACTCTATGACCATAGTTAGCCCACCGCCTCTTCAGGAGATGAGTGCCGGCGATGGAGGGTCCGCATCCAATGGTGGTTCACCACCACAAGTTCATGTCGAAATGCAAGCTTTGTAGCTAGAAGAAAAGGAAAGGTTACATCCGTACGTGGAGACAGAGAAAATAATAAACTGTGGTTTCTATCATCGACTCGAAACTAATAAAATCTTGTATTGAAAAACAAAAAATAGGTAGATGAAATAAATTCGCCATATAAGCTTAGTATGTTCTTGTCTTAGAATCAGGCAGCTTTCGGGCCGGAAATCATCCTCTTGGTTTAACGAAAATATATGCCAATGTTCATCGTAAAAGCAACAATAAATATATATATATATATATATATATATATATATATATATATCTTCGCTCATTGTTAAACTCATCAAAACAAAAACCATTTGCATCCAATAGCTCTCGTTCAATATCTTCAAGCGTACAAGACAACTGCGCAACTCTCGAGTAGTTGGGTTCCCAATATATAATCCATTTCGTTTCTCAGCACACACGCCAAGCCTTTACAAGAACCAATTCTTCATTAACTTTATTTTAATACATGTAATTGCGTAGGGGGGTGGCGGTGCAGAACGGATTCTATTATCGGGGTTAGCGTTGGATGTTGTAACCTTAAAGCGATGTTGTCAGTGAACTATTTCCATGCTGTGTTGGCTCTCAAATGAGTTTAAGATATGAAATTATGCAAAGAAATTTCACTGACAGGAGAAAGACGAGATGCTCTACGATTTGGCAGTGAACTAAAATAGAATGAGATACTGAAAATGAAAAATGGCCATTTTCATTTATTTAGATGGAACTGAGTTATATCAGGCCGCCTTACGGACATATCTATTAGCCAAAAGTTACTTCCATTGGCAAGCATTGCCTCTTTTCCGAAGGTACTAAGCCGGGCCACTAGAGCCCACGTAAGGCAGTTAAAATCCACACACGTTCGTAATAGTACGCAATCGAAGTTGATATGGGTGGCTCTAATCACCTCCAATGGTACTCTAGTGTTTTTATATTAAAATAAAGTACACATTTTGTCCAAAGACTATTTTATTTTAACCTTGTAGTTTGCAGACAATAATAATCTATATTTAGAGTATTTCAACTCTAAAAATAGACTTATAATATAATTTTTACTTTCATTTTCTTTTAAATATAAATTTATTTTAGTTATGTTTAAAATATTTTATGTCATTAAAATAATAAAATTAATTCTGTAAACGTCTTTTAATATTCCACATATTTCAGTTTTATTTTATGAAATAAAAATAAATATTTAATAAATATTTTATTTTTACATATAAAATATGAGTATATTCGCTTTTATTAACATGTGAATATATTTAATATGTTTTATATATAAAAATTATTATGTACTTTTGAAAATAGAAATAAATAAGAATATGTATGAAATATTATTTTTAGCGTATAACATAAAGTTAAGAATTGGAGTAAAATTAGCGTAGAAAATAGAGTTATTTGAGTAAAAATACTGTAGTAGTTATATTTTTGTAAAGTATCTGTATTTTTTGTTGTGGTCCTTATAAAAGTAGCGAACATCAAGGTTTTTGACACACTAAAGTCTCGGATGGATTTTGACATTTTGTAAGAAGCCTTAATAAGATTCCTTGATAATTTCTTGGCCAAACAAAGAAAAAGCCTTTATGCTATAACATTGACAAATTATTTAGTACGGATTACGGAAAACACTAAAAGATATGCAACTTTTCAAAAGACATGCATCTAAGAGCATGACGAAAATAAAGCCGAAGTCTCACAACTTTAGACCAACACAAGATTCCTTCATGGTCAGCTCTCAGTCACGGTGGAAACATAACATAAAATAATCGGATTATTTTACAATCTGATCAAGAACTTCAAGTATATGATTCACATCCGGTCGAAGCACATACGAAGCGGAACAACAAGCCATCGCGAGTTCAAAGAATCTACGGATGCTATTTCTCGTCGTCATCCTCTGTTCCTCACTAAGATCAACAAGGAAATCCGAACGATAGAGCTCCGCGTTAGGATCCTTGCGAATCGCGACCCTCAATGCACTCGGTAAGCAACAATAATTACATCCTTCGTCCTCATGCGTAGGGTTTTCCATAACCGCATTTTGTCCAGTGATCAACTCAAGGAAGATCACTCCTAAGCCGTAAACGTCGCTCTCTACAGTGACGTCTCCCATCTCGGGGGGTCTGTATCCTTCATAAGCAGAAGCTTCTAGCATTCTCTGCACGGAGTCGGGGTTTAGGACTAGGTGCAACCCGAAATCTGACACGTACTGATTGTAATGGTTGTCTAACAAAATGTTCTTCGATTTAAGGTTTCCGTGTACAATGGGCTCCCCGAACGATGTGTGGAGGTGTTGGAGTCCTTTCGCAATGCCCATGGAGATTCCATGTATGATTGGGCCATTTCCGAAGTTCCAAGTTTTTGTGATCTGTGTGTTCGAAATGACAGTCTCATGTATAACGTTGTAATGACATCGTAAAGCAACTTATCACAATGATAACAATGACATTAAAAAAGGGAAAACATCGTTTGGGGAATTGGCGTTGTAGGTCTCCATGTTGCGAAATGCTATTTTTAGCCCCAATGTTACCGATTTTAGGTCATCTTAGTCTATCAGTTAAATTAACTCTTAGTTCGGACGGAATTACGAGTCAGGTGTGGCAAACAAGATTTTTGTGGCCGAAGAACGGAGACCCGAAACGGCCCATAAATTCGGGCTGGCCCAACCAGTAAATTCCGTCCAAAGTAACAATTAATTAACTGGGGACTAAATGGCACAAAATCGATAACATTGAGGACTAAAAAGACATTTTGGAAATGCAAATAAAAAACAATGGATGGACTAAAACGGCCTACAATCGACATTTTGGAACATCGAAACCAAAAACACCGATGCCCCGGCCCACCCCAAATATTGGGACCAAAAATGATATTCAGCCTTAAAAAGAAAAACTTATTTCTCACCTCTAATAAATTGAAACAAGTTCCCGAATCCATAAAACGGATAGACCATCAGCTTCTCCCCATGACAACCTGCGTAAAATGCACTCAACGGCACCAAGTTGGGGTGTCTGATGGAGCCCAACAGCTCCACAATGGGCAGCACTTGGTCGGTCCTCAAGGAGCGACTAGGCTTCAAGAATCTCAGCAGCGCCACTGAACTGGAATTGACTAAATTGGCTCTGTAAATGCTTCCGTAGCCAGATTTTCCTATAACTTCTCCTGGGGATTCGAGGATTTCGTGTATGCTAAGATTCTCACCACCATTGAACTTCATCAAATCCTCTTTGTCTGCGCAAGCGGATTCGCTGGGTCCTTTAACTCTTCTTCGTATTGTTCTATAACAACAGCAAACTACTGTGACCACTAGAAGGGCCGACACTGTAAAAAAGCATAGTTGTATGATCATATGATTTTGATCCACGAATGAGTTTAAGAATCTGGGTAGCATGATTCTGCCTGAAGAAAAAAGATGAATCTTTTGAGAACTACAAACAAGCACACTCATTTATGTATATATATATATATATATATATATATATATATAACATCGATGTATAGGATATAATTGGGAATGTGAAGCGACGTATGGTAATTACAAAGCGAGCAGAATATCAGAATGCTTTAGACAGGGCAAATAAACATTCAATTTCATAAAATGGAAAATAGTAAATTGGTAACTAATAGATGTATAAAGAAATATTATAAAAGCTCCATCCTGTTTACGTTTGACTTTTTTCTTTTATAACGCCAATTTAGTTTGATTCTGTTACATTAACCGTATCTCCTGACTGAGTAAATCCCCTTGCATTTAAAGACGGCAGTAATTCCTATAAATTAATTTACTAATCATTCCAAATGGATATATGAATTAGTAGAAAGTCTATACATTAATAAACATGATACCACCAAACTTTACTAAATAATAGAGTATTAAATAATATATATAAATTATTAATTATTAATTTATAATGAAATTGTCAATTACAAACACTTTTCAAACTAGCACCATATATGCATGTAAATGAAATAAGGATCCGATTTACAAAAATCTTTCAACCTTTGGAATGTTCTTGAACACCATATCTTCCCGAGTAATATCTATTGGGGTTTTTGAAAACAAAAAGACAATAGATTTTTTATAATGATAAGGAAATTAGAGACAGATTCAATGTAAATTTTATTTCAACTAAACAACGGACAATTGAGAATTATTCATGTAACAGTATTAATCTATAACGAAATATTAATTTATTTTCTAGAAGGGGTCCATAGAAATTGTAAGAAAAAATGTATTTATTGTCTTAAAATTTTAGTAAATTATTAATTTAGCACTTTATCAAGTCGGATCCACAAAAAATATTATCCTAAAGAATTTATTTAATAACCGAGTATTAGTTTATTGATTTTCTATTGTCTATGGCTATAATATTTGATGAAATTACTGGTAATATGGCGCTTGCGAAAAATATACATACACATATATATACACATATTTATAGTTTATTTATTGTAGCAAGCAGGTGAAAATGATTTGAAGAAAACTCGAGATAGCATTGAAGGCTTTGAAGCTCGGCATGATACTTGAAGATGTTACAAGACTCAAAAGGCGTTAATAGCAAGCAAGGCCTATAAGCGGGTTTTTAAGTGTGCGAACACTTCACTAACAAAGTCGCATATGATAAAGACGTTTATTTGGGATTCAACCAATTTAACAGTATTTCGAGCGTATGAGTTCATTTGCTGTGTTTATAAAAGGGGTGTGACGTGCATAATTCATTATCTGAAAAGACATCAAGTGTAAATTCATCTTCTACATCAATAAAAGAGTTTTCTTCTCGTCGTGGATGTAGGATTCAAAGAAGAACCCGAACCACGTTAAATGTTTGCATTTTATTTTTATTGTGAATTTGTTATTTTTTGTATTTGATTTCTTTCTTCTCTACTATATTTGCTTTCTTTCTTTTTATCGTTTTTCTCTATTATTTATCAAATGGCAGATATTTTGGTGATCATGTTTTAGAATTAATTATAACACAAAATTACGATTTATCTTTATGCATAATAATAATAATGATATTAACTATTTAACTAGCGATAATATTCCAAACGTGGCTGACTATCTTAAATTACTATTCCAATCTGAAGAGTTTCAATAATAATTTTTCATGCAAATCGCTGTGTTTCTATGTAAATGTTCTTCAGCGAAAGTTTTGGTATGATCGCGAGCTGCCTTTAGTTATTAATTACATATATGCCGCATCCGCAGTCGCCGGGTTTAGAAAGCTTGTCCGTAGCCAGCGAAGCATGTTAAAAGGGGTCCGTAGACCCAAATTATTGTTTTCGCTGCACAAGTAATTTGGACGCGATCTAATTAGTTTAAACTCCGATCTAATTAATTAAAGATTCAAGCCCGTGTTTCGGAAGCTATTGTGGACTAAACTATAAAGTTGGAGAAAGTGTAGGGACTTACTTGCAATTGAAAATTTTTGATCAATTAACATCCGCAATCATGGTGCTAGTGAATCTTGTGTAGTTTCTGATAGTGTCGGTCGGTGGCTAGTTTATATAAACTTAAACAAAGTAAGTCGAGGTACATGTTTGACACGCTATATATTAGACGAATGCCATGAATTACAGTGCTTCTCATTTACACAAGATGCAACAATTGTCGAATTGTTTTACTGTAGCAGAACGATCATGGTGAATTACTCGATACTCGAGTTGTTCTTACTACTTTGGGAACACGAGATGTGTTGTGAACTATTTGAAAATGTGGTATAATAGAATGAATTTTCCATTCTTCCAGGAGACCTATTTATCGGTTTCGAAAAACTGTAGGGCTCAATTTGTGAATAGTCAAAATTCTTCAGTTTACTTGCTTTGACTGGGTCGCATTGCAAATGGACATAACCTTTTCCAGGGAGGTTAATATGCGAACAACCACAACTCTTGGATTCATTCATCAATACTCCATCAGACAAGCACATCAATGTGTCCAGTCAGCGTCACACTAGCGCCAAACGTCCTCGTCAGCCTACATGTCAGCAGGTAGGAAGGAACTTGAACCAAAAGCTATAGAGTGCGTGTTTATTTGTTATCCAAATGGAGTAAAAGGGTATAAGGTAATGGATCTAAAGACTAGAGAAATCGTCATATCCAGGGATGTAAGGTTCAGGGAGGATGAATTTCCTTTTAGAACACGGTCGAATTCCTCAAACTCAAATGATCCTTTCCCTGATGAAGTTTGTCCAAGTCCCTATTTTGAAGATTCTTCATATATTGAGTTTTCTGAGAAAGAGCAAGAGGTGCTTCCACCTGAAGAAAGTAAAGATGTTACATTTGAACATGAAGCTTCAGGTGGCTCAAATGTTCCACCGTCAACCCATTAGGAACAAAGAAGATCAGAAGATCATCTGGGAGGCCAACATATCTAACAGATTATGATAATGAGCTAGCAGAGAAGAAGAATTTATATCCCATTTCTAAAGTTCTCTCATATAAACAATTTTCAGACCAATATCAGGGGCTAATCTGCAGTATACATGTGACAAAGAAACCCAAAAGGTATAGTCAACCAGCAGAATCTGTGAAATGGAAGCTGTGAGTGAGGAATTTAAGCCATTGAAAGAAAATGATACATGGATAGTTGTGCCACTACGAGAAAGGAAGAAATCAATAGGTAGTAGGAGGGTTTAGAAGTTGAAATTCAACTCAAATAGAGAGATACATAACTCAAAGCTCGATTGGCAACGAGTTATGATCAAAGGAAGGGAGTGGATGACATTGACACTTTTGCTCCCATGGATAAACCAAATCAAACCAAATCCGTTAAATCCTTACATTGGCAGCACATCTCAAATAGAATCTGTTGCGACTAGATGTGAATAATGCTTTTCGAAATGGAGACTTGGCTGAAGAAGTCTACATGGAATTGCCTCAAGGATTAACAATTACAAGAGAACGTGACCAAGTAAGATGGTAAGAAAACTACAAAAATCTATATATGGATTTAAACAAGCTTCGAGGTAATGGAATAAGAAGTTCACAGATGTTGTAAACGGTTTTGGTTTTAAGCAGATACAAGCATATCATACATTTTTTGTTAGAGTCGAAGGAGAAAGCTTGCTTGTGTTATTGGTCTACGTAGATGATATTATATTAGCAAGTCCTTCGAGTTTCTTAGGGACATCTTCAAAATCAAAGACCTTGGAGAGCTTAGATATTTCTTAGCATTGAGGTTGCTCGAAGTGAGGGAGGCATATACATATCTCAAAGGCAATATACATTGCAGGTGCCTTGAAGATGCAAGTTATCTAGGTGCTAAACCATTAACAACCTCGATGATTCGAGGTGACAAAATCACTGAAGTGGATGGGGAGTTACTGATTGATCCTTTTATGTATAGAAGGTTCGTTGGTAGGTTACTTTATCAAACTTTTACCACGCCAGATGTTGCGTTTGCCATGCACAAGTTAAGACAATATACATCAGCTCCAATGACTGGACATCCGAAGGCAGCTCATCATCATCTAAGCTACCTTAAGGCCTCACCAGGACAAGGTATCCGTTAATATGTATTTAGTCTTTGTTATGTACTTATTTAGTTAGATTATTTTGATAGTGTCTAATGTGTAATTGGGTTTGTTAGGGCCTAACTATTATATATCAAAATATGTGATATAAATACTAAAACCTTAACCCTTCCTTAATCAAGTGAATCATCTTTGGAAAAAGAACCGCTACAGTCATGGTTTTAAAACCAGTGTTTTGACCCGGACATGAAATTTTAGTGGTTTAAGGTTTAATAGTTTAACCGGTATAAAACCGGAATAAAACCGGCGTAAAACCGATGCTATATATATAATAAAATTATATTTTATGAGTAAATTAATCATATAAAATGTGTTGGGGGTTAAAAAGTAATAGTAAAATGGGTGTCAAAAATTAAAATTTATAAATTGAGGGTTAAAAATTAATTAAAATAAAATGTATTGGGAGATAAAAAATTAATTCTAAAATGAGGTATAAAAAATTAATTTAAAATAAAATCTAAAAATATGCACAATAAGAATTTGAACTCACAACCTTGGAAATGTAACTCTAAAAAACTAACCACTAGACCACCACAACATATTTAACCTTTTACTTTTTTTTTTAATTTTTTTTAAATTAAAGATGAACAGGACCGGACCGGAACCGGATTTCTGACCGGTTCACGGTTTTTCCGGTCGGACCGGTCGGTCCGGTCTTCAAAACCATGGTTACAGTAACCTTGAGACAAAAACACACGCACTAAACAGACACTCAAAGGTATTTAACGATTCTCAATTGCTTTCACCACCATTTTTATTGTGTTAGGTGTTTTGAGACCTAAAATTTGTATCAAAGACACAAGCGTTAGGATTTGAGTCTAATTTTTGGAATTTTGTTAGAAATAACATTCACAAAGACACACACACAATGTTCTTAATCATTTTAGGTTTAATTTTTAAAATCTTGCTATGTTTTGCTACTCTTAGGCTTCGATTGAGTGTTGTAAATATTTTTGGACTGAAAATCGTTCAATCGAACCGTTAAATTTCGTGTATTTTGAATATTAATCGAAAATTTTCTTTGCGTGTTCTTCGTGATATTCATCAAAATTCTGAATCATTCTACATGTTTTGGTGTTTTCGTGTTTAATCTTGCGTCTTCCGTTTAATCTATAAATGTTTCGGTCAATAACTCAGGCTTAATTTCAAAATTTTTTTTGTTTGGAAATGAAAATTTTGTGTTCGTCACGTACAAAAAAAATTTCGATACAAGAGTTCGAAATTCAGTGCGAAAAATTTTGTGTGACAAAAACACTTCAGTGCGAAAATAGCTGCGAAAATAAGTTAAAAAATCATATCGAAAACTGAGTTCGAATAAAAAATTCGCAACCTAGTCTTCGAAAAAGTTTTCGCGTCCCTCCTATCGAAATACTACTTAGCTGCTTCATGTCGAAAAAAAATCTTTATATATACCGAAAAGCTCCTTTCCAAGAATATCGAAAACATTTTGCATCCTATCACTATTAAAGCTTTCATAAACATTTCATCATTAGGCAATCCTTAGGGTATATATAAAAAATATCTCTTGCATTGAAGTTCTCGGCAATACACACATATAATAAACTAATATATATAATATATTAGATAACATACCTTTGCGGCAACGAGTTTTCGTTACCGTTTAACAAGGTTTTCGATACCTTTATTAAAGTTTTCGGCAGTTGCATAGTTTTCGATACCTCTTCATCGAAAATTAACTTTTCGGTACCTCAATAAAAAATTATCGGCACCTTTATTTTCGGCAAAGCACATATCAAAAAATATTGTTCGGCATTTAATTTCGATACATACGGAAAAATTCTTACTGCGAAAACCCATATGAAAACACATCGAAATTTTTTTTGGAGACCACATCGAAAACTAAATAACAAATATCGAAAATCAAAAGCAAACTAATAGCTCATACCGAAAAACTATTATTTTCGATACATAATTTTCTGTATCACAATTATTTTCGATGCATAATTTTCGGTATCACAATTATTTTCAATACTCAGTGGCACATTCTTGAAAAGTTTGGTAAAATTACGAAGTTTTCGCCAACACTTTTAAAACTTTTCGGTTCACACCGAAAAGTTGTCGACACATAAACTTTTCGAAACTTCACAATATTTCTTGATATACCAAACTTTTCGGCACTGAAAATTTTAAAGTGAAATTGTTTGTTTAAAAAAAATCATATAGTTTTCGGTACATAATCATTGGCACGTTATAAGAAAATTTTGTTATTCTTAAGAAATTTTCGACATCAACTTAAAACTTTTTGATACACAACAAAAAGTTTCGGTACCTGAAATTTTCGAAACTTCACAACACTTTTCTACAAACCAATTATTTTTTTTGAGAAAATAGTTTTCGCTAATTATTTTTCGCACTCACATGTACAGAAAAACTTTCGCACTTCACACTCCATACCGAAAATATTTTTTAAATCTTCATACCGCAAAAAATAATTTTTGCATCTGCATATTCGAAGT
Source organism: Linderniella brevidens (assembly GCA_004919715.1). NCBI lineage: Eukaryota > Viridiplantae > Streptophyta > Magnoliopsida > Lamiales > Linderniaceae > Linderniella > Linderniella brevidens. The sequence continues at coordinate 10,226,063 of SWDC01000148.1, forward strand.
TTTTTTTTTGCACCAACATACTGGAAATTAATTTTTTGCACCTCACTTCGAAAATTCTATTTTTCAACCAAAATTTTTCGATACTTCAACTTTTCGACACACTTAAACTTTTCGATACTTCAACTTTTCAACCTTAAACTTTTCAATATTACACTTATCGGTCTAAAAGGTTTCAATATCTACTTATTATCCAAAAAACTTTTCGATGCCAAATTTGTTTTCTTAACTTTTGATTAAAAGTTTCTGCTAGATGTTAAATAGTGTCCAAAGTGTTTTTATGTCATTGTCTTGTAATTTTATTTAAGTTAATTAGATTCTTTTTGTAGAGTCGAATGTTATTTTAGCTTCATGGGCTTATTAGGGGCCCAAGTATTATACACATATATTGTGGTATAAATACTAAAACCTTAAACATTAATCAAGTGAATCATTATTGGAAATTGAGCCTCCATTGCTAAAACCTCTCAAGCTAAAGAACACGCAGTAAACACACACTTAAAGTTGTTTTTTCATATTTCTCCTTGATTCCACGTCTTTTATCGTTTATCGTTAGGTACACGAAACCTACAATTGGTATCAGAGCCAACGTGACCGATTGAACCCATTTACGTTTGGATTTGGGAGATTGTTTATGGGTTTATTTAGTTTTTGAGCTCGACGCAAACTTCAAAGTGTTCTTAATATTTTTCGAGTGCTTTTGAGCCTATTTTGGTTGTTTTTAACTCGCCTAGTTTTTTAGGACATTTTCGTGAGTTTTTGTGAAAGAACTCGGAATGTTTCATAAAGTTTGAGCGATTTCTGAGAAAATTTGTGTTTGGAGGTTTTCGGTAAAATTTCGAACTCACATCAAAAATCATAGTGAAAGCACGTCGAAAAAAATTTCAGAACTCGATTTTCTGCACTAACTAGCATTTTTGGTGGCATTGCCGTAATTTTCGATACCGAAAAACTTTTCGCAAAAGTCTGCGAAAATTGAGTTTTGGTATAATAGAAAGTTTTAGAGGGCATTTTCGTAAATTTCCACTAAGATTTTCAAATCAAAATTTTCGCGTCCAGATTTTCGAAACGATATGTTCGCACTCAAATTTCGAAGTCGGATTTTTGCAGCTAAATTTTGAACTTCGAATTTTCGCATTAAAATTATCGAACCAATTTTTGCATTAAAATTTTTGAACTCGTTTTTCGTACCAACTCGATTTTCGCACTAAATGTTTTTCGAAACCAAAAAATTTCGATACTCTCAAACTTCGAGAATCCAAACTAGTCTCACTTTGCAAATAATATAATACAATCACTTCACCTAAAACGATCAAAACCCAACCATCAACAATGGATGCAGTTTCAATGGGAAGTGACATTGATCCACACGTACTTCGCCGGAGAGAATACAACGTATGGACGAACCTCTTCATCCACTTCTTGGAAACCAAAGACCAAGGAGCTGGCATGCTGACCCTCAACGAAGGACCGAACAAACCTTCCGGTGATCCCACTCACACTTCTCCAGTACTCCCGAGCAGAGTACTTAAAATCTCTGGCAGAATACACTGCTCCGGAAAAGCTCAGAGCCAAATCGAACCTCCTTGCGAAGACTTACCTACTCTAAGCCATCCCAAACGACATCTACGTTAAGATCGACGCTCTCTCCACCGCGAACGAGATATGGGATGAGATCCACAAGATGATGCAAGAAACGGAGATCGGAGTCAAGGCCAAGAAGGCAAACACACTTGCTAGATATGATGCATTAAAGGCCGAACCCAGGGAAGTGATCGGAGAAACGTATAGAAGGATCATGATCCAAGTGAACGAAATGAAGAATATCAACGTTCGCAGATCGAACTTGGAGTTAAATACCCGATTTCTCACCCTACCTCCTGCCCGAGTGGAAGAAAGTCGGCACACTAATTCGGACGAACAAGGGTCTTCAAAAGTCTCTCACAACACCGATGACATTAGTGAGATCGAGAGAAAATCAACGGGAAAGGCAATGGCTGAGATGGAAGGATAGGGACTACTACACCAGGAAGCTGTAGTTGATCAAGCAAAAGAAAACTGGTGTACCCCTAATGGCCGTGCATGACACTGGGTCAAGGACACCTCGGACAGTGAGCCAGAGAACGTCGCCTTGATGGCCCTCATCTAGGGAGCGGAGTCAGAAGAAGAGAGCAAGGAGCTCGTGGTCTCGAACAAGGAGGAAGAAGATGTGAGCGCTGAGATGGAGGTATAAAATATTGACCTTATCATCTTTGTAGAACTACAAAAGAGATTTAAAGCATTCCGTAAGGAATGTAAAAGCTTTAAGTAAATAAAAAAGGCTAGCTATTAATGAAAACATTTTAACTGAAGCCCAAGAAAAGGTAACAACATTAGAAACTAGCCTAGCTACATCCAAAGCTGGGGTTAGTGCTTTGACTATAAAATTAAGTGCCTACAAATAAACCAAGAGTACGTCTACAACTCACCAAGAGACTAGATGACTTAGAAGCTAGGTTAGAGAGTAATCATCAGTGCTTACCCCGAAATCTAAAAGAGAAAGGCACCCTCGTGTGCCAGCTAGAAGCTGCATATGAACGGTTACTAGTCGAGATGCGTAAATTGAAATTTCAAAGCACAGATTCACGAACTTACAACTAAGTTGAAAGATTGTGAAACTGAGCAAAAGAATTGTTTAAACGAGTACAATCTTATGTTCGACGAACATAAGAAATTATACTCTAAAATCAAAAGTTTATATGATATTCTTACAAAAAGAGGACAAACAGATCAAACCATCTTCTTAAACCAGCCTAAGGACACGAGATTTTACAATCAAAGTGAAGGCTTGGGGTACACAGAACCTCGTGAAGTCCATAAGAAGACACCCTTACCACTTTACGACGTTAGCTTTCTCGACGTTAACACGCCTCATTTAATGCGCTTTACGGGAGAATCAGAGCTCTTGAGAAGGAAAAGCGAGATGCAAAAGTAAGAGCCAAAATCCATTTTGATGCAGAACTAAACAATAGTTACAAGACGAGGGAAATTCCTTTGTCTACGGACTATCTTCCCATCTGCACACCCTCGATCGAAGCCACGACTGCCGGGGAAGGAACTTCTGGCCTAGTACTTTTAGTGTTTATATTCCGACAATAATTCGAGAAATATCGGATTTATGCTCATCCTTAGAGTGGGAAATGAAGAACTTTCAGGCCAAAAAGGAGAATTTGCTAAGCAAAATCTCCTTACTTGACAAATACCCCGACACAAGCAAAGCTTCGACCTCAGAACTTGTTCTTCTAGCCAAGTCCCAAAACGAATCCCATATTCGGGCTAAAAAAACAGAAAAGAAGATTGTCCCTATAAAAAATGAGTAGCCTAACTCATTTTTACGTGCGCCCACAGGAAAAATATAAGTGGGAAGGGGGAGAAGAAGGCCGCAGAGACTCCAAAGGAGGACACTATTCTCTTTTCTAAAAAGAACAAGCTACCCTTATCTTTTGTTCCGTTTTCTAAGACTTTTTCAAATGCATATAGAAAGTTTCCTTCATGTATTTCGGACCGTGTTGCTACTTCCTCTTCTTTATTACCAAAACATGGGCATGTAAAGACGGTTAAACGCTTAAATTCCTATGGTTGTGTATATGATTCAAGTGCTACTAGCTCACGCCGTATGAATGCAACCACTAAGAAACTCGAAAAGAAAGTACGTTATTGTATGAAATCTAGTTCTAAACATGACACGGAAAAAGAACGCACACCTAAAAGTCAAAGCACACTAAGACTAAAGCCGAGGCCATAGTCTTAGAAGCTAGGAAAATTTGGGTGACCAAACAAGAATTTACATCCAGTATTAATCTATGCCTCGTTAGGAATTAAAAAGGTACGTGTTCCTGAATCGGAATCTAAGCGAAGCCATATGCCTTAAGCCAACTTAGAACTGAAATCTACAACTAGTGCACACAAATCATCATCTGCAAATAGGGGAGGACCCGTCTTTAATGGGTATACCTAAATCTCATTTATCCGTTTTGTTGATCCATCATGTGTGGTACTTCGATTTCGGTCGCTCCACACACATGACATGAAGAAAAGAGCTGTTGAGCAAGTATACCAAGAGATTCGGTGGCAAAGTGCATTTCGAAAACAACCAATCCACTCCCATTCTAGGACACAATGAATTCATAACAACCTCACAATCAAGGATTTATCTTACGTCGGTTTTCTCAGTCACAATCGCTTCAGCATCAACCAATTCTTCGATCGAAGACTTAATGTTAACTTTCATGCTGAAGGGTGCAGTCTTAGTGGCCAGACTGGAAAAGAATTCCTCACTAGATCTAGGGAGTCCAATTTCTACACAATAAATATGAAGATCGTCCGACCTTCGACAGATGTATGCATATTGACAGAGGTATCGTTGTAATATAGCACTCTGGCATCAACGGTTGTCCCATTTCAATTTCAAAACGCTGAATAAATACACTCAAATAAGTTAGTCAAAAGACTACCAGCGTTGAAGTATCACAAGGAGCACATGTGCACTGCTTGTGAAACGGGGAAGATGAAGAGAGCGTCCCACCAAACAAAGAATATAGCCTCAACCTCTCGGCCACTTGAGCTACTTCACATGGATATATGTGGCCCGATGAGAGTTTAAAGCATTAACAGACGAAAGTATGTCCTTGTGATCGTGGACGACGCTGATTCACACGAGCCTTCCCCACTTCCTCTAGGCTGAAGCCATCAACACAACTTGCTTCACCCAAAATAGGAAAAGCATTCCCGAGCATTTTGGGAAGACTCCGTACAAATTACTCAACCAACGGGTCCCGAATATAGGCTTCATTTGTGTGTTCGAATGCAAGTGCCTCGTTGCAAATGATAGAGAAGACCGAAGCAAGTTCGATGCCAAAGCATTTGAAGCTGTATTCATAGGGACATCCAGAGCGTATCCAGTATACCTTAAGAAAAAATAGGGCAAAACGTCGTCAACAAAACGCCATCGATGGCTTCTGGACGCATCATTCCAGAACCCGGGCTAGCATGAGTTGACAAAATATCAACACAATTCTATACACGTGGAAGGAACATCTACATCAGAGACAGAAAAAGATGAGGACTCAAACTATCTGTTCGAGCACTTCTATTCTACTCCTCGCCAACCAACGATCCTTCCACAACCTATTCACTGCAGTGACACATCAGAACCACGTGTAGAACAAAAAATCGTGGCCGATGAAGGATCTCCACTTCAAAATATTGAAGTCGCTGCGAATGAAGTAAATGAAGCAAACAATGGAAATGAGGATGAAGTAATTCCCCCGATCGAGATCTCCCATATTGAAATCAACCTGCCTGATACACCTCTCGCTGTTGAGATCTCCACCTCCATTGACATGGAGTTTGTGGACCCGCACTATGACGACAATGTCGTACAACCTCTACCACATGAGATAAAGTGGACAAGTGCACATCCTACGGATCAGATCATCGAAGATCCGAACCAAGGTGTTAGCACATGCTCTTCAACGGCCCACGAAGGTCTATTCACGTGCTTCCTGAGTCAGAACAAGCCAACCAAGGTTGCTAATGCATTAGCCGATCCCGATTGGATTACGACAATGCAAGAGGAAATCTATCCAGTTTGAACGACTAAACGTTTGGAGATTAGTCCCGATATCTAAGGGCAAAACCAATATCGGTACCAAATGGGTCTTAAAAAACAAGAAGGATGAAGAGGGTGTCATTATAAAAAATAAGGCTCAATTTAATAGCTGAGGATTTCGCACGCAAAGCGGTGATAGACGCCTTCATTTCAAAGCCACGACCCCTTTCGATCGCTACCACGATCCCACTATATTGGGTCGGTCTCCGTGGCCCACGGCGAGTACACGAACGGGTCCACATTCAGTCGATCGAGTTTGAATCCCCTTGCCAAGAGGTTGCGATCTATTAGGATACGCCGGTTGTTTCATCTATGCTTACCGAGGAGTTTAGGCTGGGCGAATTCTGGTCCAATCTCTACGTGGAAACTGGTGGTTCTTCGAGGTTTGCTGTTGATTTTGTGTGGGAAGAAGGCCCCGATCAGCAGCGACTTGCTCTCGAGTACGAGTTTTCTGGCAGGTTGAAATGCACCAAAAAGCTCGTCTTGAAGAATGGCGGTCCAATTAAAGCGGACAGCGGTGCTTTGACGTTGTACGAGACGCCGTTGGTCGATTTTCCAGGCGGGAAAGAGTCTTGATTTCATTGACGGCATCGTCTACGTTGAGTTCAGGCTTAGGAGAAGAATCAATCACGCATTGGAGTGAAGATTTTTATCCTCTACTACATGCGTTTATTTTTATTGTAATTATTATGTCTACGTATGAACAATATTTCTAGATTTTATTTTCTATATGAGACCGTCGATAAGAACGCGTACTAAGATCATCTCTAACCGAAAAACTAATTCTTTAACTAATTCACAAACTCAAAATGCAATAATTCTTCTCCGAACATTAAACTTATTCCCAAACTTCAAATATTATTCATGTAATATTCTCTTCCACACCAACTATTACAACTAGTCAATAGTGCCCACATAAATAATAACATTACAAAAGGATATTGTACTATTATATTACATAAATTGAAAAAATCTAAAAAACTAAAATACTAAGATTAAAAATATATTTATATTTGTTACCTGTCAATTCTTATTTAAAGTATTTTTAATTATTTATATGGTTTCTTTAATAATTAAAACAAATAAAAGGACTTATTGTATATGTAATTTGAAATATCAAACTCATTTTTTAGATAAAAGGCAAATTTGGGTTAGAAGTATGCGAGAAAAATGAAAAAACCCATTTTGAGTTTTGGTTTGGCGCATGGTTAGATTACTTTTAGCCCGTATTTTTTTTTTTTAAAGTTATGGCCTATGGGGTATAGCTGGAGATGGTCTAAGGCCATCTTCAACCGAAAACTCCACGCTCAAACAAAAAATCCAGTAACTATCACATTAAACAATAATTCTACTCTAACATTAAACTCATTCTCAAACTCAAAAGAATATTTTCGGAATACTGTCTTCCATATCAACTTACAACTTTTCAATACTGCCTACATATTTTTATCTTAACAAATTACATCATACTAATATTTTAAATTTGATTGATAAGAATAATAATAATAATGATAATAATAACAATAATGATAATAATAATAATAGTAATAGTAATAATCATAATAATATTGGTACTACCAATATTGATATTATCTTGTCTTCTGAATGCATTTAAACAAATTAAAATAACAAATTAAAATAACAAATTAAATATGATAGATAAAAATATAAAAATATTTGAGTCAAAAATATAATTTAATTAAATATTTGAGATTGTGAATAGTAAAAACGTTCTATTGGGAAAGAGAAAATGTCTGACCCGTTTGGGATTTTGATTTGCAGTTCGATTTAATTGGTGTGCTTGAAATTCCTCAGTGCACCAACCTCTCAAACCCAATTGGGCCGCACCACGAAACCGTCAAGTTTCAACTCAAACAACAATCACTCCAGTGGTCAGCAAACAATGAATAGTCGAATCAATGGAGGGCGAAAAGGTCATACACCTCGTCGATCTAAAAGCCGACTCGGTCCGAGGGCCCGCCTAAATTGACTCTAGTACCCTTAAAATTCAATCCCATTTCTACTCGCATCGAAGATCTCGGTTTCGAGTGGGCGTTAAGATAGCGAAAGCAGTAGCCGCTAATTCGGTCGTGTTGGGTCCACCCTACATATGCCAACCACTCACATGCAAAGAGGAGCAAGTTGAAGCATGTGCCATCTTCCCAACTATATTTTAAATGAAAACGTGATGCATATAGTGACGTTTATTGAGCTTCTATTTGCTTATAAATAGCGAGGCTATTTGAGATTTCAAAAGCACCCCAAATCAAGACTGTAAGAGCGAGAGAGAGTTGAGAGATTCAAAGGGAAGAAAAACTTATCCACCTTCGGGTGGATAAGGGTTAGAGCGGGTGTGGTTTTACTGGGGTAGTTGAGAGTATGTACAAAAACATTACCCGAGTGGGTAAGAGATCTCGAGTTTGGGATTAAACACGAGCGCTATTTTGTACGATGTAATATTGGTAGTAGGTTCCGTTCGGAAGAAATGGTGGTAAATGATTGGTTATCGTTAATGGGATGCTCGGTGTCGGACGGAGCTTGTGTGGCATTGGAGTTTCGGCAAATTGTGCAAATAATACTGTGTAAATAGGTTCTGTCAATGTGACTGGTGCATAAGTGGGACCGGTATGACCATACCAGATCTTCCCGGGAACGTAGAAGGGTAATTTATCTATGAGGCAGGTCGCTAGCCTTTCCTGAAAATTATCTGCAAGCATAATAGCGACGGATAACAACATTAAAGGGCGACAGATGGTACGGGAGGTTTCGCCCTGCTGCAGAGAAGAGTGAAGAATGTGATCGTTCCGAAAAGCTTGGCTAAAAGCTTTGAAGGGAGAGGAGGGAAAGTCGGGGCAAATGACGAAAAAGACTGCGAGGATTTGGGGTCAAGATGGTTGGAGAGGAAGAAGAAAGACCCTTTTACTTCTAACCTCGCTTCTTGGTTCGGATGATAGTTTGGTTACAACCATCTTGTACGAAAAATAGACGGTGAAGGCGAGCGACGGTGGAGTCAACTCTTTGGAGCAAGAAAATAGAAGAGTACCAACTTATGGTGATAGAGGGGTGTTAGATATACACGGAAAGAATCGTAGAGGAATGTGATACCCTAGGGGATATGGGGACTTCAGCAGGTCCAAATCCAAGTGGTGGGAAGGGCATGTGATGCTACAAGTGTGGTGAGTCGGGACTCATCAGGAGAAACTGTTCGACTTGGTGGAAAAAAAGATATGCATCTAGGAAAATTCCACAACAGCGGTAGTACGCGGTTCATCTTAGAGACGTTCTCACATTCTCTAATGATGGCGCCCGTTCTCAGGAAAAAGGAATATTAGAATCGGGTTTGCTTCAAGAGGATATTTTGATACATTTTGGAAATACGACCGGTTTTTTCGATCTCCATGGGCCGATGGATATCATTGTGTTGTTCAGGGTATTGGAACGGTGAATATCAAAATGATTGACGGAGCGGTGCACATTTTGGATGGTGTGACTTTCTCCCGACATTGCGTAAAATTTAATATTCTTGAGCCAGTCAGATTCCAAGGGCTATGCGGGTTTCATAGCAGGGGGAGTCTGGAAAATCACACATGGCGAAAATGGTCCTACCAAATGGAGAAGAGCGAGGAAGAGTGTATCGTCTGGAAGCGAGTATGGTATATAATATTCAGACTTCGATGGGTTCACAAAAATTGTGCGCGCATGGTATAAGGGCAAGCGATGGTGAGAAGGGAAATCTTGTTGGAGAGGGTTTGCATTGAAGTCCCTCTTCGGGTAGAGTCGGTTCGGCATCACACATAGGATTGGCTGCGGAGTGAATCAAATGGAATATGACTGGAATTCTTGATTCAGAGTATGTGTAGTTGGTAGGAAAGGCCAATGGACATTCGTGGTATTTACGAACGAGTAACTCTTATTCTCAGACTTGCTGGATTGAACACTTGATATGATGTTGAATGTGGCTGGAGGGGAGAATTGTTGGGTCCACCCAAAGCCAGCCAATCACATGCAAAGAGGAGCAAGTGGAAGCATGTGCCATCTTGAAAACTATATAGTAAATGAAATCGTGATGCATTGACGTTTTTTGAGCTTCTATTTGCTTATAAATAGCTATGCTATTTGAGCTTTCAAAAGCACCCCAAATCAAAGAGTGTAAGAGCGAGAGAGAGTTGAGAGATTGGGAGGGAAGAAAAACTTATCCACATGGGTGGATAAGGGTGGCGGGTGTAATTTTATTGGGGTAATTGGGAGTAGGTACAAAAATATTACCCAGATGGGTAAGGGGTCTTGAGGTTGGGCTTAAAAATGAGCGTTCTTTTGTACAGTGTAATATTCTCAATATAGTAAAACTGGTGTCCCTCCGTGGAGATAGGCGGTATTAGCCGAATCACGTAAAAATCTTGTGTTCTCTGTTGGTGTCATTTCGGCTTTACGTACTATCCCGATAACATATCGTGGGGTCCATATACAACCACCGCTGGGCCTGAATTATTTTATTGGTGTTTTCCCCAACAGGTCGTTCATCTTCACAACCCTGCTGGCCTGCGATGGCAACGATTCGAGGAACTCTGGACCAATTGTGGATTTGACAAAACAAAATCCTCGTACCAATTGTGGATTTGACACAACAAAATCCTCCTTATTCTTTGTTGTCTCTCCCTCATCATCCTCATATGTGACAAACTTGGTCTAACTCTGGCGATGAATAATATGATTGCACTAAAAGATCTATTCGACAAAGAGATGATCCCCAGCCGTGATTCCCTTCTTCGACTCTGTCGCCTTCTTCACCAGCCTAAGACCGTGAGTGGGAAGACTGAGTAGGAATATAATTATTTAAGGTTATTTTTGTCAACTAATACGAACAAACATGGCAGACACTATTCTAGCTGCATTTTGAGCGTTGTGTAATGCGTTCTTGGGTAGGATCGATGGCCCGGGTGCTAGGTTTTCAAAATCATAAGTTGTCTTGTATGCTGAAAAAAATTACAAGAATTATATCATGCATTTCAGCATAACTATATGAGGTATAAGCACATAATGTACTAACAAAAAATACAGGTGAGGTAGGAGTTTCTAATTTATTTATTTTTTGGAAAAAAGAAACAAATAATCATTTATTTTGATACGTAAGTTGGTGAACTATTTTTTTAACCGTCAAAGTGATCGAAAGTCAAAAACTATATATTTCTACCTAAATTTATAAGTTTGCTAAAAATTTGGCTCAAATAAATCTAAGATTTAGACAGAATGTTGTTTATCACTATGATTTTTTTTATATCGGGAGATCAAGATAGTGGAAATCATTTTGATTTCCCATAGGTTATTTTTATTGTGTTTGATAACAATGAATAATAATACTAATTATCGTGAAAATTTTATCACATTATAAATTTCAATTTCGAATAATATATTAGTTTTAAAACGTATCATAAGTAGCCGACGTCAAGATCCCGAAAATATCTCTTTAAATGTACTGGTCAAGGGAAAAATGAAACAACCAATTCATTTTTGACCCCTAACCTATCGATAAATAGAAAATAACCCCAAAAAGATCTTCCGGTTCAGGTATGGCTCACATAACCAACGTCTTGGTACTTGAATTCAGACTCAGATGAGAAGATAACGGCGAGAATAACGGAGTGTCGAAAATGTCGTTCAACTCATTACTTTCCCAACCTAACGCCGTTAACTCCCCAATCTCGTCACCGAGCTCCCTCTTAACCTCTTTATTACCCAATTCCTCTCCACTCCCGTCGTTTTCCCTGCACCTCTTCCGACCACCCACCTCCGAGCCCGTCCTCGGAGGCACCACCCCACATCCCTTTGGAGACCCTATCCTTCCGTCGCCGGAGCTCAAGCCTCCGACTTCGAGCGGGAAGTTGAGTATCGCTTTCCGACCCCTCATCCTGAACGCCGCCGCATCGTAGGCTTTCGCCGCCTCGACGGCCGTGTCGTAAGTCCCGAGCCAGAGGCGCGTCCCTTTCTTCATCGGGTCGCGTATCTCCGCCGCGAACTTGCCCCATGGCCTTTGCCGCACGCCCCTGTAATGAACCTTTACCGCCGGAATCGGATTTGCATCTCCACCTTCATCGTAGTGGAGGAGGTAATTGTGACCGTTGGCAACCCGAGCCACGTCGACAATCAGAGCATGCCTACTCTTTTTTGTAGGACTCCCTTCGAAGCTCAAGACTTCAGCGACTGTGGTTGTCCGATTTTGAGCTGGAGCTCGATTGTTATGGAATGATGACGACAAATGAGAACTTGACGTGCTTGAAGAGGAATCCATTGATGATGAGAACGGAAAGTAATTGTCGTCGTCGAGAAGGTGCTGGCGTATGATTTCGAGCGCTGAGGTTTCATCGGGCGAAGCCATTTCTTATGCAATAACAAACTGTTTTCGTTCTTAATTATATGTATTCTTTTTTAGCTTTTTGGATTCAAAGCCTGGTTTTGAGATTGGAGAAGGTGATGGGTGATAAGGTGCTTATATAGGTTGCATTTCAAGTTGCGTCGAAGAGGTTTCGTGAGATGGTTCGTTGGAGGAGATATGATCAAGCATCGATGCGTTTGGATAATATATGCCGAAACAATTAATAATGTACATATTTTTTTATATTTTCTATTTTTGTGTTTTTAATCATTGCGGCATGTTAGCCGTGGACCCGCGGAAACCAAATTAATTAAACTTGTTTCATCTTCATTCGTTGCTGGCATGGTGTCTAATTCTTAGGGATGGCAATGGGGCGGGTCTGAGTGGGTCTGTCCGGACCCGGGACCTGCCCCGATTACATTTCCCCGGACCCACGACCCGCCCCGCCCAGCCTCGGGTCTGGACCCACCCGCCCCGAGTCAGACCCGAACGAACCGAGTCTGACCCGCCAAACCCGGTTTCGTCCTCAATTTTTATTTTTATTTTTAATTCTAACAATATCATACATATTTCAAAGACAACATAAATAAAATAATTAATAAATGAAACACCAAGCAAGTATTATTTATATTGGAGGGAGCATTGTCGAGGAAAGATACTGAAGCCGCCGAGCCGGTGTGAAAGAAATGTTATAAATACTCAAAAGATACAAACCCTAACCTAATTATAATTCTAAAATATATATGTATATAATATCTATATAATTTCTAAAAGTTATCGGGGCGGGTTTCAGGGTGGATTTTGCTGGACCCGAGACCCGCCCCGGACCCGACCGAATTTGTTCGTTTGAGACCCGGGACCCGCCCCGAGACCCGAACATCGGGGAAAAATCCGGTTCATTCGGGGCGGGTCCGGGTCTGGACCCTCCCCCATTGCCATCCCTACTAATTCTATTCACTCTCTTTATTTACTTGCACTCTGAATTTATTATGAAATGTAAACTAAACTGTAATAAATACTTCAAATCAATTATGTATTATCTACATTCTCTCATCTATTTATTTTATATAACTTAAATTAAAGGTTTTCATATGAAGAATATTTAGTTTTATATATTTTAATTTTGCAAAAATATGTATTTATGAGAACGTTTGTTTCTGTCACATTATTTATTGTTATAATATCTATTATTTAGGACGTTCTAATATTTGTATGTGAATGTGCATTTAACTAAATATTAATAGAAGTATTATTTTATATTATTTAATATACCTTATAGGAATATTATATTGTAAAATTATTATTGTTTAGTCAATACTAAGAGGGAAACGGAAAGCAACTTTTACAAATTATAATATTTGTTTTATTTTATTTTTTTCAGTCCCGGTGTATCCACACTAGTGGCGTGGGTTTTTTTTTGCGCCACACAGACCTGACGGAGGCTTAATTGCGCCACACACTCCAGTGGTGGGACTAATTCCCGGGGCCAAATGGATATATCACAAACACACCTGACAATGATAGTCATGGGTCATAAAGTCCAGTCATAAAGTCCATGAGGACTACTCAAGGAATTGTTGGAAGCGAGATTCAATCACACGACCGAACCCACAAATTATTAATGTCTCCTCGTTGACCACTAGACCAATGTCTCATTTTGTTTTCACGTAGCATGTTTCGTGTTTTGATAATCTATTTATTAATTTCAAAAAGATATCTATTGATATATATATAAATATTCAGTTTTCGAAGTGTCTTTATTTCATTGAGTTTTATATTATTAAATGGTCCTTCGTTCTTAAAGCTTGAGTTTGAATGAGGTGTATTCTATTTTAATTTATTTATTTTATTTCCAATATTTGTTTTAAATTATATGCACGTTAGGGAGTATCGATAAACTATAATTATAAAATCAAAACGTCTTTCATCTGACGTAAAATTACTAGGTCTCCAGTTATTTGGTTAATTATTACGTTAAGGTACTTATTAACTAATGTCCGATTCTTTCGTATCTTGACCATGACTTGAATGTATTTGTTAATATGCATACTTATATTTTATCCCACACAGTAATGATTGAAGGAAATATATAATAACAGGAAGAGTTCGAATGTATGTTACGGGCAGGTTTCATTTGTTTGGTAGTAACGTTCCAATGTCGTAGAAAGACCGGAGATCGTTCAATAACACTACGTTCCTTTGAAATAATATCGGTCTGTGATGCTGATGCTGATGTTAATTTAGTGAATAGGTCTATTCAAATTGTTCAGAGTTTTTTCATATCGTGAATAGTAGTCGTATGTAAATAATTGATCAAATTACAAATTAGCGGAAAAAACTTTGGATATCTGATTTTTTTTTTTAACAAGAAACGTTAGAAAGCCGCCAGGTGAATTTTTGACCTGATTTTTTGAAAACTTATTTGAGACAAATCCAAGTTAGTGACATACTTTTGCGGGATCAAGTATAGTGAGCCAATTTTGAAAATTGATATACATAGCGGTTCCTACTTGTAGTTTTAAATAACATAACAACACGCCGTTGAGAACCGGTCTTCAAGTTTGCAGTGGCTTTTTGGTTCCCACGATGATTTATTCAAAAGTATATAATATTGATTAGTGAAGATTCTATAGAACAATTCTTTTAGTGCCAATTTATTAGATAAACAATCAGCTTGACATGTCTTCGTAGTATTCAGATATCAGATATGTAGGACTTAATGTTTCATAAATTACTACCCATTTCATATGTGCAAACTTAGATATTTTTTACGTGCAAGTTTAGTTATAAGATACATAAGAAAAATAAAGCAAAATTACGAGTTAGATTTAATATTTTTTTTAAAAAAATTAGACAATCATAACTTAGCTTTTTATTTCAGTAAATGGGGACGTTTAAAATGGTTAAATCAGTATGATGATAGTGATTAATCGATTTCGAATTTGTTGTACTGCTATAGTAGAAAAGAAAGAGAGTGAATAAAACATTATTATAATTTAAAATTTTTAATCGTGACAGGCGAAAGCACACGAGATAACCTAATTTTAAACTAATTTTTACTTTTATGCCGCAAGAAGATCAATTATAATATTAGATCTGTATTTATCATAAACGCTGACGAGCGTGCACTTCATAATTCGCTATGAACCACAGTTTACCCTTGCGAGTGTAAACTGTAAAAAAAAAAGTAAACTGTAAAAGTGTAAACTGATGGAGACCGCAATTTTAGTGCAATGTCGTACAGTTGTTCGCTCGGTCAAACCTAAGGGCTTCAACTAATCGCTCTGGTCAATGTCAAAGAATGGGAAAACTCAAAAGTTCTTATCTCTGACCGTTGAATTCGTCCGAGTCTTGAAATTTTATAGTATGAATGTTTTAATATTTCACTATTATGTGATAAGATAACCGGGCCGTAATAATCCCTGTATAGAGTAGAGTGGCTATTATGTTTCAAAAGAGAAAGAGTCAAATTCATGAGGAATAGATCAAACGAAATAAGTATGATATTTCATTCCGCATAGTACATTCAAACGCCGGCCTTCAGGCTATTATGATCCATTTGAACTTTCGTAGATTATACTATCACACAATAATTTCCGCATAGCGGAGGTGACGTGGCGACTGAAATGTTAGAATTTGGGCTATAGGCCCCAATGAGTTTTAGACCAATAAATAAAAGTTTAACCGATTTTTAATTAAATCGAGAGATTAAACTCGAAATTGATGAAAGATTCAAATTCTACGTTTCGAGGAGAATCTATCGAATATTAATTAGCTCAAAACCGATGTCGAGTGAATGAGAAATTAATTTAAGTTGACCCAATAAAGAGATGAAATATATTTAATATATATAAAGGGACTTGTTGTTGTCCGACATTGGAAAATTCATCATCTATTCACTTGTTTATTATTTCCCTACATGAGCTATTCAAAAGGGATTGTCCAAGTGGTTCGTCGGTTATGGGCTTGTGAGTTTGTGTGGGAGGTTTTGGATCCAATTATAGCCCAAGTGCGAGGCGGTGCCCCGCACAGCCGATGCCGACACCGAGCCGTGCCAAGTGCGCAATGGGCATTTTGAGGCGCACTTTACACTTAATTTTATGCTCCGGTGAGGCAGCGGCGGTGATGTCACCGGTGACGTGTCAAGTGATACTCCGGTGAGGCTGCGTAGGTGATGTCACCGGTGACGTGTCAAGTGATGCTCCGGTGAGGCAACGACGGTGATGTCACCGGTGACGTTTAAAGTGATGCTGACGTGTCAGAGGACACGTGTACAAGTGGCGCTGATGCAAGCGCCGCCACGTGTGCAGACCAGTTGGGTCGCGATGGTTCGTGAAGCGGGTCGAACGGAGCGGTTTGGACCGAACCGTTGGGTCAAGAAGTGATTGTTGACGATTGGGCCCAGAAGTTGCGTTTATTCGCATATTGACCCCCAGTCAAAGTTCCAGAAACTATCAAAACGACCCAATAGTTGCAACGCTTCGCGAATTGACCGCAGAAAGTTTCGCCATCTATAAAGAGGCCCCTGCAGAATTGGAAAAATTATTCAATCGACCCCCTGCATTCTAAAGTTAGTGCATACACAGTCCAAAGTTGAATAAAGCAAGAAAGACTCGAGTCTTTGAGTAGATTCGCCGATAATTCTGATTCGTTGTGCAACGAAACTGAATTCCAAAGTCGTTGTATCTTCGGGACGGATTGCGATAACCCGAGGCACTGAAATACGGGGCAATAATGCTTACGGACAACCTACGTAGTACGTGCCTCGATTTCAACTACTAACGAGTTACTATTCGAGTTTTTGCAGCCACCGACCAGACGATATACATCGGAACCAACATGAATAGTTGGCATGTTACGTCTTATTAAAATGAAAAGTTACGAAAAAGAAAAATAAAAAAAAAAGTCTAACACCGAACATCGAATTCGCCATTGCACCCATCGTTATCCCCTCGACTCGAGTTCACGGTCCTATACCTCCTAAACCCTTATCTTCATTAAATCAACAAGCACCATATCATTTTGATGACATTATAAAGTGAACTGAAAAAAATTACTATTATTTTTAATATCCTGGTAACAAAAATATATATTTCAATTTTGATCCTGAGTGTTGAAGTTGAAGAACTGATGCAATTTCTACGAATTGATCGAGCTTAGGAGAGAAGACAAACAGTGTGTGTAATGTGTGAATAATCACTATTCTCTCAAAAGAAAAACTGCAACGACTACATTCGATACTTAAATACTAAATCAATACCCAGTCAGAGTTAACAAATAAGAAGAAACAACTATCAAAGAATAAAAAGTTCTTACATACGATTATCATATTTTAATTCCCCCATAAGCTGAGCCATGAAAGAAATTCGTCACGCTTAGCTTGGAATGAGAACTAGTGGCTGAGAAGCTACTTAGAAAAGACAGCAGCGGGATGTTGCTGCAAAGAGATATGTAAAGGCACCATGAAACCCTTGTTATTATTGCGCACGAATAAGGTGACATTCAATCTCGTAGTGCTTTCTGCGTCATGCAAAACTATATTTCTCTATATGATAGCAGATTGTCAAACCATAAAGTAATAAGTGAAACAAGGAAATCCTGAAGCAGATAAGAAATCTGAAGAAGTATCGGATTCTCACGATTAATATATTCGTTTAATATTTTTTTTTAATTTTTATTTTATTACGATCTTTCTGTTTTGTACAGCTAGGTAGTTAGCATAGCCAATATATAAATAAACAATTGTATTCATTTACAAAATTAATGAAAATTACGTTTTACAGTTTCCTCTCTAAAACCTAAATCAGAACAGATGCTCTGTTCTTCATCCGTATGCTCCAATTGAGCAAATTGTTCATGGTATCAGAGCATGCTTTCCTGCTTCCGAATTAACACAACAATCAACGAGATGGAGGGTGAAGAAACTGAAAGAAGAAGCTCGGCGACGGAGGTCATCAGCTATGGCGGATACACACACCTGTTGACGCTCCTTCCTTCCGACAGTTTGGGGATGAGTATCATCTCGAATCGACTGACGAAAACAAATTACATCGTGTGGAGCCACGCGATGAGGCGTGCCCTAGGTGCGAAGAACAAACTCGGATTTGTCGATGGAACGACTCATAAGCCGGGTGATGATGACGCGAACCTAGCTCAGTGGCTTAGAGTCAACGATACTGTGGTTTCATGGATACTGAATTCGATATCGCCAGATTTAGTCGACGCCTTCAGTTTGGCAGATTCGGCGAAGGAACTTGAAGAGGAGCTGAAAATGCAGTTTGGAACCACCAACGGGCCACAGATTGACCAATTGAAGCGAGAAATTAGCTCGATTTCACAAGGTAACTCGAATTTGACTGTATATTTCAATAAACTCAAACGACTTTGGGATGAACTGAATCACTTAGATCCCGAAGAGAAATGCACCCGCGGGAAGTGCAATGCAAGAAGGAATCGAAAAGAGAGGAGAGGAACAAAATGATTCAATTCCTAATGGGATTGAATGAGTCGTATGAAGGAGTTAGAAACCAAATTCTAGCTTCGGAGGCTTGGCCTGAGGTTCGAAAGGCATACGCTATGATTATGAATGTTGAGAAACAACAGACTGTGAGGATGATGATGGTGTCGAACACAGCGCTATGATTGCTGCAAGGGGAGGAAACAGAAATCAGAAAAACAATGCTAGCAACAGAGAATGAGCTGAGGAAAGACAAGGCAATTAAAAAGGGGCTGAAATGCGAATTCTGCGGGATTAACGGGCACATGAAAGAGGGATGTTTGAAACTAGTCGGATATCCTGAGTGGTGGAAAGGCAAAAGACCTCAACACAACACTGTCAAATCCTTCGCCAATGTTGCAGAAACACCTTTTGATGATGATACTCAGAACGGTGAGAGTCAAGACAAGCTGAGTTACCTCCTTAATGAAATGAAGATAATGCAGCAAGGTTTGGATAGGATGTTGCAGGGGCATGGTGCTTCAAAGGGCCCAGAAAAGGTGAATTATGCGCATTACCTGGATTTTGCAGGTATGACCAACTATTTGGCTCTAAGCTCGATGCATAACTTGAGTAAGGATTTCTTTACTTTGGATAATGGGGCAACTGGGCATATGATTTGTGATCCTGCTATTCTTACCAATCTTAAACCCGTTTCTTGTCCTACCCCAATATATCTTCCAGATGGCAGCATGAAAATGGTCCAAAGCATTGGTGAACTCAGACTTACAAACACACTAATCCTGAAAGACTACCTTTTCGTACCAACTTTCAAATTTAACTTGATTTCTGTCCATAAATTAGCCACATATTCGAGTGTTGATTGCTTCTTCTCAGAAGTTTTTTGTCTACTTCAGGACCGAATCCATAAACTTCTGCTGGCTGTTGGAGAGATCAAGGACAGGCTGTACACACTCACTAGACAATCCTTTACAAAAGACATCATAGAACGGTTCACTCTCAAACACCAAGACCTTCCATTTTTAAGCTCTTCTTCTACAGGTGCTGATTCTCCATACTTCTCACACTCGGCTTCTCATGTAGCTCATGACACATGGTATATGCGTTTAGGACATCCATCTGATTTAGCAATTGAAAATCTGAAACTGTCTTTTTCTAGTTGCATTAATAAAATTCCATGTCTTGTGTGTCCACTTTCAAAACAATGCAGAAAGAAATTTCCTCTTAGTGAAATACATTATGCTAAAGCATGTGAATTACTTCATGTTGATATTTGGGGACCGTATGGTCAACCAACTCTCTCGGGAGCATACTATTTTCTCACAATAGTAGACGATTTTACAAGAACCACATGGACTTTTCTCATGAATAACAAAGCTCAAACTGTACCAGTTTTAATCAGATTTTTCAAAATGGTGCAGAATCAATTTTCAACCCCAGTTCAGATCTTAAGAACTGACAATGGGTCAGAATTCTTGAGCTCTAGCTGCCAAACACTCTTGTCTCAGTTAGGAATTATCCATCAAAAATCGTGTTTACACCCCACAACAAAGTGGAGTTGTGGAGCGCAAACACAAGTATATCTTGCAAGTGGCACGTAGCCTAATGTTGCAATCTCATTTACCAAAATTTTTTTGGGGAGAGTCGATCCTCACAGCCACATATTTGATTAATCGAACACCTTCTTCAGCTCTTAAAATGAAAACTCCCTTTGAAGTTCTTTATAACAAAATTCCAGATTTGACACACCTTAGAGTTTTTGGTTGTCTTTGTTTTGCAACAAATACCATGCATCACAAGGATAAGTTTGCACCTAGAGCCCATAAATGCATCTTCATAGGATACCCACCCGGACAAAAAGCCTACAAATTGTAAGATTTGACTACTAAAAAAATTTTGATCTCACGGGATGTTTGTTTTCATGAATCACAATTCCCTTTTCAAGGCTTAAATAAGGCCTCAATCTCACCATCAGAACAGTTCTCTGATTTGCATATTAGTTCTAGGTGGATGTTAGATAACGCATACATGCATGAGTTGCCTTCTATTCATGAAACACAATCTTCTATAAATCCTATAGAACCTTCAACACCTATTACAGAAAATTCACCTCTTTCATCCCCTAGCACATCATACATAGCCCCAGATTCTGACGACCTACCCGCACTTGATCATGATGACTTGCAAACTTCTGTATCACCACCACACAATTTCTCAACACCTTCCATACAATTACGACAAAGCACCAGGCAGACACATGCTCCCTCATGGATAGGATTATGTTGCCAACAGTGTGAAGACAGCCCGGCCTTCTTCTCTTCAGCACCAGTTGACACCATCCGCTGCCACAAATTATACACCCCAGGTTTTTCCTTTTATCTCTACTCCTCTTTTTTCAGCAGATCATATGTCCTTTTTGGCTCAGTTAGACACTGTTAAGATTCCTGGCTCATATTATGAGGCTAAGAATGATCATGAATGGATCCGGGCCATGAATGTTGAATTAAAGGCATTAGAAGATAACGATACTTGGGACTTGGTAGAGTTACATAAGGGAAAAAGAGCCATAGGTAGCAAATGGGTATACAAGGTCAAATACCATCCCGATGGGTCTTTGGATAGATACAAAGCTCGTTTAGTGGCGAAGGGATACAACCAAGTTGAGGGCGATGACTTCTTTGACAGTTTCTCTCCTGTTGCTCGGGTTGTCACTGTCCGAATCATGTTACCTTTAGCCACAGCTTCTAATTGGTCTTTACACCAATTGGATATTAATAATGCTTTTCTTCATGGGTTCTTGGAAGAAGAAGTGTACATGCGACCTCCCGATGGTTACCGCAAGGCACTCTCTCATCAAGTTTGCAAACTCAAACGCTCCCTCTACGGTTTGAAGCAAGCTTCTCGACAGTGGAATGTCGAACTCACCCGGCAATTACAGCTCTATGGCTTTCGCCAATCGGATCATGATCCTTGTATCATGCTTAAAAAGGACTCTCAATCATTCCTTGCCTTAATAGTCTACGTGGATGACATCCTCATCACCGGCTCCAGCGAATCTGAGATTGCCGTGGTCAAGAGGTTTCTTCACGATCAGTTTACTATCAAGGACTTGGGCTATGCCAAATATTTTCTTGGCGTCGAATTGACTCGCTCGACAGATGGTCTTCACCTCAATCAACGCAAGTATATCCTCGATATACTCCGTGATACAGGACTTCTTGGCTGCAGACCAACTCGCAATCCATTACCAAAGAACCATCAGTTTTATGCGGACTGTAGTGGACCTTATGAGTCACCTACACGATACAGAAAATTAGTTGGGCAGCTGCTATACTTGAATTTCACATGCCCCGACATTACTTTCGCAGTTCAACAATTGAGCAATCATGTTCAAGACCAAAGGACAACTCATTGGACTGCTCTTTTACATGTACTCAAATATCTAAAAGGGACTGTTGGCCATAGTCTTTTTTATTCTGCTCACTCGGATCTCAAATTGGAGGCTTTCTCGGATGCTGATTGGACAGCTGATCCCCTTACGCGGAAATCCATTACTGGTTTTGGTATCTTTTTAGGTCCTGCTCTGATTTCCTGGAAGGCAAAGCAACAAACCACCATCTCCTGCTCCTCCGTCGAAGCTGAATATCACAGCATGAGTTATACCGTTCGGGAACTTCTCCGGATATCTTATCTCCTGCATGATTTCGATATTCCTGTTCCGCTGCCTATCTCCCTGTGGTGCGATAATAAAGCAGCTATCTACATCACCGAAAATCCGGTCTTTCACGAGCGCACGAAGCACTTGGAAATCGATTGTCACTTCGTTCGTCTCCAATATCAGCTCGGATTTTTAGCTCCTTTGCATACCCCTTCCTCTCACCAGCTCGCCGACGTGTTCACAAAAGCGTTATCTGGTCCCTTATTCTCTTCCATCGTGTCCAAGCTTGGCATGAAGCATTCTCTTCATGGCTCATCTTGGGGGGGGGGGGGGGGGGGGGGGGGGGGGGGGGTTGAAGAAGTATTGGATTCTCACGATTAATATATTCGTTTAATATTTTTTTTAATTTTTATTTTATTACGATCTTTCTGTTTTGTACAGCTAGGTAGTTAGCATAGCCAATATATAAATAAACAATTGTATTCATTTACAAAATTAATGAAAATTACGTTTTACAGTTTCCTCTCTAAAACCTAAATCAGAACAGATGCTCTGTTCTTCATCCGTATGCTCCAATTGAGCAAATTGTTCAAAATCGAAAGCAAATCATGCACGGAGTCTTCGATAGTTGGCTTTAGCCAAGGAACAAGAGATGGTATGTAGCTAACCACAAAATCAACGAAGATCCCAAAAGTGTACCAAAATCAGTTAGTGACTTATGATGGATGGATTCATAGCCAAAAAATCACCAAATGTCCCTAATTTCAGTCAGAGGAAGAAGGAAAGACAAACCATGAGTCAAATATTTAAGAACATGAAGCAAACTATTGCGATGGACAGTACATAGTTGTTGCACACTCTTACCAAAGATATTGAACACAAAAGGTAAGATGATGCCTCGTGGAGTTTAAGGAAAGCAACTGACCAACAAACCCGCTTTTACTAAGAAGGCTCATTCAAAAGATCACCAAGCAAATCAATACATATTGATAATTCTCTGGGAGAGTTGTGGTAGGCTTAGAGACCGAAAGACCCGTATAGACCATTGTTGAAGAATCATCTAACGGATTGCGAAAAATTATCTTTAATTAGATATTATTTATGGTAAATAAAAAGATTTGCTGACATATGGCGTAATTTAAGGGATTCTGTATAAACATCTAATTAAAAGGAAAATGACCTATATTATCTCTCATTTAATGTACTTTTCATAAATGCGCTTGATCAATTATCTTTTGTCAAATTCCAAAGTGGTATCATCAAACCAAATAAAAAGAAACACAACAAAAAAAATTTCCCACATACTACATTTTGTAGTCGGTAGCAGCCATAGGTTAGTCGGTAGAAACGTCTATCGACTAACTTTTCGACTAAAATGCTTAGTCGCTAGGAGCCTTGTCGGTAGAAATTTCATCGGTGATAATTAATTGATATTTCCGACTACCAATGACTAAGAAGTCAGTATAGATCAACTATCACTAACTACAGGTCTAGTTGTATGGTTTTCTAACTACACTTGTACTCGACACTGGCGGAACCAGGATTGTGCAATGGGGGATTGAAAACAGTTACGATGCAAAATAGTAAAAAATATGAAGTCCGCAGAAAATCATTCGACGCACGTTACTTTATTTTGCAACTATCATAAGGACAAAAATAAAATACATTTGGTAAAAATAGTCTACAGTAAAACTAGCCTTCAGGGTCCAATATCCTGAAATCTTTACAAAATTATTTCATTTTCAACACTTGCCAATATTTTCTTCTCGATGTAACACGCCAAAAAAATTAAGAGGTAGTCATCACTCATCTTGTTACTCATCTTGTTACGTAAATCACGCTTGATAATTTTCATTGTAGAAAATGTTCTTTCAACAGTAGCCGTTGCAACTGACAAGACCAACGCTAACTCTAGAAGTTCGTATACTAAATCATATTCCATATCAACCATCTTCTTTACAAGCTCTCCAATGTCTTCAAGTCCATTAAAAGCTTCATAATTTTCACATTTTGGGTAAACCACTCTAGTTGTATTGCTAAACGACATAAATCAATGTCAGCAAAATCATCAGAATATAACTTGACAAGTTGTAGTAACCTCTCACGATCAAAACTTCGAAATTTTCGGGATCAAGGGTTGAAATGCATAGAAGACTTTCTGTTCGATCTTGTTAAACGATTGTCCATCTCATTATAAAACTGATCAAAAACCTAAGATCATTTGAAGAAAAAAATATTATTTATCAAAATAAAATTACATATGCCGATAAATTAAAATTAAATAATATATCATATCCCTGAAAAAAAATATCAACCCGAAAATGGTGGAGATATGTTTATGGTTCATTTTCAACTGTGCGCCGAACTCGTCCTGAAATTATATCTTCCGTAATCGGCACATGTATTTCATTTTTGGAAGAAAACATAATGACCTCGTTCAATTAGAAATCAACACATCTATATAATTCTTCAAATCAGTCTTCACATCTTGAATTAGCTGCACATTATTACCTATATTTTGATTCTTTAACTGCAAGGCTTGTGAAAGGTCAATTGTTCTCCTAATAAATTGAACATAAATCAGAAACATGTGAAAATTCATATGTTTCAAGTTTCTCTGCCAAACTCAAAGCGGTTCATCGACTTTTAGAATCGTTGTCATCTCTAAACAACAATAAGAACTCCCTGACTAGTTTCCACATCTACAAAAGTCTATGTATTGTCTTAAAATGGGAACCCCATCGAGTAACACCTAGCCGTGCTAAACTTATTTCATGATTTTTTCCCTTTTCAATCGAAACTTCACCCATCTCTACACGTCAAATAACATCTTTCTTTTACACGAAGCTTTAGTAATGTTGACAATTGATAAACATATTTTAGTACGTTTATCATTATATTAATTGATTCGTTCTTTGGCATATTAGAGTCGTTTTGCTTGATTATATGTGCTTTTACATGTTTTTATACCTTTGTAGAACTTCAAGACAACAATTAGGAGAAAGCTAGCGAAAACGGAGTAAAAAAAGGCGAGATTTCAACCTCTATAAGCACTTGCATGTTGACCGTAGGATAATCCGAGTTATTCGATTTATAAATACTATAACTTGATACAATTTAAATCAGATTCTGGCATTTTGCAAACATGTCGTCAAACTCGAGGTGTTTTTATATGTTCTAATTTTTCGTAGTTAAGTTATCCGTTGTAGGGAATAAAATTATCATGGTATTATAAAGGAATACTTCTATCGAAATTTATTCAAAAGAAATATACACAAATTAATTAACCGTCAAACAATGTGAATAAGAGTGAAGTCGGTTGCAAAAGGGGCCGAAGAGAAATCAAATATTGGAAGATGATATTGTTCGTAAAAAGTAAGTAAGAAGAAGATATTTGGCGAAAGGTTCTCGTCAATCAAGAGGTAAAAGTTTTTGTCAAACAGATATTAGCGGATGCATGAGAAAATTTCAACATGGTATAAACAACTTTTTGGGATGGAGTAAGTACACCGAAAGACGTTGCATTTTTTATGCTGTTTTTTCTTTCCTAGTGATAGTAAAAAGGGGATGATGTTTTTACGGACCATGGTTTCAAAAATTGGAAAAGTGTTTGAAAAGTTACGTAATAATGACGTAACTAATGACAAGATGTAATGCTAAAGTTCAATTGGAGTCATTCAAAAATAGAAGGAACAATTTGGACTATATGTTGTCACGACAAAATAAGCAAAGTGAAATCAATTACGTATTCGGTTGACAACGGCGATTGATGTGATTCGATTTTTTGTACATCAAGGTTTGACTTTTCGAGAATATGAGACTGCAAGTTTCAAAAAATCGATGTAATTATCTTGAACTTATTAAATAGTAGTCTGACCGTAATGAGGAATTCAGTAGGGTGATGAAATATAATGTTCCGGGAAATCATCAATTGACTTCTCCGAAAGTGCAAAATGAAATTATTATACGTGTGCTACGGAGGTGAGAATCATGATCGTGAATGAGACGAGAGAAAAAAAACTTTTCTCTTTTGATTAATGAGGCTTGTGATAGCTCTGTAAAGGAATAAATGTCAATTATTTTGAGGTACATGAATGACGGAGAAGTGATCGAACGATTCTCAGCAACAGTGCATGTTAGCGACGCTTGTGCATCATCTTGTGCTATATAGAATTTAATTGCGAAACATGCATTATCAATGTATAAACTACGATGTCAAGGCTATGATGGAGCATCCAATGTGCGTGTTGAGCTTAAGGGACTGAAGAAAAAATTTTAGATGGACACATGTGCACATTTTATATTCATTGATTTGCTCACCAAATACAGTTGGTTGTTGTACAAATTCTCCCCCTCCTTTTGCTTTAACGAGTTAAGATCCATCTTTAATTATAGCGCCATCGATGGTGGGAAGAAGTGTGTGATGAATATGGTGTCTCGTCCCAAGTGGTGATAGATCTCTCGGGTAATAGGTTGAACCATTCCTTAGCATTACCCCGTAGAGAAAACGGGAATTGGCAGAGTCGGATGGCTTCAGCGGTCACACCTCGCACTCGTATATTATCAGTGACCGAGAGAAAGTCACAAATGTGTCTTTAAGTGTCTTCTTATGAGAATCCATCAAATTTAGCTATCGTCTGAAGCATTTGAAGACATAGATGCTTGAGCTCGAAATTATTGAGGACTTGGTGAAGAATGATAGCTGATTTGACGGTTCCTATGGCGGTGTGCCTCCACTCCTCCTTCATCAAACGTTCTATCGCAACTATCGGGATTTCGTTCGCCATCTTGATCGCGCCTTCGGTATTCTCTGCGATGTTTCGAGCTCTTTCCCTTCGGTTGCTTAGAAAACTCCTCTCAATCTCTAGATCACCTTCAACTAGTGGTAGTAAAGGTTTCTTACGTGTCATGCACCAAAGCACATGTACCTAGATCGAGAGAAAGATAATAAGGTAAAATAAATAAATAAGAATAAAAATATAACTAGAATAATACACTAAAGCGTTCATAATGTCTATAGTTCCCCGACAACAGCGAAAAACTTAATAAGCAAGTTATAGTGTTTACAAAAAAAAAACTCGGACTATCCTACGCTCAATAGGCAAGTGCACCTATCGATAATAGTATAAATGCGGTGAATATTCGAGTATCGAACCCAAAGAAACTATACAATTAGGCAATACCGTTGTTTAAATATTCGAGTGAAAAGGTTTGATTGGTTGACAAAAACGTAAATAAAAAATAATTAAATTACAAAAGTAAAAGATTGAGACGACTTTATGAAAACAGACATATTTCAATCTTCGAATCCCCTAGCTCGATTGAACTTGCTAAACACGTATAACGAAGTTTTCACTATTTATTAGACCGTGAGAATTCCTAAATCGTGCGTACGAGTTCAGGAAACCGAACATAACTTTCTTAATCACATAAACACGCACACAACTACTCCTACGAATTAAAATACGAGCATAACTTCCATAACTACTCCTACTAATTGTAGAACCGCATTTAGATACGATTTTTGCTATTAGATTTGACTCTAACACGGCACGGTAGTTCAACATATTTCCAACGTTGAATTTATTTATTTGTTTACGAGTGCTCTAATCTTTCGCCTCCTTTCGAACGTAGCTCACGATTTCCCCAAAACTATCTTAATCGCATAGACATAATCATAACAATAACAAGACTTCAATCAAATATGCATAATCTAAGTCGAATATAATTCACAAACGAATCACAATAATATTAAAAGGTACGAAAAACAATTCAAAATATGGGTTCATCCCGCTAGGTTCATAAAATCTCAAATACAAAGAAGTTAGCTACTAATATGATGATAAAGAGGACGATGAAGAACGGAGAGAAAATCATAATATTTGTCCTAAGATTCGGCTTCGAGTTGATCCATACGTTCTTCGCTCGATTCTTCAATTTGGTCTTGTAAATCTCTTTTGTGCCTATAGAAATCACCAAGATGTTGTGTTTAGGGGTCCTGGTCGCCTTCGATCTCTTCTTTTTCATTTCAAGGGTTAGATATTATATAGGACATGATATCTCCATTGTTGGGCCAAAAATTCGCGTAATTTAAGCGTAAATTAATGCTCACAACGTCGTGTCTATGGGCATAGACGAGATCATGCTTCAACCCATAGACGTGTATGATGTTCACCTCGTGCCTTTTCTGTGGTAAATGGGCATAGGGCAATATGCCCCAGCCATAGAGAAGGTCATTCTCGTAGCGCAATGTCTATGAACATAATAACATCATGTCTCAGCCCAAAGAAACGTCCAGTGTTGCCTGCAAAATGTCTATGGACATAGATAACATCCTGTATCAGCCCATATAGCATCCAATGTCGCATGCGAGATGTTTATGGGCATAAATAACGTGGCACGAGCTCATAGTGGTTAAAATCTTGCTCTTGTTACTTCGTTTTCGGTCGTGTTCTCCTAATTATCGCCTTCAACTTCTGCAAGACATACATAAAAGGATTGATAATCATGCAAAAATACTCCAATATGTGCGGGAACGTATCAATTAATATAAAAAGTACGTTAATCCCCATACTTAAGTGTTTGCTTGTCCTCAAGAAAATAAAAATTGTTACGCTTCGATACATACTTCAAATCCCACAACTATCACTCAAGAACAAAAACATGCATAGAAATAATGCAAGTAAAGTAGGAAAACACACTCTAGATCAACGAGTACATGACTTCCTTATTGATACTAATCAAGATTCACACCTCAAAAGGATTTCACTCAAGTCACTCGGTGTATAGGTTATATGTCGGTGGAATCACTCCCTTGATGGACTAATATAATCTCTACCATAAGCTTGCTAGCGTATCACATTTCTACTACCCTCGTTAATAATGCGTGAATCGAAAGGTCTTTTTGGATCATAAGGACTCGACTAATAATATCACAAATTTTTAACGTAAGCATCGATCAATACGAGCGATAGTTGTCGGTATCATGCCATCGTAAGATAGTTCGAGTTATTCATTTTATAAATACTATCAAGTTTTTGGCGCCGTTGCCAGAGAACTTTAGACATTATGAACACTTTAGTTTATTATTCTAGTTATATTTATTATTATTAGGGTAAATAGCATATAACTCACTTGTGGTTTAAAAAATAAGAATCAAAATCGCTATAGTTCGGAAATAGCGTAAAATCCATTCATTGTCATTTTTACCTAGTATTTGTGTGTGTGAGGGGGGGTGCATTGCTATGTTTTAGAAAATACAGGGGGTACAATGCTAAGTTTTTGACAACACATGGGGTAGTGTGCTAAATTTTAAACAACATCGGGGATACGGTGCTAAGTTTTAGATAGCACAAGGGAGTTTCGCGAAATAAAAAAAGCATATGGTAGTTATGTGCATTTCAGTATAACCACATGGGGGTATGCCATAATTTACCCTTATTATTATTATTTATTTTAGCTCACTTTTCTTTCTCTCGATCTAGGTACAAGTGATTTGGTGCATGACCCGTAAGAACCCTTTGCTTCCACTAGTTGAAGGTGATTCAGAGATTGCGAGGAGTTTTAGACGCAATGGAATGGAAAGATTTCGAATTTGCTTGCTCTTCGTCATCCCGTACTGAGAGAACTGGTTCAAGAGAGTCCTGAACATTTTCCATATATTGTAAAAGTTCTCCCCCCTCTTTTTGCTTGAACGAGGTAATATCCATCTTCAATTTCAGCGCCATCGATGTGGGAAGAAGTGTATAATGAATATGGAGTGCATCTCGTTCCAAGTGGTGATAGATCTCTCGAGTAATAGGTTGAACCACTCCTTAGCATTGCCATTAGAGAGAACGTGAATAGGCAGAGACGGATGGCATCGGCGGTCAGATCTTCCACTTGTATACTAATCAGTGACCGAGAGAAAGTGTCTTCTTCCGAGTCCATCAAATTGAGTCGTCGTCTGGTGCAAGCTAATGAGCTTGAGCTCGAAATTATTGAGGACTTGGGGAAGAATGATCGCTGATCTTACGGTTCCTACGACGGTTTGCCTCCATTCCTCCTTCATCTGGCATTCTATCGCAACTATCGGGATTTTGTTCGCCATCATGATTGCGCATTCCGTATCCTCTGCGATTTTTAGAGCTCTTTCCATTCGATTGCGTCGAAACTCCTCTCAATCTCTGGATCACCTTCAACTAGTGGAAGCAAAGGGTTCTTACGGGTCATGCACCAAAGGACATGTACCTAGATCGAGACAAATAAAAGTAAGCTATAATAAATAATAATAATAATAAATATAACTAGAATAATAAACTAAAGCGTTCATAATGTCTATAGTTCTCCGACAACAGCGCCAAAAACCTTATGAGCAAGTTATAAAATTTATAAAACGAATAACTCGAACTATCATACGCTCATATGGAAGTGCTTATACAGGTTGAAATCTTGCTTTTTTTGACGACATGTTTGCATATGCCACACTGTTTTAAATTGTTTCTAGCTTTTATGTTTAGTTTCAAATGGATTTGTGTTGGTTATCGAATTAAGATTTAATCAAAAGTAAAGAGAATTATATATGTTTTAATAGAAAGCATAAATATTGATTTTGGTCAGCCCATAAATAAATTACATTTATAAAGAAAATTCGGCACAATGTACAATAAGTCCGACTAAAAATAAATTCCAAATGTTAGGTTTTCTCCTTCTTCCTCCCTCCAGTTCAACATTGCAGATGCTACCGATCTATGAACGATCAATTTTGCTCAGCCTTAGCATATACCATTTGACGCTGGCCGCCGGGGGAGAGAAGAATGCTCGAAAATGCGACCTCGCATTGCGAAGTAAGGTCTCAAAATGAGCAATAGAGAAACCAATGTTTTTGAAGATGACACGAGATGTTGAAAACAAAAATGAATTTCTTGTGTAGGGATATGCCCTCGAAATGCCACACGAGGACTAAGAGACGTATAGGCGTATACATTTGTACTATTACAAGTGTATAACTTAGATAATTTTCAATTGGCAATATCGTTGGTTTATCGAAGATAAATTTTACTAGGAAACTCATAATGCGATAAATAAACAAAGTTCACATGATGGGAGAGGACAGTCCGATGCCTCTTCTACCCACACCTTAGGAAATTTTATTAAGCCTTAAGACTCTAGTGGGGCACTAGAATGTCCAATTACGACTTATCTGTTGCCAAATCCAACGTTGTTGTGCCAATCGCTCACTTGAAATAGTGGGAGGTCGTGAACATGAATATATCTGATCATGAGATCGGTGCATTAAACATTGGCCCACAATCGATACATCACATGGCTTATTACTCTTGGAATTTTGATGTTCGAACGAATTAACTATAGTACCTACGTGGACCTTAGACTGAAAGGGGTCAGTGACGGGGTTGACTTCAGAATTTTGCTTGTCATTAGTTTTGCTAGGCCCATTTTGTTCGGCGACGAACATGGGTGGGCGACAACATTCGGCCTTGATAACAAAGGATGATGGCCGGGCTATGATTGTCCATAGGGATTCATGATCTTAGAAGTACAAATTTACTCTCTAAATTTCATGTTTAAAGGTGGAGCTAATTCGGTTGTTCCTACTTGGGGCCGAAGGGTTACAACTGATTTCAAGAAAACAGTATAGCTTTACAGCTATGGACATGTTTGTCACGGCCGTGATGTAGTATAGAAGCTTCATGGCATGTTGCTCGATATTTCATGACCGTGAACATCAAATGGATTCAAACAGACACTAGGCGTGCTTGAGACCGAGCTTTACCCGTCAGTCACGACCCTCATGCCTAGTGTCCCGGTCGTGACGCAATCGGACTAGCCAACATCACACATATTTCAAAGCCTTTAAGGCCGTGAGACCTAGAGTCTCCGGCCGAGAGTCATCACTACAAGTTCATTCTTCAGTAGTCTTGTTCCCCATTGATTGCTAAAGACGATTCTTTGATTTTTGGGTCACCAATCCCGACACTCATCGGATTATAGAATGTGCTTTGACAATACTTGCATTTCCTTCTGAACAGAAACGAAAACAGAGGAAAAATATCTGAATCGTAATCGCATATCATCGATCTAACAATAATAAAAAAATTTATATACAATTCTCAGCTGTTAACTAACCAGTTACAAGTAAACTAATAAGCTATTTACACGTGTGATAATATACACCTAATCATCTACTTTACAACTTAACTTCCCCCTCAAGTTTGGTCTTCTATCGAAAGATATCCACAAGACTAAACTTGTAAATTAATGCCTAAAAATATATTGAAGGTCTGCTGGCTGGTTGTCTGCTCTAATATATTGAACATTTATAAGCTGTTGATGAACTAAATCTCTAATCATGTGCCAATCTATTTCGATATGTTTCGTACGTTCGTGAAACACAAGATTAGCTTCAATATTCAAGGCCGACTTGTTATCACTGAAAACCTGCACTTGACCATCCAATCTTACATGCAGATCCTCCACCAATCGTTCAATCCAGATGATTTCACAAGCCACTGCAGCTAATGCCCTGTATTCCGCTTCACGTGATCACCGGGCTATCATTTCTAGCTTCTTTATTTTCTAAGAAATCAAATATTCACCAAGTTTTATCAGAAAACCCGTTATTGATCGCCTAGTCATCGAACATGATCCCCAATCAGCATCACAATATGCTTCCAGCTGCATTTTACTGTTGCTTGTAAGAAAATTCCCAAGCCCGGTGTGCCATTATGATATCGCAGAATTCCAAAAGCAGCTTTCATTTGAGACATTTTCTGTTTGTACATGAATTGTGAGATGCACTGTACTGCATAGCTCACATCAGGTCAGGTCATTCATATGTAAATCAACTTGCCAACGAGTCTTCGAAATTCATACACATGACTAGTCAGCTTGAGATTACTTTCCACATGTGAATTAGCGGGTTTACATGTTGTCATTCTTGTTTCCTTCAATAGATCAAGAACATATTTTCTCTGATTTAAGCATATTCTATCCTTATCTCTGGCCACCTCAATGCCTAGGAAGTATTTTAACTTGCCAAGGTCCTTCATGTAAAATATCTGCTGCAAATGAGATTTCAGAGAAGCTATCACGTCCTTATCATTACCTGTGATTACTGTCATCGACGTAGACTATTATCATCACAATCTTGTCTCTGTCCTTCTTCACAAAGAGTGAATAGTCATGTTTAGATTGCTCATAGCCAAGGCTTCGAGCTGCATCAGAAAAATTTTAATTCCACTGGCGCGAAGCATTTTTTAAACCATACAGGGACTTTAATAATTTGCTTACTTGATTCCCCCCTGCCGGATTGTGAAGTCCTGGAGGTAGCTGCATAAAAATTTCCTCTGCTAAGTCACCCTGAAGAAAGACATTTATGATATCAAGTTGATGTAGAGGCCAATCATAAGAAGCAACAAGTGAGAGCACAATCCGGACAGTTACTGGGCTTCACCACAGGGCTATGATAATCCAATGCCTCCTGCTGCGTAAATCCTTTAGCAACCAAACAAGCTTTGCAACGATCAAGGCTACCATCAGGATTAAGTTTCACTTTATATACCCATCGACAACCAATAGGGTGTTTTCCAGAAGGTAAATCAACAATCTCCAAAGTCTTGTTTACCTCTCGATATTCAGCATCCACGGCAGAACTCCATCGAGGATCAGTCAAAGCCTTATGATAGGAATTTGGTTCAGTTACAGAAGCTAGAGAACAAATAATCTTTTGATATGATGATGGCAAATGATTATAGGAAACAAACTGGGATCACGAATACAATATCCTGTTGGATTTCAATGTAGGACAAATGTAATCACTGCTCCATATAGGTTTATGTGGTACTCTTGAGGAACGTCATTGCTCAGAAGAAATAGAATCTGGGTCAAGGAATGGAGGACTAACTTGTATAGAATTTTTTGGAGAAGAAGATGGGGCAGGTGCATTCATAGATCCTGAAGAAGCAGTCCTTGGGTAAATATCAGGTGGTGGTGATGTAGGGTCAACAAATTGAGGTGATGGTGCTGCTATGATGGAGGTTCAACAAAGGATTGAGCTGATGGTGGTGATGATGATGATATTGGGGTTGATTTAGACGATAAGGGTACCCAAGGTCCTCATAAAATGAGATGGGATCGGGAATTAGATCAAAATCAGAACCTTTTTGTTCAGTTAATGCAAAAAGAAACGTGGTTTCATAGAATATGACATCTCTAACAACTATGAGATTATTAGTTGATAACTCCACAATTTATAACCTTTTTGTGTCAAAAAGTACCCCATAAAAACACACATAATGGATCTAGATGCAAACTTTTGAGACACAGGAAGAGTTTTAGCATAACAGAGACATCCAAAAACTCTTAAATGTGACATGACTGTGATGGTATAAAACCTCGTAGGTGTCTTATCATGCAGCAACGGTGTTGGTGTTCGATACATTAGATAAACTGTTGTGAGGACACATTCTCCCCATAATTTCAGAGGTATGTGTGATTGAAACATGAGAGCTCGTGCTACATTGAAAATATGCTTATGCTTTCTCTCCACCACACCATTTTGTTGTAGTGTGTATGGAATTGAGCTTTGATGAATAATGGTGCAAAGAATTCTGAGCAAGAATCCTGAAAGAACTTCATGGCATTATATGTTCTAACACATTTTATAGTGGTTTGAAACTAGTTTTTTCACATAGACATGAAAATCTTGTAAGATGCGCATCGTTTCAGTTTTCTGCTGCACAAGGTATATTTAGGTTCCTCTTGAGGAATCATCTACTATAGTCACGAAATATCTATCATTAGAATGTGTGGGTGTACGATATGGTCCCCATATATCTACGTGTATCAATTCAGAAATCTGTTTACTAGTATGCTGACTTAGTTGAAAATGAGCTCTCACTTGTTTAGCTTTTCGACAAAGAGTGCAATCAAAAGGGTTGAATGCTTAATGCCTTTTAAATGTGGGAAGCATAATAGCATTGGATTATATTAAATGATGCATGACCAAGTCTCATGTGCCACAAACAAGTATCCACTGAGGATTACTACCAATAAGCTTTGCTTCTAAAGAATGCAAGATTTTTTATTTGTAATGTTTGCAGAAATATAATCAGACATGTTTGATGTGTACTCACAGAAGAATGAAGGGATATAAAGAATAATGCTGGTAAGATGCTGAAACCTTGGTGTCAAAGATGTACAGACCTTTATGCAGGACTACGTGTCCCCTTGATCATGTCATTCCAGAGATCCTCAAAAACACAAATTTTGGGTAGAAAACATTGAGCAGTGATTATTCTGTGTAAATTTGGATATTGACTAAAGGTTATATCGAAAATTAGGCACATATAGAACATGGTTAAGGATAAGGTCATCTGTTAGATTTATTGTCCCTATTTTCTACCCTGAAACCAAGCTTCCATTAGGCAGAGCTGACAAACTTTTCAAGGTTACAAGTGATGTGCTAGTTCGCTCCACTATCTATTTTCCATTCACGATCAAAGACAATGTTGAGGCATATGATATTGTTCGAGGCAATACCTGATTGATGCAAACCAGAGACACCAATTACCATATTTGAGACTAGGCCAAGTTTCCTTTTCAGTGGCATCATTCAACATCCTCATCAGCCGTCGTATTCTTTATGAGATAGAGTTTGCAGAGGTGAAGTGTGAAAAAGAGGTTGACTTCCTGCAACTTATTCAAATATAACTTCAGCCCCCAATTCTCTTCAAACACAACTTGATTGGAATTATAACATCGGCCACCAAAGCATCCTCTTTTTCGGCCTCGATCCCCACCTCTTCCTCTTAAATTCATGGGATAACCAATCAATTTATAGCACCTTTCTTTGGAATGCCCCTAAGCCCCACAATGACTACAAAATGAGATTAGGTCTCCTGTAACTTGGAGCAGTCGTTGATACACTTATAAGACTGTCAATTCGAGTTGCAACTGATATATTCCGTTGCATTTCTTCATTACATATCATAGCATATGTTTGTTGATGAGTTGGTGATGGAACCATCAGAAGAATTTGCTATTTCTGAGGTGCATGGGACTCGTTTAATCCTGGACAAGAACTACTTCAATTTATGCTCGGCAATATATGCGTGAAAAGATAATCTTTCACATTCGGTGCAGGAGGAAGAATTGAGCAATGACTCACATTCCTCCCACATCTGCCTGAGTTTGGTATAATATCCTCTAACATTTCAGTGCCTTGAATGTGTGCGTTAATCTCCTTAAACAATGAAAAAATTCTGCTTCGATTAACTTTGTTGTATTGTCCCATCGATCGAAGTGTTGTTTAGATTGAGGAGCAGGTCTAGGGCACTTACGTTGATGAATCCGATATTGCTCTTAAATTTCAGTGAAAACATCGTCGTTTTGCTCCATGCTCCGTAATTTCCACATCCTCGCAGCTCATCTGGCACCAAGATCTGATTAGGAACATTAGAAGGATGTGGATATAAAGACTATGATGGATTAAGTAAGGAGGCTCTGGTGTCAGCTGCGCATTGGATCGAGAATTTTCTCCATCAGGTGAAATTCCTGAATTCATAATTGAAATTCCATTCAATCGAATCGCAGGTGAAGAAAAAAGCAAGCAAGAAGAAAAATCAAGGAATTTTGACAATCAATTCACTCATAGAATCAAAATCAGAGTCTAGCTTTGATACCATGAACGAAAACAAAAACAGAGAAAAATATTTGAATTGTAATCGCATATCATCGATGTAACAGTAATACAATACAATTCTCACCTGTTAACTAACTAACTACAAGTAAACCAATAAGCTATTACATGTGTGATAATATACAACTAATCATCTACTTTACAACTTAACACCTTCTCCCGCTCACGTGCCCTAACATCTGATGCCAACTCAAGGTAGTATCATCTTTCTCCAGTACGTTCACAAACTCTCTTTAATAACAGTCTTATCCGACCAACAATAAATCACATTCGTCTTTGGCGTATATGCAGAAATGAGGTGGGTTAGCGTATTGTTAGTTTAGTTAGTTTTGAAAATGAATTATTCAATAAATGGACTTATCAAATATATAAAATAATATCTTGCACGTTAAACAGAGCGTTGTTCGACCAAAAAAGAGTGGTCGTGTTTTTATGAATATAATATCTCCTCAGATGGTATAATGTTGTCATTGAAGGCTTGTCAATGGGGAGCGACGGTGCATGGGCCTCCATCCCCTCTCAACATTTATTGGAATCTTGGTTCCCTCTCCAATAAGCAAACATTGAGCAATTATTCGAAGTCCACAACCGCGGGATCTCTCAGGTCCCTTTCCCCAACGGGACAACCGCGCCACGATCCTTTTTTTTTTTTTCTAGTTTATAGTATTTTTGTCTTTATGAATAATAACCTAAACACTACCAAAAATAAATTCATTTGACCAAATTAAAATTAAACTAAATTAAAGCATTTACGATACTGAAGAGATATTTTATTAAGAAATTAGGATTTATAATATTATTTTTGAAACCGCAGAACTATGCATTTTTAAATGACAATCTGAATACACAATATCCGACATTTCCTGACTAGGTGGAGACAGACTCCTCATCAGAATCCAGATGCTTAGCTAGGAATGAGCTACAACATCGCCAAAACTCTTAACGAAACGAAAATCGAACGAATGAAGAATAGATAACAATCACCGGTATGATAAAATAGATAGTGCCTAATTATTTGAAACCAATAAAAACCACAACTCTAAATAAGGTCTCTCAAATATAGTCACTTTTTCAATCTGGAATTCCCATTCACTTTTCCCTCCAAACAATTCTTATTCGCAAGCCCAATTTATGAAGCTCATTACTATATAAACATCCAATAAGAGGACTAGAGTGGAGAGAATGTGAGAATCACACGTTAATATTAGCCCGAACATTTAATTTAGTGTATTGAATCCTCACAACGAACTAAGGGGTTATCCAAATGAGCGGAGAGTATGATCGCATCCCCATTTTATCCGCCGACACATTTTCCCGCCCCACCCCAACCCAACGGGAGAGGGAGACGAGGAATTCTTCTTCCAGTCCAAGCAGATCAGATCTCTGGGGGAATCCGGCCCCCATTGTGAAGTTAATCAGTAATAATCCCCGAGTCCAATGTAATTAACTAAAAGGAAAGTCCAGTTATTCGATAGTGCAAATTCCAAAGCGTGGACCTAAAATAAATCACGGGATTCGCGGAACAAGTAGTCTAGAGCTATATTATATAAATAATTTCCATCATGTCAACAGTTATTGAAGAACAGTTTTCAAACTCCGTTGCCTCAATCTCCATATGCGGCACACATTCACAAGCTTGTAGTTGAAGAAGATAACGCATAATATAATAAATCTTTGTACGTCAATGTATATCCAACTAAATTCATTATCCTTCTCAAAAGCTTGAGAAAGAAAAAAGAACACCTAAAGTAACAATCCATCCTAGCTATTTCCACACCATGCCAAACGTATCACAGGTTAGCCAACAATACTCAACAAAAACCCTAGATGTAGATCTCGAGAAGTTGCTAAAAGAACTGCCCAAAGCGCATTTTTGGGACTCACCCTTCGAAATACACCAATGGGAGGGTTTCTGGTTCGAACCAGGCTTGATCAAGCCGGCTATGAGGTTCAGGTCCAACTTTCATGCCCGTGATGACGACGTTTTGCTAGCTTCAGCCATGAAAACAGGCACTACGTGGCTCAAATCTCTCGCTCTCTGCATCACCCAGACAAGACAAGTTGATATTACTACAGATTCCGAAGATATTCTAACCAAAGAAAACCCTCATTTTCTGCTCCCAACCATAGAAAGCACTGGTTACTCAACCAAGCCCCTGCAGTACAATTCCAACGATATCTTCGACGAGATACCTTGTAATCCACGTCTCATGCACACGCATCTTCCTTACAAAGTTTTACCGGAGTCTTTGAAGAACTCGCGCTGTAAGATTGTGTACATCGCAAGAAACCCTAAGGACACGCTCATATCGATTTGGCATTTCTTTAACTCTATTCTGAGGAAAGATCGAGAACCCTATCCTCTCGATAAACTGGTGGATTGTTTTTGTTCTGGGTTGATTCAGTATGGGCCTTATTTCGACCAAGTGTTGGAGTATTGGTTGGAGAGCAAGCAAAGGCCGGAGAAGATACTGTTCGTTAGGTACGAAGAGATGAAGAGTGATCCGAAAGGGCAGGTTTGTAAAATCGCCGAGTTTATGGGAAATGGTTTTGAGAGTGAAACTGAGATTGATGAGATCTTATGGAGGTGTAGCTTGGATAGGCTCAAGAGTTTGGAGGTGAATCAAAGTAGTAATTCGGTTCTTTGGACTGTGCCGAACAGTTCATATTTTAGGAAAGGTGTTGTCGGAGATTGGAAGAACTATTTGACTCGTGAAATGGAAGAGAGAATCGATCGAATGAGCCGTGATAAGTTGGAGCCACACGGCCTCTTTTTCTGAATGTGCTTATGAATGCTTTCTATGACATATACCTGTGTTCTGTGTGTTTTCTTTGTTATATTTACGTTATAATAAATTGAATTTATATATATATATATATATATATATTTGCAGTAGCTCCTCTATTTATTTTTTTTTGGAAAGAAAACTTCCATTTCTACTCACGGTCTTTAAATACAGTAGCAGCTAGAAATTGAGCAGGCGGAGACAACCCTCGTCATCGTAACCCAAATTCTTAGCAAGATAGTGTGCACAACTATTCCCTTAGTCATTAACAAAAGAAAGTAAGCAAATGGACGAAACGAAGTACTTAGTTGTAAACAATCATCAGGTAAAGTCCCAATTGTCACTGAAGAAGGGCATTTGTCTTGGAGCAAGTTCACAACGGAAGCACAGTCTCCTCAATAATCACATCCTGCCAATTCCGTTGAACGGTAAACTTGACGGCCTCTCTCGCTGCAAAAACTTCAATCATTTCCAAATCCCGACATCCTCTGGAGAAACGGGTTCAACATCCCAGTACATTCTCGTAGGCGTCCCTCGCAATCACGCCCGTAGAGGTGCCATTTCTGCCAACATGGATCGCTCCATCGAATTTACTTTGACAAACATAGCTGCTGGCAGGATCCACTTAGGAAAGGAGGGGGTGTTAGCCTTATCTTACTATATTTCAGATTTTTTGAGGGTGTGTGTGCGTGGAGATGAAGAGCAACAACTCTGTTTTCCTTTCTACAGCCAAAATCGTTCACTACTGCTACAAAATACGTTCAAGGCATTTTACGCACATCATCATGCTAAATGAGCCATTTACCAAAGACCTATAAATGTAGGCCCAAAATAGAAGAAAATCCAAACTAAAAACATTAAAATTCAACACTCCCCCTTAATCTTTTTCTCTTTCATACCCAACAATGCTTGGAGAAAGACAAGCGTGTCACGTGGGAGTACTTTGGTGCAAATGTCTGCAAATTGGTCTCCGGTCTGCACGTACTTGATCTCGATCTCTTCATCTTCAACCGTCTCTCGGATGTAATGATACTTGAGATTAATGTACTTCGTTCGACTATCGGACACCAAATTCTTCAACATCGCAATCGCCGACTTGTCACAGAAGATTATCGTCAGCATATCTTGTCTCTCCCCCATATCTTCTACAATTTTTCTCAACCAAACCACTTGCTTGGTTTCTTCACTTGCCGATACGTATTCGGCTTCGATCGAAGAATGAACTACTCTCTCTTGCTTCTTTGACGACCAACAAAATACCCCGAACCCGAGGGTAAATGTATGTCTCGATGTACTTTTTATGTCATCCATACTTCCGGCCCAATCACTATCACAAAACCCAAATAACTCCGGACTTTCTTTTTCACTTCTCTCATACATAAGGCCAAAACCTTTGGTACCTTGAATGTACCTCAACACTCTTTTGGTCGATATATAAGCCCAAATAACTCCAAAATGTGTTTTGCTCGGTCGATGCATAAACCAAGACAATAATCGCGAAACATATATAATGTCGGGCCTCGTAGTGGTAAGAAATAACAAACTCCCAACAAGACTCAATATATTGTGCCGCATCGGCATCACCACTGCCATCCTCTTTCACTAATTTTTCATTCACCAACAAGGGAGTCATAACCGAATTATACTTCTCCCTCTTGAACTTAGCAAGAAAATTTTGGGTATACTTCATTTGAGAAATAAACATCATCTTCTCTTTGATCAACTTCAATCCCCAAAAAATAATGTAACAAACCCAAATCATTCATCTCATATTTCCTCAACATGTCATTCTTCAACTCAAGTATCATCTTCTCATCATTTTCCGTAAAAATCAAATCTTCAATGTAAAGAGAAACGAGAAGTATACAATCGGTACCTTGCTTGATATAAAGCGTCGCTCACTTGGACTCCTATTGACTACTTTGTCAGAGAAACATGCATCGATATTCCCATACCATGCACGCAGGGCTTGCTTCAATCCATACAAGGCTAAGCCTTTCTTCAATTTATATACTTTCTCTTCTTCACCTTCCAACTCAAATCCTTGTGGTTGCTTGACATACACCTCCTCTTTCAATACTCCATTCAAGAAGGCTGATTTCACATCAAGTTGGTAAAGTTTCCAACCCTTTTGTGCCGCTAATGCAATCAACAACCAAATAGTCTCATGCCTTGCAATTGGCGCAAATGTCTCATGATAATAAATCTCGGGTTGTTGAGTGTACCCTTTCGCAACCAATCTCTCCTTGTGCTTTTACACCGAACCATCGGCGTTAGTCTTCGTTTTATATATCCACTTAAAGCTGACAACATCCTTCTCCTTTGGCTTCTCAACCAACTCCCATGCTTAATTTTTTCAAGCATCTTACTCATCTTCTATTGCATCTCCACACTTCTTCACCAATAGCTTGCTCAAGCGTATAGACGAACCAGAAGTGGATTTTCGGACATCCACGCCTAACTAGAAGTTCGATCAGTATAACCGGCGACTTCTAAGTCTCCATTACCGTAGACCAGTATCATATCTTTGGTCCGTCTGAGATACTTTTGGATATTCTTTACTGCTGTCCAGTGTTCCTTACAAGGGTTAGCCTGATATCGACTGACTACGCTCACAACATATGCGATGTCTGGTCGCGTGCATAGCATCGCGAACATCAGGCTGCATACTGCAGACGCATATGGAATTCCATTCATCTCTTTTCTATCTTTCTCGCTACGATGACATATAGTCTTCAAAAGATGAATCCCGTGTCGCATAGGTAAGAACCTTTATTAGACTCGTCCATCTTATATCTCTTGATGACCTTTTCTAAGTAAAGGGCATGGGATAAACCTATCATTTTATTCGCTCGATCTCTAAAAAGCCAAATTCCCAGAATGAAGGTTCGTTCTCCCATGTCTTTAATGGATAACTCGGTCGAAAGCCATGCTTTCACCTCTAAGAGCAACCCGATATCATTTCCTATCAAAAGGATCAACGTACAATACGAGCAACGGTATTATACCCCCACTAATCTTTTTATTGATGCGTGGCTCATCTTCATTCTTTATGAATCCCGTAGTTTCTAACTAGTTCATTAATTCGAAGATTCCAGCTCCTCGAGGCTTGCTTAAGTCCATATGTGAAGTTATTTAAATTGCACACCTTGTGAGCATCTCCTTGCGATGTAACAACTTTGTATTGCTCCATGTAGATTTTCTCCTGGAGGAATCAATTTAGAAAAGCGGATTTCACATCCGTCTGCCAGATCTCGAAGTCATGGTGTGATGCTATCGCAAGCAGAATATAAATGAACTTAATCATTGTAATTGGTGAAAAGGTTTCCGCATAGTAATGCCCTATTTTTTACTATAATCATTCGCTACAAGCCTTGTTTTTTAGCTATCAACTAGTCCGTAGATCCAATCTTCTTCTTATAGATCCACTTACATCCAATCTGTTTAAAACCATCGGGCAAATCTACAAGAGTCCAGACCTGGTGGCGTGCATAGAGTCACTCTGCTTTTAAAGTCTCAAGCCACTTCAGTGAGTCTATATCCATCATTGCTTGGTCAAAGGCAGTGAGGTCGTCCCAGATGTTCCCTTCCGTCACAGCATCCTTGTGCTCGACGTGTACCATATTGTATCTCGCAGGCAAACGAGATACTCTACTTAACCTGCGCAACTCAGGTTGCGTCTCGGACTGCTCTTCGGTGCTATCGGCACTTGACTATCTGAAGGTGTCTCATCTAACTCTCCAAAAGTTACTTTCATGCCTACTCCACTTCCTCGAATGAACTAATCCTTGAGAAAGTTAGCATGTATGGCTACGACGATCCTCTGATTATCGTGGAAGTAAAAATAATATCTTATAGAGTCATCGAGATACCCAATAAAATGACCCTTCATTGATCTAGATTTAAGCTTGTCAGTCATTAGCTTTTTCACAAAAGCGGGGCAACCGCAGATTCTTATGTGATTCAAGCTTTGTTTCTTACTGTTCCAAATTTCGTAAAGAACTCGATCAACAGACTTTGAAAGGATTCTGTCAAAATGTATACAACAATTTGTAAGGCATATCCCCAAAACGATATGGGGAGATCTGTGTAACTGAGCATTGATCGAACTTTATCCAATAATATTCGATTTCTCCGTTCGGCAACACCATTCAATTGTGGTGTTCCAGACGGAGTAAACTGTGAAATGATCCCATTTTCTTTCAAGAATTCATTGTCCTTGAGACTCATATACTCGCCACCTCGATCTGATCGAACGACTTTTATTTGTCTCCCTGTTTGCTTTTCTACTAGTGTCTTGAATTCCTTGAACTTATCAAGAGTTTCAGGCTTGTACTACATCAGATACACCAAGCCGTAGCGAGAGTGATCATCTGTAAAGGTAACAAAATAGTGGAAATTACCCCTGGCCGTAACTCCAAGAAGTCCACAAACGCCTGTATGGATCAAACCCAGAATATCAGTGGTGCTTTGAAAAGTCCCTATGAAGGGAGACTATTTTACTGAGGATAGAAGATTCGCACGTTGGATATGGATCTGATCCCGATGGCTTAATTATGCCATGTTTTTCCAACTCTTGAATCTTTTGACCTCCAGCAGTGTCCGAGTCGAAGATGCCACAAATACGTCTTATTTGACTATAAGTCTCGTTTGTTTGTAATTACACTTATAGTTTTTATTTTATCTTAGACATTAAGATAATAAAACCATTTAGTAATATCGCATTTCCGACGCAATTCTTTCCGAAATAGGAATAGAAATAATATATTAATCCCCCTGGGCAAAAATAAAACATTGGAAAGAAATAAACTATGTCCAGTAGATAAAACGAGAGTCTTCGATCCAATGTGGTTGACCGATGCACTATGTCTGCTCCCAACGTTAATCAGAATCTCTCGATCTACCAGCTTCCTACTTCGTTCCAGACACTGGTTCAAAATACAAATATAGGCGCTAGCCCCTGAGTCAAGAATCCATGATGTGGAAAACACAGTTAAAGAACAATTAGTTTCTAAAACGGTTTGTTCAATACCTGAAGCCTCTGAAGCTTTGACTTCGGACAGTCCCTCTTCTAATAGCATGGTTGTTGGCAGTGTAGGCACTTATCAGTTGCCATAGGACCCTTCTGAATGATCTTAGCCATGCCCTTATTCTTTATCCCTCCTTTCGGCTTAGTTAACTTGTTTGGCTTTTTCGGCATCGACCTCTTGACCGCATC
Organism: Linderniella brevidens; assembly: GCA_004919715.1. Taxonomy (NCBI): domain Eukaryota; kingdom Viridiplantae; phylum Streptophyta; class Magnoliopsida; order Lamiales; family Linderniaceae; genus Linderniella; species Linderniella brevidens. The sequence continues at coordinate 10,270,897 of SWDC01000148.1, forward strand.
GTCGGAACAAGTGCTACTTCATTTCCATTTGCCTTTTTTATCCGACTCTGAGCCTGAATGAGCTGATTACATCAAATCCGACAAGGTGAATTTGCGATCATTCAAATTATAATTAATGATAGCGTCTGGATGATCAGATCTATCTGAAGCTCATGTGAATAGAAAATGTAAGAGACACTAACTCCTCAATCCATCATCTTGTGCACCTGTACTCCGACATCAGCGCCTTCAGCCAGCTTTGTGTGAAAGACTTTTCAAAAATAGAGATAGTCTAGACTGCTCGCCATAAAGCTACTTTAGATGAAGCAATATCTCACGCATGCTCATGTTCACATGGCTACGCCGAAGAACATTGTTCATCGTAGAAAGCATATAAGCCTGAAGCACATAGCGTAAACTGCTCGGTCAGCATCACTTGTAGTTTCCCGTGAGGTGAGTGGGATGGGACAATCGAGCGTATACTCTAAGTTCTCCAGAGTAAGGAAAATCCTTAGATTTCGGAGCAAGTAGAAAGAAAACAAATAAGGTAAACATCATAAATGGTGATGTCACCGTAAACAGTAGCAAGAAAACAAATAATCTGCAGAAAATAAAGATAAGCACATTAGGGTGAACGTATTATTCGATCAAGCACAAATAAGGATTTTTCATTTGGATTGACTCCCACTATTTTTCTCAAAATTCCATCCTCCCGAAAGGAATTTCGAAAACCTCGTTGATGGTTTTATAGTGGAGTTGAGTTCCCCGCTTCGCATTTAAACTAGCAATCTTTTGGCCAGTTTAATCGAACGATGACGCGTCTTACACGAACCATTCAGATGAGTATTTCAACTTCTTTGTCTACATTTAGGAAGGCTCATGATAACTCTGCAAATTGGGTATAACTGTTCTAAGTGCTGCCTATCAACGTCTGGCTCGAACCTAACACTTGGAAATTCCACCCATAGGATAACACTTTGTCAGGCAGAATGTGTTTCGGTGAGCGGTGTTTAGAAAAACGCATGTGAACTATCTACGACAAAGGTAAAATTTTGGCGTCGATAACTCGGAACAGACATCACATATACAAAGGTCGCAGCAGTATCAAGCTTGATAGAAGACATGAATGATGTCCCGGTACTCACTTAGTAAATTTCAAACGGGAAATATGTCTTACATACGCACATAAAGCAGGCATATCACATCAAACCAAGACACGCATAATTCATAGTAAAACCTAGTTTGACTACAAGACTATCAACGCGAACTATTTCTAATATACCCTATTAAGTTTGTTTTATACTAAATACACGTCTTCGGCCGTCATGGTGATTTCAAGTTTTCGAACGGCGCATTCATTTTTTACGTCTCACTTTGTACTCGTACGCCCACCATATTTAAACTATTCCTATCTAATAAAAACATTAAAGTACAAGATGGGGGAATCATAAGTCCTAGACAATCCGTATAAAACACATACAACCAGGGGGGAACCTTGTTACCCTTAACAAATAACCCGGTCAAAATAGATAAGCCTAAGTCCACGTTGACGCCTTTATGTATCACATATCATAGCATAAACACATATAAGTGACAATTAAATGCTCTAAGAAATCCGAAACGAACTTTGGGCTTTTTGTTGAGCCGGGTCTTGCCTTAGGCCCATCATAACCGAATTCCGTTGAGCCTTTTCTTAGTCCGTCCATGGCTTTATTTTAGTCCAAATATGATTTGAGGCCCAAAAGTGAATGGAATTGGGCCTAGACTAACTAGAGCCATTAGGGTTTTTAAATCGTGGCCCAAAACAACAACGCCGCCTCCCATGGCCGCCGGATCAGAACCATACGACGTCGGAGCTGGAGTTTCACCCCAAACCGACGCATCGCAGCTAGGGCTGAAATCGAGCCGAGTCGAGCCCAAACATGGCCAAGCTCGAGCTACGCTCGATTAAGTACAAGTGAGCTCGAGCTCGGCTCGAGCTCGACCAAACATCAGAAATCGAGGCTCGAGCTCGATAAGCTCGAATCCGTTCAAAAGTTTGTACTTGAAGTGCTTGAGATCGGCTTGAAAAGCTCGAATCAATATTATAATAATATTTTTAATATTAATTTAATATGTATAAAAAAATATCTCGATAAGCTCGACGAGCTATCGAGACCATATAAATTAACCTCGAGCTCGACTCGATAACTAATCGAGCCGGCTCGAGCTCGGTCAAACTCGAACTCAAACCGAGCGTAGATCGAGCTGCTCGCGAGCAGCTCGCTTCGTTTTCGCCCCTAGTCCAAGCTCCGATCCAGCATTGCGCGTTCATGCGCTTGCGGGCAGCTATGCGTCTTGGGGTTTTCCGGCGAATAACGGTTGCCATACAGCCTCATCGGACCAGAAGCCGGCATCAGGGCTTCGCCCCGAGCAACCATGATGCTCTATCCCAGCCCGGCGCATCATCGGAAGGTCCATTCATGTGCATATTGCTCACACGACCGGGTGCGGGCGGATTCACTGCTTTTTGGTTAACGGTATGCCACGACAGCTTCGCTGCCTCCCCGCACAAGAACAGGGCCTTCCCGGAGTCAGAGCTTCACCCCGAGCCGGTGGGCTGCGCTGCTCGAGCCCGGCGTGTCACCAGAATACCTTTCAGCCGCGTGTTGCATGTGCGGCGACGAAAAATCGAACCCAAACCACCACATCGACTTGTGGCTGGTTTAAGAAACCGTTTTGGCCGTGTGACCAATGCTTGGCTATGAGCCGTGAGGTGCTGGGGTGATCCTTGATCGCTGCACCATCACAGATCGCCGTGTCTCAGCCAAAGAAATGACTCAGCCTTGGATTTGTGCCGAGCGTACGTGCCCACGTTCTCGGTTAATCCTTGGCCTATTGATCCGGAATCCGTTTATGCTCGTTTCTAAACCGACCTTGCTCTGATACCACTGGATGGGGAACATTCTCATGTTGTCCCTTCGTCGTGCGGAATTTAAAAATTTTCTCGAGCCCAGTAAACACTGGATCGCTCGGAAATACATAGAAACATATTGATACACATAATGAAGCAGCCTTAAACCCTTCACACTTAAGGTAAAAGAGTTTCAGCCACTTCACCCTCGAAGAGAAGAGTTGCTAGCTTTCATTGATCCCCCAGTTTGAAACTGCGCCTAGGTTGAAAGCAAATGCAAGAGAAGAGTCACGCCGTTCCCGATAAATATCAAGAACCGAACTACTCCTCGAATGGCTAGATGTAGCTCGGCCAGTTTTTGATCAAGAGAGCAATTCGAAAGCTTTTGGTTTTTATTTGTGGGTTTCTTCTTGTTTCACACGTTATTATTTGTAATTCGTATCCCAACCTCTCTCGGATTGTGTTTCAAAAACCTTATCCTTACATATATATATATATATATATATATATATATATATATATATATAAAAGTAACCAACGTTGATTTAGTCATGGGTTAGTCATCAACGTCCTCAACGTGAATACATATATTTAGCCACTAACTCAAAGCAAACCAAGTCATCATGTATCAAACATTGACCAAGTCTAAATACCTGATCTACTTAGTTTATGTTCGTTCAAAACCAAAAAAAAAAAAAAACAAACTTGTGATTAATTTTCTCAAAGTTTGGTAATCTTTTAAATTTCAATTTTAATTCAAAATTTAAATTGAAATATTTACTTTTATTTAGACTTTTAATTATCGAAAATATTAATATCAAATATTATATTAATTTTGAAAATTAAGTAAGGTAAAATACCACATTACCTTTACTTTAAGTCTAGGTAATAATACCATATTTAACATCATATTAAAAGTTAGGCTAAACAATTAAATTAAGCTTATTATCAAATAATAATATAATTATAAATATATCTTCGGCCATGCCTTTAACCTAGGCTGAAAATAATTTCGAGCAGTTAGATTGTCACTCAAGTCTTGATAAACTTAACTAATGTTCAACATTCGTATACCGTCAACTTTAACGTCACAATGCCCGTTAATTATTTGTTTAATAATTCTCTCTTTAATAGATACTATCTCGGTGATCCTTGCCTTCTTGGTTCGTCTCAACCGGCACTGGGAAGAATCCATGAGTACGGTATTCACCTAGTCAATCCCGATGTACCGAATTAATCCCAAGTTTGAGTACGAAAGTGATCTAATCATAATTCATGAACGGAATATAGATTTTCCTCCCACGTATAAACCCTTCACATATGTCCCGGTCGAGCGAGAGTCATGGAACTGCCAAACTCACTAAATCAGCTCTATGATTAAATTCATTACATACGAAATTACCAAACTGCCCTCAACGTCCCATGTGAGTTGGTTTATTGCTTTGGCCAGTCACCGTTCGTTGTCAAGACCGCATTGTTTCGCCGATCCATTCACTTGCAATACGGGCCTAGCAAAGCTAGCGACAAGTCAAGACCCCAAAGTCAACATCGTCAATGACCCCCCTTCAATATAAGGTTCACGTATCGATCATTGACACTCCCCGATTAATAAGCCATGTGATTGTTCTATTACGAGTTAGAGTCCAAGTACAAGCTAATCCCCTGAATCAACTCGTATCAATGTCGCGACCTCTTACTTTCCAAGTGAATGATTGGCACAATCGCGTAAGAGTCGTTAACAAACAAGTCGTGATCAACAATTTCAGCACTAAACTGGAGCCTAAGACTTATGGACATATTTAAAGTTTGAGGATAATAGCTGACCGGTGCCACCTCTCTCATCTAACGAGAATCGGTAACTAAACTCCAAACATTTGTGTTTTATTTATTCTCCTTCTTACCGGATGCCAAGTAAGAAATATTGGAAAAACAAAATAATATGCCTTACGAATAAAAAAAATAAAATTTTATACCACAAATAAAATATATGAATACTCCGCTCAAATATAAAAGCAAATAATACATTGTTCGTCTGATCACATTTCATCCCCGAATGGCATTCCGAGGGCATATCCCTCATAATTAGGAAGACCGTACATGCATATAAACGTGAGTTAATAGATATTAGCAAAATCAGAGTGTAAAGTGTCCATTGCCTCATATATATGGAGCAATCAATAGCAAGATCATCATTACATGGGCGTTACATGCTATTGGATTGATGACTCTTGGACAATAAAAAATGTTTAATTGCATATAGTAAATTTGACACACAACACACAACTCAAAACATCTCGTCCTAGATTAAGAGTATTTTATCGGAATATAAGATACTCGATAAGATTTTTTCGGTATCGTTCGACAATGCTAGCGCTAATACTGCGAGCGTTCAAGATTTAATTAGATATTATCGATCGTCATTTGGCGGTCGATTCTTTCATGTTCGATGCTTCTGTCACATACTTAACATATGTGTTCAAGAAGCACACACTCATCTAAAGGCATAAATTATGCCAATACGAACAACAATAAGTTACATGATGCGACACTCTTATGTACTGAAGAAATGAAAGCGTCGTTGTAGAAGTGTGGGCGTTACGCCGAAAACGTTTGCGTTGGATGTACTCAAAAGGTGGTATTTCACCTACAAGATGTTAGGTACCTCGTACGAATATCGCCAACATCTTTACAATTTCTACAATGAGAACGTCGGATTTGGCGTAACGATACATCCATAAATGTGGGATGGGTGCAACGACCTATGTGAAATACTTCAAGTATTTCATGATACCACAAGGGAGATGTCGGGAACATATTACCCGACATCAATCTTAGCTTTATCTCATTGCATTAAAGTCGCGTGCATTCTTAGTGCTTTCTTAGAGGATGATTTTGCGGCACAGCTGTTAAGACCATGAGGGCGAAATCACTCAAATATTTTTGGAAATTGCCCGATATCTTCATTATAGCGAAGATATTGGACCCATAATGCGTCTATAAGGTACATATGGTTTACTGAAGCTCTCCTACCAGTCGATTTCGTCTAGTTCTCGTGTCATCCCCGATAACTTTCCTCGTCAAGTAAGGGATAGAGAATATGACTCTCTAAAGGAACTCTTTAGAGACTATAAGACTGATTTTGGTCAAGACCCACCTCGATCGGGTTCAGGTGTATCCTCTTCTAGTAGTGGAAGTGGTCGACCGTTATCATACTTAACCTCCTACTACGATATCATCAACGCAAACAAACTCCAAAGATCGCCCAAAAACCCGTTCTTAGAAATACATAACTATTTGACGACCACATTTGAGTTTGTCGAGGACGACGATCACTTCAGAGATGGTGGTCGATGATGTCGCCAACGTATCCAACGTTGACGAAGATCGCTCGGGAAATCTATGTCGTCCCGATTTCAACCGTCGCGGTTGAACATGCTTTAAGCATGTGCGGTTTAACTTTAAACGTCAAATACCAATGCATTCTCGATGATTGGAAGAGAGCAACATCAAACACAAGATCCCAAATAATGATTCGGACGTCGACGTTTTCGAGGACACGACCGACACGGAGACTAGCAGTGGTGGCAATGGTGGCGACGACATGTACGAGTAGAGAGATCTAGCAGCTGCCGACATGAAAGCTCCAAAAAAGGCCGAAAAAAGATAAGTATCTCTCATCGAACTAATTTCTTCTTTAAATCATTTTTATATTTTTAAAAAATTACTTACTAATAGAATTTTATTTTCAGCCAACTCGCAAAGGATGTGGTGACATACGACGGCGGCGCCCGAAAAAAGATAAGTCTCTAGTACTAATTTTACTTATTTCGAATTAAAGTATTCTTATTTTTCTAATTATTACTTACTAATACGTTCTTATTTTTCAGTTAACCTCAAAATTTCCAACGGCAGATTTCGATGATGAAGCCCGCAAAAGATAAGTATTCAAACTTTACACCTTTATTTATTGATTAATTTTTGTCACGTTGCAAAAAAATTATATAGCTTATAGTTATACATTGTATCTTAGGCACCGACTCAACATTATCAAATTTCACACAAGAAAACGAACGCATGCCCGACACACCGAATTACATTGACTTTTTTTTTCTTACTTTGTAATTGTATCTAAATTTTTGTAATGGAATTTTGTTTCTTAAAATTTATGTACCTCAAAGCTGAAATTATGTATCGAAAAAGAATCTCAAAATACACTGAAAACTTATGCAACGGAGTAACGAATTGAATAAAAGAAGTTAAATAAACTAGTGGCCAACCGCCGGTTGAACCGTAACCGACGGTTGACTAGTTGACTAACCGCCGATAATGCCAAGCGTAACATGGGGACAGTCAACCGTCGACCGCCTCCGACCTATTAGGGACGATTGGTCCTTCCCACCAACCGCCGGTTCACCTTAATCGACCGTTGGACAAGACTAATTATACACTTTTATTAGTCTATTCTATGATCCTAGAGCTTCTTCGTGCATCCTTGTTGGTAAACTGTTTTCCTTCTTAAAAAAAGCGTTAAGGTAAGTCTCGATCGTTGCGATTAGATTTTCTCTGACATTTAAAATGTGAACAATTAGTCTCGATGATTGCAGATGGTTGCATATATTTAAAATGTGAACAATTAGTCTCGATCGTTGCAGATATAGGGAGCAGATGGTTCTGCCTCCAAAATATATGTTCAGATTGAGGAAGCCGATTAAGGGAGCAGAATTGAAGAGCAGACACAAGGTGTAAATTTCCCCCCTCATAATATATGTTATATTCGATTTATATGCAATGCTTGGGCCCTCCAAGATGGGCCTTCAGGCCTAGTATTGGGCCGATTGGGCTTATTTATTATTTATTCAAATTGGCTTTAATGCCACATTATTAATTATTACATCTTTAGTCCCCCACTTTCTCAGTATTGAGTATAGAGACAGAGAAAGCATCAATATACAGATTTCATTGAAAGTTATCATTTGACTTGTCGCTGGGTGCTTAAATTTCACGAGCTTTATGAGACGTTCATACTATTATGTTTTTTTGATTTAAGTTATTAAGCTCTCGCTCATAAGCTCTCCCGGGGTAGAACATCTTTAACCTGGGGTACCGCACTCCGAAAGCATATTACTTTTAATACGCGCTCCCGGGAGCTGAACGACATAAACTCTCTCTTCAAGGTAGCAGAACATAGCTCGCCCTCCCAGGGGAAAATAATTACTCACATGCTCCCACGCGGGCTCCTCGCTCTTAAGGGAACAAAGCATAGCTCGCCCTCACAAGGGAAGAGACTTACTCACAGGCTTCCACGCGGGCTCCTCGCTCTCAGGGGAGCAGAACATAGCTCGCACTCTCAAGTTAAGATACTCAAAACACGCGCTACAATGGCAAGACACATTAAGCTCGCGCTCCCAAGGGAGCAAAACATAGCGAGCGCTCCCAAGAGAGCATAACATAGCTCGTGCTCCATGGAGCAGAACATAGCTCGCTCTCCCAAGGGAAGACTTTTACTCACACGCTCCCACGTGGGCTCGTCGCTCTCAAGGGAGCAGAACATAGAGCGCGATCAGAGCATAGCTCGCCCTCCCAAGGGAGCAGAACCTAGCTTGCGCTCCCAAGGGAAGACATATTAAGCTCTCATTCGCGCTCCCGAGGAACAGAACATAGCTCGCGCTCCCAAGAGAGCAGAACATCTTAAGCTCTCGCTTCCAAGGGAGGGAGCAAAACATAACTTGCCCTCCAAGGGAAGACATTTTAAGCTCTCATGCTCCCGGGAGCAGAACATCTATAACTCGTGCTACCGTGCTCTGAAAGCAGATTACCTTTAACACGTGCTCTCAGTGTAAAACAAATTAAACTCGGGCTACCGCTCTCTGACGGCGCACTCCCAATGCATAACATCTTAACACGCTCTCTCAAGGGAGTAGAGCATAGTTTGCGCTCCCAACGTAAGCCACTTAAATACGCGCTCCCACAACCCGCTCCTAAGGGTATCATCTTAAGCTCACGCTCCCAAGAAAGCGGAACATAGCTCGCGCTCCCAAGGGAGCAGGTAATAGCTTGTGCTACCAATGCGTAACATCTTAAAACTCTTGTTTCCAAGGGAGCATTATAAATTGCGCTCCCAAAGGAAGACATTTAAACACGCTCCCGCTCTACCAAGGAATGATAACTTTAACATGCACTCGCAAGATTAAATGTGTTAAACATATGCTCCCACCGAGAGCTATGCAACCAGCACTCCGAACGGGAACAACACAACCTGCGGTCCCAAGGTTGTGATACCTGCTAAATTATACATTCCCAATGTGAGCAATGCAACCGGAGCTCCCAAGGCTATGCTACCTAAACATACGTTCCCAAGGGGAGCGATGCGGCCATCGCTCCCAAGGCAAATACCTTAAACACATGCACTCGCGCTCTCAAGCGTTCCCAAGGCAGAACATCTTAAGCTCGCGCTTCCAAGGAGCATAACATAGATCACGCTTTTGCGTTCATACGCGCTCTTGGGGCAAAACATCTTTAACTCACGCTCGCATGCTTTGAAGGCATATTAACTTTAAAACGTTTCCCGGGGCAGAACAGATTAAAACTCACGAGGCAGAGCATCTTTAATTTGCGCTCCCATGCTCATCCGCTCTCTTGGGGCAGACCACATTCAACTCGCGCTCGTGCGCGCATACGGGCTCTCGGGGCAGATCATCTATAACTCGCACTCCCGTGTTACAAAAGCAGATTAATTTTTACTCATTCTCTTGGGGCAGAATAAATTAAACTCGCGCTACCGCACTCCGAAAGCATATTACCTTTAACGTGCGCTCTCGAGGCAGAACATTGTTAATACGTGCTCATACGCGCTCTCGGGGCAGAACATATTCAACTCGCGCTCTTGCACACATACGGGCTCCCGGAGTAGAACATCTTTTACTCATGCTCCGGTTGATTTCGTTATGTCGGTTCACACGAATCAACGAGGTAGGCTCCAAATTGAGATCACGTGAGAAACATTAGGCGACGGGTGCATGGTTACAGAGGTCGTGCGTTTATCTCATGTGGAGCATGGTTGTTAAACTGGGTTTTCGAACCATATCGAAAAATTTAGTGGTTTAAGGTTTACTTGTTTAATCGGTGTAAAATCGGAATAAAACCGGTGTCCCTACAAATAAAAAATATATACGTTAGTTATTAAAATATGAGAGTTAATCATTTAATAGAGGATATTGGGTTAATAAAACCGAAAAAAATATTAAGTTTGGGCTGGAAGCACATAAATAACCTAATTATTTTATTTTTATGATAAAAAATTCATAAAAAAGAATGTTTTACCTAGGATTTGAACCTTGACCCAAGGAATATAAGTTATGAACCTAACCATCACACCACATAACAATCATTTAACTAATTTCAGTCCAAAATAGATATAAATATATTTCGATTTTTATTTTTTTATTTAATGATAGACCGGACCGGAAAATGACCGGTCCGCGGTTTTCCGGCCCGAACCGGCCGGTCCGGCCCGGTCATAAAAACACTGATGTGGAGTTCCCCGCATTACTGAAAGAAATCATAAAACATGACGGTTTCAATAAGAAATAATGTCTAGAAAAACTAAAATAAAAATATAAAAAATTAAAATGAAAGAAGGCCGCTCCAAAGTAAGGAACAATATTGTTTATTGTGAATTCATCATGTATCGCGTGCTGATATTATTGTTTCAAAAAGTGTAGCTAGCAAATTGTTCCAAAGCATAATATGGATCAAGATTGCAAAGGATCTCGCACGTTGGTGATCAATCCACTTCACGGTTGAGCTCGTTGTTGTCTGGTTGCATGCTGAACTTATTTTCAAAATCATTTGGATTTTAAACAACATAAAGACACAAGAACAAGCATGGTAAATGAGGAATATAGGACCCCTGACGTATATTGCGCTTTCCTAAAAAGAAACCTTTTGGACGACCATTAATATTAAGCGAGAAGAATGGTGTGGTCAAACAGGCCCGTAGCCAGCCAATAAAGGCTAGGGGAACTCCATAGCCTCAAGTGATAAAGATCCATTCAACCTCATAAGCTTTAGCCAAGTCAACTTTGAAGCAACCCGCGAAGGCTTATTCATGCTCTTATACCGTGGCAATCTCCTGCGCAGGTAGGATATTATTAGCAATCCTTCGGCCCCGGATGAAATCAGTTTGGAATGGGCAGACCAGATCCTAGAGAACACCACGTAACCTGTTAGGAATGATATTCGATATCACCTTATATAATACGTAGCAACAGGATATTGGCCGGAAGTCAGTCGGGCGTCGGTGAATCACTCTTTAGGATAAGAGTGATGGGCTTGGACTTAAGTTCCTTGAGAATGATACTCATGCTGGCAAAGTCTCGAATTTCCAGAATGATACATGCCCAATAACGTGCCAAGCAGCTTTAAAGAAAGCCTCCGAGTAGCCATCGGGCTCGGGCGCTTTATTGTCAGCTATACCAAAGAGGGCATCCTTGATCTCAGCATCCGGAACCGACTGGATCAACTCGAGAGCATCAGTTGCAGCCAAGGTACGCTGCACAAAAGGCCGCAACTCAGCGCTTATCACCGAATACGGGCGCGCGGACTCCCCCAGAAGATTGCTATAATAGCGAAGGAGCTCGTCTCTGACCCTCGCCTCCCCCTCAACACGGGATTCATGTTCATCCTCGAGACAGAAAATTTGATTCACTGCCCAATGCATAGCCACCTTAAATAAGAATAAAGTGCATTGATCCCTATCCGACAGCCCGGACACGTTAGCCTGCTGGGCAAGAGCAGATTGCTCCATTACTACAGCCGTTGTATAAAGTGTTCGATACTCACGCTAAAACGCATGAAAGCGATTCTCTTGCGGGTGGAGATAAGCAAAATGTTGGCTAATATCCAAGAAATGCGCATCCGTCACGTTAGGATTCAGGTTACCTTTGGAGCGTCGAAGACTCCTAAAGAGGGGTTTCATCAATTTGAGCTTCTGTACCACCTCAGATAGAGGAAATCCATAAATTGGGATCATCCAAATACGTGTGACAATGTCCAGAAAATCCGGGTCATTGGTCAGGAAATTGTCAAAACAAAAGCAAGTATCTCGGTGACGAACTAGAGAAGTAGATGCAAAGACAAGAGGGCAATGGTCTTAGCCGGAAGATCACAATGATAGTCAACGTTCGAGAAACGCACGAACCAGGTCGGGTTAGCTACCATGCAGTCTAGGCTTTTCCAGACCGCCCAAGGTGAACGCTGCTGGTTCAACCACGTAAAAACTACCCCGTTGCACGTAGTGTCGTGAGATCAGAGTCAATGAGGCATCTCGATAGATCCTCAAAGTCATAAGAAGTAAGTACACCCCCTGACGCTTCTTGCTCACTCAAGATAGCATTAAAATCACCCATGACAATCTAGACATCCCCTGTTCGCAACTCCGACCTTGCGGTGAGATCGGACCATAGTAGTTGCCTTACATTCGATGCATTTATACCATATACAAAGGAAACGTAAATGACACTCTGATCCAGAAGGAAAGCCACCCGACAGTGTACCACCTGTTGGTTGAAGGCCTCAATATTGACCCGTATGTAGTTGGGTCCCATCCAATCCATATACGATTGCCACGACCAATATCGTAATCAAAATACCACGTCCATGTAGATGGAATATGCGTCATAACTAATGAAGCATTTTGGGCCGCAACCCTAGTCTCGACCAAACCAAGAAGCTTACGATCAAACTTTGTAATCAACTCCCCCACTTCTCTCACATGGTCCCACTTATTGAGACCACGGACATTCCACGCACCAAGGGGGAGCATTATATAGCAGCCTCATTATGGGCGATAGTGCTTTTAAGGCCCAAAGTAGTGTGATCATTGGCCACAATTTGCAAGATGGCAAAAGGGTATTTAGCCAACCCATTAGCTATTGAGACATCCTCCCGGTACTCATCAATCGGACTAGTGCATGTATGAGGCAGAGGCACCGCTTTCACGGAGGAATTACCCTTTGACTGACCCCTAGGAGGGTTCTCATTAGGTATGCTCGCCATTTGCCGACGGTGTCCCATCGAAGTTTCCCCGTTGTCAACTCGTGTCGGCATCTCGTCCCGCTTATTTGATGGCCTCTTATCAGCAATCGGCCTCCAACGCATGGGGGCCTTCGGAGCCGTGGCAGTATGCGTGGGGGGCTGTGCCTTGCCAGAGATAACTTTATCATGTCCTTGAGATCCGGTGGGTTCCTTCCTAGAATGAGAATACTGAGGTGGTCTCCACTCGTACTCCACTATAATCGTGATAACGCCACATCAATCAGAACTACGCGATGGGAGATACAACTTTAAAGATTCATGATAAAGGTTCACCAAACTTCTTCATTATGCATACAACACATAGTTGATATGGTCTATACGGGTGGTAACCACGTCGTAAAAGAGAGGGACCCCAACTGCACTTGGAGCAATTCCTAAACCTTAGGTGTCAAGTATTTAGACGTAAGTGGCGTAGACAGATCCTGGTTGGCACCTCCGTGTTGAACTTCCTTTCAAGAGTCATACCCTGGCTCCATTCTTCCAAGAAAAGCGGTTGGCCTTTGAGCAGACACGGTCCTCCCTCAAGAACTTTCGTCATCATATCAGCTTAATCAAAACGGAATTTGAAAAATCCGTTTGAAGTAACTTGCACCTCTACTAACCTCGGCCACATCGAACGGAAGAAACGTTCCACCATAGGGAAGTAAAGTTGTTTGCCCAGGAAATAGCAAACAAGTGTGTGCTGCCGTCTCGCACACCCCTTCTGTGCAATGGCCAAAAAAGGACGAACCTGGATCTCGCCATCAACAATCATCCGAGTCGTATAGGTGCGCTTAGTTCGTTCAAAACCCTGAGTTGAAGGTGGCAGAGGTGCATGACATCCTTAAGGATCGAGGCAAACGTAGGTTTAGCAATAGCTGGTCGGACTTTGCTTTTTGTTAGGGCGGGGGTAGTAATCAAGATAGTCTGGCTAGATGACGATGTTGTAATAGTATTGTCCGTAAAAAAAACCCTAACTCCGATTTCTTGGGTAGCGTGACGGCCCGATTTGTTGCCAAAAAGAAGGAAACCTAGCCCTCATAGGTTCCAATGGCCCACCGAATTGCGTCGTCGGTGCCACGCAGTATGTTGATGCAGCCTCTCCACGTTTTCCGGAAGTGCTTCAAGATCAGAAGTAATCATCGTCGAGGATACGATTGGTACAGTAGTAACTAGTAGGCCCATTATATCGTCCAAGCCCGATATCAAGGAAACCCTAGTCGTCATTGTGTCCATGCTATAATTAGTGTTTCCTTGACGGCTTTCACGTCAGCACACTTTTGAAGGCGAAGGGCATCCCTGGCCGTAGCTAGAAACCCTATGCACCTTAAGCTGGATCCCGAATTGTCAGCACGCCTTTAAAGGCGGAGGCGTACCTGGCCTTCGTCGGAAAAAAAAAGCCCGGGACCTAAAGCTGGATCTCGAATTGACAGCAAGATGAAAATGCCAGTCTGCGCTTGCAAGCGGGAAGAATCACTCGCCGATCCATGAACACCACCAAATCAACAAATTTAGATCCATCGAAACGTGACGTGAAAGATGGGTAATCCAGACTTTAGGAATCAACTTCAAGAGGAGGGCGAGGATCAGCGACGTTTCATACGGTTGTTGAACTATATTTTGATCCAAACATTGTCGATGACGACGTCACCAAAGATGTGCCATCAGCCACCCTCCAAACGCCATCTAAACCGGACGATGGAGGTTACGCGTGTACGATGGAGGAAAGCAACGCGTCGAATGTCCGATGCTGATAAACGACGTGTGGTGGTGATGGTGGAAAGCCGGTAGATCATGTGAAACCCTAGAGCAAAAAATACAAGTTATCGTCTCGTAAGAATGCACCCATTGATTTAGACTGTTAGGTCCTAATTAATCAACTGACGAGAGTTCTAGGCATGGATTCTAGATATTCGAAAATTGATTATCGATAAGTTACATTCGGTCGAATATATCGAGAGAGAAAAGCTTAGAGTGAGAAAGTTTCCGTTTGTGTTTCTCTCTCTAGAATGTGAATTCTTAGCCTTGTGAATTTATGAAATTCTTGTGTATTGATTTCAATAATGTACATTGTATATATACCTATATACATGGTATATTTACTAGTTAGTCCTACACTATAAAAAATACATGATACGCCCCTAATTACAAGGATAACTAATAAACAAAACACAATTTCTAAGCCCTCCATGTTCCGACAGTGAGGTTTTGAGCGGTCTTCTTCAATCTCTCCCTTTGTGCTTGTTTGCTCTTCAGCTTCGTTTATCCTTGTCGGGCATAGAAAGACTTCCTCAATCCCAATGCTGTCTCGTAGTGTCGGACAACATTCCTCAGCTCCAACCGTTCGTTGATGGCATTGAGAAGCTCATTTAGGAGCATGTCTTCTTCTTCTCCAAGGTCCTCGAAGATCGTTTCTTCATCGATCTCCGCCAACCTCCTTTCAATGCCCGTCACAGAACTTATGAACTTCAGACTTTATCATTGCTCTTGTCTTTCCAATGACTGGATTCTGATATGTGATGGTGAGGCCTGATTTTTTGAAAATATAGTTCTCCGGGAAGTCGTTGAGCGGGAAGCCTTTCATGAGCGGTGATTCCATATTGACCTTCTTCATGTTTTTTTCCACAGCGATTTGAAGGTCGTGTGCGGTGTGAAATTTAATCTGCCGCACCATGAATATTTTCAATCCCTCGAGCCTTCCTTCCTGATGTATCCAATAGGTGTTTGATATTTTTTCTTGTACATCTGGAAAAGACCGTAGACTTCGTCCGGTGGAACGAATCGTAGATATCTTTTGTCTATCTCCTCTCGTGATTGTCATCCGCTCGCTCTATGATGTAGATCGGGGTTGGATAATTTCCAATCGTGTGTGATATACCCACGAGTTGGAGGATCGGTGGCTTGTCCCTGAAGTTTTTTCTGAGTTGATCCGTTGGGATGCCACTTCGATCCGGACCTAGGTATGTCAACAGAAGATGTGTTCCA
Source organism: Linderniella brevidens (assembly GCA_004919715.1). Lineage (NCBI taxonomy): Eukaryota > Viridiplantae > Streptophyta > Magnoliopsida > Lamiales > Linderniaceae > Linderniella > Linderniella brevidens. The sequence goes on from SWDC01000148.1 coordinate 10,286,828, forward strand.
TCTTCTTTCGTTCTCCCCAATGACAAATCCCTCGTAGATTTAACTCGTTCAGCTTCTTGATACGCTTTGGAGCTCTCCAGATCTGCTTCCTTATATCTTCAAGGAAGAGCACTTCATTGCGAGCGTTCTCCAATGGCGTCTCGACTCGGACAATCCCCTTTGAAAGGCGAGGAGGGGTGTCCACTCGGTGCATAATCATCTCTGGCAGTTCCGGAGTTCGGTATTGTAGTTTAAGCCTTCTTGAAGTTCTTCATCTTCAAGCAGAACCAAATCAACTGAAGCTTGTTGTATGAATTATCTGATGTTGGAGAGGCGAGATTGAGGCTTCTCTGGTTCCCAATGTGTCAGCCACTTCTCGTTCAGAATATAGTCATCTACGATGGCGTGGGAATCGTAGTTGACTCCTTCAGGTTGATCTTGGAGTACGGAGGCCGAGATTAGATTTGGACTTTTAGAAGACGGAGGTATTGTATGTGTGTCGGAGGTATTGTATGTGTGTGGGATGTGGTGTTTGTTTGTTGGCGGGTATTGGTGGGTTGTGTGGTTGTTGGGTTAGATGACGATCCTCCAGATTCGCGTGTTGAGGATATCTTCTCTCGACTTTGACCACGACCGCTTTTGGTGGTCTTCTGCCTTTTCTACCCCTCATGGCGATCTGGATCGTTAGGATCGTCATGTCTTTACTTTGTACGAGAGCTTTCTTCTCGGCAGCGTGTTTGAGCAGGCGGCTCGGGGTCATCTACTAGCAGACGGTAGAGACTCTCCTCGGCAAGGGTCCTTGTCTCGAGGGCTAGCAGGCGAGATATGAGAATATCATGAAGCTGGGTGATATGTATAGTGTATGGGTTGATGAGGGAAGGGGATTGAGTTGGGGTGGTTAATATGGGTTGGATGGGAGTGTGTATGCTGGTGGTTAGTGGTGGTGAGGAAATGGGTTGAGAGTGGATTTTGGATGGAGCGGCCTCAGAGACTGGTGGTTTCCTGGTATCCCGTCGGGAAGTCTCGATTGAATAACACTTTCCATTAGCAGCTCTTCGAGAGAGTTGATGGCTGTGGAAAGAACATCTTGTAGTCTTTGCTCCGTCACGAAAAGTGGTACCTCCGGAGTGGGGCCAGGAAGGCGCTTCACCATCACAACGTCAGAGAATAGTACTGACGTGTTGCCTATTAAACGACTTGTGATTCCGGGACGTCTATAGACACCCGTTGACAACCCAGAAGTCACCTAGTGGGTTGGCGCGTTGTTGTCTCCGAATATATTAGGGGTTGGGGTGTAACAAGACTTCCATCCAATCCTTGAGATGAAACCTGAGTAATCGTTTCTATGGATGTTGGGACATGTTCAATGGGAACCTATGTGGTCGTCAGGACCGGTGGTCGTGGAGGAGCTAAAACTGAAGCCGTTGTTGAGGAGAGAGCTGCAGACGGGGCAGAAACTTGTTGTCGGCGGGAACCCATTCGTAGTAGTCTGCATTCCTCATTTGAGTCAGTGGCTTCAGGAGATTCAGCTGTTAGAGGTATGAGCACACGGGCTGCCGGGCTCAATGGCTGCTACTTCATGCTCTTGAGCTACAGCTTCGGGCACTTGTACCTCCACCGGTGATTCTTGTCGGATAGGCACCGGAGCCGGATCGACGGACCATACCATTGCCTCCGTGATGGAATTTTTTTGGCAATAATCTTGGTAGGCCTCATCGGTGGGGTCTGCTAGGCGTAGAAGCTCCAACGGTATCAACATTGGTTGGAGTGCCAGATCCGATGCCTTCGGATTGTGGAAAAACTGCAGCCTCGGCACTGTGTATCATCTGACAGGTGGTAGGTAAGGAATCTCCGGATGTACTTCCATCAGATGGGAGATTAGCACCGGGAACCATCGGACATAAGACATGAACTTTGCCTTCAATTTGGTTTCCCGTTGATGCATTTGGTCCGCCAGATCATTCCAGATGAGCTGGGCCATGTCATATTTCTTTGAGAAGACGACTCCATGGAAGATCCATAGAATATTCACGTTCGCCTTATCAAATCCTGCGCTTCGGGGAGAGACATTTGTTGATAATTCCAAACAATGTCCTCCATGAGTGAGGGATCTCGTTATTCTGAAAATTGGCTAGTTTAGTCAGCGGTGGCTTGTATCCCATCCTGAGCATGTTTTCTACTATCTTTGCATCTATGCGTAGGGGATCGTAGTTAATGATGCGGTAGATCGATGACTAAGGCCAGAAGATTTTTGTCGATGATGACGTGCTTCTGCTTTATTTTGGTTGTGGAGGTCACATCATCACCTACAATGTGGCTCTTCATGCATCCCCATAATTGCTGGAGATATACCATCTGGACTAATGCAGTCATGGTGAGTGCCGGCCATAATGGATGTCCTTTGAGAATAGAAATTATGACTTCATCGGGACACCGAAAGGTGGCTAGATCCAGCTGATAGTTGTTGTCGTGTATGGTTAGCCAAATTTCGGAAGGATAGATGTATGAGTATTCTTGATGAACCATCTATGAAAAAAATGAATAAGAATCATTAGATTAGAAGCTTCAAATGCAAATTATAGTAAGTATTTGTTAGTGTTGAATAATTCAAGTTTTTGTTGAAGCGCGAACAATGTTTATATGTATAACGTATGAGTTAGAAAAAATTTGAAAAAATTTGCTAAGTGTTTAAAGTGTATACTATTTGCGGCGTGTTTTTATTCGAACAAAAATTTATTCGAACGATAATTTTTACGATTGAATAAAATCTTATCGAAAACCCAAGGTTTTTGCCGTTGAGTTTTCTGATCGAATAAAAACTTAATGAAAATCTAAAGGTTTTCGCTGCTGAGTTTTGCAATTGAATAAAAATGTATCGAAAACTAAAGTTTTTCGCCGCATAATTTTGCAATCGAATAAAATTTTGTCGAAACTTATATTTTTCGCCGCATAGGTTTGCGATCGAATAAAAGTCTATCGAAAAAATAAAGTTTTCGCCGCGTATTTTTACAATCGAATAAAGTTTTATCGAAAAACTTAAGTTTTTGCCGCTAAGTTTTACTATCGAATAAAACTTATCGAAAACAAAAGTTCTTCGACGGTATTGTTTGCAATATGACGATTTTCTACCTAAAAAATTTGAAATCAAACAGTAAATTCTGAAAACGCGAATGACGATTTTGGGTATGAGTTAATCTGGACTCAAAATTACCAGAAATCAGTTGCGAATCCAAATATCATGCATTTAATCAAAATGGTCGAACACAGCAAATTTGACTTCTGAAGATTTTTCAGTCGAAAAATCGCGAAGTTGAGAAATATCTTCGAATGGTTTTGACTGTCGCGATTCGTGATTTTCGGGAAAAAAAAAAGATGAATCGAATCTGGATTCTAGCTTCAAATTAGGCGAGTTTTTTTGCAGAAAATGTGAGGAAGATTGAGATTTTTTGAAATCGCCGTTTGAAACTTTTGAGAATGCGAAGAGTTTTTCGATCGTTCTGTTTGCGTGAGAAAGAGGTTTCGATCGAAAAAGGTGTATAAGTACTTTTCGATGAGGAAAAGTTAAAGGATTTGGGCCGTGAAAAATCATTTTTGGCTTTTGTTAAAATCAAGCCTGTTAAGTTATATAACGAGAATTTTATTCTTTTCACTTTTGCACCCAAAAAGAAATTTAATAGAGCTCCCCGAAGTTCTGAAATAAATGCAATTAACTCCCAATGTGCGATGAAATTCATCACTGGACTACTCGAATGAGCTCAAAATTCTCTGTAAAACTGAGAATGAAAACATGAGTAGTCAACAAATGCATTTAGGAGATAATATTAAATATCATTTAAGCCCCCCCTCAACAAATGCACGTATAATGTTTTCGTAATTTATTTTTATTATGGGAATATTTAATAGATATAACACTCATATAAACACAACAAAATTTATCAATTAACTTGTTATCGTAGCACATTTAATCAACTTATCAAGTGAAAGTTCATCAATTTGAATCAAATGGGCTTTGAAGGGATTATTATTTTAGGCTCTGACTAAAAAAGGTAGGATATTTTTGGAATTAGTGAGCTTAAATTCTTCAATTCCAGGGATCCTTTTGTAATTCATTGATGTTCCTTTTTCTTTTCTTTTCTTCTGCACTTGCTCAAGCTGAGTCTCTTCTTCTTTACGAGGCTTGAGAGATGAAATCTTCTTTTGTGCTCAGGCCGAGACCGTGTTCCTTTTGAAGGTTCACAGTTATGGAATTCGAACCCAAGGCCGTGCTCCTCTTCTCGTTTTCTCCATATAAGATCTAGATTATCGTTGGAGAAGTTCACTTCGAGGTGCTTCTCTTCTAGTAGTTTGGACTAGTATACGAGATTATCTAGGACAAGTTCACAGCGAGATCCATGTTTCTCTTTTATAATGATCGAGAGATTATTTGAGCATTCATGATGTGCGTCTCCTTTTCCCCCCTCTTTTTCTTGTTTGAGCCACCCCCGAAACTTACGAATAAGGTTGAAGGCTTGATTGGGTTTCAAAAGGAAAAGAATATTGGAGAAGGCTCAAAGGGGATTACTAGAGGAAAAAGTAAATGATTTATAATTTGGGTGAAGTGAGGAATTTTCTAATTGCCCTTACATTTTCATGACGCTCTAACACAAAGCAAGAATGAGGTCACGAAGTACAAATCAAGAGACAAGCATGTGTGACACACTCAAAAAAAATAGTGAGGCTCAAATTCTCACATATATAATGTGGGTTTGTGTTTAGTGAAACAAACTAAGCTCTTTGGATAAAAGAATGTCACATGAATTTTTAAGCAAAGAACTAAGCATGTATATCATAGAAAAATTTGGTGTGAGTAAATAAACATAGACAAAATTATCGTCATCCCCCATTTATTTTTATTTTATTTTATGTTATTAGTATTATATATATATGTATATATATTTATTTTTATTTATTTATTTTGTTTTTTTTATTATACTATATTATTGTTATTTATTTTTATTGTTATATATATAAAAAAAATTGAGAAATAAAATCACGCAAGATATGGCAACGAAGATCAAGAAGCACATAGAATAGCATACGTAAACATAATAGAGCATGTGAAGCACATTTCAAGCAAGATTGAGATTCAACATGTCTAGCTTAGCAATAAGAAATTGAAATCGTTTTCATCCAATGCCTTAGTGAATAAGTTGGCAAATTGAAGCTCCGTTTTAACGAAATACATATCTATAGTGCTTTTTTCTACATGATCTTTTATAAAATGATATCGAATATGTTAGGTCCTATTACATCAACTAATGATCGATCTAAACATGAATTCTAGATATTCGAATGAGAAATCTTACGAATTACCTTCGGTCGAATATGAGTTTGAAGATCTTGAGAGAGAAACGATTAGAGTGTTTTTCGATTGCATTTATCTCTCTAAAATATGAATTCAATACTTGTGATTTTTCCGAAAATGACTTGTATTTAATTATCAATAGTGTGCATTGTATTTATACCTATTTATATGGTATATTTACAATTAAGTCCTACACTATCAAAACTACGAGTAACGCCCCTAATTACAAGGATAACTAAATAACAAAGTACAATTCTATATTTCTTCAATCTCCCCCTTTGTGCTTGTTTTCTTTTCAGCTCCGTTTGTCCTTGTCGGGCGTAGAATGATTTCCTCAGTCCCAATTTTGTCTCGTAGTGTCAGACAACATTCTTCAGCTCCAATCTTTCATTTATTGCACCCATAAGCTCATTTAGGAGAGGGGCCTCTTCTTCACCAAGGTCTTCGAAGATCGTTTCTTCTGTGATCTCCGCCAACCTCATCTTGATGTTCTTCCTCACAAGCTTCAACGTCCCGTCACAGAATTTGTGGATTTCTGACTTCATCATAACTGTCGTCTTTCCAATAATTGGATAACAAAATATTTACATGGTATATTTACTATTAAGTCCTACACTATCAAAACTACGAGTTACGCCCCTAATTACAAGGATAACTAAATAACAAAACACAATTCTATGCTTCTTACGAATATCTGTGTTTCATGCGTGAGTGATGAACAGGATTGCAAGTAATGGCAATAGCACTTTGAGAATCAATATAAATGGGAATGTTATTAAATTCAAACTCGTAGTCACGTAGTTGCGTCCGCATGCACAGAACTTGTGAGCAACAACTGGCAGTCGCGACGTACTCCGCATCGGCCGTCGAAGTTGTTACGCAATTTTGCTTCTTTGAGGACCAGCAGACCAACTTATCGCCCATAAATTGTGTTCCGCCAGACGTGTTTTTTCTGTCTATTCGACAACCTGCATAATCAGCGTCAGTACAGCCAATAAATCTAAAATCACTGCCTTTTGGATACTGTAAGCCTAAGTTGGGAGTTCCTTTGAGATAGAGTAGAATTCGCTTGACCGCGTACATGTGGGACTCTTTTGGGTCGGCTTGAAAACTAGCGCAAAGGCAAGTGGCGAACATGAAGTCGTGTCGGCTTGACGTTAAGTAGACAAGAGAGTCAATGATACTCCATTATGTTGTGATGTTGACTGTCTTGTTGACATGGGAGTACTCATAGGTGAGCTCTTTTCTTGATTAAATCTCTTCATAATATCTCGTATATACTTGGTTTGATTGATGAAGATTCCATCATCGAGTTGCTTGACTTGTAGTCCAATAAAGAATTGGAGTTCGCTCATTAAGCTCGTTTCGAATTTTTCCTTCATCATATCACCAAACTTCTGACAGAGTCGTTCATTTGTCGAGCCGAAAATGATGTCGTCGACGTAAACTTGAACGGTCATCAAGTCATTGTCTTGCTTTTTGATGAATAGTGTTGTATATGTTTATTCCTCTTATAAAGTTGGTCTTTACTAGAAATTCTTACAAAACATCATACCAAGCTCGAGGGGCTTGTTTTAGTCCGTAGAGAGCTTTACACAATCGATAGACATAATCAGCCGTTGAGAAAGGCGGTTTTTACGTCCATTTGATAGACCTTGAAGTCTTTATGAGCCGCGTACGCCAAAAAGAGTCGCTTCTATTCGAGCAACCGGAGCATACGTCTCGTCGTAGTCGATGCCTTCTTGTTGATTGTACTCTTTGGCTACGAGTCGTGCTTTGTTCCTGATTATTTCACCGTTCTCGTTCTTTTTATTTTTAAAGACTCATTTTGTTCCTATAATTGTCTTGCCATGCGGTCGAGGAACTAGTGTCCAAACTTGTAGACGTTCGAATTGGTTGAGTTCATCTTGCATTGCGATCACCCAATCCGTGTCTTTAAGGGCTTCAGCTACCTTGATTGGTTCGTTTTGGCTTAAGAAGCATGTGAAAGTCCGCTATGTGTAGATGTCCTAGTGCGTACTCCACTTGAAGGATCACCAATTATTTGATCGACGGGATGAGATCGTGTCCACTTGCGTTCATGATCAAGAACCAAAGAAGAACTATCGTTGATGAGTAGTTCAAGACATCCTGTATTGATAGGCTGATTATCCGTATGAGGGAAATATATTTCTGAAGTTGAAGTTGTTGGAAAGTCCTCATCGGCATTAGTAGGAGCGGTAGCACTAGTTGGTGATTCAGAATCTTGAGAATCTTGAACATTGGTTGGACTTTGAGGGTCGGGAATCTCATTTGTAATTTCCACCGTAGAAGGCGAAGTGCGCTGCTAGGTATAGAATGTAAAGAAGCATGCATTTGAGACTCCGAAAAAAATGTTCAAAAAGAAAGTCCAAGTCTTCCAAATCAGCAGGAAGTGCTTCTACTGACGGTGAGACAGATGTTGTCGTAATTTATTGACATTGTGCCAACACGCCTATAAGCTCGGGTTCTAAATTGTCTCGTTCAGAAGCCAATTTGGTCACTTCGTGAAAAGTGACGTTGTAACTTTCCAATATTGTACGAGAAGACTTGATATGGACGCGGTATGCTTTTGAAGTTGATGAATATCCAACAAAGACGGCTTCAAATGCTTTAGGGTCGAACTTGCTTCGATGCTCTGGATCGTTCGCCACAAAGCATTTGCACTTGAAGACTTTGAAGAAAGAGATATTCGGAATTCTTTGATTTGTTATCTTGCATGGCGTCTTTTCAAAGCGTTTGTGAATAATCATCCGATTTTGCGTAAAGCAAACTGTACTCACTTCTTCAGCCCATAGAAAGTGAGGGAGACCAGAATGTATAAGCATTGTCCTTGCAACTTCAAGCAAAGTCCGGTTCTTTCGTTCTACGACACCATTTTGTTGAGGCGTTTTAGCGAATGAAAATTGTTGAATGATTCAAAGTGACTGATAGTAAGTGCTGAGACGCTGATTTTTTAATTCAATCTCATTGTCAGTCCTGATTACTTGGAACTTCTGTTGCAGGAGATTCTGAGTTGTATTCACAAAATTTATTATCAAGTCTCCAGTCTGATCTTTAGTTCGTAGAAATCTTGTCCAAGTGTAGCGAGGATAGTCGTCGACAATTACTAGCACATATTTACGACCGTTGATACTTTGTGTTCGAGATCCTATTAGAAGTTCTTTATTCTGACTATTTATGATTCTGCACTGATCAGCTAGAAATACCACTTGAAAGCCTTTATCGTAGAATTGTCTTATGCTAACAGGTTATGTTTAAGACCTTGGACGTAAGAGACATCTTTTATTGTTAGATTCTTCATAATGATATCTCCAAAGCCTAGAATTAGAGCTGAATCGTTGTTGTCAAATCTGACTTTGTCGTTGTATCGGTTTTGATAGTTGCTCAACAGTTCTTGATTTCCCGTCATGTGTATGGAGCAACCTGAATCTAGATACGACACATGATGGATCTGCATAGAAAATTTTAGAGATACTTAGATACCCACTTATAAATGGGTCCTCTCGGATTAGCTGATTTAGTAGTTAAAGGTGGTTCACTTTTGGTTCCTAAACCAAAATGCTTAGGTACCCAAACCAACTTAGAAGTAGTTGGTTTTGGTGGTACCTCTTTAGACAACTGAGCCTTTTTTACTTGCTTGATCTAGATGGTGTTTCGGGAACCCATTGAGGGTGAACCTTAGATGATAGATTGATTTCAGCTCGGACAAATGTCTTATCAGTCGTAGTTGATGAGAAAATCTTTTCTCTAGCTAGTCTCTTAAGGTGTTTAGCCGAGTGTACTTGGATTGGATACCTTAGGTGAGGGCAAGAGTGAATCGAGCTATAAGCTTTCTTAATAGCCGGATCTTGTCTCCTACGAGACTTAAGACTCGCATCTGTCTTAGAATGATAGATTTTGTTTTTGGAAGTGAATCCATTTTCAAAATTTGTGCTTTAAAAATTAATAGATTTTAAAGCATAAGTTGAAGCAACCACATGAAAATATGAAACGGCTCTCTTTTTACGAGGGTCCTTTGCTTTTGATACAGAAGAAAATTTTAAAAATCAGTCATTAATAATTTTCTTCTTAATTTCTAGGCTAGACACTCTCTCCTTAGCATGCTTCATCTCTTTCACTACTCTACCTATGGATGGAGTAGAAAAAGAATTAGTAGTAATCTTTTTCGCGTTCGAAGCATTTAAAAGACTCTTTTTCTCTCTTGACAATTTTTAAAGAGAATTTTTCTTCTTGTGAAATATTTGGTAAAATAACATGAGAAATTTTCTTAAATTTGTTCTCGTCCTCGATTAATGATTTTTTTTCAAAATTAAATCAGGACAAGATTTTAAAATGTTAGTCAAAACTGAGGAATTTTTTAGATTGGAAATCTCCAATAAAAGCGCATTTTTTTCTGCTTCAAAATTCTTTCTTACCATTTCTAAGGAGAAATTTAGATAATCTATTGTCTTAATAATAGCAGAAATATAACATAAAGTAGAACTTTTAGAATTATCAATATTTTCTTCCTCGACTTTAGGAATATTTTCTATATGATATAATGAATTATAGTCACTAGACAGGTTTATTTCCCGTGTCTTGTAACTATTATTCAAATCAGTGTAATTAAAGGGGATGTCAGTCCTAATTTTGGCTTTTCTTTTGGATTATTCTAAGGCATTTATTCTGAAGCGTTAGTAAAAGTCATTAAAGAAGTTAATCCTAAACCCCTGTACTTGATATCATATAATTGTTTTACATTTACCTTTTTCAAGTTACAAGGATTGTTAAAACATAAGCCTTCAGCAGGATTATAAAATTCTATATCATGAGGTTGATTTAGAAAAATAGTCTGATCAGTTTGTCCCCTTTTTGTCAAAAAATCGTCTAAAGTCTTAATCCTTGAGTAAAGCTTCTTACGTTCATCAGAGATTTCATTATAATTATTTCTAGAAATTTCTAGCTCTCTCTGACTATCGCTAAGAATTTTACTAAGGTCGTTAATTTTCGTCTCAGAAGTATCTAACCTAGATTCAAGACTAGTTATATTTTCCTTAGCATTAGATAAGAGAACTTCTAAGTGAACTTTCTTATCTAATTGCATTTGGAAATTAGTTTCGCTAAGTGCTAGTCTCTCATCTAACTCTTCTGTACTTTTCCGCTCATTTTTCATGTTAGCATATTTAATTTGTAAAGATTCTAACATGATTAATAATGTAGATTCAGGTTTAGCTACCTCTTGAGATGAGGTTGATGATTTGTCGTCGTCGGACCTCCTCGTTGAAATGGCGTCTGAGGCATCGTCAAGAAATGTCATGAGAGCTAAATTGTCTTTGTCGGATTCAGTTGTGTCTTCTAGTCAGTGCTCGTCATTAGAGCTACTCCAGCTTCTTTTTGTTTAGTTAATTGAAATTTCTTGGAATAGTAGTTGGCGTCTTTTTTCTTTGGAAAATTGCATTCTCTGGCGAAGTGCCACGTTTTACCACAATTGTAGCATTTTTGTGGCTCTTTGGCATTTTTGGATTCTGACGACTCGACCGGTCCTTCCTTGTGCTTAGAGCATGAGGTCCGAAGTCGACTAGCTGAGGAGGAGGATTTCTTTTTGTAAAAAGTTTTGCTCATCATTTTAGTAATGAGAGCCAATTGTTTCTTGAACTCTTTCATGTCGGACTCAGAATCCGATTATGAATCGTTTTGTTCTTCTGAAGAACTCGGCTGTTTGATATTGTTATCTTTACGAGATCGACTAGTTTTTCTTTCCGAACTAGAGCTATTGAGTCTTCGAATTGTTTTCCTTTTTGTTCTTTTTGTATCTCGTCGATATCCTCTCTATGTTGAGCGAGATTGTCGAAAACGGCATGGATATTCATTTCGTCTAGACCCTTGTTTTGACGTATTTAAATGGATATTTTCTTCCACTCCTGTTGAAGAGATGAAAGAAATCGGATATTTACCTTCATATTCGTCTTGAATGTTTCTATTTTCCTCATCTCGTTCAGAAGAGTCAAATAGCATTGATAGAGTTCGTATAGATTTTCCTTCGTCTTAGCTTTGAAAGAGTCGTAAGCTGTGAGTATTGTCGCTTTCTTAGCCTTGACTCTGACTTCGGTCCTTTGCATCATTTTGCGGAGCTCGTCCCACATAGCCTTAGCACTTGATAGACTATCTATTTGCATATAGATGTCATTTGGGATGCCTTGCATTAGGAAAATTTTAGCACCGAAATCAGCTTTAGCTCTTACTTTCTCCCCCTCAGAGTATTCACTAGGATTTTTTAGTCTTCTAGTGGCATGAATGGGAGGATTATTTGTGGCAGCACCTTCTTGGATAAGTCAGAATTGTGCGGGTCCTTCTTGGAGAGAAGCTATCAATTTTGTAGCTTGATCTTTTGTCTCCAAGAAATTCATAAATCGAATTCTCCATACGGTGTATTCACCTCTTCTTAGAATTGGAGGACGAACATCGTTTCCAAGTGAGTGAGCATCCATTGTCGTTGTTGATTGTCGTAAAAGTGCTTCACAAGTGACAAACTTGTTAGTAATGTTTGGTTCGTACTTTAAGCAATTTCCTTTTCGAACCTATTTTTAGGTTAAGAAAATTGTTTTTGCGTACGAAAAATTATAGCACAAAAATTGAATATTGTGAATGTTTATGCAATGTGAAATATTTTTCATAAATTTTGAAATTTCGATTTTGATTCTTTAAAGAAAAATTCAGATCAGTGTAAAATGTGTGTGCGTTTGAATGTTCAATTTTTTGTTAAAGTTTTACGAGCAGTAAGATTTTTTATTAGAAAAATTTTTATCCTTTTAATCGAAAATGATTTTCGATAGTATAAGTCTTTCGAAGTATTTTTATCGAAAATTATTTTTCGAGTGATAAATTTTTGCAAAAGTATCCTATCGAAAAATAGTTTATCGAAAAATTTTGTCAATCAGAAAAACTTTTATCGAAAGATTTGTTATCGAAAAATTAAAATGATCGAAAATTAATTTCTTTAAAATTTTTTGATAAGATTGACTCAATTTATTGACCAAAACTTATTCGAGAGTTAAATATTCGATCGAAATATGTTTTGGTTAATTTTTTACTCGAGAATTTTGATTGATCGAAAAACTTGAGATCGAAAAACTTGAGATCGAAAAACTGGTAACCGTAGAACAAGCTTTTCGTGTCAAAAATTGATATGTATATAATGAAAACAATATTCTTCCAAAAAAAAATACGCTTAGGTACGCTCGAAAAAGATTTTTATTTGAGAACCGAAAAACTATTTATCGAAAATAAAGTTTTTCGAGTCTTATGTATGAGTGAAACTTGCGAAAACATTGAAAATATCGAAAAACTTTTCGCCAGTGAACTTTATCGAAAAAGTTTTTCGAGCCAAAATTTTCGATCGAAAACCAATCGAAGAACACAACTCGAGTCAGTGGAACATTAAGTCTCATATTCAACTGAAAAACTGAAATTAGATGCTGAGATTCTGGGTAATCACTTGAATATGAGTACTGAACATGAACAAAGACAAGATTAACCACGTTTTACAACATATATAGATTATGACGAAAATCAAATCGTATTAAAAAACTCAATCGCAAACAGTAAAATCGATCAAAATCGAAAATCAGAAATAATTCAATATTCTAAGCGATTGAAATCAATAGTGAAATCAATCTGGAAAATAGCGAAAAATCTGGAAAATAAATCACGATCTGGAAAATAAATTTGATCTAAAAATAGCGAAATCAATCCAAAACAATCACGATCTTTTATGATACTAATTGTTTGGTCCTAATTAATCAACTGGCAAGAGATCTAGGCATGGTTCTAGATATTTGAATATAGATTATCGATATGTTACCTTCGGTCGAATATCTCGGTTGAAAATCACGAGAGAAAAAAGCTTCGAGTGAGAAAGTTTTCGTTTGTGTTTCTCTCTCTACAATGTGAATTCTTAGCCCTGTCAATTTCGGAAATTCTTGTGTATTGATATCAATAGTGTACATTGTATATATACATATATACATGGTATATTTACTAGTTAGTCATACACTATCAAAAATACAAGTTACGTCCCGAATTACAAGGATAACAAATAAACAAAGTACAATTTATAAGATTTCTTCATAGAAGATTCCATCACGATACCAAATTTCACTCAATTTCCAGGTGTGTTATAAGTCACGACCTGTGTTGGCAACAATTCTTTCTCTGTAACCTTGTGAAGAGTGAATACTTGCGACTTTTTCGACTGCGTGAGAAGCTCTTAAAAATTTTCAATGACGAAGAGCTATAAATCTTCTTAGATCCTATGCCGAGCTAAATGATACTGAGATGTTTGTTGAAACAAAGGAAACTTATGTTTCAAAGTTAAAGAATAGGCTCTTGACAAATTAAATCATTAAATTAAATATTAGAAAGACATTTAATTAATTATATATCATTATGATCTTAAAAAGAATTAAAAGTCATTAAGAGTTTATAATTTTAAAAAGAATTAAAAAGCGTTATAAGCCCGAAGTTAAAATATTAAAATTGTTGTCAAACAAAGTCAACCCAAGTCGTTAAAATTAATATAGCTTTCTGATCGTTAAGCTAAATGCTTTTAGTTTAAAGAACGATGTAGTCATTATATAAAAACGAAAATAACCGTCGTTGAACACTCGTGCTACAAGAGGGGTTCATTAATTTGTCCATTCTTTTTTTAATGGTGGTTAATCAATTCATTTGACCAATCTTGATACCGATCTCATTTATCTACCTATTTAGGTCCAATGTTAAGTTTTGTTAATTCAACCATGCTAATCTAAATTAGGTTCATGATCTTTAATAATACACAGTCATTAACCAAATGATCGAGGAAGAGTGGAATATATTGTGTGTTTTTGAATTGACAATTCACATGACCAAACTAAGCGGTGTGAACAAACATAAATCTTCAAAATCTTCTAAAAATCAATTTCATTAAATCTTTCAATTTTCCTTATCATATTCTTACAACTACCGTTTCTTGAAAATTTGTGTTAACCAAGGTTTTGATACCACTTCTTTAATCAGATAGAAAAATTTAATTGTTTAAGGTTTGGTGGTTTAATTGGAATAAAACCGAAATAAATTGGAGTGAAGCTGGGTGATTGGGATGGTGTATGGATTGATAAGTGAGGGAGATGGGGTTGGGTGGTGATTATGGGTTGGATAGGGGTATTTGTGGTGGGTTGTAGTGATGAGGGAATGGATTCGGACAGAGTGGCCTCGGAGACTAATATTTCCCGGTATCCGTCGGGAAGTCTCAATGGCTTGTATGACTCCCTCCATCAATCGATCTTCGAGGAAAGTTAGTGCGGTAGAGAGAGCTGCTTGTAGTCGTTCCTCCGTCACAAACGGTGACACCGCCGGAGTGGAGCCTGTGGCGACCCTACTTCCTAATTAAGTTAATTGGCGGATTTCCCCGCAACAGAACACGCGGAAGACCCGATAAAATTTTCTTTTCTTCTTTTTTTTTTTTTTAATTTAAATAACCTACATAGTATTATATCGGGTTTACAAAAATATCTACTATTAATACTTTGGGCCGAAGCCCCAAAATTTCAAACCCAATATCAAACACTATGCCACTCCACAGGTCGCGTCCCATGTACTGCGCCACCCTCAAAAGTCCGTGGAGTCACCGCCGCCAGCTCGCCATGAATCTCAACCCTGACACTAGTCGGTGTCGGGTTCATTCTTACCTACAAACAAAAATAGGATAGAACCCTGAGCTATTGCCCAGTAGGTGATTACATAACATGCAATACGTGCGTGCACTCCACCCAATCCCGGTTCCTCACAATATAATATAATGCACACTCGACAAATCTCATCTATCAATTCTCAATTCTCAACAGGGCCCTAGGTCAGACTCGGCACCCACGCGCGCAATGGCAAAGTACACCATCAACCATGCGGTAGCCCACACCGGCCGCGCCGGGTCGCTCCTTCCGCACACAATCTCAACCCGACGGCTTTTTCCCCGAATGTTATACCACAAGTTCGGGTAGACAGGAATCTCACATCTGTCTGCCGTCCCTGAGCCAAATAATATCCGGTGGTTTACACCTCGGGTGGCTCAATCCCGAGTAGATGGGTGTCGCAAACCCCCTCTCCCACCAAGTGCATAATCGAGTCTGAACCTGACTGCCAAAATCGGCAACTCTACCCTTCTCACATTGATAATATCATCGATCACATCATCTCTCACCCTATCGTGAATATGCACATGGCATGATTATGTAAAACATCAAATCACATATAGCACATATTATTTCCTTCAAATAATATTCCCAAAATACTCTCGTATCTTAAAATAAGGGTTGACCCGAAAGTTCTAGTCAAAGTATGAATATACTTTGATTTAAAGATAAAATGAACTTAAAATAATTTTATTCAAAGATGTGGGCTATTACCCGAATTTAACCTTTTAAATTCGGCGAAATTTAAATATTTCGCTTAGATATCGAAATTCTGCCCGAATTTGAAATATTAAATTCGGCGAAATAAAATGCCCGAATTTAACCTTTTAAATTCGGCGAAAATTTTAAATATTTCGCTTAGATATCGAAATTCTGCCCGAATTTGAAATATTAAATTCGGCGAAATAAAATGCCCGAATTTAACCTTTTAAATTCGGCGAAATTTAAATATTTCGCTTAGATATCGAAATTCTGCCCGAATTTGAAATATTAAATTCGGCGAAATAAAATGCCCGAATTTAACCTTTTAAATTCGGCGAAATTTAAATCAAACATGTAATAACTTTACAGAACTCATATTGAGTTCGAACTTCACATAATTCATCAAAAACGTCAAATAACATATCAAAATACCCGAAATTCATAAATTCGGATGACCTTTCATCCAAATTCGTTTAACTATAAAAATCAACATAAGAAATGTTTGTAGGGGTTAAAAAAAAACACCTACCTCACTTCCAAGTTAGCCGAAATTGCTTAGTTCTTCTCTGCTTTTCTTCGTTTGTTTTTCTTTCGTTTGATATTTTCGTTTGTCCTTATCACCTTTTGAGATAAACCTTTAAAAGGAAAGTTACGTTTCCTTTCTCTTAAGGAAATCTCTTATTGGGCCTACTTTAAATTAATTTGGGCCCATATCTATTTATTTTACTCAAAGAGTATTTTTCTTATTTTCGGTTCAATTTCCCGAAAATTCGCTTTGTCCGAAAATTAACTTCATAATTTTCCGAAAATTACAGAATAATTTTCACGCTAATTGCGCATTATTCCCGTATTAATTTTACGGGTATTACATCCTCCCCCCCCTAAAAGAAATTTCGTCCCCGAAATTTAAGTTGTCTGAAACAACTCAGGGTATTTCTCTCTCATTTCGTCTTCTCGCTCCCAAGTGGCTTCTTCCAATATCTGGTTTCGCCATAAGACCTTCACGAGGGGAATATTCTTATTTCGTAATTGCTTCACCTCATACATTAGAATCTCTACCGGCTTTTCTTCGTAACTCAAGTCCGGCTTCAATTGTTGGTGAAGTCTTTTGTCTCTTAGCACATGATACGGGTCCAACACATACTTTCGCAGTGTAGACACGTGGAATACGTCATGGACTTGTGCTAACGACGTCGGTAATTCTAGCTGATATGCTACTTCACCGACTCTTTTCAAAATTTTGAAAGGTCCTATATATCTCGGACTCAACTTTCCTTTTTGTCCGAACCGTTTGACACCCTTCATAGGTGATACTTTCAAAAATACTTTATCACCTTCTTCAAATTCTAACGACCTTCGTCTCTTGTCTGCATAACTCTTCTGGCGACTTTGGGCCGTTTGCATTTTCTCCCGAATTTTCTTAACAACTTCAGTCATTTCGCGTACCATCTCGGGACCTAATAGCGCCTTCTCGCCGATTTCATTCCAATGAACTGGGGATCGACATTTACGTCCGTATAAGGCTTCGTAAGGCGCCATTCCGATCGTTGCTTGATAGCTGTTGTTATATGAAAATTCTATTAACGGGAGATATTTACTCCAACTCCCTTGAAAATCCAAGACACATGCTCTCAACATGTCTTCGAGTGTCTGGATCGTCCTTTCCGATTGTCCGTCAGTCTGGGGATGATAAGCTGAACTAAATGATAATTTAGTTCCCAGAGCTTTCTGTAAGCTTTTCCAGAACTGGGACAGAAATCTTGAATCTCGATCTGATATGATCGATATCGGAATTCCATGGAGTCTCACTATCTCTTGAATGTAGAGTTCAGCGAACTTCTCCATGGGATAGGTCTGGTGAATAGGCAAGAAATGGGCGGACTTAGTCAGTCTGTCAACAATCACCCAAATTGCATCATAACCTTTCACCGTTCTTGGCAACCCGACGACAAAATCCATTGTTATATGGTCCCACTTCCACTCGGGAATCGTCAAAGGTTGTAACATTCCTGCCGGTCTTTGATGTTCTGCTTTGATCTGCTGACAAGTCAGGCATCTATGTACAAATGCAGCAACATCCTTTTTCATTCCCGGCCACCAATAATTTAGTCGCAAATCACGATACATTTTCGTTGCACCGGGATGCACCGAATATATTGTCGTATGTGCCTCCGTCATTAAAGTTCGACGAATCTCTTCATCTTCCGGCACATATAAGCGATTTTTAAATCGTAAACTCCCGTCTTCTCGGAATTCAAATTCCGATGAGACTTCTTTATCTTGTTTTCTTTGTTTCTTCAAGTACAACTCATCTTTCTTTTGTACTTCAATGATTCGGTCTAATAGTGTTGGCTTAAGTGTCAACACTGCCAACTTTTCTTCAATCTCTCCGAAATTGATTACTTCAACTCCGAATTGGCGTAATTCAGTGTTTACAGTTTTGCGGCTCAATGCATCTGCGACTACGTTCGCTTTTCCTGGATGATAATTTATCACACAGTCGTAGTCTTTGACTAACTCGAGCCATCTTCTTTGCCTCATATTTAACTCCTTCTCGGTGAAGAAGTACTTCAAACTCTTGTGATCCGTGAAGATCTCGCATCTTTCTCCGTAAAGATAGTGTCGCCATGTTTTAAGAGCAAACACTACGGCTGCGAGTTCGAGATCATGAGTGGGGTAATTTTTCTCATATGGCTTTAATTGTCGGGAGGCATAAGCGATCACCTTCCCGTTTTGCATTAAAACACACCCCAACCCATATTTAGAGGCATCACTATAAACAGAAAAATTTCCAGTACCCGAAGGTATTGCTAACACTGGAGCAGTTGTTAGCCTTTTCTTTAATTCCTGGAAACTTTGCTCACATTCATCCGTCCATTTGAACGGAACATTTTTCTTTGTCAAATTGGTGAGCGTCGAGGCGATGCTGGAAAAGTCCTTAATGAACTTTCGATAATACCCAGCTAGCCCGAGAAAACTTCTTATCTCCGTGGGAGTGGTTGGTCTTGGCCAATTTTCTATAGCTTCTATCTTGCTGGGATCTACTGAAATTCCGCTTCCCGAAATAACATGCCCCAGAAAGATTACTCGATCAACCAAAATTCGCACTTTTTAAATTTGGCGAATAATTGTTTCTCCCGAAGAATTCCTAGGACCGCTCTCAAATGTTCCTCATGTTCTTCTTTTGTCTTGGAATAAATGAGAATATCGTCGATAAAGACGATAACACATCGGTCCAGCAATTTTTTGAATACTCGGTTCATCAAATCCATGAAGGCTGCCGGAGCATTCGTCAATCCGAAAGGCATGACCAAAAATTCATAGTGGCCGTACCTCGTACTGAATGCGGTTTTTGGAATGTCCGCTTCCCGGATCTTCAGCTGATGATAACCGGAGCGCAGGTCGATCTTAGAAAATACTGTTGCTCCTTGGAGTTGATCGAATAAATCGTCAATCCTTGGCAATGGGTATTTATTCTTAATCGTGATCTTGTTGAGTTCACGATAATCGATACACATTCTCATCGACCCGTCCTTTTTCTTCACAAATAAAACCGGGGCTCCCCATGGTGAGAAACTGGGTTGAATAAAACCCTTCTGCAACAAATCTTCCAATTGCTCCTTCAATTCTCGTAATTCGTTCGGTGCTAACCGATACGGGGATTTAGAGATCGGGGCAGCTCCAGGTACAAGATCGATTGCAAATTTAATCTCCCGATCAGGGGGTAATCCCGGAAGATCCTCGGGAAATACATCGGAATATTCGTTCACTATCGGAACCTCCTCAAGCTGGGAAGATTCCTCAGCATTCACCGCAAAAACTAGGAACGATTCGCAACCCGTATTTACGAGTCGCTGAGCTTTTAAAGCAGAAATCCGAGGGATTGAGTTTCTATTCTTTCTTCCCGAAAATTCAAACTCCTCTCCCTCTGGCGATCGAAACCTAACTACCCTTTTTGAACAATCAATAATGGCTCCGTATTTCGAAAGCCAATCCATCCCGAATATAATATCGTAATCATTCATCGGGATTACTATTAGGTTCACATCTAACTCTCTACCCTCAATTCTTACGGGACATTTCTCAACCACCAAATTTGATCGAGTTGGATCCCCATGTGGTAAAGATACCACGAAATCACATAATGAACGGGAGGGATAGATTCCTGCCCTGGCCACAAAGTTAGCCGATACAAACGAATGTGTGGCTCCCGAGTCAATCAAGATCGAAGAGGGCACGTGAAATATACTCAACGTACCCGTAACTACATTCGGGTTTGCCTCCGCCTCCTCATTAGTCAGAGTAAAAACTCTTGCAGGCACAGGTAGAGGTCAATGAGGTTACGCGGTTGAGTCTGCACTGGAGGCTGACCTCTCGGGCAATTCCGTGCGATGTGTCCGGCCTCACCGCACCGGAAACATTGCAGAGTCTGCACCGGTCGTGGTCCGTAGCATATGCCAAAGTGATTTCGTCCACACTGTTGGCATTGGGGCGCTGGTACCGGGGGTCGGTTGGGAACATTGGCCGGTCTCTGATAAGCATTCGGGCGCCACATCTGTTGACTCGGTCGATTTCCTTTATTCTTCGGGTCCTTGCCGAAGAATTGTCGCTTTTGGCCGCTTCCTCCTTGCTGTTGCTGACTCTCTCTTTTCCTACTTGCCTCTTGGGCTTCCCTTACTACTCCTTCCGCTTGTTCTGCGATCAACGCTCGCTCCGTCGCCTGACGGAACTCTAATTGGCGTACTCCCGCCACACTTAAATCTCGATAAAATTCGGGCTTCAGCCCTGAAGAAATCTCGTCACCTTTAGAGTATTGGTTGCCACGAGATGAGGTGCAAAACGAGATAATTCTTCAAATTTGCGGATGTATTCCGCAACTGGCATTCGCCCTTGTTTCAGGTTCATGAATTCATACATTCGCTGCTCCTGATCGTGAGCAGTGAAGTACTTATCATAAAACAGTTCCCTGAAGCGTTCCCATGTCATCGTCGCCGGATCTTCTAACACCTTTATGGTGTTCCACAAAAACGCGCGCTTCCCGAAATAGGGAAACGGCACACAACACCTTCTCATTGTTCGGCACACGACTGTATATAAATAAGTCTTCTATTGTGTCGATCCAGTCCTCAGCTGCCGCAGGATTAGTAGCTTCGGCGAAAACTGGTGGATTTAACTTACGAAATCGCTCCCCTATGATCTCTACGCGATCAGGTTGTGGGGATGGACGGTGCTCAGATGAGCTCTGGTGATTTATCAAATCATGAATTTGGTCTGACTGTCTTTGGATAAGTTCAGTCAGCCTATTTATCGTGTCATGCTCACGAGTCGGGGGTGGGGATTCAGATTCGCCCCTCCGACTGGACTCTCCAACGAACACGTTCCTCGGTTTTCCTCTTGGCATTTTCCAAATACTAGATAATTCATGTAACAAATATACATGAGATCACATAATCATATCAAAGTATTACACTTAACTTACAGGCGAGGCTGGTTCTCCCGGCTTTTGAGTGGCAGTACATGGACAGTCTTCAGAATCTAAAGCCTAAGCTCTGATACCACCTGTGGCGACCCTACTTCCTAATTAAGTTAATTGGCGGATTTCCCCGCAACAGAACACGCGGAAGACCCGATAAAATTTTCTTTTCTTCTTTTTTTTTTTTTTTAATTTAAATAACCTACATAGTATTATATTGGGTTTACAAAAATATCTACTATTAATACTTTGGGCCGAAGCCCCAAAATTTCAAACCCAATATCAAACACTATGCCACTCCACAGGTCGCGTCCCATGTACTGCGCCACCCTCAAAAGTCCGTGGAGTCACCGCCGCCAGCTCGCCATGAATCTCAACCCTGACACTAGTCGGTGTCGGGTTCATTCTTACCTACAAACAAAAATAGGATAGAACCCTGAGCTATTGCCCAGTAGGTGATTACATAACATGCAATACGTGCGTGCACTCCACCCAATCCCGGTTCCTCACAATATAATATAATGCACACTCGACAAATCTCATCTATCAATTCTCAATTCTCAACAGGGCCCTAGGTCAGACTCGGCACCCACGCGCGCAATGGCAAAGTACACCATCAACCATGCGGTAGCCCACACCGGCCGCGCCGGGTCGCTCCTTCCGCACACAATCTCAACCCGACGGCTTTTTCCCCGAATGTTATACCACAAGTTCGGGTAGAC
Organism: Linderniella brevidens; assembly: GCA_004919715.1. Lineage (NCBI taxonomy): Eukaryota > Viridiplantae > Streptophyta > Magnoliopsida > Lamiales > Linderniaceae > Linderniella > Linderniella brevidens. Next base: position 10,308,776 of record SWDC01000148.1, read on the forward strand.
AGGAATCTCACATCTGTCTGCCGTCCCTGAGCCAAATAATATCCGGTGGTTTACACCTCGGGTGGCTCAATCCCGAGTAGATGGGTGTCGCAAACCCCCTCTCCCACCAAGTGCATAATCGAGTCTGAACCTGACTGCCAAAATCGGCAACTCTACCCTTCTCACATTGATAATATCATCGATCACATCATCTCTCACCCTATCGTGAATATGCACATGGCATGATTATGTAAAACATCAAATCACATATAGCACATATTATTTCCTTCAAATAATATTCCCAAAATACTCTCGTATCTTAAAATAAGGGTTGACCCGAAAGTTCTAGTCAAAGTATGAATATACTTTGATTTAAAGATAAAATGAACTTAAAATAATTTTATTCAAAGATGTGGGCTATTACCCGAATTTAACCTTTTAAATTCGGCGAAATTTAAATATTTCGCTTAGATATCGAAATTCTGCCCGAATTTGAAATATTAAATTCGGCGAAATAAAATGCCCGAATTTAACCTTTTAAATTCGGCGAAAATTTTAAATATTTCGCTTAGATATCGAAATTCTGCCCGAATTTGAAATATTAAATTCGGCGAAATAAAATGCCCGAATTTAACCTTTTAAATTCGGCGAAATTTAAATATTTCGCTTAGATATCGAAATTCTGCCCGAATTTGAAATATTAAATTCGGCGAAATAAAATGCCCGAATTTAACCTTTTAAATTCGGCGAAATTTAAATCAAACATGTAATAACTTTACAGAACTCATATTGAGTTCGAACTTCACATAATTCATCAAAAACGTCAAATAACATATCAAAATACCCGAAATTCATAAATTCGGATGACCTTTCATCCAAATTCGTTTAACTATAAAAATCAACATAAGAAATGTTTGTAGGGGTTAAAAAAAAAACACCTACCTCACTTCCAAGTTAGCCGAAATTGCTTAGTTCTTCTCTGCTTTTCTTCGTTTGTTTTTCTTTCGTTTGATATTTTCGTTTGTCCTTATCACATTTTGAGATAAACCTTTAAAAGGAAAGTTACGTTTCCTTTCTCTTAAGGAAATCTCTTATTGGGCCTACTTTAAATTAATTTGGGCCCATATCTATTTATTTTACTCAAAGAGTATTTTTCTTATTTTCGGTTCAATTTCCCGAAAATTCGCTTTGTCCGAAAATTAACTTCATAATTTTCCGAAAATTACAGAATAATTTTCACGCTAATTGCGCATTATTCCCGTATTAATTTTACGGGTATTACAGAGCCAGGTAGGCGTTCTACTGTCACAGCATCAGAAAATTTTTCTGACATGCCGTCTATGATAGGACTTATGATACCGGAACGACTGAAGGCGCACGTTGTCAACCTTGAAGACACCACTTCGGTGGGTTGGCCCATTGTTGCTTCTGAAGATGTCGGTGAAGCAACGGGACTTCCACAAATTGTGCATAGGACTCATCTCGATGAATGTTGCGACAGGTTCGATGTGAACCTGTGTAGTCATCAAGAGAGGTTGTTGCGGAGGCAAAAATGGGCGTGGTTGTAGTAGGCAAGAATGTAGGCGAGACTTGGGATTTTGTCGGCTAGAGATCCTTCGAATTAGTCTGCAGTCCTCATCTGATTGGTAGCTTCAGGTAAGACAGCCATCGGAGGTGTTGGCATGCGTGCTTCAACCTCGGGCTCACTGGCTGCTACTTCATGCTCATGAACCTCACCTTCGGGCTCTTGTGCCTCCATGAATGGTTCTTGACTAACGGGGCATCGGGCAGGGTTGGTAGGGATGGACCGAACCATGGCCTCGGTGATGGAGTTGTTCTGGCAGTAGTCTGGATAAGCTTCATCTGAAGGGTCTGCCTGAAGGAGGAGTTCCAACGGTATGAGCATTGGTTGGGGCTCCAAGTCCGATGCCTTTGGATTGTGGAAGAACCGCAGCCTCGGCGGTGTGTATCCTCCAACGGGTGGTAGGCGAGGAATCTCCGGATGTACTTCCATTAGATGCGTAATGAGAAAAGGGAACCATCGGACATAGGGCAGAAATTTGGCCTTCAACTTGGTCTCCCGTTGATGCATCTGGTCGGTCAGGTCATTCCAGATGAGCTGGACCACGTCATACGTTTTGGAGAAAACGACTCCATGGAAGATCCTTATTATATTCCCATTCGCCTTGTCGAATCCCGAATGCTTTGGGGAGAAACATTTGTTGATGATCCCAAATAAAGTCTTCCAAGGATGAGGGATTCTGTTGTTCTGGAAGTTGGCAAGCTTGACCAGGGAGGCTTGTATCCCATCCTAAGCATATTGGCAATGATCTCTGCATCAGAAGGTAAGGGATCGTAGACTTCGTCATGCGGGAAGTCAAAGACTATTCCAAGGAGATCCTTGTTGACGACGACGTTTTTCTGGTTGATCATGGTTGTCTAGACTGTGTCGTCGCCCACGGTATGGCTCCTCATACATCTCCAAAATTGTTGGAGATACACCATCTGTCAGTGTTAGAGCTGGCCAAAGCGTGTGCCCTTTGAGGATTGAGATGATGACGTCATCAGGGCATCGGAAGGTTGTCAAGGCCAGTTGATAATTGTTGTCGTGGACTTGTAGCCAAAGCTCGGACGGATAGATATTGCAATATCCTTCATGTGTCATCTCTGAAAAAAATGAATAAAGATTATTATATTATAAAGTTCAATTCAGAGTAAGCAACTGAAAATTTCTATAAAGTAATTCAAATTTTATTGCGCGCAAACATTGTAAACTTTGGAAAATATTTTGCATTTGTGTAAAGTATGATTTGTAAAGACTTTAAATATATTTCTAAGTGTTGAGTGTGTGTACTAGTTTGCGGCGCGTTTTTATTCAAACGGATTTTATTCGAACACTAAATTTTGCGATCGAATAAAATTTCATCGAAAAATAAAGTTTTCGACCCTTAGTTTTGCGATAGTAAAATTTTATCGAAAACTAAAGTTTTTCGGCGATTATTTTTGCGATCGGATAAAATCTTATCGAAAACTAAAGTTTTTCGCCGCTAAGTTTTACGATCGAATAAAAACTTATCGAAAACTTAAGTTTTTTGCCGTTAAGTTTTGCGATCGAATAAAAACTTATTGAGAACTAAAGTTTCGCCGCTAGTTTTGCGATCAAATAAAACTTATCGAAAACTAAGGTTCTTCGACGCTACTGCTTGCGAGGAAAAGGTTTTCGACCCTAAAATTTCCAGAAATCAAACAGTCAAATTTTAAACTAGAAATGATGATTTTTTGAGAAACGAAATTTAATCTGGACTCAAAATGTTCAAAAATACGTTACGAACCCAAGTATTACGTATTTTATCAACACGTTTGAGGCTAAATCGTAGCAAACTAGAATAGATTTCTTAAACATGAGTCATCGAAAAACTAAGAGTCAAAAATTGCTCGAAAAATTTTAAACACTGGTGCCATTCGTGATTTACGGAACTAAAAATGCTAATAGGATCTGGATTCTACCTTCAAAACCGACGAATTTTCAATAAGGAAATTATTTGAGAAATTTAGGCTTCGCCGATTGAACTTTTCAGAGAATCGAAAACTTTATTGGTTGAGTTTTTGCATGTAATTTCATTCGAAAATTAGATAAGTAGTTTGGGCCGAGAAAATTATTCTGGGTTTTTTGTTAGAACAGGCCAGTTTAGTTTTGCGATCCTTTTTAGAAAAAAAAAAACATTTACTTAACCCTTAAATTTTGAAAGAAATTATAACATAACACCCCCCTCCAGTTTCTGAAATAAATGCAATTAACTCCAATGTTGAGGAAATTCATCACTTGACTCCTCAGATGAGCTCGAAATACTCTGTAACAGTTACAAAATAATGAGAAGTCGTAATTGCAAGTAAATCATTTACGAATAGGGATGGCAATGGGGCGGGTTTAGACCCGACCCGTCTCGGACCTGCCCCGAACGAACCGGGTTTTTTCTTATTATTCGAGTCCCGGGGCGGGTCTCGGGTCTCAAGGAAAAAACCCGTCCGAATCCGGGATGGGTCGTGGGTTTGCCCAACCCCGCCCCAAGACCCGCCCCGGTAATAAATAAATATATATTAATATATTAATCGTATTTATATTTAAAATATTTGAACAATTAGCAAGGCATTTCTTAGCCCAATGGTAAGGACTTGGCATAAGGAGGTTGAGGTAGTGGGTTCAAGCCCCAATTATGACATTAAAATTATCATATTAAATTTAAAAAAAAATATTATCGGGTCTAGCGGGTCCGACCCGGGTCGGGGCGGGTCCCGGGTCCAAGGAAAATTAGCTGGGTCGGGTCCCGGTTCCGGCAAAACCCGGCCCATACCCGACCCGTTGCCATCCCTATTTAGGAGACAATAGCTAATATACATGTAAGCTCCCCCTCAACAAGTGCACATATAATGTTTGGCAATTTTGCATAGATACACACATTCACCACAATATGCATATGAAAATTTAACAATCTATGACATAACCAAGAATAACGCATTTAATCAATTCAGCATAGATTCATGATCCCCTAACCATGCATATGAAAATTTGCGTCAACATGTATTTTTCGTAAAACTTCGCATTTTGACAATTCCTTACCAATGCATGTGCTAATGCATTAAAAAAATAAAATATTTTTGAGATTAGAATATGTAATTTTGATCATTATCACACAAAATTTCACATGACATACAGAATGATATTTTGCCGTCAATCATGCCACTGAACTAATAGTATGAATCATTTCGACAACTCTCGCATGGTTCGCTCATTGCGCTCAACTTATTTTTATCATGGGGATAATTAGTATATATATCACTCATATCAACACGACAAAATTTTATCAATTAACCTGTTATCGTGGCGCATTTAATCAACTCACCAAGCGAAAGTCCATGAATCAAATGGACTTTGAAGGGGTTATTATTTTAGGCTCTGACTTAGAAGGGTAGGAAAATAGTTTGGAATTAGTGATCTTAAAATCCTTCCATTCCAGGGGCCCTTTTAAATTTTATTCTGCTCCTTTTTCTTTTCTTTTCTTCTGCACTAGCTCAAGTTGAATCTCCTCTTTATGAGGCTTGAGAGATTATATATTCTTATGTATTTCTCGGGCCGATACTATGCTCCTCTTGAAGGATTTAAAGATTATCTTTGGAGAAGTTCACATTTATGAAATTCGAACTCAAGGTTGTGCTCCTCTTCTCGTTGTCTCGATATAAAACCAAGATTATCGTTGGAGAAGTTCACTTCGAGGTGCTTCTTTTCTAGCCGTTTTTACGAGTATACGAGATTATCTAAGGAGAAGTTCACAGGAAGATCCATGCTCCTTTTTACTATAATCGAGAGATTATTTGTGCGTTGAGCATTCTTCGTGTGCGTCTTCCACCTCCTTTTCTCCCCTTCTTTTTCTTATTCGAGCAGCCCCTGAAACTTGTGGAATAAGGTTGAAGGCTTGAGCGGGTTTCAAGTGAAAAAGGATATTGGAGTAGGCTCAAAGGGGATTTACTAGAGGAAAAGGGATCATATATTATAATTTTGCCAAGTGAGGAATATCCCAATTGCCCTTATCATATTCATGGCGAACTAACACAAAGCGTGAATGAGGCCACGAAGCACAAATCAAGAGACAAACATTTGAAGTGTGACACACTCAAGGATAAATCATTTGAAAGGATATTGAGGCTCAAATTCTCACATATATGATGTGGCTTTGTGTCTAATGAAACATACTAAGCTCTTTAGACAAAAGAATGTGACTTGAATTTTAAATAAATAACCAAGCATGTATCACAGAAATATTTTTGTGAGTAAATGAAAATGAACAAAGTCATCCGCATTCCCCGTTATACTATTTTTTTTATTATTTTTTATTTATTTAATTATTATTATTATTATTATTATTATATATTTAATTATTATTATTATTTATTAATTAGAACTAAATGCGATATTAAAAAATAAAATCACGCAAGATATAACAAAGAGTATCAAGAAGCACATTGAATACCACACAGAAACATAATAGTGCATGTGAAGCACATTTCAAGCAAGATTGAGATTCAACATGCCTAACTTAGCGATAAGGATTGGAATAGTTTTTCATCCAATGCCTTAGTGCATAAGTCGGCAAGTTGAAACTCCGTGTTAACAAAATACATATCTATAATGCATTTTTCTACATGATAGTTTATAAAATGATAGTGAATATCTATGTGTTTCTCGTGAGTGATGAACATGATTGCAAGTAATGGCAATAGCACTTTGAGAATCATTATAAATGGGAATGTTATTGAATTCAAACCCATAGTCACGCAGTTGCGTCCGCATCCACATAACTTGTGAGCAGCAACTGGCAGCCGCGACGTACTCTGCCTCGGCCGTCAAAGTTGATATGCAATTTTGCTTCTTTGAGGACCAACAGACCAACTTATCGCCCAAGAACTGTGCTCCGCCCGACGTGCTTTTCATGTCCATTCGACAACCTGCATAGTCAGCGTCAGTATAGAAAATTAACTTGAAATCTGTGCCTTTTGGATACCATAACCCTAAGGTGGGAGTCCCTTTGAGATAGCGTAGGATTCGGTTGACCGCGTGCATGTGAGACTCCTTCGGGTCAGCTTGAAACGAGCGCAGAGGAAAGTGGTGAACATTATGTCGGGTCGGCTTGACGTTAGGTAGAGAAGAGAGCCAATGATACTCCGATAAGTCGTGATGTTTACTGCCTTGCCAGAAGGATCAGCATCCAATTTACAGCTTGTTGGCATGAGACTACTCATACGTGTGCTCTTGTCTTCATTAAATCTCTTCAGAATCTCTCTTATATATTTGGTTTGACTGATGAAAATTCCATCTTCGAGCTGCTTGACTTGTAGTCCAAGAAAGAATTTAATTTCTCCCATTAAGCTCATCTCGAATTTGGTATTCATCAGATCACCAAATTTCTAACAGAGTCGTTGTTTGTCGAGCCGAAAATGATGTCGTCGACGTGGACTTGGACGATCATTAAGTCATTGCCTTGCTTTTTGATGAACAGTGTCGTATCGATTGTTCCTTGTATAAAGTCTGACTTTACTAAAAATTCGCTCAGAACATCATACCAAGCTCGAGGGGCTTGTTTTAGTCCATAGAGAGCTTTGTCCAATCGGTATACATGATCAGCGTACTCTTCGTTCACGAACTCTTTGGGTTGGACGACATAGACTTCCTCCTTTAACACGCCGTTGAGAAAGGCAGTTTTACGTCAATTTGATAGACCTTGAAGTCTTTATGAGCCGCATAAGCCAAAAAGAGTCGGATAGCTTCTATTCGAGCAACATGAGCATACGTCTCGTCGTAGTCAATGCATTCCTGTTGGTTGTACCATTTGGCTACGAGTCGTGCTATGTTCCTGATAATTTCACCGTCTCGTTCTTTTTATTTTTGAAGACCCATTTGGTTCTATAATTGTCTTGCCTTGCGGTCGAGGAACTAAGGCCGCTCAAATTGGTTGAGTTCGTCTTGCATTGCGATCACCCAATCCGTGTCTTTAAGAGCTTCAGCTGCCTTAATTGGTTCGTTTTGGCTTAAAAACCATGTGAGGAGTTCTCTATGTGTAGATGTCCTAGTGCGCACTCCGCTCGAAGGATCACCAATTATTTGATCGACAGGATGAGCTCGTGTCCACTTGCTTTCATGAGGTAGAACCGAAGCGGAACCATCGTTGGTAAGTAGTTTGAGACATCTTGAATTAATAGGCTGATTATCTGTATGAGGGAAATTCATTTTTGAAGTTGAAATTCATGGAATTTCCTCATCTGCATTCGTAGGAGCTGCAGCACTGGTTGGTGATTCGGAATCTTGAGCGTCTAACATCGGTTAGACCTTGAAGGTCGGAAATCTAATCTGGGATTTCCACCGTAGAAGGGAAAGGTGCGTGCTTGGTATAGATTGTGATGAAGCAGGCGTTTGAGACTCGTTCCGATAAAAATATTCAAAGAGAGAGTCCAAGTTTTCCAAATCAGCGGGAAGAGCTTTTACTGACGGTGAGGCAGACATTGTCGAAATTTGTTGACTTTGTGCCAAAACGTCTATGAGCCCGGGTTCTGAACTATCGTGTTAAGATACCAAATCTGTCACTTCGTGAAAAGTGACGTTATAACTTTCCATTATTGTGTAAGAAGACTTGATATAGACGCGATACGCTTTAGAAGTTGAAGAATATCCAATAAAGATGGCTTCAAATGCTTTAGGATCGAACTTGCTTCGGTGCTCTCTATCGTTTGCCACAAAGCACTTGCACTCCAAGACTTTGAAGAATGAGATATTCGGAATTCTTTGATTTATTATCTCGTATTGCATCTTCTCAAAATGCTTGTGAATAATCGTCTGATTTTGCGTAAACCAAACAGTACTCACTACTACAACTCATAGAAAGTGAGGGAGACTGGATTGTATAAGCATAGTTCATGCAGCTTCAACCATAGTCCAGTTTTTCCGTTCTACGATGCCAGCGTCTTAGCAGCTGAAAATTTTTGACAGATTCCAAGTGACTGATAGAAAAAACTAAGGTGTTGATTCCTGAACTCATTCCCATTGTCAGCTCTGATTACTTGGATTTTCTGTTGCAGGAGATTTTGAGTTGTATTCACAAAATTTATTATCAAGTCTCAAGTCTCATCTTTAGTTCGTATTAATCTTGTCCAAGCGTAGCGAGAGTAGTCGTCGACAATAACTAGCACATACTTCCGACCGTTGATACTTTGTGTTCGCATCGGTCCACAGAGGTCCATGTGGAGTAATTCCAAAGGTCGAGATGTGGAGGCTACTTGCTTGAGTTTGTGCGATGCTCGCTTCATTTTGCCCATTTGACAAGCCGAACAATGATGCTCTTCTTGAAGTGAGACGGGCAGACCATTGACCAACTTTTTAGCAGAAAGCTTGTGAAGAGCTTTGAGATTTAGATGAGACATACGTTGATTCCATAAGTTGCTCCTCTAATTTGTCGTCTGAGAGATGAGGCAAACAGTAGTCGAAGGTCGTACTGTTGTCAGGTTTGTGCAGAAATTAGATCTTCGGGCTCCTATAAGAAGTTCATGATTCTGACTGTTTAGGATTCTGCACTGATCAGCTAGAAATACCACTTGAAAGTCTTTATCGCATAATTGTCATATGCTGAACAGGTTGTGTTTGAGACCTTTGACGTATGAGACATCTTTTCATGTCATGTGTATGGAGCAACCCGAATCTAGATACCACATATGATGGATTTGCATAGAAAAGTTTAGAGAGCCTTAGGTACCCACTTATAAATGAGTCATTTCGGATTAGCAGATTTAGTTGTTAATGTCACTTATGGTTGCTAAACCAATGTTACTTTAGGTACCAAACCAACTTAGAGGTAGTTGGTTTAAGTGTTACCTCGTTAGGCAATTGCGCCTTTTTGACTTGTGTTGGCCTAGATAATGTTTTAGGAACCCATTGCGGGTGAACCTTACATGGTAAATTAATTTTAGCTTGGGCAAATTTCATGTCAGTCTTAGTCGATGAGAATATCTTTTTTTTAGCTAGTCTCCTAAGGTGTTTGACTGAGTGAACTTGGACTGGATACCTTAGGTGAGAGCAAGAGTGAATCGAGCTATAAGCTTGCTTAATAGCTGGATCTTGTCTCCTTCGAGACTTAAGACTCGCTTTTGTCTTAGAATGATTGTTTTATTTTGGAAGTGGAGCTGATTTCAAAATTTGTACTTTTAAAATTAATAGATTTTAAAGCATAGGTTTAAGCAACAACATGAAAATTAGAAACGGCTCTCTTTTCACGAATGCCTTTATTTTTCGATACAGAAGAAAATTTTGAAAATGAGTCATTTCCATCAATATTTTTCTTCTTTATTTCTATCTCCTTAGCATGCTTCCTCTCTTTAACTACTCTACCTGCGGAATTAGTAGAAAAAGAATTGGTAATAGACTTTTTTACTTACGAAGCACTTAAAGTCGCTTTTTCTCCCTTTACTCTTTTTAGAGATAATTTTTCTTTTAAAATATTTTCTAAAACAAAGGGAGAATTATTCTAAAATTTGGCCTTGTCCTCGATTAATGATTTTACTTTTAACTTAAATCAGAAAAGGTTTTGAAGCGTTAGTTAAAACTAAGGAGTTTTTGAGATTTGAAATTTCCAATAAAAGCGCATTCTTTCTGCTTCAAAATTCTTTCTTTCTGATTCTAATGAGGAGTTTAAATCAACGATTTTCTTAATGGTAGCAGGAATATAATAGAAAATAGAATTTTTAGAATGATCAGCATTTTCTTCCTCGACCTTAGGAATATTTTCTAAAGGATATAATGAATTATAGTCACTAGACGGGTTATCTCCCGTGTCTTGTAACTATTATTCAAATAAGTGTAATAAAAGGGAATGTCAGTCCTAGTTTGGCTTTTCTTTTGGATTCTTCTAAGGCATTTATTTCTGAATCGTTAGTAAAAGCCATTAAAGAAGTTAATCCTAAACCCATGTACTTGATATCATATAATTGTTTTACGTTAACCTTTTTCAAGTTAAGGATTATTAAAACCGAAGACTTCAACAGGATTATAAAATTTTATATCATGTGGTTGATTTAAAAAAATCGTCTGATCCGTTTGTCCCGTTTTTGTTAAAAGATCATCTAAAGTCTTAAACCTAGAGTACAACTTCTTATGCTCATCAGAGATTTCCTTATAATTATTTCTAGAAATTTCTAAATCTGTCTGAGTATCGCTAAGAGTTTTACTAAGGTCGTTAATCTTAGTCTCAGACGTAGCTATCCTAGATTTAAGACTAGTTATAGTTTCCTTAGCATTAGAAAAGAGAATTTCTAAGTGAACTTTCTTATCTAATTGCATTTGGAAGTTATTTTCGCTAAGTGCTAGTCGCTCCTCTAACTCTTTTGAACTTTTCCGTTCACTTTTCATGTTAGCATATTTAATTTGTAAAGATTCTAACATGCTTAATAGTGTAGAGTTAGGCGTAGCTACCTCCTGAGACGAGGTTGATGCTTCGTCGTCATCAGACTGCTTCTTTGAGCTTGCTTCTGAGGTATCTTCAAGACATGCCATGAGAGCTAAGTTGTCCGTTTCAGAATCTGTGGTGTCTTCTAGCCAGTGCTCTTGTTCAGCCATTAGAGCAACTCCAGCTTACTTTTGTTTAGTTAATTGAAATTTCTTGAAGTAGTAGTTTGCGTCTTTCTTCATTGGAATACTACATTCCCTGGCGAAGTGCCACGTTTTGCCACAGTTGTAGCATTTTTGTGGCTCTTTATTCTTGAATTCCAAGGTCTCAGTTGGTCTTTCCTTGTGCTTAGAACTTGAGGTCCGAAGTCGATTAGCTGAGGAGGACTTCTTTTTGTAGAACGTTTTGCTAATCATTTTTGTAATGAGAGCCAATCGCTTCCTGAACTCTTTCATGTCATGCTCAGAATCAGTGTCTGAGTCGTCTTCTTCTTCTGAAGAACTCGGCATTTTGACACTCTTGTCTTTGCGAGATCGACTAGTTTTTCTTTCTGAAACAAGGGCTATTGAATCTTCGATCTATTTGCCCTTCTGCTCCTTCTGAATCTCGCTGACATCTTACTTGTGTTGAGCGAGATTGTCGAAAACGTGGATATCCATCCCATCCAAATCGTTGTTCTGACGGATTTGCATGGATATATTCTTCCACTCCAGATGAAGAGATGATAGAAATCGAATGTTTACCTCCATATTTGTCTTGAAGATTTTTATTTTCCCCATCTCCTTCCGAATGGTCAGCTAGCGCTAATATTGTTCGTATAGATTTTCCTCCGCCCTAGCTTTGAAAGAGTCATAGGCTGTGAGTATGTTTGCTTTTTTCGCCTTTACTCCGACTTCGGTCCTTTGCATCATTCTTTGAAGTTCATCCTACATTGCCGTAGCACTTGACAGACTATCTATTTGCAGATATATGTCATTTGGGATGCCTTGCACTAGGAAAGTTTTAGCTCCTAGATCAGCCTTAGATCTTAATCTCTCCCCCTCATAGTTTTCACTAGGAGTTTTAAGTCTTCTAGTGGCTGGAATGGGAGAACTATTTGTGGCATCGCCTTCTTGGATAAGCCAGAATTGATCGGGTCCTTCTTGGAGTGAAGCTATTAAATTTGCAGCTTGATCTTTCGTCTCCGAGAAATTCATAAAATGGCTTCTTCATACGGTATATTCGCCAATTCTAAGAATTGGAGGACGGACATTATTTCCGAGAGAGTAAGCATCCATTGTCGCAGTTGATTTGTAGGATCTCGTGAAGGTTTGGATTTTAGTTGGTAAAAGTGCTTCACAATTGACAAATTTGTTAGTAATGTTTGGTTTGTATTTTAAGCAATTTCCTTTTAGAGCCTACTTTTAGGTCCTAAAAATTGTGTTTGAGTAAGAAAAATATTTAGCACAAGAATTGATACTTTAAAATTTTGCTAAATGATTTTGAATTTATAATTTTAATCGAAAGTTTTGAAAATAACGATTTGGATGCTTTGATAAAAAAAATTCAAATCAGTGTAGAAATTTTTGCGTTTGAAAGTATATATTTGTCGAAAAATGCGTATCAAAAATTATTTTGGACTGTTAAAAGTTTTGCGAGAGTATTTTTCGATGGTGGATGATTTTCGATAGTGTTTATAGAAAATGTTTTAGTAAAATCTGTCGAAAAAAATGGTTTATCGAAAAACATTTGTCGAAATATTTGTTATCGAAAAATTAATATGATCGAAAATCTATGACTTTAAAAAAAAAATTGGATAAGTTTGCCTCGATTTGTTGACTAAACTTATTCGAGTGTGAATTATTTGATTGAAATACGTTTTTGCTAAGTTTGGACTCGAGAATCAAGACAATCGAAAAACTTGTAATCGAAAAACAGGTTTTTCGTTCAAAAGTAAATATGGATATAGCGAAAAGAGTATTGGTCGAAAAATTTTACGCTTAGTTACACTCGAAAAAGATTATTGTGTGAGGATCAAAAACTAATAATTGAAAATTAAATTTTTGCTTCAATATCGGAGTGAAAATAGCGTAAACAGTGAAAATGATGAAAAACTTTGGCGCCAAAGAACTAATCGAAAAAGATTTTCGAGCCAAATTTTCGATCGAAAAACGATCGAAGAACACAACACAGTAAGTATCTGAGTATCTGAGTATCGATCACGATTAACAATCAGAATACTAATAATAACTCATCGGCTCGATATCTAGCCTAATTTTAACTTGTGAGTCTTTCTTTTGACAAATACTAAATTCCATCAACTAAACAATAGGATCTGATACGTCCGAAAAAATCGCCTCCCTTTCCGGTGCGGGAGTCAACCGTTTGCCCGAACCGCTGCGGTCGCCGATTACCTGAAACACAACAAAAAGCAAGCTAGGAAGGCACCATTTCGGCGACGCCGCTCCGACGCTCAAGTCAGATTTCATCCTCTTTGTTTTGGCGTTCTTACGTTTCATGCTATCGATTATGTAAATAGGTGGTATATGGTTGCTTGGAGAATTGTATGTACCTTATGAATGACGAGACTAAGTATTTATAGAGAAGTAAAAGAATAATTCCACTACCTTGAGGTAACCACCCATGTTTCATCATGGGATCATGTGGAGCCCCATAATTGGACTTGGTCAAACATGTAACCACTCAACCTCCCGAAGTTTACCTTCGTTTTCTCCACACTATTTTTCCCGAGTGCAACTCTTCATCTTCCTCGGGCCAATAACCGAGAGGGACGGATCCGAATCATAGATGGCCCGAGCAACCCCTTAATGAGCAAGTCCGAGGGTCGTTCCCTCGACTGAGGGGTGAATAGTTTCCCTCGGGGTCTTCCTCTTCTTAGGGACATGCCCGAGCGTTCGGAGTTTGCTGAAAAAGGCTGGGAGGGGTCGAAGTTCCTCCCACCTCTTTAACAACTATTTGTATTCCGCGTGATATTTTACCTTTGCCCGAAAATCCGGAGGGTAACATTAGTCCCCCTCTCAAATAGTCTAAAAAGAGTAGAACGAGTTTTAGGCATTTAGTATGAGGTAAAATATCCAAGCGACTTTTTGTGATGCTCCTCCCTGAGGAAGTCTTTCCTGGTCTTCTTCTGGCCGGAACGTTGGGGTCCGAAGGGCGATGGTCTCTAATGCATCGTGATCAATCCCACCAACAGCTGCAAAGAGATGACATCCGAAGTATTTCATACATATGTTTTTTTTCGAGCGTCAGAGTAACTCTGCTGGGAGTTTATCGAGGATAGGGTATGCCCTTTCCCAAGCGGATTTTCTGTCAGGACTCTGCTCGGAAGATGTTCCCTCGCAAGAGGGAAAAAGATCATTCATACAATCTTAGTTTTCAACGAATATTTCACGGTACAAGAACCTGAGGGTACTAATGGATTTCCTCTTGTTTGAGGACTTTAATTTTCGTGCCTCAGTTCGAGGACTTTAATTTTTGTGCCTCAATTCGAGGATTTTAATTTTCGTGCCTCTATCCGAGGACTTAAATTTTTGTGCGTCAATCCGAGGACTTAAATTTTCGTGCGTCAATCCGAGAACTTTAATTTTCGTGCCTCAATCCGAGGACTTTAATTTTCATGCCTCAATCCGAGGACTTTAATTTTCGTGCCTCAGTCGAGGATTTTAATTTTCATTCATCAATCCGAGGACTTTAATTTTCATGCCTCAATCTAAGGACTTCAATTTTTCGTGCCTCCATCAGAGGACTTAAATTTTCATGCCTCAATCCGAGGTCTTCAATTTAATTTCCCCATTTCTCCATCCGAGGACTAAAATTTTTGTGCCTCAATCCGAGGACTTTCCTCCCGATTCAATCTGGGTGTTTTCGCCTCAATCCGAGGGCTTTCCTCCCGATTCAATCGCGGTGCTCGCGCCTCAATCCGAGGACTTTCCTCTCGATTCAATGGGGTGCTCCTGCCTCAATCTGAGGGCTTTCTATCATCTCTAATTCAATCAGGGTCTTCTCAATCGTGCCTCAATCTGAGGGCTTTCCTCCCGATTCAATCGTGGTGCTCGTGCCTCAATCCAAGGGCTTTATATCATCCCTAATTCAATCAGGGTCTTGTCAATCGTGCCTCAATCTGAGGGCTTTCCTCCCGATTCAATTGGGGTGCTCCTGCCTCAATCCGAGGACTTTATATACTCCCTAATTCAATCAGGGTCTTGTCAATCGTGCATCAATCTGAGGGCTTTAGAAATCCAGCAGATAATCCCGAAGATATCGGGTCGTCGAATGCCAACATCGAGCTGGGGTTAGAAATCTCGAAGATATCGGGTCTTCGGTGTAAATTGAATCTGCAAATAATGAAATGGAGAACGAAAGCAATCCTAACATAGACAGATATGATTAGTTTAGAGTATCACATGGATAATATGAAATAGTGTTCGGTAACACTTATCTGTATTGCGATTATCTCAGGGGTCAAGTTTTCAAACGTGCTTCCTTTGAATTCTTAAGTAGAGCAGGTTGCGTCGGATGTAAGCAAAAACTTGATTTTAAAATCCCGAGCTTGTCGGGTCATTAAGCGTCAGAGTAGAACTGCTTTCGTAATCCCGAGTCCATTGGCAAAACATCAACGGGGGAGCTCGTTAAAGACGGGGGATATGATCTCAAGGGTTGTTCCCTTGGCTTTCTTCGAAAAAAATCTTTCATGGAATTATCAACATCAAGATATAAAAAAGCATGGGTACCTTCGATTCTCCGAAGTTGCGTGTTGGGGTTTTTCGGCATTGGTGCAATTTTAGTCCTGGGCTGTTTCTACAGCAGGTTTTCAGCTACAATGGTTATCCTCACGCATAGAAGTCTTCCGAGGAGTCCGGTGGTGGTCTCGGATCATCAATCCGAGTCATACGGGTCGAGAACGATGGTTGCAAACTCGGACGTGAGGCCTCGCTGATTCGGGCCCCGTTTTCATCCCGTGATGATTAATCAAATGCGTTTTCACAGGTGATGGTGGTCGGTACCCTGCAATGTTCCTACAATGTTCGTAGATATAGGTATACGCTGTCCCAAATTTATCCGTCGGAACATCGAATTTCCATGTGGGCTTATCTCATTCCTCGGGCACGATGTCGTTACGGGGCCAATGAGCAATTGTTTCGTGGGCCTACGTAGTTCCTGAGTGTTCCAGTACTCAAAATAACTCAACAAGAGTCATTAACATAGTTTATCCTCACATGCTCGAGAGTTCATAACAAAATGGCCAACTTCCACTCAACGGTGGATCTGTGCACGGATATCAAACGGTGACCACGGAGGTTTCCATCAATCGCGGATGTCGGTTTTAGGGGGTGTGTCCTCGAGTTCGGAAATCGAGAGTGTATGCGAATTTATTTTAGTATTGTTACTATTATTTTTGCCCTTCCCTCGAACACGTCACCACTCATTCGGTCACGAAAATCCTGGGTCACTGAGGGAAAATTTAAGTCATAAAAAAGACATAGTCGGTACCTTTAATCCTTGCGTGAAATAAGACAATTTATTCGATTTCCCCGAGGTCGCGCGTTGGGGTTTTTCCACACCGGCGCAATCTTGACCTTCAAGGGCGGTCATTGCAGAAGCTCTTCAACCACACGAGGTTCTACTGTGTTAAAGAGGACTCTCCTGAGATCCGGTGGTGGTTCCCGATCGACCAACTGATGTGTGTGGGTCGAGATCAGGGGCTGCGACGTCGGACGAGCGAGTCGCATCTTCTTGCGTCGAGCATTTATATCCTGAGGGTCTGGTCTTCGAGAAATCTGTTAATATCTCCGGCCATAGAGAGTTAGTCGGGGGCGGACGCATGTTCAGTCTCTGCGGTTGCTCCAGGATTTTGTTATGTCTACGAGAATTTGACCCTCGGCTCTGGTAACCACAGAGGGTTCTTAGCTGCAGAAGTCATCTATGTGTAAATTAGCCTATTTTAAAATAGGACATCCGAGGTTTCTGTCAATTTTCTACTTCATGATGGCTAATCTCGAATATTGTTTCCAATATTGATGGTGGTCGGGACTGCCGTGGACCGTGCTGCCCCTTTAAGGCCCAAGGATATGTTGTTCGATCGGGTCTCCGCGAGCCTTCGAGCATTGTCAATGAGAGCCCTTGCGTGAGCAACTTACGTGAGCAATGTCACGTGTATGCTGACAAAAGCGCCTCATCATCTAAATCAAAACAACTTAAAATAAAAATACTGAAATAATAATTTATGCCGTGAATAACTCAAGGTTGTTTCTCTCGCCAAATATATTCTGCTATAAACCCAAGGCTGTTTCCCTCGCCAAATCCAATCTTCATGAAATCGCACAGCTCAACCCAAAGGTACACCACGATTTTTCTTTAATCTTATTCGGGAATCGCACAGCTCAAACCAAAGGTATCTTTTTATTTCTTTCGACTCCGAAGCGCAACAAATCTAAACTTAAATCTTCAATAGATCGATCAACAGATTGGCCCAATTATTTCGAGAGCCAACCAATAAGCCTAGCCCAACAAAATAAAATTCCCCAGCAGTTAAAGGTTTCACACGTTCCCAATCGCCCTACGTTTTCAGTAACCCTCACACTCAGTCCTAGCGTAAATGACACAAGTGATACCGTCTTTTTCTATAAATTCAGATTCACCCATGTAAATTAAAGAAACTTACAACCGGGTCCTCACCGCGTCGGGTATCTTCTCGTAGGGGTCATTGCAGCAAGTTCAGTGGTGGTTAAATCTTTGAGCATGGGACGCTAAGGACGGAGAACATCGGCGATAAAGTGTTGGGCCACGGACATTCCTTCTAGATTTCTGTTTCATCGTCTAAATTTGCTGGTCGATTGCGCTGGTTGTGGCAGAATTTCGGCCACACGGGTTATCTCTGTGTATTGAGAGCTTTCCGAGGGGTCAGGGGGTGGTCTTGGATCAGCGATCCGCATTGGATGGACCAAAACGAGGGCTGCAAACTCAGTTGTGCCTCACTTGTTGATACTCGGGCGGTTTCTGCCTCATCGGCCTGGTGGTTGCTCGGCCTGACGCTGGTAGCTCAGCCATCGGTGATGTCAAGGCTACAGAGGCCAGCGACCCAGGGTTGAATGATTTGCTCGAAACGCATCGTATCGTCCCACATACGGCGCCAATTTGATGCGTCCGAAAAAATTGCCTCCCTTTCCGGTGCGGGAGTCAACCGTTTGCCCGAACCGCTGCGGCCGCCGATTACCTGAAACACCACAAAAAGCAAGCTAGGAAGGCGCCGTTTCGGCGATGCCCCTCCGACGCTCAAGTCAGATTTCATCCTCTTCGTTTTGGCGTTCTTACGTTTCATACTATTGATTATGTGAATAGGTAGTAAATGGTTGCTTGGAGAATTGTACAATCCTTATGAATGACGAGACTAAGTATTTATAGAGAAGTAAAATAATAATTCCACTACCTTGAGGTAACCACCCATGTTTCATCATGGGATCATGTGGAGCCCCATAATGGGACTTGGTCAAACATGTAACCGCTCAACCTCCCGAGAGTTGACCTTCGTTTTCTCCACACTATTTTTCTCGAGTGAAACTCTTCATCTTCCTCGGGCCAATAATCGAGAGGGACGGAATCCGAATCATCGACGGTCCGAGCAGCCCCATAATATCAATGAGCAAGTCCGAGGGTCGTTCCCTCGACCGAGGAGTGAATAGTTTCTCTCGGCGTCTGTTGAAATGATTTGCAAGATACGCCCTGGGCCGAATACAAGTTACTGGGCCATTTATTATTAAAGGCCCGACTCTAGAAGCTTCCGTGTAAAATAAAAGAGAAATAACCCTAGGAGGCTGGAATTTATTCATTTTCACTCAAAAAAATACAGCCGCTCATCATCATTGCTTGTGCAGCAAACCCTAGTCTCAAGAACAATTCATTTTTCTTATACTGCTTTCTTTAAACTTCCTTTAAGCTAGTTGAAGCTTTGATTCTTTACATATCTTGTGTAAAGATCTATCGATTTGTTATATAATTTCTGCTTTGAGTGATTGTTCTCAAGCTTTGATTCGTATTTTTTGCTGCTGTAAAGATTGCTTTAAGTTTCCTGAGTATTTCTTAATATTTTTTCATGGTATCAGAGCTTTGATTCTTGAATCTACTCTTGAAACGCGATACAGAACCCTAGATCGAAGAACTATAGTATAGTTCGATTTTTTCGTGTTCGGTTTTGTAACAGTTTGAGTACAAATTATTTTATCTGGAAGCGAAACTTTTATGAACCTATTAGATATTGATTTGAAACCCTAAACTACAAAGCTATTGTATTTTTTATGTTTCTGAGATCTTCTCATATGTCAAACTGTGCCTTGCAAGCAGACGTATTGGTGTAAAATTCTATATTATCAACGTTGTCCTACCTTTAGGGTTATTGTATCCTTATTTTTTTCAGATCTTGAGCTATCTTGTACAGATCTTATGATATCTTGTACTTTATATTAGTTTTTTTTTTTTTTTTTTTTTATAGATCTGAAGTTTTTTTTTTGTTTTATGAGCAGAGATACCTTTAAATCTGGAAACAAAAGTGCTCTAGTTGACTACATCGGCGTAGATCTAAAAGGAAGCCAACCGTGTAGCCAACTGTTCTGCTGTCTTGACATCTGAGGCTTTAAGAATCTTTGGTGATATTGCTCTAACTCTATTGATTATATATATATTCCGCTGTGAAATATTTTGCTCTGTTTGTTCGTTAAATATTTGTTGTCAACATGTCGACTCCTTCAGATTCTCCGCGTAATACTGCCCCTGTGACTATTATAACTAGTAAAAGCCCATTGTTCCTGAATCCTTCGGACCTAGCAGTGACAAATATAACTAATATTAGTCTCACTGGGTCTGAGAATTATGCAGCATGGTCAAACTCTATACTGCTGGTTCTAACTAGTAAAAATAAAACTGATTTTGTGTTAGGAAAAATTGCTAAACCTACGGATCAGGATTCTGGTGTAGAATGGGAACGGTGTAATGCTATGGTACTATCATGGCTATTAAATTCACTGTCCCCAGAACTTCGAAATAGGTTCACGTATGCTAAATTTGCTTCAAAAGTGTGGGATTCTCTTGAGAAAACATTTAAGAAAATAGATGGATCTAGGATGTACTCTTTAAGGCAGCAAATATCTAATGCTCGTCAAGGAAATGATTCTGTCTCTATTTACTATTCTAAACTCCAACATTTATGGGATGAATTTGATGCTCTTGTATGCAGTAAACCATGTTCATGTGATGTTTCAGCACATAATTCTAAGATAGAGAGCGAGTCTAGACTTATAGAATTCTTGATGGGTTTAAATGATTCGTATCATATGATTAGAAGCAATATACTTATGTGTGATCCACTTCCTGATGTTATGCATGCATTTAACATAATATGTAGGTAAGAATCTCACCGAAACATTGCTTATATTGATAATTCTGTGCATGTGTTCTTGAATAAATCTGTAAACAAAGTTAATAATCCAAATCTTATGTGTAAACATTGTGGGGGTAGAGGTCATTTAATTGAAAAATGTTTTAAGTTGATTGGCTTTCCTGATTGGGTAAATGCTAATAGTAGTAATGCTAAGAATAGTAAAAATAATAAAAGATATATTAATAATAACAATTGGAACAGAAACCAAAACAAATCTGCAAATCAGATGGATGTTGGAAATTCTGTATCTAATTCTGTTATGCCTAATTTGTCTATGGAACAATACAGCAAGTTGCTAAAGTTGCTGGATTGTTCAGAAACTCATGAAAATACCGCAGACATTATAACAGGTGTTTGCATGAATTCTGTTTCAAAGAGTTATAAAGGTAGTTGGATAATAGATTCAGGAGCTACAGACCATGTTGTATGTTCGCTTGATTATCTAGAAAATGTAACTAAGATTGCTGACAGAAACCTGAAAGTTAGGCTACCAAATGGACTTCAAATTTCTGTTAAGTATGCTGGTGAAATGTCATTTTCTAGTGGTCTGAAACTTAAGGAAATTCTAGTAATTCCTGAGTTTCATTGCAATCTAATGTCTGTGTCAAGACTTATGCATGATAATAATTATACTATTTTATTTAAAAACTCGTTGTGCTTTATACAGGACCCACAAACTTCAAGGTTGCAGGGGACTGGTAGACTAGTTGATGGACTTTATTATTTTCAATCAGACTTAGAGAAGAAAGGTACTGTTTTTAATACTTCTAGTAACATGGCATCATCAACTCTATGGCATAAACGCTTAGGACACCCTGCTGATCCTGTTTTTAGTTTGCTCTCTAATGATATTAAATGTTCTAGTCATAGAAATTCTGAACCATGTGATACATGTCATAGAGCTAAGCAAACTAGGAACTTTTTTTCTACTAGTAATACAAAAACCAATGTTGTGTTTGATTTAGTTCATTTAGATATATGGGGACCTTTTAGAGTAGAGAATGATGAAAGAAAATACTTCTTGACTATTGTTGATGATTTTTCAAGAGGTTGTTGGGTATATTTTCAAAATTCAAAATCTGAAACTTTTTTCAACTTTCAAAATTTTTTTAGATTAGTAAAGAATCAATTTTCAAAAAGGATCAAGATAATCAGAACTGATAATGGCTCTGAATTCTTGAATTCTAATTTTTTGAATTTTATCAATAAAAAAGGTTTAAAACACCAAACCAGTTGTGCTTATACCCCGCAACAAAATGGTGTAGTAGAAAGGAAACATAGGCATTTGTTAAATATGGCTAGAGCTCTTCATTTTCAGTCCGGGGTTCCCTTAGTTTTTTGGAAAGAATGTGTTATGATTGCTGTCTATTTGATAAATAGACTACCAACTCCGATTTTGAATGGTAAATCCCCTTTTGAAGTTATGTTTAACTGTAAACCAGTTTATGACCATTTAAGGGTTTTTGGTTGCCTTTGCTCTGCTACGAACTTGACCAAAGAAAACAAGTTTGATCAAAGAGCTATTAAATCAGTAATGATAGGATACTTTGAAAACAAAAAAGCTTATAAACTTTTTGATTTGGAAGGTAAGAAAATCTTTTCTTCTAGAGATGTTCAATTTTACGAAACTGTATTTCCGTTCATGATAAAAAATCAAACCTTATCTGATGATTTTTTGCATGATGATCAATCTGTTTTTGTTACTACCGACACTAACATTCCTTTTCTTGGGGTTAATGATGATACATCTTCTGTCCCGGGTGATTTCGAGTTAGATGTGTTGGGCACAAACAGTGGATCTGAAACCCCATATAATATACTAACTTCTAATCCAGCTGTTGCAGATAATGATTTTCAGACTGCAGATTCACAAAACCAGGATGGGCAGGATACTGAGGTAGTGGCCAACACTGGAGAAAATCCACTTGGCAGATCCAAAAGAACAGTAAGATTTCCTGCATACTTAAAGGACTATGTCTGTGATACTAAGTGTTGCACAAAACATCCTATTCATAAGTATGTTAATTATTCTTCCTTGAAGTCAAATGATAGAATGTTTATGTGTAATATAGATGATGTATGTAGTGTTGTTCCTGTTTCTGTTGAAGATGCGTTAAAAAATAGAGATTGGAAATTAGCCATGGATAGAGAAATGCATGCATTATGTGAAAATAATACTTGGGAAATTGTCAATCTGCCTAGAGATAGAAAACCGATAGGATGTAAGTGGGTATTTAAGATAAAATATAATTCTGATGGGACACTAGATAGGTATAAGGCCCGCTTAGTTGCAAAAGGGTATAATCAACGCGAGGGTATTGATTTCCAAGAGACCTTTGCTCCTGTTGTTAAATTAGTGACTATACGTGTCTTACTTTCTATTGCTGTGAATAAAAATTGGAGTGTTTTTCATTTAGATGTTAATAATGCATTTTTGCATGGTGACTTGTCTGAAGAAGTGTATATGTGCTTACCTGAAGGATATTTTGATAAAACTGATACTCGTGTTTGTCGTTTAAAAAAATCGTTATATGGGCTGAGACAAGCCCCGCGAAAATGGAATGAAAAGTTAACTGCTTTCCTTAAAGAAAATCATTTTATACAAAGTTTACATGATTACTCTATGTTTTTTAAATCTAGTGATGATAAATGTGTCTACCTTCTTATATATGTGGATGATATCATTGTTAGTGGTAATGATGAATATGAAATTGCTAAGTTGAAGTTTATGTTAAATTCTGCATTTGGTATTAAAGATTTGGGACAACTGAAATATTTTTTGGGCATAGAAGTAGTTAGAACTGCAGATTCATTTATTTTACATCAAAGAAAATATGTTCTTGAATTACTTGAAGAGTTTGGGATGCTAGGTTGTAAGCCCAAAAAGACTCATATGCAACAGCATAAGAGACTAAGGGTTGATGAAAGTGATAAAGCTTTCAAAAATGTTACTAGGTTTCAAAGATTACTTGGTAGATTGATATATCTTTGTAATACCAGAATTGATATTTCATTTGCTGTACAATGTCTTAGTCAATTCATGCATTCACCTAAAGAGTCTCATTACTTGGCAGCCTGTCGAATCTTAAGATACTTGAAGTTCAAACCAGGATATGGGATTTCCATCTCCAAAACTGAGAACTTCAAAATTAGTGCCTTTTGCGATTCGGACTGGGCTGCCTGTCCTTTTACTCGAAAATCTGTTACTGGTTACTGTGTGTTTTTTGGTAATTCTCTGTTGTCATGGAAAAGCAAAAAACAAAAAACTGTTTCCAGATCCTCAGCTGAAGCTGAGTACAGAGCTATGGCTCAAACATGCTGTGAAGTTTTTTGGATTCTTGGTCTTTTCACAGATTTTGGCATTATTGATATTACTCCTGTAGATTTATATTGTGATAACACTGCTGCCTTGCAGATAGCAGATAATCCCGTCTTTCACGAAAGGACGAAGCATATAGAAATTGATTGCCATCTAGTTCGACAATATATTATAGATAAGATTATTGCTACTCATTATGTTTGTTCTAAAGATCAGTTAGCCGATGTCTTAACTAAAGCCCTTGGAAGAGAGGCGCATAATAATCTTTGCAGGGAATTAGGTATGTTTGATGTATTCGGGGCAAGAAGCGAGGGGGAGTGTTGAAATGATTTGCAAGATACGCTCCTGGGCCGAATACAAGTTACTGGGCCATTTATTATTAAAGGCCCGACTCTAGAAGCTTCCGTGTAAAATAAAAGAGAGATAACCCTAGGAGGCTGGAATTTATTCATTTTCACTCAAAAAAATACAGCCGCTCATCATCATTGCTTGTGCAGCAAACCCTAGTCTCAAGAACAATTCATTTTTCTTATACTGCTTTCTTTAAACTTCCTTTAAGCTAGTTGAAGCTTTGATTCTTTACATATCTTGTGTAAAGATCTATCGATTTGTTATATAATTTCTGCTTTGAGTGATTGTTCTCAAGCTTTGATTTGTATTTTTTGCTGCTGTAAAGATTGCTTTAAGTTTCCTGAGTATTTCTTAATATTTTTTCAGCGTCTTCCTCTTCTTAGGGACATGCCCGAGCGTTCGGAGTTTGCTGAAAAAGGGGGGATGGGTCAAAGTTCCTCCCACCTCTTTAACATCTATTTGAATTCCGCGTGATATTTTTACCTTTATCCGAAAATCCGGAGGGTAACAAGATCAACGGCTAAGAATACGACTAAATAAAGATGAGTTGGTAAAAGACGTACTCGAGATTCCGCTCGCTAAATGTAATCGAGTAAGACATAAACTACGGTACCTACATGAACATTTGAATTATATTCAAAATATTGTTTTCGTCAATTTTATTTTCATTTCTGGTTGTAGGATATCATTTATCCACGTCAAAAAAATATATTCATAATTATACTTCATCTGGATCAAGAAGCATTACTAAAGTGGTTAGTACAGTAAAATGAACTTCGTTTTATCGGTGATTTTATATTCACGTAATATAATTCAATATATTATGAAATTATTATAAATAATATGTGAATGTTTTTAATGTTGTAAAAGTTAGTTGATTGTTGATCAGATAAGATAAGATGTATTTAATGTTGTAAATGTTAGATGAAATAGTAGAAATTTTTCTACTATATATAGACCGATGTATTTGTATTGAATCATATCGAAAACATCAATAATACTCTCTCTACAATTCCCGTGTTTATATTTTCTGTTTCTTGTCCAATTATAATAGTTTCATAACACGTTATCAGCACGAGCGCTTTCCGGCAACGATCAACTTCCAGACAAGATCTTATACAACTATAATCGAGGTATGATAATTTTATTCTGTATATGGTGAGTTTATTTATAATACTCGTACACATATGTTACGAACAGTTTAAAATTATATAAATATAACATATATACCACTAAAACGCCTTAGCCCGAGTGGTTTCGCGGAATATCGTCACTACAAGTTATGTGAGGTCCAGATTTCGAATCCCAGTGGTGGCGAGTGGAATTTTGATTTTGACGAGATTTTGAAAAGAGCGATTTAAATTATATTATTTATTTTATTGATATCTCAAGTATATATCATATATTTTGAATTTATTTTGGACTAAACGGATGGACGAATTTTATTACCAATGGGAAAAATTAAATTTATTTTATTAAGAAGAAATACATATATTTTATCCATCTCTGACTTATGATTTTCTTATTATAGAATCAAGTTTGTTTTATTTACCGTGATGTCTATCGGGTGGTGGATAATATTTTTACAGTTGTTTCTAAAATAAAGTTATTGATTATAATATTTTTTATTATTACGATTACCGAAATATATTTTATATTTTGAAGGATGTTGCTATATACGATGATTGATCTCATAATTCTTACTCTACTCACGGCGATAATTATCTATATGTGGATTATGTTTTTACCAAGATTTTACGAGAGTGGTTAATGACGATATTTTTTTAATGTTATAATATATGTTTACTATGAAATATATTTTGTGATAAAAAGATGTCGCTCTACCTGATGATTGATCTTTTGACTACTATTATTTTTACGATGGCACTCCTCGGGATGTGGACTTTATTTTTCGTAAGGATTTTTACAAAAGAAGATACAAAAGAAAAGTAATTGTAAGTTTTCTTTAAAGTATTTTTTTTACGATAAACTTGTATTGATATTTATATTGGAAATATTAATGTTATTCACATAATATATTTATTTTTATACTTTATGATTTGAATATTAAAACGTCTTTTGTATTTTATGATAGTATGACGAATTTGCAAAGCCTCGAGTTTGTTGCCCTTGACATCTCAGGGAAGAATTATTTATCTTGGCAACTAGACGCAGAAATTCATCTAAAAGCAAAAGGTTTGGGTGACACTATTGTCGACCCCAAAACCACAACAGGTGCAGGTGACGTCACTGATATCAGGATAAGGCAAGAGCTTTGATAGTTCTTCGCCACCACATTCATGCGGATCTGAGGGATGAATACTTGAATGAACACGATCCCGCTGAATTGTGGAAAAATCTGAAAGATCGATTTGACCACTTGACAACTGTTATCCTCCCTAAGGCAAGGTATGAATGGATACATTTAAGATTACAGGATTTTAAATCCGTAACTGAATATAACTCTGTTGTTCATAAGGTGACTGCCACACTGAAATTGTGTGGAAAAACAGTCACCGAAGACAGTATGCTGGAGAAAACATTCAGCACTTTTCATCCATCAAATATGATATTGCAACAGCAATATATGGAGAGGAGATTTAAAAAGCATTCAGAATTAATCTCTTGTTTATTGTTCGCTGAACAAAATAATGAATTGTTAATGAAAAACCACGAATCCCGACCGACTGGTTCTACTGCAATCCCTGAAGCAAATGCAGTCAAAGGTAATAATTATAATAGTCGAAGCAATGATCGTGGACGTGGTCGTGGTGGACATCGCGGTCGTGGACGTGGTCAAGGTCGTGGTCAAGGCCGTGGACGTGGCCGAGGAAATTACGGTGGTGGTTATCAGCATTTCCGTGGTGGTTATGATAACAATCGTGGTGGTCATCAGAATTTTCCCAGAAGAGGAAAAATTACGAGAATAATGATGAGAAGATGCACATTGAACAAAAGAACAACGATTAGCAATGATATCGTTGCGGTGGTTCGGGCCATTGGTCACGTAACTGTCGCACGCCCAAACATTTGGTTGAATTATATCAACAAAACAAGGGCAAAGAAAAGATAATTGACATGAATTTTGTTCAAAGTGATTTGGCCTCTGCTTCTGGGACAAAAGATGAAAATACACATTTCGAAACTGCGGATTTCTAGTTATTTCCTGAAGAAAACTAATCTACTATGTATTATTATCGTGTGCTTTATTGTTATGTGTATTGTATGGTTTATTATTGTGTGACTTATTATGTATCGTTTGGAGTGTTTTATTAAGTTATATGTTTTCTTGTGATATATCTGTTTATTTTAATAATGATTATTATGTGTTTGTTTATAAAGAAATTTCTCTGATGGAAACGAACATGTGCAATGGAGAATTATGTCTTGCAGACTGTGCAACGACTCGTACGATTTTGAAGAATAAGAAATATTTCGATCATCTTGAAATGAAAGAACATGTGTTATTATAATATCGGGTAGCACAAACATAATTGAAGGCTCCGGAAGAGCCAACATTTTACTACCCAGAGGAACAAGGCTGATAATTGAAAACGCCTTATATTCTCCTAAGTCTCAAAGAAATTTATTGAGCTTTAAAGCTATTCGACATAATTGATATCATGTTGAGACTGCAGAAAAAGCAGATGTTGAATATTTGCACATTACCAAGGGGGTTTCTAATGATAAAAGAATTATGGAAATATTACATTCCTTTGACTCTGGGTTGTATTACACATATCTTAGAACGATCGAATCGTATGCTTCCGTAAACCAGAAGTTTACGAATGACAGTACATTTAATGTTTGGCATTACCGGTTGGGCCATCCCGGTGCAATAATGATGCGAAAAATTATTGAGAATTCACGTGGGCATTTAATGAAGAACCAGAGGATTCTTCAAAGTAATGAATTATCATGTGTCCGCTTGCTCTAAAGGGAAATTAATTATTCGGCCATCACCAGCGAAAATAAAAAATGAATCCATAACATTTTTTGGAGCGTATACATGATGATATTTGCGGACCGATACATCCATAATGTGGACCATTTATGTATTTCATGGTATTAATTGATGCATCAACTAGATGGTCTCATGTATGTTTGTTATCAACACGCAACATGGCGTTTGCGAGATTGCTTGCACAAATAATCCGACTAAGCGCACATTTTCCAGATTATCCGATAAAGAAAATACGCCTTGATAATGCTGCTGAATTTACTTCCAAGGCATTTAATGATTATTGTATGTCTATCGGAATTGATGTTGAACATCCCGTGCCACATGTTCATATGCAAAACGGTCTTGCAGAATCGTTGATTAAGCGCTTGCAATTAATTGCAAGACCATTATTGATGACGTCGAATCTTCCATCGTCTTGCTAGGGACATGCTATATTGCATGCAATAACACTAATCCGCATCAGGCCAACAAGTTATAATGATGTCTCCCCATTACAAATGGTTAATGGTCAGGAACCAGATATTTCCCATCTAATAATTTTTGGATGTGCAATATATGTTCCAGTTGCTCCACCACAACGAACAAAGATGGGACCTCAAAGGTGGTTTGGAATATATGTCGGATATGAATCTCCATCGATAATAAAATATTTGGAACCTCTAACTGGAGATTTATTTACGGCCAGATTTGCCGACTGTCATTGATGAATTGAATTTTCCGACATTAGGGGGAGAAACAAAACAGCTGGAGAGAAATGTTAATTGAATTGAATTATCGCTAAATCATTATGATCCTTGAACTAAAGAATGTGAACTAGAAGTTCAATAGATAATTCATTAACATAGTTTAGTTAATCAACTGCCAGAAAGCTTTACTGACCTTAAAAGAGTGACAAAGTCACATATACCAGTTGTTAATGCTCCTACAAAAATAAATATTCCTGCAGAACATATTATCGAGCCTAAGCCACAGCTAAAGCGTGGTAGGCCCTCGGGTTCCACATATAAAAATCCTCGGAAAAGAAAAGGAGCAAATAATAATAAGAATGGTCCAACTGAGGATTTATCGACTAGGGAAGAGTCGATGGGCAATGAGAATGAAACTCATGTACCTGAACGTTTAGAAAATAATGATAATGAAGAGATCTCGATAAATTATGCCCAAAATGGAATTAGATGGAACCGAGATGAAGTCAACGTTGACGATAAATTCTCATTTAACGTAGCGCTACATGAAATGAATGAGATTAATGAGAATGAAGATCATGAACCAAAGTCTGTACAAGAATGCAGACAAAGAAATGATTGGTCAAAATGGAAAGATGCAATCGAGGCCGAATTGAAATCACTTGAGAAACGAAAAGTTTTCGGACCTGTAGTCCATATACCAGAAAATGTAAAGCCGGTTGGATATAAATGGGTTTTCATTAGAAAGAGAAATGAAAACGGCGAAATTGTAAGATACAAAGCACGGCTTGTTGCGCAAGGTTTTTCGCAACGCCCAGGTATTGATTTTGAGGAGACGTATTCTCCTATGGTGGATGCAACTACTTTTCGTTATATAGTGAGTCTGACAGTAAGAGAAGATCTCGATATGCGTCTTATGCATGTTGTCACTGCTTATCTATATGGAACACTTGACAGTGACATATATATGAAGCTTCCCGAGGGATTTCAGTTGCCTAAAAATTCAGGGCCCGAAAACGAGTACTCAGTTAAGTTGAATAAATCGCTTTATGGATTAAAGCAATCTGGGCGAATGTGGTATAATCGCCTAAGTGAATTTTTAGTAAAAGAAGGGTATCGGAATGATCAAACTTATCCCTACATATTTCTGAGAAAATGTAAAAATGAGTTTGTCATTATAGCAGTCTATGTTGATGATCAATATAATTGGAACTCCTGAAGAGTTGTCCAAAGCTGTTGATTGTTTGAAAATGGAGTATGAAATGAAAGATATCGGGAAAACAAAATTTTGCCTTGGACTTCAAATTGAATATTTGAAAAGTGGAATATTTGTACATCAAGAGACTTATACGAAAAAGGTATTGAAAAGATTTACATGGATGAATCTCATCCACTGGATACTCCAATGATTGTTAGATCTTTAGACGTAAATAAAGATCCCTTAAGACCACGCGAAAATGATGAAAAGCTATTTGGTCCTGAAGTACCATATCTTAGTGCAATTGGAGCACTAATGTATCTTACGATTCATACGCGACCTGATATAGCGTTCGCTGTAAACTTATTGACAAGATATAGTTCTTCGCCGACTCGTAGACACTGGAATGGAGTTAAACGGATTTTTCGATACCTTAAAGGAACATCTGATATGTGATTATTCTATTCTAATGAGTCGAAAGCAAATTTAATTGGGTATGCAGATGCTGGCTATTTGTCTGACCCACATAATGCTCGATTGCAAACAAGTTATTTATTTACATATGGTGGAACCGCTATTTCATGGCGGTCAGTGAAACAAACTTTAACAGCTACTTCATCTAACCATACGGAAATTCTCGCTATTCATGAAGCTAGCCGAGAATGTGTTTGGTTGCGATCGATAATTGAGCATATCCAACAGACTTATGAGTTGCTTTCTGAGAAATTACTTCCAACGATCTTATATGAAGATAATGCGGCATGTATTGCCCAATTAAAGGAAGGATATATTAAAGGGGATAGAACAAAACATATTTCACCGAAATTTTTCTACCCATGATTTGGAGAAAAATGGTGATATTGATGTACAACAAGTGCGATCAAGTGAAAATCTTGCAGATTTATTTACGAAAGCACTTCCCCCAATTATTTTCAGGAAATTGGTATATTCAATTGGAGTTCGAATGATGTTATCATCATGGGGAGAAAATACGCGTTGCACTCTTTTTCCTTTCACTGTGGTTTTTCCCATGTGGTTTTCCCAGTAAGGTTTTTAATGAAGCAACAAATGAAAGCGTATCAAAAGGAATTATATACTCTTTTTCCTTCACTAGGTTTTTATCGCACTGAGTTTTTCCTAGTAAGGTTTTAACGAGGCAAATTATTTGAAAAACATCCAAGGGGGATTATTATGAAATTATTATAAATAGTATGTGGATGGTTTTAATGTTGTAAAAGTTAGTTGATTGTTGATGAGATGAGATAAGATAAGATGTATTTAATGTTGTAAATGTTAGATGAAATAGTAGAAATTTTTCTACTATAAATAGACGATGTATTTGTATTGAATCATATCGAAAACATCAATAATACTCTCTCTACAATTTCCGTGTTGTTTCTCCTCCAATTATAATAGTTTTATAACACAATACGCTTTATTCAATATTTATTTAGGCATGTTTAGCAAAGAGGACTTCATATATTAAGCCCATGTATGTGTTCCAAATATTCTAACCATCGCAATTACCTTGAGATTTATGGTGAAAACCTTAAATTGTGTGTATGTGCATGTGAAACTCTTTAAGGAGTACCATTAACGGCTCAAATCCCAAGGATTTAGATAATGAATTCTCACTTACAAAAGTATTAGGGTTTAGTATGTATACCATATATTTTAGTATATTATAGTAAAGCCCCCAAATCACTATAATTACATTTAGACCATATAAATAAGATCTAATCTATTAAATACAATAATTATCTAACACCATGAATGAAAATAAGATACGGCATGGAAGGGGCTGAAGGAGATGATATTACGTGTTTTAAGTAAACAAAGATAACATCAAATGAAACACATAATCGAAAAATAAGATTTGAGTAAGTTATGCAAGTTATTCATTATTTTCTATAAGATATTAATTATAAAATAACTAACTTAACTTATTTTTTCACTCAGCGTATCAAAGAGGTATTCAAGAACGAAGAAAATAGAGATTACTTTATTTAGGTAACACATAATTGATCAATTAACTTCATATATATTCTGTTATCTTACTGAAATAACTAACAATAGTTATTTGTTCTATCCTCAGGAAAAAAGATAAGGTCCAAGGATGACGACCACATTAAATTACATCCTCACCTCAGGTGAACACTTAAATACATTTTTATATAAAAAGTTGTAATTCAGTACCCTGTTAGAAAAAAATTATACGTAGATATCCAATTAGTTGTATGTACCATTTTATCATCCTTGACGTATATTTTTATTTGTATGTACGTATCACGTCACACGTTTATATGGTACATATATACGTTTCTTTATGTTACCTAAATTTATTATATGATGTATCTTTTCTCACGGTATTATATACCATAATACGTTTCTATATGGTACCTAAATTACTTAAATGATATACCTGCGGCGCAAACAAGTACTTATGTGTAAAAACTTTATTCTACTAGGTACCTACATGTACAAAAATTCTGAAAAGGAACTGAATTGACAATTTTTATACAAAGAGGTATTTAAGTGTACGGTTCCTATAATTATATATATATATATAGTTCTTCACAATTTCCAATCAACTTTATCAATTTAATAACGAAGAAAAATATTGGTCAATCAAAAAATTCATTTAGATGAATCTATATATTTTGCACGCAACATTGAAAGTGTCATGATTGTGAATGCAATACAACGAAATATTATATCGAAGTTGTTTATATTAGAACGATCTTGACAGAAGAATTTCGATTGTGTATACAATTAAATTTAATTATCTATTAAAATTAAAATTATATTTTCGGAATTTACTAAATTAATTCAAAAAAAAAAAATGAATTCAGTTAACTAAATTGTTATTTTGTTATTTATAAAATTAATCTCAAATAAATAAATAGCGAATTTAATTATTGAATTAATATCATAAATTATTGTTTTATCTTCCCTTTATACAAAAAATCCCTACAAGGTAAGGCGTGAAGAGAAAGAAAATAGGGATCCAAGGATTATAGAAGAACAAATATGGAAAATCAAATCAAATAAAATAAAATCAAATCTGGGCAGAATCAATCCGAAAATTGTAATTTTTCATTTTTGCCAATTCTCTATGCTTATAAATACGTGACCTTAGAAATTCAGAAAGACTGAACGAAGCGAATACAGAACATCAAGAGACGATATAAGACTTTTAGAGCGCTCAAATTATCTCAACGAAGTTTTATTATTCAATCTTTATATTTGAAGATTTGAAGATCGACGACGAAGATTCGTAGATCGGCGACGAAGATTCGAAGATAAACGAAGAAGACTCGAAGACCGGAACGAGGATCGGAGATGGGCGACGAAGAAGCGAAGATCGGAAACGAAGATTAGAAGATCGACAAAGAGGATATGAAGATCAACGACTTAGATTAGACGATCGGTAATGAAGATTCGAAGACAAAGCTCGAATATACGACGATCCAACTCAAAGACGAAGATTTCAAACTTAATGATTCGAAGATTTGAAGATTGAAAGATCAAGCTCGACGAACAATGAACAAGTCAGAAGATTGCTCGAAGATCGGAGATCAAGCCCAAGACTCGAAGATCGAAGATCAAGACTATCGAATATCGAAGCTCAAGCTCGAAGATCGGAGATCAAGCTCAAGACTTGAAGGTCAAAGATCAAGATTTAAAGCCCGAAGATCAAGACTCGATGATCAAGATCAAGACTAAAAGATCAAACTCAAAGATCAAAATCAAGACTTGAAGATCGAAGATCGAGATAAAGATAAGGAAATCTCCACCCAAATCTCAAAGGCGTTCACCAAGTCCAAGCGTTAACTTCATTATTAAGCTCAAAAGTCCACGAAGAACATTAAAGAAAGTCTCTTCAACAACTCAAGTTCAAGCGTTTGGCTCGTGATCAAGCCCAAAGGCCAACGAAGAAGAGTTCAAGAAAAGCCTCTTCACCAAATCTCATAGATGTTTACCGAAATTTGTGATGAAGCCTAATGGCCAACGAAGAAACGTTTAAAAAGGCCCAAATTCAAATTTTGATCAATTTGAGGAACAAATAAAGATGGAATCCACTAAATTTTATTTAAGTCGCATCAAATTTCATTTGTATTATTTATCTTGACTATTTTATTTTAGTATAAAAGAAAATACACTACAAATTTTTGGGACTATATCTATTTCTCTTTTATTCAAATTTTGACGAATTAAGAAACCGATGATTTACTCGTCAATATTTACGGCTTCAAATATTCAAGTCTAATCCTTGATGTGGTAACCCGAAATATGCCGAGAATGATTAGCGAGCCTCAGGGAACAAGTTACAACGACTTTGCCGTGGAGAATAAGATTCATCTCGATAGAAGAAGATGCAAAAAATGAATACTCACCGACCTCCTCTCCTCGCTCAACTTCAAGAATTCTTCTATGCAAAGAGAAGCAGATGTCATGATGACAAATGCTACAACTTTAGAGAAGCGTTGCAGGCTTAACTAGAGAGCATCGAATGGTTACCAAGACATGTTCATGAACAAGATGCTTAGATTGAAAGGTTGACGAACAAAAGCAACGACATTGCTAACAATCGCGTATTCAAAAAGCAAGAAAAATTTTAAACTGAAGAAGAGAAAATAGAAGTCGAGAAGTATCCATGTGCCAAATGACGGGATGATTCATATTACCCAGCTAAAGGAGTTCAACATAGGAACAATAAAGGATGGAGGTTCCAAATCATCTTTAATGTACTCTAAGCCATAAACTTCAAGAATCCAAAACCTAAATATGTCAAATGGTTACAGACCCGAAGCAACATATAGCCCATTTTGTCGAGACATTCAATGATGCATGGACTTATGGAGATAGCTTAGTCAAACAATTATTCTGTTCACTAAAGGGCAATGCTTTTTATTTGTATACCGACTTGGAGGCTGGTTCGATCGACAGATGGGATCAATTAGAGCATTAGTTTTTAAACCATTTCTACAACACTCGACACACGGTTAGCATGATCAAACTTACCAACGCCTACCAATGAAAAGTTGAACCCGTCATCGACTATATCAACAATTGGAGAAATTTAAGTCTTAACTACAAAGATCGTTTGTCTGAAGCTTCAAGCATTGACTCGAGGGATGGCGTGAGAATTACGATACATCCTTCAACGAGTCCGACCAAGAACATTCGAAGAATTGAAAACTCGTGCACACGACATGAAATTCAGTTTGACAGCAAGTGGCGCAGATAGACCACATGTACATGAGACCAAAAAATTCCTATAGATAATGGATATCGAGAAGGCCAAATCTTTCGTAAAAGCAAACAATAAAGAGTCTATTGTGACAAATATTATTCCACTCAAACTTCGAGAGTGAGGAAAAGGCAAGAAAAATGAAGTAAATGAACTACCAACAGAGTAGATGGGCAGAAAGCTACATAAAGAGGTTCAAGTGAAAAGGTATTCGTTTCTAGATTCACAGGTATCTGAGATCTTTGATGAACTGCGGCGATCGAATCTCATCGAACCGCCTGAAATGAATCAATCCGACGAAGCAAGACGAACCAAATATCCTAACTATTGCAAGTATCATCGTTTGGTTGGCCATCCAATTAACAATTGCTTTAGCGTCAAGGATAAGTTAATGCAATGTTAGGTCAGCAATCATGTCGTTGGACATTGAGTCAGCAGACTCAAATTATATCTTGGTTACCAATGACGACCTTGAAGAATGAAAATAAGATTGTGATGCCTGTTATATGACTCAAGAAAGTGATGATTACCAAGTTGAAACTGAAATCGTCAAATTACTAACTCGTGTATGTCCGTTATGGCATTTACTGATGAAGACCTGCTCATAGGTTACAAACCGCACAACCGTCCTTTATAAGAGAAAGTTCTCTCGAACTCGAAAGCCATAAAAGGTGTCTCGGATTTAAACCATAAAAGCTTGTTCACATCGTTAAAAGAGCTAGTACAAAAACGTATTTGAAGTTGATAGAAACTCTACAAATAATGCTTAGAAAAGTCAACGCACGTTTCTGATGTAAAGATAAAGTTAAGGCCCTTTCAAGCCGGAGATTGCATACTTGCCTAAAGGAGACCTATCATCACGAACAAAATCTATATAAGTGGAGTGTACAAGTTGGTACCTGAAGATGGATTAAGAATCCGTCTGCTCAACGACAAATTATTACAGCAATATTATACTCTAAAAAGTGCAAAAAAACATGCAAAAACAAAAGAAAAGCAAAAAAACAAAGGAAAAAAATAACTAATTGACGTATGGTCTAAACTCCATGTCATTACACCTTGATGTACGAGTCGAAACTACAAATCATAACGCTCCTTGACGTACGAGCCTAAATAGCATCTTACTCCCGGCCCGCATGAGTCTGAACTTTGAAAGGTGAATATTTGATAAGTACATATGTTTAAACCGCTACCTATCTCACCTATTTCGGGTGGCTAATAATGAATAGTCATGGCCGACAAGAGTCTAAACTGTAAAAGGCAAACATCAATGTTAAGTATATATGTTTAAACTGCTATCTTATTTCAACTAGCTCGGGTGGCTAAATAATTGATACTCCTGCCCCACATGAGTATAAATTGTGCAAGACATCCCACTAAAAAAAATGAACTACGAAAAATGACTTGATCACTTAAAAGAGTACGTAAGCAACTTGGATATTGTCTAAGTTTAGTCATAAAATAAAAGTGGATAACATCTTCAGTGACGTCACGATATATCACGGAAGCGAAGTAAGTGGCGAGTCAACCTCAAATAGAAAAGAGCGAAAGATTTTGCAGCAATTGGAATGGGAATTACCTCGTTTGCCCAAGACTTCAACTGATAATGGACGACAAATACTTCAAGTCCATTTCCTTCAAATGATCGACGTTAAGACTTGAAGTGGGGGCATTTGTAGGCAACTAATTTAATTGTCTGTTAAAATTATTTTTTAGAAATTTACTAAATTAATTTCGATAAATAAAATAGAATTCAATTAATTTAATTGCTATTTTGAGATTTTAAAAATTAATCTCAAATAAGTAATAGCTAATTGAATTAATGAATTCATACCATAATGATGATATTTTATTCCTTTTATACAACAACAATTCCTATACGGTAAGACTTGTAGAGAATTATAAAATAAGTAAAGGGAATCGAATCAAATATGGAAAATAATATCACTAGAATCAACTATGGAAAATCAAATCAAATTAAATCTGGTCAGAATCAATCCGACGATTGTACTTTCCATTCTTTCAATTCTCTATGCCTATAAATACGTGGTCTAAGAAGTTCAGAAAGCCAAGATGAAGCGAATACAAAACTTCGAGTGACAATATAAAACTTTTAAAGCATTCAAATTCTCTCAACGAAGTTCTTCGTATTCAAGTTTTATATTTGAAAATGTGAATATCGGCGACGAAGATTCGAAGATCAGCGGAGAAGATTCGAAGACCGGCGATGAAGATTCGAAGATCGATGACAAAGATTCGAAGATAGACGAAGAAGATGTGATGGATCAAACGTAGATTCGAAGATTCAAAGACGAATATTCGAAGATTGGAAAATCAAGCTCAACGATTCGAATACTCGAAGATCAAGCTCAAAGACGAAGATTTCAAGCTTGAAGATTCGAAGATTAAAAGATTGTTAGGTCCTAGATTATCAACTACCGTTAATCCTAGACATGAATTCTAGATATTCGAGTGTTAATCTACGATTTGTTACCTTCGGTCGAATATCTCGTTGAAGAACACGAGAGAGAATTTTCTAGTGTGAGAAAGTGTTTTGTGTTTCTCTCTCTAGAATGTGAATTACAAGCCATTGGGATTTTCTCCATAACTTTCTCTCTCTTGATTTCAATAGTGTACATGGTATTTATACCTATATACATAGTATAATTACAAGTAAGTCCTATATTATAGAAAATACAAGTTACGCCCCCTAATTACAAGGATAACTTAATAAATGAGCACAATCTAAAATGTCTTCTTCAATTTCCCCCTTTGTGCTCGTTTGCTCTTCACCTCAGTTTATCTTTGTCGGGCGTAGAAGGACTTCCTCAATCCCATTGTTGTCTCGTAGTGTCGGACAGCATCCCTCAGCTCCAACATTCCTCAATAGCGCTGAGAAGCTCATTCAAGAGTGGACTTCTTCTTCTCCAAGGTCCTCAAAGATCGTGTCCTCATCGATCTCTGCCAATATTCTTTCTATGTTATTCTTTACGAGCTTCAACGTCCCATCGCAGAACTTATGTATATTAGACTTCATCATCGCTCTCGTTTTTCCAATAACATGATTCCGATAAGTGATGGCGAGAACTGACTTCTTGAATATGTAGTTCTCTGGGAAGTTGTTGAGCGGAAGCCTTTCATGAACGGAGATTCCATGTTGACCTTCTTCATGTTATTCTATGAAGCGGTCTGAAGGTCATGTGCGGTGTGAAATTTGATCTCCCGCACCATGAATCTCTTTAATCCCTCGAGCCATTCCTTCTTGATGTACCCAACAGGTGTCTGGTATTTCTTCTTGCACATCTGGAATAGGTGATAGACCTCGTCCGGTGGAAGGTAGGGGAGGTAACTCTCGTCTATCTCGTCTCAAGTGTGAGTGTCATCCTCTGGCTCAATGATGTAGATCGGAGATGGAAATAGTCCAATCGTGTGTGAGACGCTCATGAGTTGGAAGATCGGTGACTTGTCCCTCAAGTTTTTTCTGGGTTGGTCTCTTGAGATGCCACTTCGATCTGGACCAAGATGGGTGAGCATAAAGATATGTTCCATCTTCTTCCGCTCTTTCCAGTGAGAAATCCCCCGAAGCTTCAGCTCGTTCAGCTTCTTGATTTGGTTCGGTGCTCGCCAGATCTGCTTTCTTATATCTTCAAGGAAGGATACTTCAATCCGAATATTCTCCCATGGTGTCTCGACTCGGACGGTCCCTTTTGATAGACGTGGAGGGGTGTTCGCTCAATGCCTTATCATTTCTGGTAACTCTGGAGTTCGACATTGTAGTCCTCTCCTTCTTGAAGTTCTTCGTCTTCAAGCAGAAGTAGATCAAATGAGGCTTGTTGCAAGAAGTATCTGAAGTTGGAGAGGCGAGCTTGAGCAGCTTCCTCTCGTTCCCAGTGCGTCAGCCATTTCTCGCTCAAGATGTAGTCGTCTACGATAGCGTGAGGATCGTAGTTGATTGTTGCTTCTGGTTGATCTTGGAGCGTGGAGTCAGAGGTTGGGATCGGGTTTGGACTTTTGGGAACCGGAGGTGTTGTGTTGGTGTGAGGTGTGGTGGTTGTTTGTTGTACGGTACTGGGTTGTGTGGATGTTGTTGGTAGGTTGGTTGACGATCCTCCAACTTCACGGGTTGAGGATGTCTTTTCTCGTCCTTGACCACAGCCACTTTTAGTGGTCTTCTGCCGTTTCTCCCCCGCAATCCTGATCGTCAGGATCGTCATGGCTTCTTTTGGTGCGGGAGCTTTGTTCTCGGCATTGTTCGAGCGGGCGGTTCGGGGTCATCAACTAACCTTCGGTAGAGAGTTTCCTCAAGAGTTCTTTCTGTGAGGGCTAAGAGGCGAGAGATTAAAATTTCATGAAGTTGGATGATGGGTATGGTGTATGGGTTGATAAGGGAAGGAGATGGGGTTGGGGTAGTGAGTATGGGTTGGATGGGGGTATGTATGGTGGTGGTTTGTGGTGGTGAGGTAACGGGTTCGGACGGAGCGACCTCGGAGACTGATGTTTTTCCGGTATCCCATCGAGAAGTCTCGATAGCTTGGAGGACTCTCTCTCCATCATCCGATCTTTGAGAGAATTTAGAGCGGTGAAGAGAGTTGCATGGTCTTTGCTCCGTCACGAACGGTTACACCTCCGGAGTGGAGCCTGGGAGGCGTTGCACTGTCACAACGTCAGAAATGATTTCTGACATGCCACCTTGAATATGACTTAAGATTTCGGGACGTCTGAAGACACCTGTTGTCAACCCGAAAGTCACCACTTCGGTGGATTGGCCCGTTGTTGCTTCCGAAGATGTTGGTGGAGCAACGAGACTTCCATCCAATCCTGGAGACCAAACCATATCAATCATCTCTATGAATGTTGTGACAGGTTTGGTGTGAACCTGTGTAGTCATCAAGACAAGTGGTGGAGGAGGCAAAACCAAAGTCGTTGTAGTTGATGGAGATGCAGACGGAACTGGAGATCTTCGTCGACGAGAGCCCCTTCGAAGTAGTCTGCAATCTTCATCCGATTCGGTGGCTTCAGCGGAAGACATGCATTGGAGGTGTGGGTACACGTGCTTCAACCTCGGGCTCAATGGCCGCTGCCGCAGGCTCCTGAACCTCAGCTTTGGGCTCTTGTGCCTCCAGAGTTGGTTCTTGTCTGACAGGCATCGGGCTGGATCGGTGGACCGAACCATAGACTTCGTGATTGAGTTATTCTGGCAGTAGTCTTGATACGTTTCATTTGAAGGGTCTGCCAGATGGAGGAGTTCAAACAGGATCAGCATTGGTTGGATCTCCACATTCGATGCCTTGGGATTGTGGAAGAACCGCAACCTCGACGGTGTGTATCCTCCGACGGGTGGTAGGCGGGGAATCTCCGGATGGACTTCCATGAGATGAGAAATAAGCACCGAGAAACATCGGGCGTAAGGCATAAATTTGGCCTTCGACTTGGTCTCTTGTTGACGCATTTGGTCAGCCAGGTCATTCCAGATGAGTTGGGTCATGTCATAAGTTTTGGAGAAGATGACTCCATGGAAGATCCTAAGTATATTTCCGTTCGCCTTGTCAAAGCCCGAATGGTTCGGGGAGAGACACTTGTTGATGATCCCAAACAAGGTCCTCCAAGGATAAGGGATCCCGCTGTTCTGAACGTTGGCGAGCTTTACCAGCGGTGTCTTGTATCCCATCCGAAGCATATCGGCAATTATCTTTGCATCCGAAGGTAGTGGATCATAGACGTCGTGATGCGGGAGATCCAGGACTAGTCCGAGGAGATCCTTGTTGACGACGTTTTTCTGGTTGATCTTAGTTGTGTAGAGTGCGTCGTCGCCCACGATATGGCTCTCATACAACCCCATAATTACTGGGGATACACCATCTGTACGGATGCCATCATCGTTAGAGAGGGCCAAAGCGGATGCCCTTTGAGGATAGAGATGATGACGTCATCAGGGCATGTGAATGCAGTCAAGTCCAGCTGATAATTATTGTCGTTGACTTGTAGCCAAAGCTCGGACGGATAGATGTGAGAATAATCTTGTTGTGCCATCTCTAAAACAATGAATAAAG
This sequence comes from Linderniella brevidens, assembly GCA_004919715.1. NCBI lineage: Eukaryota > Viridiplantae > Streptophyta > Magnoliopsida > Lamiales > Linderniaceae > Linderniella > Linderniella brevidens. The sequence continues at coordinate 10,349,989 of SWDC01000148.1, forward strand.
ATCATTAGATTATAAGGTTTAATTCAGAGTAATCAAATGAAAATATGTGTTGAGTAATTCAAATTTTAGACGCGCATACATTGGTTATTTGGAAAGTAGTTTGCATTTGTGTAATGTGTTATATGGAAAAAAGACTTTGAATATTTTTTCTAAGTGTTGAACGTGTATGCTACTGTTGGCGACGCATTTTTTTTCGAACGGGACTTTATTCGAACGCTAAGTTTTGCGATCGAATAAAATCTTATCGAAAACTAAAGTTTTTTCGCCGCTAAGTTTTACGATCGAATAAAATCTTATCGAAAAGTAAAGATTTTCGCCGCTGAGTTTTGCGATCGAATAAAAACTTATCAAAAAACTAAAGGTTTTCGCCGCTGAGTTTTGCGATCAAATAAAAACTTATCAAAAACTAAAGGTTTTCGCCGCTGAGTTTTGCTATTGAATAAAAACTTATCGAAAACTAAAGTTTTTTGCCGAGTAGTTTTTGAGATTGAATTTTATCGAAAAACTAAAGTTTTTGCCGCTAAGTTATAAGATCGAATAAAATCTTACCGAAAACTAAAGGTTGTCGACGCTTAGTTTTGCGATCAAATAAAAACTTATCGAAAACTAAAGTTTTTCGCCGCGTAGTTTTTGCGATCTAATAAAATTTTATCGAAAAAGTAAAGTTTTTCGCTGCTAAGTTTTACGATCGAATAAAAACTTAACAAAAACCAAAGTTCTTCGACGCTACTGTCTGTGATGAAAAGATATCCGACCTAAAATTCCAGAAATCGAACAGTAATTTTTAAAACTGCAAATGACGAGTTGTTGGAAAACAGAAGATGGTCTGGACTAAAAATGTTCAAAAAACAGTTCTGAACCGAAATATTACGCAGTTAATCAACATGGTTAAATCTAAATCGCAGAAAATCAGATTTCATAAGCATGAGCAGTTGAAAGTCTGAGAGTCGAAAATTGCTCGAAAAAATTTAAAGACATCGTTCGCGATTTTCGGACAAAAATGTTAACAGAGGATCTGGTTTTTACCTTCAAAATTGGCGGTTTTTCAGAAGAAATAAGAAGGTTTTAGATGAATTACAGGTTTCTCCATTTGAATTTTATCAGAGAATCGAAATTTTTTTCTTTTGATGTGATTGTGTGTAAAAGAGTTTTTCGATCGAAAAAGTATATAAGTATTTTGGACCGAGAAAATCATTCTGGGCTTCCGTTTTTATAGAAAAATTATTTACTTTTGCACCCGTAACTTTGAAAGAAATTTTAACAAAAACTCCGCCTAAGTTCTGAAATAAATGCAAATAACTCCCAATGTTGATGAAATTCATCAGTTGACGCATCGGATGAGCTCGAAATTCTCTGAAACACTTAGAATGAAACATGAGAAGTCGTAATTGCAAGTAAATCATTTAGGAGATAATAGCAAATATATATGTAAGTTCCCCTCAACAAGTGCACATATAATGTTTGGCAATTTAGCATATATACACATATTTACCAAAATATGCATATGAAAATTTTAACAATATAAGCAAGAATAACGCATTTAATCAATTCAGCATAGATTCCTAATCCCTTAATCATGCATATGAAAATTTGCGTTTACATGTAATTTTATAAAATTTCGCATTTTGACAATTCCGTCAATGCATGTGTTAATGCATTTAAAAATGTGCAAATATATTTTGGGGTCAGAAAATGTCATTTTGATCCTTATCACGCAAAAATTTTACAAGACATATAAAATAGTAATTTGCCGTCAAATTACGTCACTAGACTAATTTCCTAATATCATAGTATGAATCATTTCGACAACTCTCGTATGGTTTGCATATAGCACTCAATTTATTTTTATCATAGGGATAATTAGTCTATATATCACTCATATCAACACGACATAATTTTATCAATTAACCTGTTATCGTGGCGCATTTAATCAACTCACCAAACGAAAGTCCATCAATTTGAATCAAATGGACTTTGAATGGATTATTATTTTAGGCTCTAACTTAGAAGGGTAGGATAATAATTTGGAATAAGTGAGCTTAAAATTCTTCCATTCCAGGGGCTCTTTTTAAAATTTATTTATGCTCCTTTTTCTTTTCTTTTCTTATGCACTTGCTCAAGCTGAATCTCTTCTTCTTTACGAGGCTTGAGACATTAGATCTTCATTTTGTATTTCCCGGGCTGAGACCGTGCTCCTTTTGAAGGTTCATAGTTATGGAATTCGAACTCAAGGTCGTGCTCCTCTTCTTGTTCTCTCGATATAAAACCAAGATTATCGTTGGAGAAGTTCACTTTGAGGTGCTTCTCTTCTAGCTGTTTTGACGAGTTTACGAGATTATTTATGAGAAATTCACAGCGAGATCCATGTTTCTTTTTATAATAATCGAGAAAATATTTTGAGCGTTGAGCATTCATCGTGTGCGTCTTCTATCTCCGTTTCTCCCCCTCTTTTTCTTATTTGAGCAAACCCTGAAACTTATGGATTAAGGTTGTTGATTGGGTTTCAAATGAAAAAGAATATTGGAGAAAGCTCAAAGGGAATTACTAGAGAAAATAGTAAAGGATTTATAATTTGGCCAAGTGAGGAATTTCCTAATTGCCCTTATCATTTTCATGACGAACTAACACAAAACAAGAATGAGGTCACGAAGCACAAATCAAGAGACAAGCATTTGAAGTGTGACACACTCAAGGATACATCCTTTGAAAAAAAAAATTGAGGCTCAAATCCTCACATATATGATGTGGCTTTGTGTCTAGTGAAACATACTAAGCTCTTTAGACAAAAGAATGTGACTTGAATTTTTAAGCAAATAATCAAGATGTATCACAAAAATATTTTTGTAAGTAAATCAAAATGAACAAAGTCATCGTCATTCCCCATTTTTTTATTATTATTATACTATATTATAAATATTTATTTTTATTATTAATTTTTTTTATTAAAAAATATTTGGGAAATAAAATCACGTAAGATATAACAAAGAATATCAAGAAGCACATAGAATACCATATGGAAACATAATAGAGCATGTGAAGCACATTTCAAGCAAGATCGAGATTCAACATGCCTAACTTAGCGATAGGGAATTATAATCGTTTTTCTACATGATCTTTAATAAAAGATTGCAAATATCTATGTGTTTCGTGCGTGAGTGACGAATATGATTGCAAGTAATGACAATAGCACTTTGAGAATCACTATAAATGGGAATGTTACTAAATTCAAACCCGTAGTCGCGTCTGCATCCACAGAATTTACGAGGAGCAACTGGCATCCGCGACGTACTCTGCCTCGTCCGTCGAAGTTGATACGCAATTTTTCTTCTTTGAGGAACGCAAACCAACAACTCACTTAAGAATTGTGCTCCGTCTGACGTGCTTTTCATGTCCATTCGACAACATGCATAGTCAGCGTCAGTATTGCCAATTAATCTAAAATAAGTGCCTTTTGGATACCATAACCCTAAGGTGGGAGTTCCTTTGAGATAGCGTACGATTTGCTTGACCGCGTGCATGTGAGACTCCTTTGGGTCAGCTTGAAACCGAGCGCAGAGGCAAGTGGAGAACATAATGTCGGGTCGGCTTGACGTTAGGTAGAGAAGAGAACCAATGATACTCTGATAAGTTGTGATGTTGACTGCCTTGCCAGAAGGATCAACATCCAATTTACTGCTTGTTGACAGGGAGTACTCATATGTGTGTTCTTGTCTTGATTAAATCTCTTCAGAATATCTCTTATATACTTGGTTTGACTGGTGAAAATTCCGTCTTCGAGCTGCTTGACTTGTAGTCCAAGAAAGAATTGGAGTTCGCCCATTAAGCTCATCTCGAATTTCGTCTTCATCATATCACCAAAATTTTGGACAGAGTCGTTGATTTGTCGAGCCGAAAATGATGTCATCGACGTAGACTTGGACGATCATCAAGTCCTTTCCTTGCTTGTTTATGAACAGTGTCGTATCAATTGTTCCTCTTATAAAGTTGGACTTTACTAGAAATTCGCTCAGAACATCATACCAAGCTCGAGGGGCTTGTTTTAGTCCATAAAGAGCTTTGTCCAATCGATAGACATAATCAGGATGATTTTCGTGCATGAACCCTTCCGGTTGAGCGATGTAGACTTCCTCTTTTAACACGCTGTTGAGAAAGGCGGTTTTTACGTCCATTTGACAGACCTTGAAGTCTTTATGAGCCGCGTACGCCAAAAAGAGTCGAATATCTTCTATTCGAGCAACAGGAGCATACGTTTCGTCGTAATCAATGCCTTCCTGTTGGTTGTACCCTTTGGCTACGAATCATGCTTTGTCCGTGTTAATTTCACCGTTCTCGTTCTTTTTCTTTTTGAAGACCCATTTGGTTCCTATAATTGTCTTGCCATGCGGTCGAGGAACTAGTGTCCAAACTTGTAGACGTTCGAATTGGTTGAGTTCGTCTTGTATTGCAATCACCCAATCCGTATCTTTAAGGGCTTCAGCTACCTTGATTGGTTCGTTTTGGCTTAAAAAACACGTGAAAAGTCCGCTATGTATAGGATCACCAATTATTTGATCGACAGGATGAGCTCGTGTCCATTTGCGTTCATGAGGTAGAACAGAAACAGAACCATTGTTGATAAGAAGTTCGAGACATAGGCTCATTAACCGTAGGAGGGAAATTTATTTGTGAAGTTGAATTTGATGGAATTTCCTCACCTGCATTAGTAGGAGTTGCAACACTAGTTAGTGATTCAGAACTTTGTAGGTCGGGAATCTCATTTGGGATTTCCACCGTAGAAAGAGAAGGTGCGCTGCTTGGTACAGATTGTGATGAAGTAGTGGTTTGTTCAAAGAGAGAGTCCAAGTCTTCTAAATCAGCGGGAAGAGCTTCTACCGACGGTGAGCCAGTAGTTGTCGAAATTTGTTGACTTTGTGCCAACACGTCTATAAGCCCGAGTTCTTAACTTTCGTGTTCAGAAACCAAATCCGTTACTTCGTGAAAAGTGACGTTGTAACTTTCCATTATTGTGCGAGAAGACTTGATATATACGCGGTACACTTTAGAAGTTGAAGAATATCCAACAAAGACGGCTTCAAATGCTTTAGGGTCGAACTTGCTTCGATGCTCTCGATCGTTCGCCACAAAGCATATGCACCCAAAGACTTTGAAGAAAGAGATATTCGGTATCCTTTGATATATCGTACGACATTTTTTTTCAAAGTGTTTGTGAATAATCGTTTGATTTTGCGTAAAGCAAGCTGTACTCACTGCTTCAACTCATAGAAAGTGAGGTAGACCGGAATGTATAAGCATAGTCCGTGAAGCTTCAACCAAAGTTCGGTTTTTCCATTCTACGACACCATTTTGTTGAGGTGTTTTAGCGGCTGAAAATTGTTGACATATTCCAAGTGACTGATAAAAAGTACTGAGGCGCTGATTCTTGAACTCAGTCCCATTGTCAGTTCTTATTACTTGGATTTTCTGTTGCAGGAGATTCTGAGTTGTATTCAAAAAATTTATTATCAATTCTCCAGTCTCATCTTTAGTTCGTAGAAACCTTGTCCAAGTGTAGCAAGAATAGTCGTCGACAATCACTAGCACGTGCTTGCGACCGTTTATACTTTGTGTTTGCACGATCCACATAGGTCCATGTGTAGTAATTCCAAAGGTCGAGATGTGGAAGCTACTTGCTTGAGTTTGTGTGACGCTCGTTTCATTTTTTCCATTTGACAAGCCGAAAAATGATGCTCTTGTTGAAGTGAAATAGTTGGCAGACCATTGACCAACTTTTTAGTAGAAAGCTTGTGAAGAGCTTTGAGGTTAAGATGAGACATTCGTTGGTGCCATAAGTTATTCCTCTTAATTGTCGTCGAGAGATGGACAAAAAGCCGTCGAATGTCGTATTATTGTCAGATTTATGGTGTAGTGATTAGATCTTTGAGCTCATGTAAGAAGTTCTCAGTTCTGACTGTTTAGAATTTAGCACTGATCAGCTAGAAATACCACTTGAAATCCTTAGGTTGTGTTTGAGACCTTTGATGTATGAGACATCTTTTATTTTCAGATTCTCTAGAATAATATCTTCAAAGCCTATAATTGGAGTTGAATCGTTATTGTCGAATATGACTTTACCGTTGAATCGGTTTTGATAGTTGCTCAACAGTTCTTGATTTCCCGTCATGTGTGTGGAGCAACCCGAGACTAAATACCACACATGATGGATCTGCATAAAAAGTTTAGAGAGACTTAAGTATCCACTTATAAATGGGTTATCTCGGATTAACATATTTAGTGGTTAAAGGTTGTTCACTTTTGGTTCGTAAACCAATGTTATTTTTACGTACCAAAACCAACTGAGAAGTAGTTGGTTTAGGTGTTACATCTTTAGGCAACTGAGCCTTTTTGGCTTGTGTTGGCCTAGATGGTGTTTTAGGAATCCATTGCGGGTGAACCTTACACGGTAGATTAATTTCAGCTCGGACAAATGTCTTAACAGTCTTAGTCGAGGAGAAAATCTTTTCTCTAGATAGTCGCCTAAGGTGTTTGGCCGAGTGAACTTGGACTGGGTACCTTAGGTGAGAGCAAGAGTGAATCGAGCTATAAGCTTGCTTAATAGATGGATCTTGTCTCCTACGAGACTTAAGACTCGCACTTGTCTTAGAATGATTGATTTTATTTTTGGAAGTGGAGCCGATTTCTAAATTTTTGCTTTCAAAATTAATAGACTTTAAAGCATAAGTTGAAGCAACAACATGAAAATTAGAAACAACTCTCTTTTTACGAGTGTCTTTATTTTTCAGTACATAAGGAAATTATAACATGAGTCATTTCCATCAATATTTTTCTTCTTTATTTCTAAGCTAGACACTCCCTCCTTAGCATGCTTCATCTCTTTAACTACTCTACTTGTGGATGTTGTAGAAAAAGCATTAGTAATGGACTTTTTCTCCCTTGACACCTTTTAGAGAAATTTTTTTTTTTTAAATATTTTGTAAAATAAGGGGAGAATTACTCTGAAATTTTAGTGTGTCCTCGATTAATGATTTTGAAATATTAGTTCAAACTGAGGAATTTTTTAGATTTGAAATCTCCAATAAAAGCGCATTCTTTTCTGCTTCAAAATTCTTTCTTTCTGATTCTAAGGAGGAGTTTGAATCGGCTGTTCTCTTAATAATAGCAGGAATATAATAGAAAGTAAAAAATTTAGAATGATGAATATTTTCTTCCTCGACTTTAGATATCTAAAGGATACAATGAATTATATTTACTATACAGATTTATCTCCCACGTCTTGTAATTATTATTCAAATCAGTGTAATCAAAGGGGATGTCAGTCCTAGTTTTGGATTTTCTTTTGGATTCTTCTAAGGCATTTATTTCTGAAGCGTTAATAAAATCCATTAAAGAAGTTAATCCTAAACCCATGTACTTGATATCATATAATTGTTTTACGTTAACATTTTTCAAGTTATAAGGATTATTAAAACCTAAGCCTTCAAAATGATTATAAAATTCTATATCATGTGGCTGATTTAGATAAATCGTTGTCAAAAGATCATCTAAAGTCTTAATCCTAGAGTAAACCTTCTTACGTTCATCAGAGATTTCCATATAATTATTTCTAGAAATTTCTAAATCTCTCTGACTATTGCTAAGAGTTTTACTAAGGTCGTTAATCTGAGTCTCAGACGTATCTATCCTAGATTCAAGACTAGTTATAGTTTTCTTAGCATTAGATAAGAGAATTTCTAAGTGAACTTTCTTATCTAATTGCTTTTGGAAGTTATTTTCGCTAAGTGCTAGTCTCTCCTCTAACACTTTTGAACTTTTCCGCTCACTTTTCATGTTAGCATATTTAATTTGTAAAGATTCTAATATGATTAATAATGTAGAATCAGGCGTAGCTACCTCTTGAGACGAGGTTGAGGCTTTGTTGTCGTCAGACCTCTTCGTCTGAGGCATCTTTAAGAAATGTCATGAGAGCTAAGTTGTCCGTTTCAGAATCAGTGGTGTCTTCTTGCCAGTGCTCTTGTTCAGCCATTAGAGCTATATTAGTTAATTGAAATTTCTTGGAGTAGTATGTGTCTTTCTTCTATAGAAGACTGCATTCTCTGGCGAAGTGCCCCATTTTGCCACAGTTGTAGTATTTTTATGGTTGTTTGGCATTCTTGGATTCTGAAGACTCGATTGGTCTTTCCTTGTGCTTAGAACTTGAGGTCCGAAGTCGATTAGCTGAAAAGGAGGACTTCTTTTTGCTCGTCATTTTTGTAATGAGAGCCAATTGCTTCTTCAACTCTTTCATGCCAGGCTCAGAATCCGAGTCTGAGTCGTCTTCTTCTTCTGAAGTACTCGGCATTTTTATACTCTTGTCTTTGCGAGATCGACTAGTTTTTCTTTCTGAAACAACAGCTATTGAGTCTTCGATCTGTTTGCCCTTCTGTTCCTTCTGAATCTCGTTGATATCTTCCTCGTGTTGAGCGAGATTGTCGAAAACGGCGTGGATATACATCTCGTCCAAATCCTTGTTTTGACGGATTTGCATGGATATTTCTTCCACTCTGGATGAAGAGATGATAGAAATCGGATGTTTACCTCCATATTTGTCTTGAATATTTCTACTTTCCTCATCTCGTTCAGAAGAGTCAGCTAGCGCTGATAGAGTTCGTATAGATTTTCCTCCATCTTAGCTTTAAAGGAGTCGTAGGTTGTGAGAATGTTTGCTTTCTTTGCATTTACTCCAACTTCGGTCATTTGCATCATTTTGTGGAGCTCGTCCCACATAGCCTTAGCACTGGATAGACTATCTATTTGCATATAGATGTCATTGGGGGGATGCCTTGCATCAGGAAAGTTTTAGCTCCGAGATCAGCTTTAGCTCTTAATCTCTCCCCCTCAGAATATTCACTAGGAATTTTAAGTCTTCTAGCGGTTGGAATGTGAGGATTATTTGTGGCATCACCTCTTGGATAAGCCAGAATTGAGCGGGTCCTTCTTGGAGAGAATCTATCGGATTTGCAGCTTGATCTTTCGTCTCCAAGAAATTCATAAATCGACTTCTCCATACGGTATATTCGCATCTTCTTTGAATTGGAGAACGAACATCGTTTCCAAGAGAGTAAGCATCCATTGTTGTAGTTGATTGGTAGGATATCGTGAAAGTTTGGGTTTGAGTTGGTAAGAGTGCTTCACAAGTGACAAATTTGTTAGTAATGTTTGGTTCGTACTTTAAGCAATTTCCTTTTAGGGCCTATTTTTAGGTTAAAAAATTATGTTTGAGTACGAAAAATATTTAGCACAAAAATGGATACTTCAAAATTTTGCTAAAGGATTTTTGAATTTATGATTTTAATCGAAAATTTTGAGTATCGAGAATGATTATGCGAATAGAAATATTTTTCGTATGTTTTGAAAATGACGATTTTAATTCTTTGATTAAAATTTTTTAAATCAGTGTAAAAAAATGTGTGCTTTTGAAAGTTTAGTAATTGTAAAAGTTTTTCGAGCAGTAAGACTTTCGATTTGAAAATTTTTGATTCTTATAATAGAAAATAATTTTCGTAAGTATAACTTTTTCGAAGGATGTTTATCGAAAATTATTTTTCGACTGATAAACGTTTTGCAAAAGTATCCTGTCGACAAATGGTTTATCAAAAAAAAAAATTGTCGATTGCAAAAACTTTTGTCGAAATATTTGTTATCGAAAAATTAAAATGATCGAAAATCTAAGTCTTAAAATTTTTTCGATAAGTTTGACTCATTTTGTTGATTAAACTTATTCGAGTGCGAAATATTCGATTGAAATAAGTTTTTGCTAAGTTTTAACTCGTAATCGAAAAACTTGAGATCGAAAAACTTGTAACAGAAAAACAGGTTTTTCGTGTCAAATGTAAATAATATAACGAAAACAGTATTAGTTGAAAAAAGTTTTAAGTTACACTCGAAAAGATTATTGTGTGAGAATCGAATAACTATTTATCAAAATAAAGTTTTTCGAGTCTATATATGAGTGAAACTCGCGAAAACAGTGAAATTGTCGAAAAACTTTTGCTTCTGTGAACTTTTCGAAAAGATTTTCAAGCCAAATTTTCGATCGATAAACACAACGCGAGTTCAATGGAACAGTAAATCACATATTCAACTGATAAACTCAAATTAGACACTGAGATTCTGGGTAATCACTTGAATTTGTGTACCGAACAAGAACAAACACAAGATTAAACACGTTTTACAGCAAAATATATCAATTTTGATGAAAATCAAATCGTATTCAAAACGCAATCGCAAACAATAAAACAAATCGAAATAAAAAATCAGATAAATTCGATGTTCTAAGCGATTGAAATCAGTACGCGATTCTTCCTAACATGTAATCTACCACTTTTGCATCAGAATCAACAACAAATTTCGCAGAATTCAGCACATAGATCAAATTTCCATTTCCCGCGTGTTTTCGATCGTAAAAATATCCGAACAGAATTTGATCTAAAACAGCAAAAATCAATCCAAAATAATAACGATTTGCTCTGATACCAATTGTTAGGTCCTAGATTATCAACTAATGTTAATCCTATACATGAATTCTAGATATCCGAGTGTAAATTTACGATTTGTTACTTCGGTTGAATATCTCGTTGAATAACACGCGAGATAATTTTCTAGTGTGAGAAAGTGTTTTATGCGTTTTTCTCTCTAAAATGTGAATTGCAAACTCTTGGGATTTTTCTCAATTACTTTCTCTCTCTTGATTTCAATAGTGTACATGGTATTTATACGGGAGAATACCCAAAATGGTCCCCGATGTTTACCCTATGGGCCAATTTAGTCCCCGATGTTTCGCGTGAACCAATTTAGTCCCTCATTTTGTCGATTTTGAACCAAATTTGTCCCTCCGTTACTAATTCCGTCAATTTGGATGGAAAATACCACGTGTCGACGCCTGATTGGACTGACTTTCTCCCCTCTTAAAATCTAAAAAATAATAATAATATTAAAATTTTAAAAAGAAAAAAAAGGTTTATCTCTCTAAAAAATAGAAAAACAAATAAATTAAAATTAAAAAATAAAAAATGAAAATTTTCGTTTTTATTTTTTATTAAAAATGCGAAAAAATATTTCAAAAATAGGAAAATAAAAAAAATAAAATATTTTATGTTTTACTTATATATTAAAAAACTAAAAATATTAAAAAAAATAAAAATAAAATGAAAAAAATTTAAAAACAATAATATGTTTACGGGAATCACATTCTGATATATAAATTGGATATTTTTTGTTTATATATTATTATATAAACAATATGTAAAAATATTTCTAGGTCCCCACAAAGTCGGAGACGGGGACAATTTCTTCCCCACTAACGAGACGAGATTCCCGTAAATATAATATTTTATTTTATTATTTATTTTAATATATCCAATTTATTTTTTGTCGAGATTCTCATAAACAATATTCAATTTATATATTATAATATAAAAATATTATAAAGAATTTCCAGGCAATGACACTTTCTTTCTCGTTAACTAGACGAGAACAAAATGAGATTCCCGTAAATGTATTATTTTTTTAATATTTTGATTTTTCATTTTATTTTTATTTTTTTAAATATTTTTTAGTTTTTTATATATATGTAAAACATAAAATATTTTTTTATTTTTTATTATTTTCCTATTTTTTAAATAATTTTGCATTTTTAATAAAAAATAAAAACGAAAAAAAAATTTATATTATATTTTCATTTTTTATTTTTTTTAATTTTAATTTATTTCTTTTTCTTTTTTTTAGAGAGATAAACTTTTTTTTTCTTTTTAAATATCTTAATTTTATTTTATTTTTTTAGATTTTAATAGGGGAGAAAGTCAGGCCAATCAGGCGTCGACAAGTGGCATTTTCCATCCAAATTGACGGAATTACTAACGGAGGGACCAATTTGGTTCAAAATCGATAACATGAGGGACTAAATTGGTTCACGCGGAACATCGGGGACTAAATTGGCCCATAGGGTAAACATCGGGGACCATTTTGGGTATTCTCTCGTATTTATACATATATACATGGTATAATAACAAGTAAGTCCTACACTATAGAAAATACAAGTTACGCCCCTAATTACAAGGATAACTTATGAGCACAATCTAAAATGTCTTCTTCAAAGATCAAATCCGAATATTCGAAAATCAAGCTTGAAGATCAGAGATCAAGCTGAAGACTAGAAGATCGAAGATCGGAATTTAAAGCCCGGAGATCAAGGCTCCAAGATCAAGACTAAAAGCCCAAGGATCAAGACTCGAAGATCAAACCGAGAGATCGAGCTCGAAGATTAAAATCAAGACTTGAAGATCGAAGATCAAGATCAAGAAATCTCTAAACCAAATGTCAAAGGTGTTCACCAAGTCCAAGCGTTAAATTCATGATCAAGCTCAAAGGCCCACGAAGAACATTCAAGTAAGTCTCTTCAATAAATGTTCAATCGTTGAGCTAGTGATCAAGCCCAAACGCCCACGATAAAGCATTCAAGACAATCATCTTTACCAAATCTCACAGACGTTCACTAAATTAGTGATTAAGTCCAAAGGCCCAAGAAGAAACGTTTAAAAAGGACCGAATTCAAATGTTGAAGAATCAGAGGAACAAATAGAGATAAATTCCATAAATTCGACTTAATTCGCATCAAATTTTATTAATACTATTTATCTTGATTAATCGATTTTCGAATAAAAGAAAAAACCCCAACTTGTAAATATAATTTTCATTTCAAGTTAATGTTATTTTAGTTAGATTCAAGTTTCATTTTTTTTAGGATTCCATAATAGCAATTAGACAAAATTTGACAATCAATAAACAAAATTGCCAAAGATTATTACGGAACACCAAAAAAATTAGAATATACTATACTAGTATCACCAATTGCAATTCTTTATTCAAATAGTATCATAAATTACAATAATTTCTTCAAGCACTTTTAACATTACCCAACAAGATGCATAACTCCATCGGCTGAGCAATCGAATGGCGCCTCTCATACTAGAGAAGAGCAACTCGCATACGCGAGAATAAACAACATATAAAATCGAAAACAGAAAAATTGAGAAAGATGGTGGGTGCTCCTAATTGATCTGACGGCGACCACGGTGGCAGTAGATTTGTAGCCGCCGGCGAAGAAGAAAAACAAATTAGAATTTTTTCTGTAGAGAGAATTTGTCTTTAAGTACTAAAAATTTATATTACATGCTCACGATCCAAGATTATGCATAACTCCATTGTTTGAATCACAAATACTATCACAATGTTCTTTCTTAGATATTTTTTATAACACCATTGCAAACTCTTATACAAATATATTCAAGTTTCGCTTCACACGCATCGAGTGTGCATTGGTCAGTGTTCTATAAAACGGTGAGATCGCACAGTTACGGTGTATGAAAATTTGACTGTTATTAATATTTTTCCATTAATACTACTAATGTAGAATTATTAAATAGAATTAATATGTTATTTGATATAAATTAAAAATTAATTTGTTGAATATTAAAATTCAAACATTCATGAATTACTAGTTGATATAAATTGACCATTATACATAAGCAAGAATAACTTCAGAGGGTGTTTGTTTTTGGGTGATCCTCCAAAACATCATGATGATCGTCCCATCAGCTCCTCATCGTTGCATTTGTTTAGCATAGATGATGAGCTATCACCGTGATGGAGGACCATCTACGTGATCAAAATGGGTGATATTCCGACTTTTAGATCACCCTCAAAAAGCATGATGAGCCTCCATCTTCGTGATGGGGTGATGTCTACAATATTTCTTTGGACAAAATTATCTCTTATAATTTAACATTCATTCCTAATATAACCACCCTTATTCTTATTTATAATTACATAACAACATATTAAAATCTTAAAAAATATATTTATTGCATAAAAAAATAAAAGAATTATATTGAAAAATTATATGTAATAATATACTTGTAATTAATATCTGATTTTAAAATAAAAGAATTATATTGAAGAATTATATAAAATACTTATACATAATGCTTACAAAATTTAATACTTATTATTGAAACACTAATTATTATCACGTAAAATATCACCTCAATATGAACATATTAAAACACTTTAAATACATAATATACATAGATATGTTAATATGACATTTACACAACATCACTCCACGCATCATTGCGATTAAACAAACTCAATATTCAAATATCACCTTAATATGCAAGATGAAATATCACCATAAAAAACACGGTGATGACATATCACATTTATCCACATCACGGTGATACTCACATCACATTAACTCAAACAAACACCCCCTCATCTTTTGTAGTCATCGTAGAAAATTATAACAAAATCAGGAAAATATAGAAAAAAAGAAAGGATAAATTATGCAATACCCTCATGTGGTTATACTGAAATGCGCATAATTATCTTTTAGTTTTTTTATTGCGCGAAACTCTTATGTGCTATCTAAAACTTAGCATCGTATCACCGGTGTTGTTTAAAACTCAGCATAATACCCCATGTGTTGTCGAAAGCTTAGCACTGGACCCCTGTGTTTTTTAAATTGTACCTCTAATTCTTAGGTAACAATGACAAGAAAGGAATTTTACGTCATTTCCAAACTATGGGGATTTTGATGCTTAATTTTCAATCTATAGGTTATATGTGATTTATTCAAAAAGAAAAGAAAAAACACTAAGGGGAAAATAAGATCTATAGCTGAAATTGGAAAATTACGCTCGTACTCCCTAGACTTGCCCAACCGCCGGTTCCGGTTAACCGGCGGTTGCCGGTTGGTCGAAATGACCAACCGGCCACAACCGGCCGGACACGGATGCCGGTTGGCCGTCTCCGGTTGCCGGTTGACCAACCGGTCAAAGGTTGTCCGGCGGTTACCAACCGCCGGATTTTTTAATTTTTATTTTTTTTATTTGTTTATTTTTTTTTTGCACGTTAGTAACGGCTATTTATTTAAATTTTTTTTATATTATATATATATTTATATATTATATATATTTATATATTATTGCTGGAACCGCCGGTTTACAACCGGCGGTTCGCGGATTGGGAAAATCCCAAACCGCCTGAAATCGGCCACCCGCGGTTGCCGGATGCGGGTGGTGGCCGGTTCAGGTTACAAACCGGAACCGGCGGTTGGCCGGTCGGAACCGCCGGTTCCGGTTAGTTTTGGGCAACACTAGTACTCCCTATTGATTTCAATCACTATCCTAGATATGCCCAACCGCCGGTTTCGGTTAACCGGCGGTTGCCGGTTGGTCGAAATGACCAATCGGCCGCAACCGGCCGGAGACGGATGCCGGTTGGCCGTCTCCGGTTGCCGGTTGACCAACCGACGGTTGGTCAAACTGCCGGTCAACGTGAATCCGGCGGTTACCAACCGCCGGGTTTTCAATTTTTTTTTTATTTTTTTAATCTTTTTTTTGAATTTATAGTGTATATTTCGATAGTTTTCGACTTTTCGGGACACAATTATGTTTTTTCAGTATATAACAAGGGTTTCGATTTTAAAATATTAATCATCATAAATTAATTTCATTACAAAAATGAAGTTACATTTACAATTAAAATTTACAAAGTCGAAAATACAAAGTAAGAAAAAAAAATTTTATTCGTTGTTCGTTGAATACTTGAATCGCAATCGCCATTTGCCAATGCCAGTCGATAATCGGTTTCTGAAAAAAAAAATATACAAAAGAAGTTAGTTAGATAATATTTTTTTGTACAATCGCCATTAAAAAATAAAATTAAATTAGTATTAAGGACTTATCTTTTTCGGACTTTGTCGTTGGCTTGGATGTCGTCACGCGAGCGATTTCTTGGAGACGTTGGCTGAAAAATAAGATTGTATGTGTAAGTAATTATTTAAAAATATAAAATAAAAAAAATTAATACAATGAGATTAGTATTAAATTTAAGGACTTATCTTTTTTTCGGGCTTGAATCTTTCGCCATTTTCGGAGATTCTCTATGCTCTATACTCTTAGTCGTCGCCGCCATTGCCGCCACCACTAGAATTAGTGCCGGTGGTGTCGTCGAATACGTCGTCGTCCGAATCGGTATTCGTGGCGTCTTGTGTCCGATGTTCGGCTCTCGTCCAATCATCGAGAAGGCATTGGTATTCGACGTTTTCTACCGTCAACCTCGAACGCCTTTCACGTTAAACTGATCTTCATCCTCGGCGAACTCAAAAGTGGTCGATAAGTAGTTATCTAACTCTTGAACGGGTTCGTCGACCTTTGGCGTTTGCTCGTGTTGAGGAGGTTGTAGTAGGAGGCTAAGCGATCACTACCACTAGCACTACTACTACTAGTGGATTGACCCGAACTCGATCGAGTTGGGTCTTGGCCAATATCGGTCTTATACGCTCTAAAGACTGCCTTTAGAGCGTCATACCCTACATTTCTAACTTGAATGTGGTAGCCATCGGGGAGGACACTAGAATTAGCCGCAATGGACTGGTAGTATAATCCCAAAAAATTATTTGTCCCCTCTACGCATAATCTGGGGTCTAATATCTTCGCAATGATGAAGATATCGGGTAGATCCCAAAAGTATTTCAGCCATTTAGCCTTCATGACTAAATCGGTCGGACCCGCAATCTCGTCATTTACAAAACCGTTTAGAATGCATGCGACTTTAACGCAATGATCTAATGCTAAGATAGATGTCGGGTAATATATTCCCGACATCTCCCTCGTGGCATCGTGAAATACTTGAAGTATTTCACATATGTCGTTGCATCCGTCCCACATCGTAGGATGTAATGCTACCCCGAATTCGGGGTTTTCGTCGTAGAAATCGCTCAAGGTGTGGCGATATTCGTACGACGTCTCTAACATCTTGTAGGTGGAATTCCACCTGTTGGGTACGTCTAAGGCAAACTTCTTGGGCGTAATTCCCAAACTTTTACAATGACGCTTCCACTTCTTCAGTACAGAAGAGTGGCGCATCATGTAACTAATTGCCTTTCGTATCGGCGTAACGTGTGCCTTTAGATGCGTGAGTGCGTCCTGAACACATAGGTTAAGTATGTGGCAGAAGCACCACACATGAAAGAATCGACCGCCAAATGACGGTCGACAATACCTAATCAAATCTTCAATGCTCGCGTTATTAGCGCTAGCATTATCAAAGGATAACGAGAAAATCTTCTCGAGTATCCTATATTCCGATAAGATACTCCTAAGCTTAAGTGCGATGTTTTGAGCTGTGTGTGCTGTGTCAAATTCCCTATACACAATTAAGTGTTTCTGTACTTGCCAAGAGTCATCAATCCAATGGTATGTAACGCCCATGTAATGATGATCTTGCCAGTGATCGCTCCACATGTCGGAGGCAATGGACACTTTACACTCTAAATTTTCTAATTGATCTACTAACTCGCGTTTATACGCGAGTACCGTCTTCCTAATGTCTCGCGTAAGGGTGCTACGTGAAACTTTCTTCGCTTGGGGGTTATACGACTTTCTGATCCACTCTTCGTAGATCGGATCGTCGGCAAACGGAAAAGGAAGATGTTTCACGCAAACAAATTTTGCAAGTTGTTTGCGCGCGACGTCTTCGTTGTACATGAACAAAGACGTCGGACTCACACTGGGTCCTTGTCCGGTAGCGGACGAACCCGTGCCCGTAGCCCCGTGCATTTGACTTTGACTTTGACTAATTCCTATCTTAGTAGGATGTTTTGAGCGGATATGGCCAGTAAAATTGTCATATCCGCCCCCCTTCTTAAAAGGATACTCCTTACCACAATAATTACATATAACTTTAAAAAAATCTATTTTTTCGGTCGGTACCTTCTTGAAGTGTACCGCGAAAATATCCGAGCGTAGGGCGGCGGCGGCGGCCCGTGCTTGGGTCTTGGTCGGCGGCGTCGGCGTCGGCGTCGGCATCGGAGTTTCTTCCGGTTGGTCCCCTTGCGTGTCCGAGCCGAGAACGTCACTTAGGTCGAGCATAATTTCGGGGGAGTTGTCATATTGGTAGTCATCTTGCGATGAACTACCAACAATATGTTTCCCCCTCGACCTCGAACTCGATCCTCGACGAGGGCTATCCATATCTAAAATAAAAGATTAGAATAAACGTTCGATAAAAATATGTGTAAACTTACGAAAAAATAGGCGAGTAAAATTCGGAGCGCCGTGTAGTAGAGCCGGGCGGAGATTGATGAGGGTAGTAAAGCCGGGCTAGGATTGGGAGACTGGTATTTTAATTAGTTTATTTTTAATTCGTGGACTACAACGATGCTGAGAATAACGCGTTTTGAGAGTGAATAATTGAGAGTAAGAGATAGAATTGAGTTGTGATTTTTTAAGAGGGGTGGGGGGGGGGGGTATTTATAGATTTTATTAAAATGTAGCCGTTGCAACCGCCTGTTGCAACGGTTAGTTTATTTTTATTTTTTTATTATTATTTTTTTTAACGGCTATTTTTTCTATTTTTTTTTTCAAACCGTTTGAATTATCAAACGGCTATATTTTATTTTATCTAATTTTTTATTTTTTTTATATAAACCGCCGGTTGCAAATAGAACCGGCGGTTTGCGGTTTGGGAAATTTCCAAACTGCATGGAACCGGCCAATCGTGGCCGCCGGATGCAGTTGGTGGCCGGTCGAAACCGCCGGTTCCGGTTAAATATGGGCAACACTAAACTATCCGAGCCCGGCTCAGGTACAACATAAATCGCCATTAACCTTTCTACTAATTTTCGTCTTCCTCTTTCTACTTTATTTGTTACACAGATCAAATCCCAAAGAAGAAAAATTTTAAATCCATACTTGCCGGAGAAATAAGACAGGCGGAGATGTTATTCCTCAGGGAAGACAAACGTGATCTGCTCAAATCGAATGTCCAGAGAACAAGAATTATTGCTGGGTTTTTATTCTCGTTGTTGTTATTACTCTCTGGTAGCGTAGAAGCGTCGATCCATGAATACAAAAACGAATCCTTTATTCCTCGATTCAATGCTCTATTTTTCCATGGTGGTAGCGAAGGGCTTTATGCTTCAAAAATTACTGACCAGCCGACGAATACAGCTAACGATGATGGTAGTAAGCCCCTTAATGGAAAATCTTTTATAAGGTGATTCGTTTCCTTTGCTCTCCGCTTTTTCTACGCATTTCTCAGCTGGGGTTTGCCCTAATACTCCAAATGGGTGCTTTCCTTTATCTGCATGACTTTTTTTTTCCTATTATTCATTGAATTTTTATTTCTAGGGCTTTAATTTATTCCATGGGACAAATATTCTTTCCACCTACTATTTCAGTGGAAACAATGTTTTAGTACAATTTTATTGTTTTTCTGTGACATTTATCCTGTGCCTTCGTGCATTGTGGGAACCCTTTTGTTTGTGGTGTTTTGTAGTCTGAGTACTAAGTTTTAGATGCTTCTGATGTTGGGATTTGTTTCGATCGTTCGCTGCCTTAAGGGATTCCCTATGTTGCAAAGGAAAGGAGTTTGATTTGCAGATGATACAATAGTGTATTTATACTTTATAGCGAGTGTAGTGTAGTTCTTGAGGTTGTTGGGTGGACTTAAAGTGTGAATTCGACACTGCTATGAGCTAGTGAAGAGATTTCCGAGACAGTTTAGTAAAAGACTTGTTATTCATGTATATCTCATCGTTCTATATTGGCTCATATTTATTCTTACAAATATCACTCATCCGTCATGAATAAACACGTGTATTGTGCGAATCCTATGATTTCATATGCTTGGATGTTTTTGCCTTATCATAATTCTCATTGGATTCTTTCTCGTAACGCTTGTAACCAAAATAGGGGGAACGGTTGTGACAGTTCATTACCTCAGATACTTTCTCGTATTGTGCTATTTTTATCTATGTTCTCTTACTAACGTCATAGAAACTGATACTATCCCTCATAAACTGTTACTTGTCGAAATTGGCACTAAGATTTTCGTTTTGTCCCATGAGGAAGATGTACTAATAGACAAAAAAAAAAAACCTTCGTTACAAAAATTGTTGTACAACCCTATCTGGGATTTCAGGTTCGAGTCCGTCACA
Source organism: Linderniella brevidens (assembly GCA_004919715.1). Taxonomy (NCBI): domain Eukaryota; kingdom Viridiplantae; phylum Streptophyta; class Magnoliopsida; order Lamiales; family Linderniaceae; genus Linderniella; species Linderniella brevidens. Next base: position 10,370,024 of record SWDC01000148.1, read on the forward strand.
TTCAGAAGGCCAAAAGAAGTTGCAGAGAAGCAAAACGCAATGCACACGAGCTCGGGAGTGGTAGAGGCCATCATAGTCGAGGTCAGAGACAGAGACAAGATCGGTGGAGCCTTCCTAAACACAAACGCAATATGCTGCACTCCTTCCCTGTCCAAAGAAGGCTTGTGCAAGGTTGGCGAAGTCATCATAAAACAGAGCCCCGAAAACCCTGAATGGCCCAAGAGGATATCCACTTCCTTCGAAGGGATAAACGAAAAGGCCAACACGGGTCTTCAGACGGTAGAAATAAACAACACGGGAATGTACTACCTCTACTTTGTGATCTGTGACCCCGAACTAAGAGGCACCGTAATAACGGGAAAAACCCTCTGGAGGAACCCCGAGGGTTACTTACCCGGTAAAATGGCACCGTTGATGACTTTCTACGGGCTCATGTCCTTGGCCTACCTCGTCCTCGGTCTCTCGTGGTTCTTGAGGTTCGTGCAGCACTGGAAGGACATTATACAGCTGCATTATCACATCACGGCCGTGATAGGGCTCGGGATGTGCGAGATGGCTCTTTGGTACTTTGAGTACTCCAACTTCAATGCCACCGGGAGCAGACCGATGGGCATTACTCTGTGGGCGGTGACCTTCAGTGCTGTTAAGAAGACCGTGTCTCGCCTCCTTCTGCTCGTTGTTTCGATGGGCTACGGTGTCATGAGGCCCACGCTCGATGGAATCACCTCGAGGGTGTTCCTCCTCGGGGTGGTGTACTTCTTGGCTTCTGAGGCGTTGGAGCTTTTTGAGAACCTGGGGAATGTGAATGATTTTGAGGGGAAGACGAGGCTCTTCCTTGTGCTGCCCGTGGCCCTCTTAGATGCTTGTTTCATCCTCTGGATATTTTCTTCCTTGTCCAAAACTTTGGAGAAACTTCAGGTGATTTTACTATTTTTTTTCCTTTCCTTTGGTTTAAAAATAAAATGTGTTTGTGAACATTTTTTCACTTTTCAGATTCGGAGAAGTCTGGCGAAACTTGAGCTCTACCGGAAGTTCACTAATTCTCTAGCTGTCGCCGTGCTGCTTTCAGTTGCGTGGATCGGCTATGAGGTAAGATATTCAGTTCTTCTTCATGTATACTTAAAAGAATACTTATAAGATTAAGAGGGGAACGTAATTTAATGGGTCGTGACATAAAAAAACCCATGAATGGAGAATGAAGATGAAGAAACTATGGTGTGTGTGTGTGTGTGTTGTTTTTCAGCTATACTTCAATGCTAGTGACCCCCTAAGCGAGCTGTGGCGAAGAGCGTGGGTCATCCCAGCTTTCTGGACTCTGCTGGCTTTCGTGTTATTGGTGGTCATATGCATCTTGTTGGCTCCTTCGCATAACCCAACCAGGTTCACTATTGAGCAACTATTATTACATATAAAAATACATATATATAGTTTCTCGATGATCTTTCTAATGTTTCTCAACTGTGCAGATACGCTTATGAGACCGGTGACGACGATGAAGAGGGTCTTTCTCTTACGGGCGCAACGGGGGTAGCAGTTGGTGGAGATTTGGCATCCATCGTCAAAGAAAGGAAACCATCGGATCACGTTATCTTTGGCTTAGGCGAAGTTCTTGAAGAAGACAAAAGAGAGTGAGGTGAGTGAATAATCAATACATAACAAGTTTTAGTATTCACCTCAAAACTCTGACCTTGAAAGCTTGTATAGAGGAGAGTTTCTGACATGTTTTTGTACAACCTCGTACTTGCGTTGGTCATAAATTTATCTCTTCACAATCAAGACACCATTGTCTCCTCCTCCAACTCATCATCATGTTGTTCTTGAGACCATCAAGGGTTTCGTGAATCTTAACCGTCGAATCACCGGAGAAGAACACACTAACCCCATGTCTCAACTCAATCCAGCTGCATCCAGGTACCTTCTCTAGCCCCTTGTGCTTCATAAATACCCTCAGATTCGTCGCCTCTTCTTCTAATCCCGCTTCGACGTACAAGTTCAGGAGCTGAACGTAATTACTCCCTCTGCTGGGTTCCATTTCAATCAGCTTATTTGTAGCTAAGATGCCCAATTCCAAATCCTTATGAACCCTACACGAACCCAACAGAGAAAGCCAGATTCCTCTGCTCGGTTCGATCCTCATATTCTTTATGAGATCGTAAGCATCGCTTAATCTCCCTGCACGGCCCAGAAGATCTACGACGATAACGTAATGCTGTGACTTGGGTTCAATCCCGTGTTCTCTCATTGAGTGAAATTGGTTTAGTCCTTCACCGATGAGACCACAGTGGTTGCAAGAAGAGATTAGGGACAGGAACGTAATTTCATCGGGGGTTGTTGTCCCTGAGCTGCTTCTCATCTCTTGGTACAAGTCTATGGCTTTAATGCAGTGACCGTGCGAACCGTAGCCGTCGATCATACTGTTCCACGCTACAATGTCCCTCTTGGACATTTTTCCGAAAACCCGTTCAGCATATATTAAGGAACCAGATTTTGCATACATGTCAATGAGCGAGTTTTCAACGCGAATCTCATCAGAAAGCTCAAAGATACTTCTTTTCATATGATAGCAATGAATGGCCTTTCCTTTGAGCAAAGATGCAGTTTTTGAAACAACGGTGAGACTAGTAGCGATTGTGAAGGAATCGGGGCAAAACCCGTTCTTCGTAAGCTCAGGGATGAGGCTCAATGCATCCTCGTGGAGGCTATTTTGGGAATAACAGGATATTAAAGAGTTCCACATCACCAAGTTCTTGTTTGCGGCGTCGGAAAATGAATTCTCTGCCATTTTCGGTTGCTCGTATTTGGCATAGAACTCTATCATGGAACTAGCAGTGACAGCATCAGTGTTGAATCCTTCTTTTATTGCAAGGCCATGAATGCAGAAACCCAGTTTCGGGTTCTTTTGGCCCACACAAGCAATGAATGCACTGGATAAGATATTGGGATCTGCCTTCACACCACAAGAAACCATTTTCTTGAACAAAACCAATACTTCATCGTACTTTTTATTCTCGCAATATCCGGTTATCATAGAACCCCAGGTGATTAAATCCCTTTCCTTTGTATCTTGGAAAATTTTGCATGCGTTGCCTACATTTCCAAGCTTCGAATACATCGTTAACAGAGAGGTTTGCACGCTGATGCTTTCTTTTATAGGCCTCTTTTCAATCTCAGCATGAAGCATCATACATGAAAGAGGCGAACCAACGATGCCACATGCTATTAAGGTATTTGATACGGTGAAAGAATCAGTTGCAACACTGTTGTTTCGCATCTGATGGTAGACACTGAGTGCTTTGTGGTTGCATCCATGACTAACATAAGCAGATATCATGCTGTTCCAAATTGCTGCTTTGCTATTATCCATTGCAGTGTTAAAGATTGTCTCTGCACCTTCGATGAGCCCGGATTTTGAGTAGAAGCTCAAAAGGGAAGTACAAGTGTAAGCATCGAATCTGTACCCTGTTTTAATGACATCACAATGCACCTGAAGGCCAAATTCAAGATCTTCTACTGATGAACAACACGAAAGGATAGTTGAAAATGTTGTGGATTCGAACTTGAGACCCTTAGTTTTAGCCAATGAGTACAAATCCATCCCTTTCTCGGAGAAACCGTTTTCACAGAAACCGCTGATTATCACGTTCCACACTGCTATATTACTCTTATTCTCCAACTTTGTGAAAATGTGCCAAGCATCTATTAACCTGCCCTTGTTTGAGTACATATTCATCATTGATGTAGCAATAACTTGATCATCTTTAAGCATGTTCTTCAAGATGTAACCATGAACCTCCCTCCCATGGAGTAAGCCCAAATAGCAATCGCACAACCGAAGAAGAATGCACAGCGTGTACCCATCGGGCTTCACTGCCAATACCTGCATTCGACGGAAAATCCCTAACCCTTCTTCGAAAGATAAATTTTTGCAGAGCCCATCGATTATACAGTTCCAAATTGCAACGTCGCGAGCAAGATTTTCGCTCTGATGCATATTATCGAACACCTTGACTGCACTATCAAGTGGCCCGCATTTAACGTACATGTGCACGAGCGAGGTGACAATGTAGGGGTCGGATTCAAGGCCGGCTTTGACGATTTTGGATTGGAGTGATGTGCCATAACTGAGATTCGCGAGACAAATGCAGGCTTTGATGAGAGAAGGGAATAAGAATTTCGATGCATGAATTGGTAAATTACGGGTTTTGGAGTACGATTCTAATGCTTGTAGGTAGTGGCCTTGTTGAATCAGAGATGTAATCTTGGCTTTGACAGGTGCGATTGCGAAGCTTACGGTTCTTGAAATCGAAAATAATCTTCGTGAAAGCAGAGGAACATTGCAATGCATATCTATCTCAAGCGATAGTCCCTTATGAAGAAGAAGTATCTGACGCCCAGCTCAATAAACATAAGACAATCGACAAAACTTCACATTATGCATCATCGAATCAAACTTGTCTCTGTGAAGCTCTAACCACGACATTGAAGCACTTGGGATTTCAATTTCATGTCTGATGTTTTAAGAGGCTTCAACATGAATACACACATCTCAGCTCCTTCTTCGGAACTCCTACAGCAATCCAGCAAATGATATAACAAGAATGAAGCTTACTTGTTGCGTGCTTGTTTACCGCATGTTGATCGTACGTTAACGGATGACATGATCACAATTGGCACGTCCTTCGTTACTGATGATTCATTCCTGCTTGAGAAATTAAGGTTTAAGAAAATTATCAGGCACATCGTATGAGTGATGAATCATCTATGCAACTGTTAGTTTAACTTGTTTTTAAGCAACTCATTTGTACCCTGTCATAGCAGGGCATGCAATAATATCTGCTGATCGATCATCTACACCATTGAAGCTGTCTGAACTCCGAATAAAAATCACCAAGAAATGAAAAATTCTGTTGGGTTTGGAACGAAATGGGCCATTGGGCCAACTTTAGGTTGATTAACCCAAAGTAAACGAAACTCTAAAAATAATGAAAGATTCATAATTTCTGTTTCGATAGGACATTATCAAATATTAATTTGCTCAAAACTAATGTCTTTGTGAATGAAATTAATATTCAAAAGTTGATAAAATATTAATTGTTGTTCAAAAAGCAAGAAAGGAACTACATGAGAATCTCCTCTTTATATATTAAAACCCCTTTGGGAGTTATTCAAAGTGATTTCCGTGTATCAATTATGTGGGCTTATATGGGCCTACGCGAATTTTGGTCAAAGAATAAACCCAAAGGCGAGTGGGTGCAGCGAGCCCGAGCCGGAGGTCAAAGCGTAACGAACCACGTGCATAATGGATTTTTTTGACGGTGCACTTTGCACTCTAGAATATAAATGTCGCGATTATTTGCATTTTGTCTCGTATCAAACGGTCATAATATGCAAATAATTGTATCTATTCGTAGAATAGCCCATGCTACCTCAAAATCTATAAATCAGTCTTCTTAAGTTGGAAATTAATTCATTCAAGCATAAGATTCACCAATCTAAGTCTTCAGCTCCCTACAATGCATGCAAGTTCCGAAATTCAATTAGATTCTTAAGTTGGAAATTAATTCATTCAAGCATAAGATTCACCAATCTAAGTCTTCAGCTCCCTACAATGCATGCAAGTTCCGAAATTCAATTAGATTCGTCGAAAAACTTTGAATCGTTATGCTGCGAGATCGAGAAGTTATTCTATCTTTGAAATGATTGACGTAACCTGATAGCATAGAAAACTCGAGGCAATATCCCCTTTCATCGAGCGAGTTCAACACATGAGTCGACTTTATGTATACTAAAGTCCAGCTGATATTATGTCAAAACCAAGCCATGGACCAAATACCAATGTAGACTAGAAACAACTTTCACAAGATGATATTATATGTTCTGATTGATGGAAACAATAATATGAAACATTCCAGTAATATCGAGCAGCAACATGTATGCCGAAAGACTGACAAAGTTCAACCGAATTCAAACAGGTGGCACCCGAACATATTTCCCCAAAGACCTTGAACCTGATTCGGTCCTCAAAAAGCTCCCGCCCAAAGTAAAAGTATGAGAAATGCTGACGGTAATCAAATACACATGATGTCACACCTGAAGTAAACAAGCATTATGAGAAAGAAAAGGTTATGTTAGATGCTTGAAATCACAATAATTTTCTGTGTCAGAACTACATCCCTAACGCTTTAGACGACTCCATCTACAACGTCCACGCGACAAGACTACTAAGGAGTTATGTTAGAAAAAGTAAAAGAAAGAATATGTCGGACTGAAAAAATTCATCATCGGAAAATTACTGGAGTATAAGATTGCGGTTCGAAACCACTGTTGAATCAAGTCCAATTCATCACAGTATTTTTCCAAAAAAGTAATTGTCACATGTGGCTCACATGTGTTAGTTTCAGGGATTTTCAGCGGTCTCAAATTACTTCAATGTCGACACTTATTATCGTAAGTTTATCATTCCTTAATATAAGGGTTCTAAAAATGTTACTACCTAAAATATACATGATAAAAAAGAACGAAGTTGTCATTTAAATGGATTTTATTATGAAATATTTAATTAAATATGTGATGTATATTATTTAGAATGATTGTTAAGTAAAAAAGATTGGTGGTTAAGTAAAGAATGGAGGTTGAGAAAGTTAGATTTGATTATTTTATTGATTAGAATGATAGACGAGATTTTTGTGTAGTTAAGGTAATATTTTATTTTGTTGATGTAATTTGATAAATTTGCGTAAATGGCTTATTCGGGATGTAAAAGTATCTTGAAGTATTGAATAAAAGAAGCTGTTTATCTCTCTAAATATTCTCCCTAATATTTATATAATCGTAATTGTAAGTTATAATATTTTATAACAAGTTATCAGCAAGAGCGCTCTCCGGCAATGATCAACCTCCGTCCAAGCTCTTCGACAACGATCAATCTTCGCAAAAGTCTTACACGCGTATAAATGAGATATGGTAATTTTATTTTGAGTATGATAATTTTATTTATATTAATCGTACTCTATTGTGGATAATTAAAAATAAATATATACAACAAAATGCGTCTAGCCGAATGGTATCGCGGAGTATCGTCATTAAAAGTGATTAGAGGTCCAGATTTCGATTCTCCTTGATGGCGTTGTATTTTTTACGAGATTTATAAAAAGGGGGATTTAAATATTATTTGTTTTCAACGATGGATATATTTCGATATTACATTTTATAAAATCATATCGTTTTATAAATGATTGATCTCCTGATTCTTACTCTATTCACGGTGATAATTATCCATATGTTGATTATGTTTTTACCAAGATTTTACGAGAGTGATTAATTCGATATTTTTTCAAATGTTATAATATACGTTCTTATGAATTATATTTGTGATAGAAAGATGTCGCTCTACCTGATGATTGATCTCTTGACTACTATTTTTTACAATGACACTCATCAGGATGTGAATTTTATTTTTCGTAAGGATTTCTACAAAAGAAGATTAGTTGTAATTTTTCTAATAATATTAATATATTGAATTTAGTAAAACTTTAAGTTGTGACTCTCGATTTTTACCTTTGCTTGTGCTTATACTATTTCTTTCAAACGTTATAAAACAATCACCGCGTTCAATCCATCGACTTCGTGAGAAAAAGAATCGAGAAATATTATGATATATTTTCGTGTGAATTATTATATTGCATTCCCTGAAGTGAGTGTATTTGAAAACAATAAAGGTAGACATAGATATTATACTTATGATCGTGATTATCATTCCCCCTGAAGAAGAAAATGTAATAAATGAATGAAAAAATGTATTGAGCAAAGATTATTATTGTTGCATTCGCACCAAAGGATCCCCTTAATCTTTATAATTACATAGAGAAAGTAGTTGAAATACAATCCCTCTCAAGATAGCAGCATTTCAGAAAATTTGTGTTGGATATGGAATTAATGAAGTACCCGCTCAGATATGTTGACATCCAGTTGGAGGAATTTATCATTCAACAAATAGTTAATTTATATGTTATCTATATTTTAATTCTATTTAATATTTTATCGTTATATATATACACTTTTATTGTGTTTTTTTAGTCATGAATAATATTTACAATTATTATTTGTTTGTTTATTAAGGATATTCGAATAATGGATATGGGCATGTTCAATGGAGAATTATATCTTACAGACTTTGCAACGACTAATACGATTATGAAGAACAAGAAATATTTCGATCATCTTGATATGAAAGAAATAAGTGTTATTAATGTTGCAAATCCGGGACTTGAGAATATTTTTTTTTTCGAAAATTCTTAATCCCGCGCGCTTCACAACCGGCACGCGTCAAAGCCCCTCCTCGCTCGCCCGATTCGTGACTTTGCCGCGATAAGCCTCTCCCACGTCCGTCCCTATTTTGATTATGCGGAAACGTAAAAACACGGCTCGGACAATTTCGGGGACAACCGGGTTCGTTTACCCGGCTTGTCGTAATTTTTATTTCACGTAAAGTTTACAGTCGTAGGAAACCACTCAAACCCGTGGATCGATCGCTCTCTCTCGTATGGTGGATATGAGATTCTGAGATTGTCTTTATGAGCTCGGCCGCCCCCTCCTTTATATAGGTGTCGGGAGAATCTGGCTCGAAAGATTTTCTCAACAACCTCGTTCAAATTCGAATTCGGTTGTTGCGAGAATCCCTCTCCGAGATTTTCTCCCGTTTGAATTCGGCGCCCGAATTCTCTCTAAGAGCCCGAGCTCGTTCAAACTCTCACGCGGATCGAAGACTTGGTCTCGACCTCGTCGAAAAGCTTCCCGAGAAACTCTCCAGCCAGCTGCCGCGCCCGCGCGCGCGCCTCGTGCGCGCGCTGTCTTGACCCCGCGCGCGCCCTGCGCTCCACATGGCCGCTGCTGTCCGCCGCCGGACTGTCGGTGTGCGCCGCCTTGCGCCGCCGGGCACCGCCGTGCTCGGTCGGACCCTCGCCGGACCACCGCCGGTCGCTGGCCTGGGCTCGGCCGCCCAGGCCCCATCGTCAAGTGCCGCCCGCCAATGTGTCGGGCATGTGGCAGGGCCTCGCGCCCTGCATCGGCACGCCGCGCGCCCAAGTCCCGAAGGTCTCGGGGCGGGCCATCGTGCCGCGCGCGCGCACACTGTCACGTGATGCCGCACGCTCTCGCCAGTGTTGCGCGCGCGTGTGCCTGGATTGTCCCGATGCCGTGTGCCCGATGCTGTCCCGTGCGCGCGCCTCATGTGACGATGTTTAGGCCCCGTGGGTCTAAGTGTTCAACCGCTCCAACTGTACCCCTTGGACCGGACATCATTGCTCGGGTTTGGCTCGGCAATGAACGAGCCGATGACGTGGAAATCATGGTTGTGACATTCTCCCCCCCTTGGAGGAAGTCGACGTCCTCGTTAACGGAGTCCCGTAACTAGCACCGTGCTTCCAGTGCCAATATTCCGCCACAACGTCCTCGAATAGCGCAATGTCCGTGAACTTCTCCCACGAAGTCTCGGACGCATCCTCGCCTTCCCACTGAACAAGGAACTCGTTCATACCGCCCCATCGCCGATGGTCGAGTATCCTCCGAATCCGCTTGTCAAACACCTTCGCCGCGGTGCTCGGTGGTACGTGCCTCATTTGCTCCGTCGAAGTATCGACTGGGTGGAACTTCTTCAGGAAGCTTACGTGAAAAACGGGATGTATCTTCATGTCCTCCCACAACTTCAGTCGATAGGCCACACGCTCCACTCGAGACTCGATCTCGAACGGCCCATCGTACTTTGGCATGAGCCCACGCGCTAGCTGCTCCTTCTTGCCAACAGTTGCCGGTCTCCACATGTGCGGCCTAAGCTTCAGAAGCACCTTCTCGCCCACCTCGAACTCGACCTCCCGTCGGTCTTTGTCTGCGTATGTCTTCATGCGCTTCTGAGCTTTGGCCATGCTATCTCTAGCTGTAGTCCACAACTCCTGTCTGGACCACGCGAACCTATACGCTGCTGGGCACTCCCCGATCATGCGCGTATACGCCACCGCTGACTGGTTCGATTGAAAGCCATACACCATCTCGAATGGGCTGACCTTCGTCGCTGAGGCAAGGTGCATGTTGTAGCTAAACTGCGCCGCATCGAGCAAGTCGATCCAGTTCGTCTGGCTCGCCGTAATGAAATGCCTCAGGTACTCCTCAAGCGTTTGATTCGCCCACTCCGTTTAGCCATTCGTCTGCGGGTGAAATGACGTCGAGAACTTCAGTTTCGTCCCCAGAAGTCTGAATAGGAACATCCAGAATCGTCCCGTGAACCTCGCGTCCCGATCGCTCACGATCGACGTTGGAACACCGAAGTGTTTGACAACGTGCCTGAAGAATAACTCTGCCGACTCCTTCGCTGGGCACTCCGTCGGTGCCGGTGCGAAGACTGCCATCTTCGAAAACCTGTCAACCACAACAAGAATCGAAGTACACCCCCGTGCTTTAGGCAATGTAGTGATAAAGTCCATCGAGATCGATTCCCACGGTCTCGACGGTATAGGCAACGGCTTCAGCAAGCCGGCCTGCTTTCGACGTTCCGCCTTGTCCTGCTGGCATGTCACGCAGGTTCGTACATAGGCTGTGACGTCGTCCTTCATCCTCGGCCAGATGAACTTGGAAGAAAGCAGCGCGTACATCCTGTCCATCTCGGGATGTCCCGCCCATAGTGTGTCGTGGTGCTCGGGTAGAAACTCTTGCCTCAGCGCCTTCTGGAACGTAGACGCGCCCGCCTTTGGTCACCAGGATACCCTCCTCGAGCCAATATTGTCGCAGCACTCCCTCGTTGACCTCTTCAATGAGCTTCTTGTACGCCTTGCTCGCCTCGGCCGCCTCACGCACCTTCCCCACGAAGTCTGAGGTAACCGCACTCAGCGTGCTGACAAAGGCCTCAACTCCTTTGCGGCTCAGGGCGTCGGCAACGTCGTTGTGCCGACCCGGCTTATGGATCCACTCGAAATCGAACTCCCCGAGGAATTCCTGCCATCTCGCCTGCTTTGGGGACAACTTCTTCTGGGTCTTGAAGTAAGTGTTGGCGACGTTGTCCGTGATGACTACGAACCTCGTCCCAAGCAAGTAATGTCGCCACGTCTCCAAGCAGTGGATCACCGCCGTCATCTCCTTCTCGTGTGTCGAATATCGGCCCTCTGTCTCGTTGACTTCCGGCTCTCGTACGCCACAGGGTGGCCCTCCTGCACGAGCACGCCTCCGAGAGCTTGTCCCGATGCATCCGTATGCACCTCGAATGGCTTGGTGTAGTCCGCGAGCCGCAAAATGGGCTCCGATGCTAGCGCATTCTTCAACTCCTCGAAAGCCTCCACGGCTTTCTCCGACCAATGCCATCGAGCTCCCTTCTTCAGTATATCAGTCAAGGGACTAGCGATGTGTGAATAGCCCGTGATGAAACGCCGGTAGTAGTTCGCCATGCCGAGAAAAGAACGTAATCCTGTAACGTTCTTCGGCCTCTCCCACTCGATCACCGAGTTCACCTTCGCCGGGTCCATCTGGATCTGACCCCTCGATATGATGTGGCCCAAGAAGGTGATCTTCCTCAGCCCGAAGTCGCACTTCTCCCGCTCAAGGAAGAGTCGATGCTTTCGCAAAGCCTCGAACACCACCTGCAAATGTCTCGCATGCTCCGTCATGCTTTGCGAGTAGATAACTATGTCGTCGAGGTACACGACGACAAACCTGTCCAGAAAGTCATAGAGCACATCATTCATCAGGTTACAAAACGTGGTTGGTGCATGGGTGAGCCCGAAAGGTTTCACCAGGAACTCGTACGACCCGTAACGCGTCACGCAAGTCGTCTTTGGCTCGTCGCCCTCTGCGATCCGCACCTGCCAATACCCCGATCTCAGGTCCACCTTCAAGAAGCACTCCGCCTGGGCTAGCATATCGAACAAGTCTAGCGCGTTCGGAATGGGGTACTTGTTCTTCACGGTAACCTTGTTCAACGCGCGATAATCCACACAAAAGTGCATCGAACCGTCCTTTTTCTTCTGGAACAGAATCGGTGAACTGTAAGGCGCCTTGGACGGTTGGATCAGCCCCGCCTCAGGAGCTCTTCCAGTTGCCTCCTCAACTCGGCCAACTCAGTCGGGTTCGTCCGATATGGTGCTTGCGCTGGCGCCCTGGCCCCTGGCTCCAGCTCGATGCGATGGTCTATGGCTTGTCGGGCGGTAATTCCCGAGGAAGTTCTGCTTGCATCAAATCCGTAAACTCGGACAGCACCCCCGCCAGCTCGCTCGGCACCGCTGCCTCACCTTCGCCCGCTTCCGCGATCAACGTAGCCACATACGTCGGCTCGCCCCTCCTTAGCCCATCGCACAGTTATAGTGCAGAAATGGCCTGGATTTAGTGCAGAAATGGCCTGGATTTCGCCCTTCCTAGCCTCAGCCCTCCTCGGCTCGCACTCGACTGCTCCCGCACTTCCCTGGCCAATGCGAATAAGGTTGCGCGCGGGGTCCACCGTGACCCTCGCGGCTTTCATGAAGTCTAGCCCCAGGATGAGATCGAAATCGTCCAACTCCGTCACCGTGAGATCGATCTGCTTCGACCACACCCCGATGCTAAGCGCCGCGCGCTAAGCCCGTTGTTCTAGCTGGTCGGGAGTTAACGGCCTTCATCGTTCCTCCATGGTAGCACACCTCCAGCTTGAGGTCTCCGATCACCCGACTCGACACGAAAGTGTGAGTCGCACCAGTGTCAACGAGCCCGAATATCTCCGTGTCGTTGAGCGCACACCGAACGAACATGAGGTCCCTCGTCGCGGGTCCTCGTCTAATGGCTCCCAATATCCGAAGCGGGTTCATCCGAGAGGGCTCGGAATCGTCCGAGTCATCGTCCCCTATTACAGCCGATACCTTGGCTCGCTTCGGGCACGCCCGTGTTATATGCCCGGCCGCGCCGCATACGTAGGACTCCATGCCCGTCTGCGTTGGCCCCTTGCCCTTAGAATCGGCCTTCTTGGCCTTCTTGCCGTCGTCCCTCCTCTTGGTCGTTTTCTCCTTGTTCGCCCTTTTGGAAGTGTTGGCCGCGGTTCCGCCCGCCGCGGCCTGCGATTCGGCCAGCTTGTACTCCACAAGCCTCTCGGCCGCCGCATATGCCGATGTGAGGTCTTGAACCCCTTGTCGGGTAAGCTCCGCCTGAGCTCACCCCTTTAGCAACGACATGAAGTTTAATAGCCGATCTGCCTCCGACATCTCCTTGATGTCCAACATCAGTGAGGCGAATTGCTTCACGTAGTCGCTCGCCGATCCCGCCTGGTGCAATCTCCGAACCGCCTCGCGTGCCCGCCACGCCGAGTTGTCAGGCATGAATTGTGCCTGCAACTCCCGCTTTAGCTCCTCCCATGTGGCCAACCTCGGCCGGTTGAGTTGAGTGTCCAGCGTGAGTCTCGTCCACCACCACAGCTTCGCGTCTCCGTCAAAGTACGACACCATCGTGCCTACCTTGTCCTCATCAGCTACTCTCGCCCCCTCGAAATAGGACTCCACGTCGAAAAAGAAGTTCTCTAACTCCTTTTCGTCACGAACTCCCAAGAAAACCCGCGGCTCACGCGTGGGTCTCCTTGGTGCCGCCGCCTGCCACCAAAACTCGAAGGGCCGCGGTTTCAGCCTCGAGCTGTGCAACTCGCGTCTCGATCGCTGCCCGCGCCTCCATGAGTGTCGCGACATCCGCTGCCCATTGCTCGACGTTCGGCATCACGTCGAACATGTGCTGGAAGGTAGTCGCCCTAGCTTCCAAGTCCGCCAAACGTGCTCCCGTCGTTCGGCTTCTGTCGGCCATTGTGTGGAAACGATGGCTTTGATACCAACTCTGCAAATCCGGGACTTAGAATTTTTTTTTCGAAAATTCTTAATCCCGCGCGCTTCGTAACCGGCACGCGACAAAGTCCCTCCTCGCTTGCCCGATTCGTGACTTTGCCGCGATAAGCCTCTCCCACGTCCGTCCCTGTTTTGATTATGCGGAAACGTAGAAACACGGCTCGGACAATTTCGGGGACAACCGGGTTCGCCTACCCGGCTTGTCGTAATCATTATTTCACGTAAAGTTTACAGTCGTAGGAAAATACTCAAACCCATGGGTCCGAACAAGTCTCGGCCTCACTCGCCTAATCTACTCAAACTCACGGTTATCTCCTACGTCCCATCGGGATCTTAGTCACTCGCTCACCTCGCTCGTGAAACCCTTGTCGGGACCCTGTCCAAGTTCGACGCTCGAACTCGGAGTGTGTGTGTAGCACGATCGCTCGGGTCGCCGCGCGCCCCGATTCTCTCTTCTCTCTCGAACGTGTGTGTCGCTCGTATAAGGGATCGATCGCTCTCTCTCGTATGGTGGATATGAGATTCTGAGATTGTCTTTATGAGCTCGGCCGCCCCCTCCTTTATATAGGAGTCGGGAGAATCTGGCTCGGAGAGATTTTCTCAACAACCTCGTTCAAATTCGAATTCGGTTGTTGCGAGAATCTCACTCCGAGATTTTCTGCCGTTTGAATTCGGCGCCCCGAATTCTCTCAACAGCTCGAGCTCGTTCAAACTCTCACGCGGATCGAAGACTTGATCTTGACCTCGTCCAACAGCTTCCCGAGAAACTCTCCCACCAGCTGCCGCGCCTTGTGCGCGCGCTGTCCTGCGTGCGCCCTTCGCTTCGCATGGCCGAGCCACATGCTCGGCCTTGATCCTCCCGGCACCGCCGCCGCCACCGCCGCCGTGTGCTGTCGTGTGCCGCTTTGTGCCGCCGAGCACCGCCGTGCTCGGCCGGACCCTCGTCGGACCACCGCCCGTCGCTGGCCTGGGCTCGGCCGCCCAGGCCCCATCGTCAAGTGCCGCCCGTCGATGTATCGGGCATGTGGCAGGGCCTCGTGCCCTGCCTCGGCACGCCGCGCGCCAAAGTCTCGAAGGTCTCGGGGCGGGCCATCGTATCGCGCGCGCGCACGCGATCGCGTGATGCCGCGCGCGCTGAAGCCCGATGCCGCATGCACTATCGCCTGTGTTGCGCGCGCGTATGCCTGGCTTGTCCCGATGCCGCGCGCCCGATGCTGCCTCGATGCTGCACCGTGCGCGCGCCTCATGTGACGATGTTTAGGCCCCGTGTGTCCAAGTGTTAAACCGCTCCAACTCGTGCCCCTTGGACCGGGCATCATTGCTCGGGTTTGGCTCGGCAATGAACGAGCCGATGACGTGGCAATCGAGATTGTGACAATTAGAGGATCAGGTAGCACAAATATAATTTAAAGCTTTGGAAGAGCCAAGGTTTTACTACCCAGAGGAATAAGGCTGATAATCGAAAATATCTTATATTCTCTTAAGTCTCTAAGAAATTCGTTAAGCTTTAAAGCTATTACACATAATGAATATTATGTTGAGACTGCGAAAAAGGGAAAGACAGAGTATTTGCACATCACAAAGGTAATTTCGAATGATAAAAGAATTGTGGAAATATTACCTTCATACGACTGTGGGTTATATTACACATATCTTATAACGATTGAATCATATGCTACGTAAATCAGAAGTTTACGAATGACAGTACAGTAAATGTTTGGCATAATCGGTTGAGCCATCCCGGTGCAATTATGATGCGAAAAAGACAAGAGGGCATTTAATGAAGAACTAGAGGATTCCTCAAAGCAGTAAATTATCATGTGCTACTTGCTCTAAAGGGAGTTAATTATTCGGCCATCATCAATGAAAAGAATGAATCTATTGTATTTTTAGAGCATACACAAGGTGATATTTGCGGGTCGATACATCCATCATGTGGACCATTTAGATATTTCATGGTTTTTATAGACGCGTCGACTAGATAGTCACATGTATGTTTGTATCAACGCGGAATATGTCATTTGCGAGATTGCTTGTTCAATTGATTCGATTAAGAGCACATTTTCCCGATTATCCTATAAAGAAAATACCCTTGATGATGCTATTGAATTTACTTCCAAGGCTGATGATTATTTTATGCCTATCGAAATTTGATGTGGAACATCTTGTGCTACATGTTCATATGCAAAACAGTCTTGCAGAACGTTGATTAAATGCTTGCAATTAATTACAAGACTATTATTGATGAAGTCAAAACTTCTCTCGTCTTGTTGGGGACATGCTATATTGTATGCAGCGACACTAATTCGCATCAGTACATCAAATTATAATGATGTCTCTCCATTACAAATGGTTTATGGTCAGAACCAGATATTTCTTATATGAGAATTTTTGAATGTGCGGTATATGTTCTGATTGCTCCACCACAAAGAACTAAGATGAGACCTCAAAGGATGTTGGGATGTAAGATATGAATCTTCATCAATAATAAAATATTTAGAACCTATAATTGGAGATTTATTTACTGCTAGATTTGTCGACTGTCATTTCGATGAATCGAATTTTTCGACATTAGGGGAGAAAAGAAACAGTTGGAAAAAAAGTTGGAATGAATTATCACTAAATCATTATGATCCTCAAACGAAAGAATGTGAACTAGAAGTTCAAAGGATAATTCATTTACAAAGATTAGTTAATCAAATGCCAGAAAGTTTTACTGACTTTAAAAGAGTGACTAAGTAAAAAATACTAGTTGTTAATGCTCCTGCAAAAATCGATGTTCATACCGAACTTAGAATAGAGCCTCAGCCACAACTAAAACGTGGCGACCCTCGGGTTCCAAAGATAAAAATCATCATAAAAGAAAAAGAGCAAATGATAAGAATGGTCAAACCGAGGATTTATCGACTCTAGAAGAGCCAATGAGCATAAACGATCATGAGAATGAAAATCAGGTACCTGAAAATTGTGAAAATAATGAAAATGAAGAGATCTCGATAAAATATGCCTAGAATGGAGTTAGACGAAACCGAGACAAAGTCAATGTTGACGATAAATTCTCATTTAACGTAACGCTACATGATATGAATGAGATAAATGAGAATGATGATCATGAACGGAGATCTGTAAAAGAATGCAGACAAAGAAATGATTGGCCAGAGTGGAAGGATGCAATCGAGGCGGAATTGAAATAACTTGATAGACAAAAGTTTTCGGAGATGTAGTCCATATACAATAAATGTAAATCCGATTGGATATAAATGAGTTTTCGTTATAAAGAGAAATAGAAACTATGAAATTGTAAGAGACAAAGCACGCTTATTGCACAAGGCTTTTCGCAGCGACCTGGTATTGATTATGAGGAGACGTATTCTCCTGTGAAGGACGCAACTACTTTTCGTTATCTAATTAGTTTGGCGGTACGTGAAGGTCTCGAAATGCAACTAATGGATGTAGTCACTGCATATTTATATGGTTAACTTGATAGTGACATTTATATGAAACTTTCCCGATGGATTTCAATTACCCGATAATTCATAGCACTGAAATTAGTACTCAATTAAATTGGACAAATTGCTTTGTGAATTGAAGTAATTTGGGCGTATATGGTATAATCGTCTTAGTGAATATTTATGAAAGATGGGTATAAAAATGATCAGACATGCCACTACATATTTATGAAAAGATCTAAAAGTGATTTTGTCATCATTGTAGTATACGTTGATGATATCAACATAATAGGAACTCCTGAAGAGTTAACAAAAGTTGTTGATTGTTTGAAAAGGAGTTCGAAACGAAGGATCTCGGCAAAACGAAATTTTGTCTGGACTAAACATTGATATTTGAAGACTGGAATATTTGTACATCAAGAGACTTATATGGAAAGGGTATTGAAAAGATTTTACATGGATGAAGTTCATCCATTAGATACTCCAATGATTGTTCGATCTTCAGATGTGAATAAAGATCCCTTTAAACCCCGTGAAAATGATAAGGAACTATTTGGTCCTTATGTACCATATTTTAGTGTCATAGGAGTATTAATGTATCTTACGAGTCATATACCACATGATATTGCGTTCGCTGTAAATTTCTTGGCGATGTATAGTTCGTCACCAACTCGTAGACATTGGAACGGTGTCAAAAGGATATTTTGATACTTTCAAGGAACAACTGATATTGGATTATTCTATTCCAACGAATCAAAAGTAGAATTAATTGTTTATGCAGATGTTGGATTTTTTATCCGACCCACATAATGCTCGATCGCAAAAGGATTATTTATTTACATATGGTGGAACCGCTATTTCAAGGCGGTCAGTTAAACAAAGTTTAACGTCTACTTCATCTAATCATGCGGAACTTCTAGCTATTCATGAATCTCGCCGATAATGTGTTTGGTTGCGATCAATAATCGAGCATATACAACAAACATGTGGACTATTATCTTAGAAATTACTCTCGTGTTATATGAAGATAATGCAACATGTATTGCCCAATTAAAGGAAGAATATATTAAAGGGGATAGAATAAAAAATATTTCACGGAAATTTTTCTTTACACATGATTTGGAGAAAAATGGTGATATTGATGTACAACAGTGCGGTCAAGTAAAAATCTTGCAGAGTTATTTACGAAAGCACTTCTCCCTATAATTTTTAGGAAATTGGTATATTCAACTGGAGTTCGAAGGCTTCGAGAATTATAATGATATCGTCATCAGGGGAAGATACGCGTTGCACTCTTTTTTCTTCACTGTGTTTTCCCATGAGTTTTCACAGTAAGGATTTTAATGAAGCAATAAGTGGAAGCATATCAAAGGATTTATGTACTTTGTTCCTTCATTAGGTTTTTATCCCACTGGATTTTTCCTAGTAAGGTTTTAACGACACATATTCCTTAATATACATCAAAGGGGAGTATTATAAAATATTAAATTAAATATGTGGATGTATATTATTTAGAATGATGGTTAAGAAAAACGATTGGTGGTTAAGTACAGAATGGGGTTGAGAAAGTTAGATTGGATTATTTTATTTATTACAATGGTAGATGAGATTTTTGTGTGTTTGATGTAATTAGAGCTGTCAAAAAAGCCCAAAGTCCATGACCCGGCCCGCCAAAAGGGGGGCCGGGCCTGAATTTTTTAGGCCTACTGGGGGCGGGCCTAAGTGGGCAAAGCCCGCGCAGGCCGCGGGCGTTGGCGGGGTGGGCACGGGTAGCCCGCGGGCTACCCGCTTATTTTTTAAAAAATAAATATATATATTTTTATTACTAAATTTAATATATATGTAACAAATTACATAAATATATTATTAATCTAGTGGTAAAAGTGAAATATTTTATACATAATGTGTTGGGTTCGAACCCCAAGTACACTTTTTTTTCTTTTTTTTTCTTTTTTTTTTAAATTGGGCGTCAATTTTATTTTATTTTATTTTTTAATTGGGCGGGCCAAATGGCAGGCCGATGTAATACCCGTAAAATTAATACGGGAATAATGCGCAATTAGCGTGAAAATTATTCTGTAATTTTCGGAAAATTATGAAGTTAATTTTCGGACAAAGCGAATTTTCGGGAAATTGAACCGAAAATAAAAAAAATACTCTTTGAGTAAAATAAATAGATATGGGCCCAAATTAATTTAAAGTAGGCCCAATAAGAGATTTCCTTAAGAGAAAGGAAACGTAACTTTCCTTTTAAAGGTTTATCTCAAAAGGTGATAAGGACAAACGAAAATATCAAACGAAAGAAAACAAACGAAGAAAAGCAGAGAAGAACTAAGCAATTTCGGCTAACTTGGAAGTGAGGTAGGTGGTTTTTAACCCCTACAAACTGTTTTTAAGTTTGATTTATTTAGTTTAACGAATTTGGATGAAAGGTCATCCGAATTCATGAATTTCGGGAGCTTTGAATGATTATGTGTTGTATTTGCTGTGTTGAGATGTTAAGTTTGAGCTCAATATATGAGTTCTGTGAATTCTTACATGTTTATGTGAAATCTGGAACGGATTCATGTGATGAAGTTCTGGAAAATATGAATTTCGATGAGATGAAGAAAGTTTCAGCTCCTGAGAAATTCGCGGGTTGAAAAGAATTCGCGGGCCAAAAAGGTTCGTGAAGTGTGAGAGAGGAAAGAAAATCGCGGGCTGCGATAAAATTCGCGGGCCGAAAGATTTGTAAAGATGTGAGTGAGAAAAGAAGGTCGCGGGCCAAATTTTAAATTTCGCCAAATTTGAAAGGTTGAAATTCGGGCAGATTTTCGATAGTTCGCCGAAGTTTAGTTCGCGAATTATATTCGGGTCGCGAAAAGTTCTTCGCGGACTCAAATGGATTTTATTGTGTGAGTAAATGGGTTTTTCGCGGGTCAGAATTAATTTCGCGGGTCGACCACAGGGTGATTCCTGTGAGAGAAGTAGCGGGTCGGACTAAAGTTTCGCGGGTCAACTTGAATTTCGCGGGGTGATTCCTGTGAGTGAATTTCGGGTGACACGCGAACTAAATCAGACTTCGCAAATTCGATCAAATGACGCGCGAAATCCAAATTCGGGCAATACCGCTAACACTGTGAAGAGTCCCGAATTTTGACTCCAAATGTCGGGTTGACCATATGTTTTTAATCTGAAGTTGACCGAACTTCACGATTCGACCAGTCTAATTATTTTTGGACTTTTGTCTTAAATTAGGCCCAAATATTCAAATAAAATTATTTTAAGTTCATTTTATCTTTAAATCAAAGTATATTCATACTTTGACTAGAATTTTCGGGTCAACCCTTATTTTAAGATACGAGAGTATTTTGGGGTATTATTTGTAAGAAATAATACGTGATATATGTGACGAATGTGATATGCATTTCACGACATGCATAAGAGAGGTGAAGGTACCGTAATGATACGGTGACACGATATTGTGTCGAATGTGAGAAGGGTAGAGTTGCCGATTTTGGCAGTCAGGTTCAGACTCGATTATGCACTTGGTGGGAGAGGGGGTTTGCGACACCCATCTACTCGGGATTGAGCCACCCGAGGTGTAAACCACCGGATATTATTTGGCTCAGGGACGGCAGACAGATGTGAGATTCCTGTCTACCCGAACTTGTGGTATAACATTCGGGGAAAAAGCCGTCGGGTTGAATTGTGTGCGGAAGGAGCGACCCGGCGCGGCCGGTGTGGGCTACCGCATGGTTGATGGTGTACTTTGCCATTGCGCGCGTGGGTGCCGAGTCTGACCTAGGGCCCTGTTGAGAATTGAGAATTGATAGATGAGATTTGTCGAGTGTGCATTATATTATATTGTGAGGAACCGGGATTGGGTGGAGTGCACGCACGTATTGCATGTTATGTAATCACCTACTGGGCAATAGCTCAGGGTTCTATCCTATTTTTGTTTGTAGGTAAGAATGAACCCGACACCGACTAGTGTCAGGGTTGAGATTCATGGCGAGCTGGCGGCGGTGACTCCACGGACTTTTGAGGGTGGCGCAGTACATGGGACGCGACCTGTGGAGTGGCATAGTGTTTGATATTGGGTTTGAAATTTTGGGGCTTCGGCCCAAAGTATTAATAGTAGATATTTTTGTAAACCCGATATAATACTATGTGGTTGTTTAAATAAAAAAATTTTATCGGGTCTTCCGCGTGTTCTGTTGCGGGGAAATCCGCCAATTAACTTAATTAGGAAGTAGGGTCGCCACAGGTGGTATCAGAGCTTAGGCTTTAGATTCTGAAGACTGTCCATGTACTGCCACTCAAAAGCCGGGAGAACCAGCCTCGCCTGTAAGTTAAGTGTAATACTTTGATATGATTATGTGATTTCGTGGTATCTTTACCACATGGGGATCCAACTCGATCAAATTTGGTGGTTGAGAAATGTCCCGTAAGAATTGAGGGTAGAGAGTTAGATGTGAACCTAATAGTAATCCCGATGAATGATTACGATATTATATTCGGGATGGATTGGCTTTCGAAATACGGAGCCATTATTGATTGTTCAAAAAGGGTAGTTAGGTTTCGATCGCCAGAGGGAGAGGAGTTTGAATTTTCGGGAAGAAAGAATAGAAACTCAATCCCTCGGATTTCTGCTTTAAAAGCTCAGCGACTCGTAAATACGGGTTGCGAATCGTTCCTAGTTTTTGCGGTGAATGCTGAGGAATCTTCCCAGCTTAAACTTGAGGAGGTTCCGATAGTGAACGAATATTCCGATGTATTTCCCGAGGATCTTCCGGGATTACCCCCAGATCGGGAGATTAAATTTGCAATCGATCTTGTACCTGGAGCTGCCCCGATCTCTAAATCCCCGTATCGGTTAGCACCGAACGAATTACGAGAATTGAAGGAGCAATTGGAAGATTTGTTGCAGAAGGGTTTTATTCAACCCAGTTTCTCACCATGGGGAGCCCCGGTTTTATTTGTGAAGAAAAAGGACGGGTCGATGAGAATGTGTATCGATTATCGTGAACTCAACAAGATCACGATTAAGAATAAATACCCATTGCCAAGGATTGACGATTTATTCGATAACTCCAAGGAGCAACAGTATTTTCTAAGATCGACCTGCGCTCCGGTTATCATCAGCTAAGATCCGGGAAGCGGACATTCCAAAAACCGCATTCAGTACGAGGTACGGCCACTATGAATTTTTGGTCATGCCTTTCGGATTGACGAATGCTCCGGCAGCCTTCATGGATTTGATGAACCGAGTATTCAAAAAATTGCTGGACCGATGTGTTATCGTCTTTATCGACGATATTCTCATTTATTCCAAGACAAAAGAAGAACATGAGGAACATTTGAGAGCGGTCCTAGGAATTCTTCGGGAGAAACAATTATTCGCCAAATTTAAAAAGTGCGAATTTTGGTTGGATCGAGTAATCTTTCTGGGGCATGTTATTTCGGGAAACGAATTTCAGTAGATCCCAGCAAGATAGAAGTATAGAAAATTGGCCAAGACCAACCACTCCCACGGAATAAGAAGTTTTCTCGGGCTAGCTGGGTATTATCGAAAGTTCATTAAGGACTTTTCCAGCATCGCCTCGACGCTCACCAATTTGACAAAGAAAAATGTTCCGTTCAAATGGACGGATGAATGTGAGCAAAGTTTCCAGGAATTAAAGAAAAGGCTAACAACTGCTCCAGTGTTAGCAATACCTTCGGGTACTGGAAATTTTTCTGTTTATAGTGATGCCTCTAAATATGGGTTGGGGTGTGTTTTAATGCAAAACGGGAAGGTGATCGCTTATGCCTCCCGACAATTAAAGCCATATGAGAAAAATTACCCCACTCATGATCTCGAACTCGCAGCCGTAGTGTTTGCTCTTAAAACATGGCGACACTATCTTTACGGAGAAAGATGCGAGATCTTCACGGATCACAAGAGTTTGAAGTACTTCTTCACCCAGAAGGAGTTAAATATGAGGCAAAGAAGATGGCTCGAGTTAGTCAAAGACTACGACTGTGTGATAAATTATCATCCAGGAAAAGCGAACGTAGTCGCAGATGCATTGAGCCGGTAAACTGTAAACACTGAATTACGCCAATTCGGAGTTGAAGTAATCAATTTCGGAGAGATTGAAGAAAAGTTGGCAGTGTTGACACTCAAGCCAACACTATTAGACCGAATCATTGAAGTACAAAAGAAAGATGAGTTGTACTTGAAGAAACAAAGAGAACAAGATAAAGAAGTCTCATCGGAATTTGAATTCCGAGAAGACGGGAGTTTACGATTTAAAAGTCGCTTATATGTGCCGGAAGATGAAGAGATTCGTCGAACTTTAATGACGGAGGCACATACGACAATATATTCGGTGCATCCCGGTGCAACGAAAATGTATCGTGATTTGCGACTAAATTATTGGTGGCCGGGAATGAAAAAGGATGTTGCTGCATTTGTACATAGATGCCTGACTTGTCAGCAGATCAAAGCAGAACATCAAAGACCGGCAGGAATGTTACAACCTTTGACGATTCCCGAGTGGAAGTGGGACCATATAACAATGGATTTTGTCGTCGGGTTGCCAAGAACGGTGAAAGGTTATGATGCAATTTGGGTGATTGTTGACAGACTGACTAAGTCCGCCCATTTCTTGCCTATTCACCAGACCTATCCCATGGAGAAGTTCGCTGAACTCTACATTCAAGAGATAGTGAGACTCCATGGAATTCCGATATCGATCGTATCAGATCGAGATTCAAGATTTCTGTCAGTTCTGGAAAAGCTTACAGAAAGCTCTGGGAACTAAATTATCATTTAGTTCAGCTTATCATCCCCAGACTGACGGACAATCGGAAAGGACGATCCAGACACTCGAAGACATGTTGAGAGCATGTGTCTTGGATTTTCAAGGGAGTTGGAGTAAATATCTCCCGTTAATAGAATTTTCATATAACAACAGCTATCAAGCAACGATCGGAATGGCGCCTTACGAAGCCTTATACGGACGTAAATGTCGATCCCCAGTTCATTGGGATGAAATCGGCGAGAAGGCGCTATTAGGTCCCGAGATGGTACGCGAAATGACTGAAGTTGTTAAGAAAATTCGGGAGAAAATGCAAACGGCCCAAAGTCGCCAGAAGAGTTATGCAGACAAGAGGCGAAGGTCGTTAGAATTTGAAGAAGGTGATAAAGTATTTTTGAAAATATCACCTATGAAGGGTGTCAAACGGTTCGGACAAAAAGGAAAGTTGAGTCCGAGATATATAGGACCTTTCAAAATTTTGAAAAGAATCGGTGAAGTAGCATATCAGCTAGAATTACCGACGTCGTTAGCACAAGTCCATGACGTATTCCACGTGTCTACACTGCGAAAGTATGTGTTGGACCCGTATCATGTGCTAAGAGACAAAAGACTTCACCAACAATTGAAGCCGGACTTGAGTTACGAAGAAAAGCCGGTAGAGATTCTAATGTATGAGGTGAAGCAATTACGAAATAAGAATATTCCCCTCGTGAAGGTCTTATGGCGAAACCAGATATTGGAAGAAGCCACTTGGGAGCGAGAAGACGAAATGAGAGAGAAATACCCTGAGTTGTTTCAGACAACTTAAATTTCGGGGACGAAATTTCTTTTAGGGGGGAGGATGTAATACCCGTAAAATTAATACGGGAATAATGCGCAATTAGCGTGAAAATTATTCTGTAATTTTCGGAAAATTATGAAGTTAATTTTCGGACAAAGCGAATTTTCGGGAAATTGAACCGAAAATAAGAAAAATACTCTTTGAGTAAAATAAATAGATATGGGCCCAAATTAATTTAAAGTAGGCCCAATAAGAGATTTCCTTAAGAGAAAGGAAACGTAACTTTCCTTTTAAAGGTTTATCTCAAAAGGTGATAAGGACAAACGAAAATATCAAACGAAAGAAAACAAACGAAGAAAAGCAGAGAAGAACTAAGCAATTTCGGCTAACTTGGAAGTGAGGTAGGTGGTTTTTAACCCCTACAAACTGTTTTTAAGTTTGATTTATTTAGTTTAACGAATTTGGATGAAAGGTCATCCGAATTCATGAATTTCGGGAGCTTTGAATGATTATGTGTTGTATTTGCTGTGTTGAGATGTTAAGTTTGAGCTCAATATATGAGTTCTGTGAATTCTTACATGTTTATGTGAAATCTGGAACGGATTCATGTGATGAAGTTCTGGAAAATATGAATTTCGATGAGATGAAGAAAGTTTCAGCTCCTGAGAAATTCGCGGGTTGAAAAGAATTCGCGGGCCAAAAAGGTTCGTGAAGTGTGAGAGAGGAAAGAAAATCGCGGGCTGCGATAAAATTCGCGGGCCGAAAGATTTGTAAAGATGTGAGTGAGAAAAGAAGGTCGCGGGCCAAATTTTAAATTTCGCCAAATTTGAAAGGTTGAAATTCGGGCAGATTTTCGATAGTTCGCCGAAGTTTAGTTCGCGAATTATATTCGGGTCGCGAAAAGTTCTTCGCAGACTCAAATGGATTTTATTGTGTGAGTAAATGGGTTTTTCGCGGGTCAGAATTAATTTCGCGGGTCGACCACAGGGTGATTCCTGTGAGAGAAGTAGCGGGTCGGACTAAAGTTTCGCGGGTCAACTTGAATTTCGCGGGGTGATTCCTGTGAGTGAATTTCGGGTGACACGCGAACTAAATCAGACTTCGCAAATTCGATCAAATGACGCGCGAAATCCAAATTCGGGCAATATCGCTAACACTGTGAAGAGTCCCGAATTTTGACTCCAAATGTCGGGTTGACCATATGTTTTAATCTGAAGTTGACCGAACTTCACGATTCGACCAGTCTAATTATTTTTGGACTTTTGTCTTAAATTAGGCCCAAATATTCAAATAAAATTATTTTAAGTTCATTTTATCTTTAAATCAAAGTATATTCATACTTTGACTAGAATTTTCGGGTCAACCCTTATTTTAAGATACGAGAGTATTTTGGGGTATTATTTGTAAGAAATAATACGTGATATATGTGACGAATGTGATATGCATTTCACGACATGCATAAGAGAGGTGAAGGTACCGTAATGATACGGTGACACGATATTGTGTCGAATGTGAGAAGGGTAGAGTTGCCGATTTTGGCAGTCAGGTTCAGACTCGATTATGCACTTGGTGGGAGAGGGGGTTTGCGACACCCATCTACTCGGGATTGAGCCACCCGAGGTGTAAACCACCGGATATTATTTGGCTCAGGGACGGCAGACAGATGTGAGATTCCTGTCTACCCGAACTTGTGGTATAACATTCGGGGAAAAAGCCGTCGGGTTGAGATTGTGTGCGGAAGGAGCGACCCGGCGCGGCCGGTGTGGGCTACCGCATGGTTGATGGTGTACTTTGCCATTGCGCGCGTGGGTGCCGAGTCTGACCTAGGGCCCTGTTGAGAATTGAGAATTGATAGATGAGATTTGTCGAGTGTGCATTATATTATATTGTGAGGAACCGGGATTGGGTGGAGTGCACGCACGTATTGCATGTTATGTAATCACCTACTGGGCAATAGCTCAGGGTTCTATCCTATTTTTGTTTGTAGGTAAGAATGAACCCGACACCGACTAGTGTCAGGGTTGAGATTCATGGCGAGCTGGCGGCGGTGACTCCACGGACTTTTGAGGGTGGCGCAGTACATGGGACGCGACCTGTGGAGTGGCATAGTGTTTGATATTGGGTTTGAAATTTTGGGGCTTCGGCCCAAAGTATTAATAGTAGATATTTTTGTAAACCCGATATAATACTATGTGGGTTGTTTAAATAAAAAAATTTTATCGGGTCTTCCGCGTGTTCTGTTGCGGGGAAATCCGCCAATTAACTTAATTAGGAAGTAGGGTCGCCACAGCCGACCCGCTAGATGGCGGGCTTTTGCAGGCTACGGCCCGGCTCGTAGGCCCGTTTTGACCGCTCTAGATGTAATATTTTATTTTTGTGGATGTATTTTGAAAGATTTGTGTATAAATAGGTGATTTGGGATGTGTAAAAATATATTGAAGTATTGAATAAATGAAGTTGTTTACCTCTTTAAATATTCTCCCTAATATGTATATAACGACAAATGAGACTTAAATACCTAGTGGGATAAAAAAAACAGGCACATCAGTCCCCTGTAAGAGAAGCTTTGTATATAGGTACCTAATGGAATAAAATTGTTACGGATAGGTACTCATTCCAGTAAGTTACCATTTCGCCCTCATTTAATGAATTAACAATTTCATTTCTCATTTTTTTTTCTGCATTTTCGAATTTACCTAGACCCTAACGCCATTGACGGATAAAAATATATGGGCGACCACGATTGTCGACTGACGTCTGTCGTCCACTCGTGTCGGTGCCGAAAAAGGTGTTAGATTACCCATTCCACGGTGGGTTTCTCTATTCAGTTACTCGATTTTATCAAGCTAAGCATTTATTTTGCTTTGTGTTTGGTTAATCGAATGTACTTGTGTGCTCGAGCTTGAGCGAAATTCGGTAAGCTAAATAGCGATCAACGACCAGATGTAAGGGTGAGAGGTCAGTATTTGGTAGTAAATGAGGCTAATCTGTCCAAATTCGTAATTTTTATATAATTGTTATTACATACCTTTTTTATATTTATTACGTACCATTTTACGTTTTGTTCTCGTACCTAAATATGTTATATGATGTACCTCTACCTGCATTGTGTGAGAGTATAAAAGGAGACATATCAATGAAGCAACGACGCTTATCGATATATATATGTATCCCTCCAAAGAAGGTGGTCGGATATCGATTCACGGCATGACTCAATAAAGTATCAAGTGTCGTTCGAAAAATTGTATCCTAACTTTGAAATGAAATTCGAATGTGTGGAATATGTACCAGTTGTTTATTCGATTCAATTTTTCAATGATGCCGACGAAAGTGGAACGCGATAAATTCGAATGAGTGGAATATGGTTATTGCACATTCTTTTGTTGATGTATGCTGCTGACGTTATGTTTGGATGGATAACAGGTGATATATGTTCATGCTAGTATTTAACATGTGGTACGCCATACACATTAAACTGGTATTGCACGTTGTCTAAATATAATACTATAACTTATATAAAAAAGGTATGACAAGATACGGTTTTAACACCACACACTCAGATATGGTACGACATAAGTAAATAAAAAGTACTGTTTACCTCATATCGATATGTATAATTGACAGAAACCACTTGTTTTTTAGCATAGCATAAAGGCTCTATTTATAGCCTGTATCTGATTCCCTCGGCATATCGGTATCGGTGGGTGGCCGTGATGATGACCTACGCCTTTTTTTTGTAAGGAATCCCTTGCTTTCTGTGGATCGACCCGCTACTGAAGGATTGCCCTATAATCCAAGACCGACATGGCTGGTTCAACACCTCTATTCCTACCCGAAAGATCTAAGATAAAACAGCAGATTATAGAAGAGCAGCGGATTGGGTAATTAAGAGACTTCCCCTACCACCGACTATTGTTGCACAGAAACGAAAGGGAATCGGTCAAGCCTAACGCTTAATGCTTCTAGCTCTTCTAGACTTCACTTTGCTCGCCTCTCGCCCTCGTAATCCCCAAGTGGGACCAAGGCAGTTTTTCACAAACTCCGCAGCAAGAAAATCAGCGTCGTGGACAGCTGCTCCGCTACACCAACAATTGAAGTATGAATACGGTATCATACGTGTGCTAGGTACAGTTTAAATTGAGGTAAGAGTGCGGTAACACACCTGGGGAGATACTTCATAATAAAATAAATGCTAATATGTAAGGTAAAGAGGTCTTATTTTGGTGGAGACAGTTTCTGATACGATAAGACATGTTTCTGACGTATGATGTAACATGTTCACGAAAAGACAGCTCGTCTCACATGTCGGAGACTTTCAGAAGATGTTTGATGTCATATGTAAATTTTGGGTACTGCAACCAAACTTCAATAGGTAACCCATAATAAGCATATAAGATGCAACTACGTGGTTACATATGATACGATATCCCTTACATCTTTGATACGTCATATTATGCAAGTGTTTTTCGATGCCGTTCGAATTAGTTTTTCATGCGAAACCATCCATAAATACTTATATATAACATATGCTATCTTTGTTATCAAATTGGGGGCATTAACCCTTACACACATGAATTAATCCTTCAAACCCATAGTTTCATTAGAATATAAGGACACAGTCAAGAATATCTTACAACATAGTTTGGAAATGTGGTGACTACGAAATGTGCAAATTTTTTTTGTAATGAATCATTTAATTATCGTTATGTTTGATAAACATCGCGCAACCATGCGTGATTTGCATAAGAATCTATTTATTTTAGATGGTTTAACAATGAGTACTGCAACCAAACTTAAATAGGTACCCCGTAATAAGCATATAAGGTACATCTACATGGTTACACATGACACGGTATCCCTTACATATTTGATACGTCATACTAGGATGAGTCTTTTACAAGGCCGTTCGAATTAGTATATATTACCTTTATTATCAACTGGACGGATTAACCCTTATACGCATGAATTAATCCCTCAAACTCCTTTCGTTAGAATATAAGGATACCAAGCACATCTTACAACATAGCTTCCAAATGTGGTGACTACGAAATGTGCAATTTCTTTTGTAATAAATCATTTGATTATCATTAGGTTTGATTAACATCACACAACCATACACGATTTGCGTAATAATCTATTTATTTTCGATGGTTTAATAAAGGGTATTGCGACCAAACTTAAATAGGTACCCCGTAATAAGCATATAAGGTACAACTACATGGTTACATATGATACGGTATCCCTTACATCTTTGATACGTCATACTAGGGTACATGTTTTTCGAGGCCGCTCGAAATAATTTTTTAGGTGAAATCATCCTAAAATACTTAATAGTATATGTTACATTTGTTATCAAATTGGGTACCCTTACACGCATGAATTAATCCCTCAACCCCTAGTTTCGTTAGAATATAATGATACTAGAAAGAACATCTTACAACATAGTTTGTAAGAAATCATTTAATTATCGTTATACTTGATTAACATCACGCAGTCATACATTATTTGCCTAAGAATCTATTTATTTTTCGATGGTTTACCAAGTGGTACGATATATATTTGACTTGTGGCATATCATTTATATAAGATCTGGTACGACATATTTAAATTGTGGTACATCATATATGCAGTGCAAGGTACGTTTTCAATACGTTTTTTGGTACTTTATCCAAACAAATCTCACAAACAGAAACACAAACACAAAAGAAAAATACCATGTCCCAGCCATCCACGCAGAGTCTTACAACCATCAAAGACAAATAATCCAAATAGGTCTAGCATACAATTGTGCTCGTCGCGTAAAATGCGAACAACCGAAGCACGATACTCATTCCCCTTATCTTAGATCGAAATAAATAACGATGACACCTGGAAGAAAAAAACATATATATTCCGTGGTGTCTTTGCCTTTGGTGCAATTTCTGCGAAAAACCAAATCTGATAAATTATTTAATGAAGATACAATACCATTTTCTTCATATTTACGGGGTACCAAGATGCAGGAACAATGGTACCAAATACAATGCATATATAGTACCAAAGAATCAACAAATTCAGTACCAAAATTGAAGCTTAATCGATTACATAATCGCAGTAAACTCGGGTACCCTATCAAATCAATATTAATTGGAAACCCAATCGAAACAAATTGACCCTAAATTGAAACTGTAAATCATAATTGACGCATGAAAAAACCCCAAATCGACCAAAAATCATTACGACCATTTACCGAAACACATAACCCATCCCACAAGAAAGAAGAACCCAACGATTAGCCAACAATGCACGAAAACTTTCAAAAAAAAACGAACGTACTTCACTTCGATGAGAGATGGATTTGACGGCCGTGCGAGTGTTCTTCAAGAAATTATGGTCGATAGCGACGAGATTCGCTTCGATCTCGTTTGATTTCGGGAGAGGTGTGTTTGATTCGCTTCGATCTCATTTTTATTTTTATTTTTATAGGTGTTTAAGTGTTGAAAGCCCCTTATATAATCATAATTATGGAAATCTACTCTTAAATCCCAATTGATAAAAAGATCTTATTAGTCAGTCACATGTCAGAAAAATTTTAGGGTGAAGTACCTGTTTGAAACTTATTTTTCTTATAGGTACCCATTGGACAATAATAGCCTTTGGAATCTTAGTTATTACGAATTTACCTAACTTTTAACTTTAATAAACAAAATAAAAAAGCCTTTAAATTGAACGGACCCAAATCGACACTCCAAGAACACAAATCGAACACACAGCTCCAAATTCCGTCAAAGCCTCCACGATTTGTCTCGTTCCCGAAATCTCGCGCCCCAAATCGAACATTGGACATTCTCCAAATCTCTTACGTCTAAAATCGAAGGTAAGTTCGATATTTTTGCACATTTTCAGTTAGCATACTTGATTCAGATAGATTGGCATTTCAATAAGGATTTCGATTAGTGTATCGATTAAGGGATTAAGGGATTGTTATCGATTTGATATTTTTAATGTTTCAAATTTTTCGGTGATTGTCATTACTGAAGTCGAATCACACGCCCGTGTTTGTAAGGTTCATATGGAGCAGAAATTGATGGAGACGGACAATGCAATGAAGCGAAAGGAAATCTCTCCCACTGTGTACTTGGCCCGTGAAAAAGAGATCGGCTCATTCTGATTATTACCGGTATGGATCCATTAATAATTTGATGGGGTTCTTTCTTTTATTTTCGTTTTGTTTTTCTGTGACTCATATAGATTATGAGTGACGTTAAAAAGATAAATAGCTGGGTTTTCATGTAAGGCAAGATTAGAACATTCTTTGATATTTGTCTTATATTTTTCTATCCCATTTTCGTCTCCATTGTTGAATTGGGATAATATTCAATAGTTTATGAGATTTATTTGATTCTGCGTGGATGAAACGTAATTCACATAAATAATAAAGTCGAAATCTTGAGATTTAATTTCATTGATTTGGTGGATCAAATTATATTAATAGCATATTTTTGCAGGATTAACTAGATACCGTCTATCTCACATGTACAAGGTTGACAAACTGATGGCGGACAACGACTCCTACACCAAAGACGGCATACTAGACTGTAACCGAAAGCTGGCGAACAGAGAAAAAACCGAAAAACTAAAAGGCGTGTTGATTCATCCTCGGTGAGCCCTCCGACGACTTTACAATCTTTCTAAAACCCACTTTTGCTCAAATCCAAAGGACTTTGATTTCGTACGACAGTCGCTGAGTACTGCACGAGGCCAGCTTACTACAGGATATGCACGAACCTCGTCAACTACCTCACCATCCGCCTCGGCCAAGACTATGTCACTGCCTCCAACAACGTGACCAACATGAGTTTATTTTGTTGGATGTTGTTTATTTTGTATGAAAACTATTTTATTTTGTTGGATGTTGTATGAACTAACTGTAACTTGCTCTGTATTGTTCGTGTAATTTTTGAGTTTGACATATGAGGTACAAATAATAGAGTCGTTATGTACCATAACAATGTAAAAGAAGGTACAACAAATGAAGACGTAATGGTACGCTAAACGCATTATAATGGTACGACATAATAATAACCATAAAAAAGTGACGAAATATGTATAGACAATATCAAATATGACCGGAACAATTTCTGACATTATCTGACATGGCATAAAATATTCCAACTGTCAGAAATTGCACTATATTTATCTTTAAAAATATTTGTATTCAAAATACTTACAAATGGTACAGTGTTGCATCGCAATAAGGTACATTAAGAAGGAAATATATGGTACCATGTAAATATTAAATTTGGTACATCTTATTAGAGTTAGCATTTTTCATCGCCGTTCGCCAAAGATTTAGTTTTAGGGTTTACCTTATTTTACATGTTTTTCTTAATATTCTATTTATTTACTTATTTGAAACTATGTGAATTGCAATATTAAACACTAACCCAACACAAAATGAAATAGTACCTCCATATGCTTTGATGAAGTACCATAATAAAACACGATGAAGTACCTGAACATGGCAAAACATAGTACCTAGACAGCAAAGCATGTAGTACCATATTTTTTTGGTCCGTATACGATCTATTAACAATCGTGTATTACCTTAAACGGATGAATATTAAATTAAAGATCACTAAAGGAATAAATTATAATGTTATAAACATCTTATTCATAACATCTAAGTTGAAGTTTTGAGTTCGCAAACTACATAGTAGTTGTTGTTGCAAGTATTATTCTCTTATTATGTAACTTGGGTTTGGAATGGTTAATCCAAGCAAGTAAGGGTTAATCCATAAATTTGATATCAACTGAAACACATATTATATACATATGTATAATAAAATATTTTGACATAAAAAACTAATGCGAACGGCGACGAAAAACGTGTACCCTAATATGTCGTACCAACTTTATAAAGGATGTTGTACTATATATTATTATATTGTCGTACCGTATTATGGTATAATACGGTACCACAAGTATTTTGTTTGCAGTACCAAATATTTATATAGTCCATAAAACAACCTCTGAAAATCTTCGACGTCTCTGACACCTTTTGATCACCTATACACCCTGTGATATGTCAGAAAATCTCTGACGTGTCAAATATTGTCTTTTAACCTTTTGTTTAACGGCTTCGTTTATTGCATACCTTTTTATTTATTGATGCAGTACCATTTTTAATTGGTTAAAGTACTATATTAATGTATCTGACCTAATGTTAGGGTATCAAATATAGCTATATAGTCGTACCATTTCATATTTTAACAAAATACGAGCCATAGCAGAAAAGACATGCGCCATAACCATTCAACAATGAGTCTATAACCAATATACATCTAACGACGCCATCAACAACCAAAAATTCTGCTCGTAAGCAATCAAGATATCGAGTCAGCAATACCCACCCTAACTTCATCGCCATGTTCCACTTTCATCTTAATCATGTCAAATTTCCGTCGACAATAAGAGTGTATTCTTCTTATACTCACACAATGCAAACGTCCCCCCACCAGCTACAGTTGGAGACATCATAACTTCTGATAACACGGCAACCTGCTAAAAATAATACGACAAACTGTGATAAATGGTACTGCTAGATGTCTTATAAAGATACGGCATAACATAAATGTACCATAGCTTATAAAGGTGCATCAATATAAAATGATTTAGGTACCATACAAACACCAAACACGTATTGTGGTACATAATATACATCAGAAGATATTGCATAGAAAATATATTAAAAAATAGGAATTTCCGACAAATAACCTCATTTGCAACCAAATAATGACCTCCCAAACTTACAACTCGGCTCCATAGTAGACTTACCATAGTAGAACCTTTTTTCACGGGGCAAGAGCGAGCCTGCTCGCAACGTCTAGCCAAACAAAGATCTCATGAGATAATCCCCCATCTAATGTCTTCAAAACCCGATGCCACAAAGAGATAAAAGAATGAGGGAGGGGGTTGCCCCGACCAATGAGCCACGAGACTGTTAGCAAGTTATTCAAAATGAATTTCCCGGACCTGCTGGTGTTGGTGATTACGACCTATGCCATTCTTTGGATCAATATGTCCAAGAGGTTCCTAAATCCACTGTCCAAGGCACACCATTTGGTGAATTGCCATTGAACACAAAACTGTTTTATTTCTCTTTGCCTTCGAGGAAAGGGCGTACCAAGTTACAAATCACGTAAGTTCCACCCAAAATGACTCTTAGTCCTAACAAAATCAATCAAACTTCAGGGAGCTAGAGAACATCTCCTTCGACCTTAGCGGCCTCATTCGACTCCTTTATCCCGCCAAATATATGCCAATAGCTGATTGATACAGGTCGAGTATTTCAGACAGGGAGAAGCCGATGCTCAAGATGTAGCGCTGCCGGAAAAATAAAATTTTTCAGGCAGAAATTGAACTCATCGACATTCGCTAGCGCACCACCCTTCGATATTCAGCTTACCAGCTTCGCTCCAGCTCCAGCTCACTACATACAATTCGATTTAATCGAAAAAGAATGAAATAAAACCTACCCGACTCAACAAGACATCTCTTAACTTACCTGAATGAGTAACCCGCGACGGAATGGGTCTCATCGGAGCTTTTTCGGCACTGTTACAGGCTGACAACGGACGAAGAAGATGACACTGAAAATTGATCCTTTGTTTTTCTATTGCGGTCGATTGATTCAAATTAGAAAAAAAAAAAAACAAGATCAATTTAAAATGAAAAGATGATGCAGCGAGGGTAAAAGGGTAATTTTGGACGAATGGGGAGCTAAGTGTAAAAAGTTTATCCCACTAGGTATCTCATAATAAAGTACCTCTGACAATGTATTGATTCAAAAAGAAATTATACCATGGGGTATTTAAGTGCAGTTACCCCTCATAATTATAAGTATAGTATTTAATGTTATATCATTTTTTCTCTTTACTTTCCAAATTTCCATATGATATCTAGAGCTGAAAATTTGGGCGGGTCGGTCCGCCCGGCCCGAAAACAGCGGGTCGCCCGATTAAATACGAGTCGGGTTGGACCGACCCTAATATCCGGTAGAATCTTGGCCCTTGCCCATTTATATATGGACCGGGCCAGTCCGACCATAGCCCATTCGGTCAGATTTTTTATTTATTTATTCATTTAAATTTTTAAAAACTATTTTAATTATTCATTATAAAATATAATTCTTACCTAATATTATATAAAATAATATATATACATAATTTTGAAAAGATTGTATACAAAAATATTTTTTTTCTCAATAAATCCAATTTTATAAAAATAAATATTAAACATAAATATAAAAATAAAATCCAATTTTATAAATCCAATTTCCACTGACCCGTCGGGCCATCATAGGCCAGACCAAATGGCCTGATCACTTTTCGGACTCCTAAATTTAACGTCCAAATCCAGTTTTTTCCGGTCGGAAGGGTCGATTGCACCATGCCCAAACTTTCAGCTGTAATGATATCATCGTTGACACGATCCTTCCTAAATTCTCTCTCCACTGGGACAGTAATGAAACCGCCTGAAGAAAACACAGCTCCAACCACGAGCACGGGGTCGTTTCATTTTCACACTGGCAATCCAGTTCAGTCAATGACCTCCGAGAATCTCAAAAGCAGCCACAATTCTCGCGTCCCCTTCCCGGATGAGTTCGTCGGCAGTCCGTCGCCTGCGGCGGAGCAGAGGCGTTCCTCCGCCACCATCGATCAAACTTCCAAAGCATCCGACGCGTCGAACTTCCCTTATGTCCAGTCTCATCTGCCCTCAAAGTTCCGGCAGCAGTGGAGCCCTAAATCCTGCCACGACGATTCCTCCTCCTCCGACGAAGTGGACGAAGACGATGAATTAGACGATGGCCTTGAGGAAAGAAATAATTTTGATGAGAATGCTGTCACTGTTGCTAAAATGGGCGATGTTGACGCTATTAATGCTGGTAAAAAAACGAAGCTTCTAACGGCGTTAGGTTTGTTTCTTTATTCTTACTGTTGGGGTCTTTGGTAGGGAAAAGTGTTCAATGTTCATTTGCTATCTTAATTTGTTGCTGATCACAAAAAGTGCAGATTAACTGAAACGTATGAATTGTGATGATGATTGTGAGTCACCAGGATAAGTTTATGTAGTTTAAGAAACAAACTGAATCAAATGATTGATCTTCGGGGTAAAGAGAAGATGATACAGGAAAGCTATGATTTATGGATGTGCTTCCATATATGTTAATTCGAGAAGTCTTTAAACTCTCTCGACTGTTACTTCCAGTGACTTAGACATGCTAGAGTTAATTGATCCTTTTGCCCTTTGAACATGCTCGAGCTACCTCATGATCCTTTTCCTCCTATTTGGCTTATGTTGGTCTTAAACAAAAAGATTTCTTAATATTCGCTATATCTCCATTGCTTAGGTATTAGCAAAGGGATCTTCACGAGAGAGACTGGGATAGATAGCACTAATAATAATAATAATAATGAAACTGGCTCTTGTGGGAATTTGGACAGATTGGGGAATTATTACAGTCAGTATGGGAAATGCTCGAGCAGATCATCAACACAGAAGGATGCTGTTGGGAGCGACAGCTGTTGCGGCTTCACTGGAAGGAATTTGCCAGGGGAATCAGTGAGGAGCATCTTTTCAGACCGGATATCGTATGCATATCGACTCTAATTATCGCGTGTTTTATATATATATATATATATATATATTTAAGTATGGTGTTCAAATGCAGCTTTGGGTGTTGTTTAATGTACTCTGTTGTGGACAAACTGAACAATTTTGCTGCTGTTCTAGGAAAATTATTGTAGGTATCTTTTTCTTTTTTTGATACTTGACAATTCTAATTGTTAAGCTGAAATTAGTTAAAACTTGTGAATGAGGTTATGTTTTTTACACGCCTGCTGCTTTTGGGAGTCTTATAACATCCCTTAAGACTAGTTTGCTGCTTTTTTCTTTACAGAGGTATGCTTATGGATGATGCGATGATATTGCCGTGTGGACATTCCTTCGGTTCTGGTGGAATGCAGCATGTTATTAGAGCGGTTAGTAATCTGAAATTTTTTTCATGTATCACTTTGCAACTATGTTGTGAGCTGCTAAAATTTGTATTTTCCAACAAACAGAGATCTATCAATACTTCGATTCGATTGTAAAAGAAAATCACTGTGATTTGATCAATTTTTGAGTTGCCATGCCATACCCTCCGTAACTACTTATTTTGATTTATGTGTATGCAATTTTTATCCGTGTCCCGAGATATTCAAATAACTTGATACATTTTCAGAAAGCTTGCTACACTTGTTCACAACCGGCATCAGCGGACTCAATAATTCCAAATCTCTGTAAGTTGCAGCACTAATCACCATTCTTTATAAGGAGATTGCTACGAACCTTGATACAGAGATTGTTTTACTATCTGTATATGATTCATCTTCTTACATTTGAACCCTTAATTTTATAAAAAAAAACCTTTGAAATCTTTGGATGAAAGCAACTAACTACATGCTCTTTAGAGTCAGGTATAACTTAGCGGTTTTACAAAATCATGCTGCTCTCTTTCTTTTCGTAGCTTTGCGCATAGCTGTTGAGGCTTTTAAGCGAGAGGAAGAATTGCACGCCAACAGGGTATCCAAGAAAAGAAGGGAAAGATATGATGATCAGGTTCCACATCATCATCTACATTTCTAACAAAGTCACAACAATAAGTTGTAATGTAATAAACTATAAGTAATCATCTAAATATGTGAAAATAACCATGCATGTGCCTTATGGTTAATGAAAAATTGAAGACTGTACAATTCAAGCCTAATTATTAGTTTTTCTTTTCAATTTGCAGAACCAGGGAAATACTAATGATTGTTACACGTGTGCGGATTTCTCAAGCGGAAGAGGAGCGCAGTTTCCATTTGTTGTCACTGATAGGGTCATCATTAAGGTTCTTGCACAGATTCAATCGAAATACCTATCAAATGTGTGTCACTTCATTATTGTTTTTTCTTTGAATTTATTTAATTGAAACTGGAAAAACCTAACTAGGGTAACAAGAGAACCCCACCGCGCTTTGTTGGGCGTGAGGCTATCGTTACCGCACAATGTTTAAATGGTTGGTGAGTGAAGATAAGTTTCTTTTACCAATTTGATTTTCTAATGATGCTGTAACTTGCTTCATAATATTTATATATATATATATATATAGGTACGTTGTAAAGACTTTGGACAATGCTGAAAGTGTGAAGTTGCAGTATCGCTCGCTTGCCAAAATTTCAGACAATGCTTCTTCGTCCAAGCCATCCGCGGTCAACGCGATAGCTCCCAATTGGCTGTAGAGTTTGAACTCAGTTAGGGAAAGATTAGAAAAAAAACGTTTCTTAAAATCATTTAACAAATCTATAATTATTGTGTGTGTTTTTTTTTCTTTTTTAATTTAACAGAACTTGGTTGGAAAGGGCAGGGATTGTAAATTTTGGAGCTGTTAACTGTCGAGGGACCATGTAAACTTTGTACACTTTTGTAAATAACATGTGTTTCCATGTAGTTTTTCCATCTTATACGACCAACCATGTTGATGAGTGAAACCAACCATAATAAAAGCAATGCAGGTTCCATGGGAATAATCAATCGTTGTCGTAAAACTCGACGCGAGCAAGCGAGATTTATTAAAGAACTCGAAGAATGTCAACTACTGCATGTGTTTCAGTAAGCTACTGAGATGGGCTTTTGTTTCATGCCCAGATTAAAAGCGTTTACTCTTGTAATCTTAGAAGACCGATTATTAACGATGCTTTTAATACAACAACTACCGGTCGCTAGAGATATTCAAAGACTCGTGTGTTTTTTTAGCAGCCTCACTTGAAAGGTTTATTAGGGTGGTTGTGAATGGAAGAGATGAAGGGTTCACAGTACGGAGTGCTGTTGGAAAGTACTGTAAGAGACATGTGTTGGCTAAGGTGGACAAGTACGAGGGAGTGTTCGGATGAGTCCGTGTGGTTAGTGGGAATGAAAAAACACTCGGTTGGTTTGGCTCTTTCCGGCCTATGTTGACAGTTAGTCTGATATAGAAGGACCGTTGAATCTCAATCTACATAGTGGTGCTTAGATTTAGAAGATATCTAGCAACCAACCGTGAACCGATTTTTGTGGGTGTGCGTGAAGAATAGTTGATTTATATAGATCAGATGACTTATTTCTGGAAGTTTGATGGCGATCTTGTTATAAGTCTCCCATTTTTCCCTAAGAAGGTACTACAATAAAGTTTTGGCTTACAACTCACTCTTCTACAAACCTACTTAGCCAGACACCTCTAACTAGACTTATAACGCTCACCTCACTTATCCCGCCAGGTCGACTGACTTCAACCACTTTTTACAATTGATTGGGACTTATCTCTACCAACATCTTTCTGAAGTCCACCAGTAGAGTTTGTGCAACGTGAGCTAACCCAGTTCCACTTTAGACCTTTATAATGACACCCTTCTCTACAAAGTCTCTTAAAACTATCCTCTTAAGTCGTTCGGACTCTTCTGTACAATGTTTGGTTTGAACGTTGTAAGCTCGGATATCTCGTGTGTGTAAAAGTGGTCTTCTCAAAGTCTATCTTTAGAAATTTATAGGAGAATGACTTGAACTAGCTCTTGTACCCTGTGGTTGGCATTAAGCACTTTCTCAAAATAGGTCTGTTGACTGTCTCTCTTGTCCTCGGTTTTGCTTCGTCCAAACGGTGATCACCTCCAATTCAACGACTGTCTCTCTTACTGTTGTATGTTTGCTTATCTTCAATCTTTGCATTGTCTTATCCAGACTTGGCAATCATCGGTCTATGATCTTAACACTTGTTTCGTTATGCCTTTAATCTTCAGCATACTCGGTTCTTCGATCGGCAAAATTATGCCCACTGTGAAACTTTTCTACTGCATTGTGTCGTTCCAATATCAATTATTCCTCTATGGTTGATCGTAACTCTGTTACTGATTGCTATAATTACCGAAAACTGATGTTACTCTAATTAGATTTAATTCATGATTGATAACACTTTATTCCTTTTCGTTGATTAAGAAAATCAAAATGACAAGACGCAGAAGTCTACGATGCAATCAATTTATTCATATTACACATGGAAATTTAAACACATTTCAGTTTCTCCATATTTCAGATTGCCAGTGCCTTGGCCTTGTTGTTGACTGCTTCTTGCTATTTTCTCCTCTTTGTCAAAACCACCAGTCGGTCTAGTCTTCTGTTGTCTTTCGTTAAATGATTTATAGAGCCGCCCGCGGTACCGATACTTTAGCCATTTTTGCCTTGAGAATCCTTTCCATATTTCTGCTCAAGCACCATAATGAAACATATATATTTCTCTGAAGTCATGCTTGAGGCATTTGGTATTGTCGTCATGGAATTTCTTCAATCGCTGACTGAGAGTTAGCTTGAGCTTTGTCAGGATAGTTAAGTTGGCCTTGTAGCTGTTGAGGACTGCATTCTTTTATGACAGGAATCGTGGGAATAGACGTAGAGGTGGTTGATTTCCTTTGGATCGACAACGAATTGGAATAGACGTAGAACATGACTATGATTTTTGAGCAAATTCAATAAGAAGGTTTGTCTCAAGTTGTTCTTCGTGAAGCTCCAGTCCAGTAACTTGAACTGATTCATTGCCTTAACCCCGCGCCTTCATATTCTCCTCCGAAACATGTGCAGAGTGGACAATGATTGTCATCTCGAACTCAACAAGAGTAGTCTTGGGATGAACTAATTCCTCTGGGACTTTGTTTGGCTAAGACTTTTGTAGTCTGATTTTCAACTGCCGAGTACTTTGAGTTGGTCGTGTTGGAGCTCATTTGGTGTTCTCAGTTTCCAGTCCGAACTCAGTTTGCCATATCTTCATATATGTATTCTCTTATCGTACCAGATCAACAAGTGTACACGTACATCATGGGCTTTAATTGTACGTTCTATCTCAGTTGGAATGAAAAATTCATGTATAGTCCGAGCTTCTAGGGCAATTTTTTAAGTCCGATATATCTCAGAGTTGTAGACTGTAGAGGAGTTACTGAATCTCTTAGCGCTAACCTAGTTAATAGAACTTGGTAGGAAAGAGGAAATTGATTTTAAGTTTGTCCTCTAGATAGAATCTTTCTCAATCGATCAAGAACGTCATGCTATAGTCTTGGATTCGGTGCATTCAGGTTGAAGTTAGCATGGGGTTTTCAGATGATTGTTACCAAGGTTTGGAGTGAAATGGGAAGTAGTGCGAGCAGCTCCTTGAACCGAAGAAGTGTCAGTATTGAATTAATTTTGAGATGGTGGTACAAGTTGGCTTCAGTTATCCTAGCCATCTTCATCCTTGCATGTTTTATAGCGTTTAACGGAATTCAAACTCTTAACGCAAACCGTTCATAATTTTTTAGAAATGGATCTCTCTATTCGAAAAATTATGCCTTGATTAGTCGCAAGGTTGTGTCGATGAAGTCCTCTTGAGCAGGTGAGACTTCCCTCTCCTTTGTCATGAGCAGACACAATGAGAGCAGGTTCTCTGGAAATGGTATCAGCTGCAGATCTTGCACTGGACCGAATCCTCTATCATGTATGAGATAGAACCAAGTTGTTATTGTGAAGACAGGGACTTCAGCTCCTGAAGCCACACTGGTTTGAATTGGGGGCAATGTGTCTTCATCCAAGGGTGAGGGAGCGAAGGTGATTGATTACCACTTCAGCTTCGGTGTCCGAAAGATTTCGTTCAGCTGTTGTTTTTTGGTCTGAGGTTGCTGGATAGATTCTTGAAGGACTTGTGCTACAACTACTCGTTCTGTTAGTTCTAGTTGGCTATATATTGGTTGTGGACTCTTTCTTTGCTTTTCGGGTTGTGACTT
The DNA here is from genome assembly GCA_004919715.1 of Linderniella brevidens. NCBI lineage: Eukaryota > Viridiplantae > Streptophyta > Magnoliopsida > Lamiales > Linderniaceae > Linderniella > Linderniella brevidens. Next base: position 10,412,717 of record SWDC01000148.1, read on the forward strand.
AGCTGATTGCATTATGACCTTCTGATGCGTCGATTTTGTTTTTTGGTCTATCTAATTTGGTTGGACTCCACAGATTGACTCAACTGCTTTTCTTTTTGCCATATTTTCTTGTCCGCTTGAGTCGATGCAGTGGCAGGGGCAAGAGATATGTGTTGAGCATAGAGGTCTTGACAATTCTAGACGAAGGCAGATTTGTCACTGAGCTGCATCATGAGTCTGCTTTCTGACTATGAAAGAGATTTGATGGGCATCACTTTTGTTTGACCGAATAGATTGGATGAGACTAGTTCTTTAGAAAATTGAACAAAATTGCTCCCAAGTTTCCTTGCCCTCAATTTGATGGCTACCATGGCTTCACATCAAGCGATCTTGTCTTTTCTACTATTGATTTTGCTACTATATCATGCAACAGTCTAAATTCCGATTTGAACCCTACTTTCTTGTCAGACTGCTTAAATCTTTCACCACTTAATGAAATTGACGTGAGTGCTGTTTCTTTTAAGTCTCAATCAACCAAAGATATGTCAGTTATTCATTCGTTGGTAACTAGAACGTCTGGGAGAATTTATCAGATGTGATGATGATAGCTTTTTCGGTGATTGTAGCCTGAATACCGTCACTTAAGATGGTTGCGGTGGTTAAGAATTCGGTGAATGTCTCTTCATAGACATCCAGTGAACACCCCAAGAAAATATGGGTCGAATTATCAAATACGGACATGATTAACCTGGGAATTTTAATTCCCATTTTCCAAATTCGCTAAGCCTATAAATAAGAGGCTTCGGAAGTTAGAACACAACGACAATGAGAAGACATGCATCGACCCATGATTTTATAGATGGAGGGTCCGTTACAGTTGTTTATCTTCATGTTTAAAATATTAAATATATTACAATTTTAAAATACGTGCATAATTCATTTGAAAATAATTAATATACGTAAAATGATAATGCTAAAAAGACTTTGGATATGCGACATTTTTTATATGCTATATTCTAGCCAATTATGCTTCTCAACCCAAGACTTCTAAAACTTTCATTCATAGATCTTGAAATGATGTGATGGAAAAATATGATTAGTTGGTTAACAAGAACCTTTAGCCAAATATTGTGTCTTCAAATCATATTTGACTTCAATGGAATAACCACCACTCATAGTACGTAATGCCACATTACCAATAATATCGCTATCTAATAATTGTGCATAAATTCGAGCTAATTTACCACTTCGATCAACATAAATAACCTATTGTTGGATTTGAGCTTTTAGGCCCAAATTGACTATTTGACCTAATAAATAAATAGCTATGCGATTTTTAATTAAATCGAGAAGTCGTCGTTCGTCGAAACTTAAAATTGTTGAAAGATACATATTCTACGTTTTGAGGGGAATGTACCAAATATTAATTGCTCAAAATCGATGTTGGGTGAATGAAAAATTAATTTCCGAAGTTCGCCAACAAAGGAATGATATTATATGAAATATATAAAAAGGATTTTGTTGTGCCACACTGGTTTAGATCATTTACTTTTCACTTGCTTATAAAAGAGTTACCTTGTGTAGGTGATTCAAAAAGGCTTGTGGGCTAGAGTGAGCTCATGTTGGTTGGGGTTTTTAATTATTGGACCCATTGGACCCCTTGCGATGAGTCGTACTTTGCACTTCGTATCGGAGCGAGGAGCTATGAAGAGCCAAAATTTATTCTATGGAGAAGCGGCGGCGATGGTGATGTCACCTGTGACGTGGTGGTCGGGGTTAGGGGTGGGCATTCGAGTTCGGGTTTTCGTGTAAAACCCGATCCGACCAGGTTCGGATATTTCGGGTTGGGTAACCCGATACCCGTATTAAATAATACGGGTCGGGTATCAGGTAGTTAAATTACTACCCTATACCCGATCGGGTACCCGATTACCGTTATAAGCCCATTAGTGTAATAGTCCAATTAATTATATTTCTAGGAAAGAGCAATTTTTTTTATAATTGTGACTAACACATTTTTTTTTATATAGTCATGAGCAATTAGCAATTATTTGGTTTTACGTTTTTTTAGCTCAATGGCATTTTGCTTTTAAAATGTGATTCCTTATCATTCTTTCATGTGTGATATTTTGTCCTTAGCGAAACACTTCACTAAGTTGAAGTTTATTTCTACTTGAATTGACTTTAAGAAAGAGTTGATACATTTACCGAAGAATTGCACAATTTATCTAAAGCGGCTAGTGTTTATTTTTGGAATTCAAAATTCGATACCCAAAAACCCGAAGTCGGGTATCCGAACCCGACATAACGGGTATTCGATAGATTGGGTCAGGTTTGGATAGTAAAAATCGTAATCTGAACCCGAACTACCCAATACCCGACTACCCGATCTGATGCCCACCCCTAGTCGGGGTGACGTGGCAAGCGAAACTGACGTCAAATGACACCTGTGGGAGTGAGAGGATGTGGCGCTGACACAGTGCTTCAAGGACGACGATGATGTGGCTCAGACCGGTTAAGGTCCTATTGGTCGCATCAGTTGGTAAATTGGGTCGGTGAAGACGATTCGGTCCGAACTGGGACCAAAGCGACATTGACGATGATGTCACCAGTGATGTGACGGTCCGGATGACGTGGCAAATCAGCTAGCGAGTCAAATGACACGTGTGCGAGTGAGAGGACGTGGAGCTGACATAGCGATGCGTAGATGACGATGATGTGGCTCAGAACGGTTAAGATCCGATGGGTCGCGTCGGTTGGTAAATTGTGTCCGTGAAGACGGTTCGGTTGATCGGGCTAAAAAACTACTGTTGTCGATTGGGCCCAAATTTTGCGATTCACACTTTGGCCTCTGGTCAAACTGCCAGAAACGGTCAAAATTGATTCAACAGTTGCAACACTATGCAAATTGACCGCATGAAGTTTTGCCAGCTATAAATAGACCCCTACTGAAGTTGGAAAAATCATGCAATCGACTCACTGCATTCTAGAGTTCGAGCATTCGTCTCCTAAGCATTTCAAGAGCAAGAAACATGAGCCTTTGAGTAGATTCGCGGATAGATTTTTTTTGTTGTGCATCGAGCAAAATTATGAAGTCGTTGTATCTTCGGGACGGATTACGATAACCCGATGCACTAAAATATGGGGCAATAACATCTTACGGAAAGCATACGTAGTACATTTCTCGACTTCGAAGTTATAAAAAATTCGTACGAACTTTTCAGCCACCGACCAGACATATTACATCGGAACCAACACCTTATCCAATCAAGATGAATACCTTTTAAGAACAATTCGATTTGTTTTTTATAAATAACATAGATGAGAAGATAAAAAAAGCCTTCGAATTTCGTGTGCTAACGTTGTGCTCTTGGCTATAATTTTGTTGGTTTGTTGTGCTTTTCGTTTTTCGTTTTTCTCTTTAACTTTGTCCCATTTTCTATAAATTTTAATGTGATGAGCGTTATTATTTCAACTACTTATGTATTATTAAAAATTAGCCCAAATGGTGAAAAGCCCAATAAACTTACAAATAAAACATACCTAACAAAAAAACCTACCACAATTAGCTGTCATCTTCGTCGCGACAGCTAGCGGTGAAAAAATACATAATGCTTTAAGGGTTCATGGTGTAAGTATACCTTACTCGATTCCGGATGACCAATGGTCAATGGACCTATCGCCTTGTTCGAGAGAATTCAATATAAGAATTTTAAAGCATTCTGAAACTCTCTTTACGAAGTTTTTCGCATGCAAGTCAAGACTACTTGCAGAAGGAACTTGAAGACGTTCGTCTAGGAAACAAAGAGATCAAGGCGCAAGACGCATGTGAAATCTCAAGAAGCACGCGGTTCAACTTGAAGATGTTTGTCGAGGAAGCTAATAATCAAGGCAAATGATCCTCAAGGAAGCTGGAAAGACGACTCGAAGACGGATCAACGTCAAGACTACTGAAAGGTGGAATTTGGAGTCGTTCTTCGAGAACGCTAAGAGATCAGGGCGCACGACCCCTAAGGAAGCTCAAAAGCACGCAGATCAAAGTCAAGATTACTGGACGAATATCACCAGCAAAACGGAAACGCATTCACCAAGTTTAAGCGTTAAGTTCATGATGAAGCCCAAAAGGCCATGAAAAAGTTCCAGAAAACTTATTCAAAAATCTCAACTTTGTTATCAAGTTTAAAGCCCACAAAGAAAGGTGCGAGGAAGCCTTTCAACAAATCACAAGTTCCAGCGTAAAATCCCTCATCAGAACCAAAAGCCCACGAAGTATCATTCGAGAAGGCCTCTTCATCAAGTTCTAAAGAATTTATCAAGTTCAAGCTTTAATTTCGTGATCAAGACAAAAAGTCCACGAAGAAACATTCGAGAACTTTTCACCAATATTAAAGACATTTATCAAGATTAGTCAGCAAGCTCAAAGACCAACCAACAAATAAGGCCCAAATCTAAGGAAAATACATATTAAGAATTGTCCGTGAGGTCCTTCAAGATTTGTCGGGGTGATGAATCAGATGAACAAATAGAGATATAAACCACTAAATTGTCTTAAATCTAATTAAATTTCATTTGTACTATTTTTCTTGATTATTTGAGTTTCAAAAACAAGAAAAATTGCGACAAATTTTTTGACTTAGTGGGCTACCTACCTCTGATATCTTCAATCGACTAAAAATACTCATGGAATAACTTTTTAAAGTTTTGGTGAGAATAGACGACGGTTGTTTCGCCTATAATATTGATATAAAATAAATATAGATGATGGTTATTATTAACAATTATCGCCTATTCTTATTTATTTTTTTTATTATTTTCTTATTTTTTAATATTGGTGACGGTTGTCTTTTACAACCGTCGCCTATTCTATTAATTACCCTAATTCTCCATTCATGCTGGCCGTCATTCATCACAACACTCACATATCCCTCACTGTATCTATCTTTCTCTACTCTTCCTTCGCGGCGACCTCACCCTCTGCGTTTTCCTATCCCGACGTCGACGAACATGGCCGCTCGCTTCACTCGTCGCCTCGAACGGTGCTTTCAAGCATTGCCGCACTCGTCGCTAGGTTGGGAGCTCGCGGTCGGTAGGGGTGTCGCCGGGGGTGGTCGCGGTTGTTCGAGAGGGGGGTTGGAGTTCGTTCATTCAATGTGGTTTGGTGATCGAGGGATCCGAGTCCACTGAGCTGACGTGGTCGCGGGGGTCGACTATATATGAGGCTGCGCGGTGGTGGAGCTCAACGGAGGTTTGTCGGGGGCTGCGGATGGTCTGGTCTGGTCTGGGAGGTTGCGAGATGATCTAGGCGGCTGCATTGGGATCGTCTCGGGGGTTGTCAGATGATCTTAACAACCTCTCTTACATGCGTGTGATGGGCTGGGACGAACCAAGTACGAGGTGAAGAAGCCAAGCCAAGGATGCCTTTCAGCTGTTCGACAAAATGCTTAAATGAAGAAATAGACCATGAAGAAATATGACGAGGAGGTAGTGTTGCCCATATTTAACCGGAACCGGCGGTTCGGACCGGCCAACGCCGGTTTCGATTGGAACCGGCCACCAACCGCATCCGGCGGCCGCGGGTGGCCGGTTCCACGCGGGGTTTATATAAAAAAAAATTAGATAAAATAAAATATAGCCGTTTGATAATTCAAACGGTTTGAAAAAAAAAAATTAGAAAAAATAGCCGTTAAAAAAAATAATAAATAAATAAACTAGCCGTTGCAACCGACGGTTGACCGGGAACCGGCGGTTGCAACGGCTACATTTTAATAAAATCTATAAATACCCCCCCTCTTAAAAAATCACAACTCAATTCTATCTCTTACTCTCAATTATTCACTCTCAAAACGCGTTATTCTCAGCATCGTTGTAGTCCACGAAGTAAAAATAAACTAATTAAAATACTAGTCCCTCAATCCTAGCCCGGCTTTACTACCCTCATCAATCTCCGCCCGGTTCTACTACACAGCGCTCCGAATTTTACTCGCCTATTTTTTCGTAAGTTTACACATATTTTTATCGAACGTTTATTCTAATCTTTTATTTTAGATATGGATAGCCGTCGTCGAGGATCGAGTTCGAGGTCGAGGGGGAAACAGATTGTTGGTAGTTCATCGCAAGATGACTACCAATATGACGACTCCCCCGAAATTATGCTCGACCTAAGTGACGTTCTCGGCTCGGACACGCAAGGGGACCAACCGGAAGAAACTCCGATGCCGACGCCGACGCCGCCGACCGAGACCCAAGCACGGGCCGCCGCCTCCGCCCTACGCTCGGATATTTTCGCGGTACACTTCAAGAAGGTACCGACCGAAAAAATAGATTTTTCAAATTTATATGTAATTATTGTGGTAAGGAGTACCCTTTTAAGAAGGGGGGCGGATATGGCAATTTTACCGGCCATATCCGCTCAAAACATCCTACTAAGATAGGAATTAGTCAAAGTCAAAGTCAAATGCACGGGGCTACGGGCACGGGTTCATCCGCTACCGGACAAGGACCTAGTGTGAGTCCGACGTCTTTGTTCATGTACAACGAAGACGTCGCGCGCAAACAACTTGCAAAATTTGTTTGCGCGAAACATCTTCCTTTTCGTTTTGCCGACGATCCGATCTACGAAGAGTGGATCAGAAAGTCGTATAACCCCCAAGCGAAGAAAGTTTCACGTAGCACCCTTACGCGAGACATTAGGAAGACGGTACTCGCGTATAAACGCGAGTTAGTAGATCAATTAGGAAATTTAGAGTGTAAAGTGTCCATTGCCTCCGACATATGGAGCGATCACTGGCAAGATCATCATTACATGGGCGTTACATGCCATTGGATTGATGACTCTTGGCAAGTACAGAAACGCTTAATTGCGTATAGGGAATTTGACACAGCACACACAGCTCAAAACATCGCACTTAAGCTTAGGAGTATCTTATCGGAATATAGGATACTCGAGAAGATTTTCTCGGTATCATTTGATAATGCTAGCGCTAATAACGCGAGCATTGAAGATTTGATTAGGTATTGTCGACCGTCATTTGGCGGTCGATTCTTTCATGTGCGGTGCTTCTGCCACATACTTAACCTATGTGTTCAGGACGCACTCACGCATCTAAAGGCACACGTTATGCCGATACGAACGACAATTAGTTACATGATGCGCCACTCTTCTGTACTGAAGAAGTGGAAGCGTCATTGTAAAAGTTTGGGAATTACGCCCAAGAAGTTTGCCTTAGACGTACCCAACAGGTGGAATTACACCTACAAGATGTTAGAGACGTCGTACGAATATCGCCACACCTTGAGCGATTTCTACGACGAAAACCCCGAATTCGGGGTAGCATTACATCCTACGATGTGGGACGGATGCAACGGCATATGTGAAATACTTTAAGTATTTCACGATGCCACGAGGGAGATGTCGGGAATATATTACCCGACATCTATCTTAGCATTAGATCATTGCGTTAAAGTCGCATGCATTCTAAACGGTTTTGTAAATGACGAGATTGCGGGTCCGGCCGTTTTAGCCATGAAGGCTAAATGGCTGAAATACTTTTGGGATCTACCCGATATCTTCATCATTGCGAAGATATTAGACCCCAGATTACGCGTAGAGGGGACAGATAATTTTCTGGGATTATACTACCAGTCCATTGCGGCTAATTCTAGTGTTCTCCCCGATGGCTACCACATTCAAGTTAGGAATGTAGGGTATGACGCTCTAAAGGCAGTCTTTAGAGCGTATAAGACCGATATTGGCCAAGACCCAACTCGATCGAGTTCGGGTCAATCCACTAGTAGTAGTAGTGCTAGCGGTAGTGATCGCTTAGCCTCCTACTACAACCTCCTCAACACGAGCAAACGCCAAAGGTCGACGAACCCGTTCATAGAGTTAGATAACTACTTGTCGACCACTTTTGAGTTCGCCGAGGATGAAGATCAGTTCAACGTCCTCCGATGGTGGTCGAAGATGTCGCCAACGTATCCAACGTTGGCGAAGATCGCTAGGGAAATCTTTGTCGTCCCAATTTCAACCGTCGCGGTTGAACAAGCTTTTAGCATGGGCGGCTTAACTTTAAGTGAAAGGCGTTCGAGGTTGACGGTAGAAAACGTCGAATACCAATGCCTTCTCGATGATTGGACGAGAGCCGAACATCGGACACAAGACGCCACGAATACCGATTCGGACGACGACGTATTCGACGACACCACCGGCACTAATTCTATTGGTGGCGGCAATGGCGGCGACGACTAAGAGTAGAGAGCATAGAGAATCTCCGAAAATGGCGAAAGATTCAAGCCCGAAAATAGATAAGTCTTTAAATTGAATACTAATCTCATTGTATTAATTTTTTTATTTTATATTTTTAAATAATTACTTACACATACAATCTTATTTTTCAGCCAACGTCTCCAAGAAATCGCTCGCGTGACGACATCCAAGCCAACGACAAAGTCCGAAAAAGATAAGTCCTTAATACTAATTTAATTTCATTTTTTAATGGCGATTGTACAAAAAAATATTATCTAACTAACTTCTTTTGTATATTTTTTTTTCAGAAACCGATTATCGACTGGCATTGGCAAATGGCGATTGCGATTCAAGTATTCAACGAACAAGAATAAATTTTTTTTTTCTTACTTTGTATTTTCGACTTTGTAAATTTTAATTGTAAATGTAACTTCATTTTTGTAATGAAATTAATTTATGATGATTAATATTTTAAAATCGAAACCCTTGTTATATACTGAAAAAACATAATTGTGTCCCGAAAAGTCGAAAACTATCTAAATATACACTATAAATTCAAAAAAAAATAAAAAATAAAAAAAATTTGAAAACCCGGCGGTTGGTAACCGCCGGATTCACGTTGACCGGCGGTTTGTCAACCGGCAACCGGAGACGGCCAACCGGCATCCGTCTCCGGCCGGTTGGTCATTTCGACCAACCGGCAACCGCCGGTTCCCAACCGCCGGTTAACCGAAACCGGCGGTTGGGCATATCTACGAGGAGGTATTCGACAAAATGAATCAATTAAGAAACCATTCAACTTATTATCTTAAATAATGTGATGAACTGCAATTGTGTGTTGGTGAGCTGCAAGTTCCAATCGATCAGCGTGTGATTCGATCACGGCGAGAGTAAGCTAGGTGAATTCGAGGAGATCAACGTTGGAGCTAGGTGATGGCGTGCTATGATGGCTGGCTCCGAGGATAAAGAGGCTAAGACTCTTCTACGTTTTCGTATGAGCTCGAATTAGATTTAGCGGAAAAACTAGAGCATCCATAACGTGGTTCTTTGATGACCAAAAAACGAAACAGAACGAAAATCGAGCGTAGTATATTTTCGACAAACTGTAGCTTGAGCTGCTGGTTTGTTTGAGGCATGATCTGGTTGTGGCTCCGGATGTGGCCTGTCGTGGCTGAGGCCATGACTCGCCTTGTTCGACAAACAGAGCTGTGAGCTTAGTTTGCCTTCCATTTACAATGGTGAACTTAGTTGTTAATATAATACTCATGTATTCTACCTTGTATATGTTTAGAAATCACCATAGTTGTGTACTTCAGAGACATGGGCTGCAATGTTAATACGATGGTGGTAACTATAGCTGAGTTGTGAAGAGACATTGCGTGAAATTTCTGAGTCTTTCTCTACTATAAGGAAGGTGAGCCTAGGTGCCTTTCTTCTTCTGTGTTTCTTAATCACAAGTATTATTTTGGCGATGCAATGCAATGCAGTATGCGTTTGAGTATCACATGTGGCTTCAACGACGAATACGTTGGTGGGAGCCCTTTACAAGGAGATAAGAGAAGCTTGTTCCGACTACTTAAGCCTCGGCGGGATCTTCTCCGAGAGGCCGTGTCTTTGCCAAATGGGTCTAATAAAAAGTAGAGTTATTCTTACAGTTGTTACCCTTTTTTTTGTTAATTTCATATGTTTTGTTATAAGTTGCTTCGATTAATACCTTTGGGATTATTAATGTTATTATTATAATTTGATATTTCAATTTTTGTTGACTTCTTCATGCATGAAACATTGAATATATTAAATCTAATATAAAAATACCATAATGCGAAATAATAAAAATACTAAATATGAAAAAAAAAAAACACTATTAGTGACGATTGTTAGAACAACCGTCGCCCATACTTGAGCATGCGTGACGGTTGTTGAAACAAGCGTCGCCCATAATGTAGTATAGGTGTCGGTTGTTATCAACAATCGTCGCCTATAGTCATATTATGGGCATCAGGGCTCTAGGCGTCGCCAAGAAACCGTCGCCTATAGTCCATATCAACCGGCGCCTATACCCTTTTCTGTATCAGTGTAAATCATTTAATGAAATTTTTTTCTCATACTTTCTCATTGGTCTGTGGAAACTTTGATGATTTTATATTTATTTACTATTTTCCCGATAGAAATTCGGCCGACTAGGTTTTCGCTCAATGGTCTAGACTGAGGTTCAAGATTTCGGAAGGTCATATAATGGATTTTATCCGACATCAGTTCTGTGAGTGAATCCGTCACATATAGCCGTAAAAGCGGGCCAGCCCGAAGCCCGCCAAATCCGTCATCTTAAACAAAAAATAAATAAAAATACAAAACTAAAAAGGAACATACAAAGAATCGAACCCACACCACCTAAAACATTGAGAATCACACCGTCATTTCCTAGGCCAAAGATATAACTATCCAATTTATTAATATTGAACTATATATATGTTATTATGAATTATTATATTAAGATGTGCATGTTTTTAATGTTGATAAAATTAGGTTTATTAAATGTTGTAAAAATTAGTTGTTTGTTGATGAGATGAGATAAGATGTATTTAATGTTGTAAATGTTAGATGAAATAGTAGAAATTTTCTACTATAAATAGACCGATGTATTTGTATAGAATCATATCGAAAACATCGATAATATTATCTCTCTACAATTCCAGTGTTTTATATTTCTGTTCTTATCCAGTTATAATAGTTTTATAACATGTTATCAGTACGAGCGCTCTCCGGCAACGATCAACCTCCGGACAAGATCTTACATAACTATAATCGAGGTATGGTAATTTTATTTTGTGTATGGTGAGTTTATTTATAACACTTGTACTTATGTTACGAACAATTAAAATTATATAAATATAACCTATATACCACTAAAACGCCTTAGCCCGAGTGGTTTCGCGGAATATCGTCACTACAAGTGATGTGAGGTCCAGATTTCGAATCCCAATAGTGGCGAGTGGAATTTTGTTTTAGACGAGATTTTAAAAAAGAGCGATTTAAATAATATTATTTATTTTATTGATATCTCAAGTATATATCATATATATTTTGAATTAATTTTGGACTATACGGATGGAAAAATTTTATTACCCCTGGGAGAAATTAAATTTAGTTTATTAAGAAGAAATAAATATATTTTATCCATCTCTGACTATTATGATTTATACATAGATGAATCTTGCGCTTCTTACTTTATTTACCGTGATGTTTATCGGGTGGTGGATAATATTTTTACATTTATTTCTAAAATATATTAATTGTAATATTTTTCATTATAACGATTACCGAAATATATTTTATATTTGGAAGGATGTTGTTATATATGACGATTGATCTCCTGATTCTTACTCTACTCACGACGATAATTATCTATATGTGGATTATGTTTGTACCAAGATTTTACGAGAGTGATTAATTACGATATTTTTTTAACGCTATAATATATGTTTATTATGAAATAAATTTTGTGATAGAAAGATGTCGCTCTACGTGATGATTGATCTTCTGATTACTATTATTTTTACGATGGCACTCCTCGGGATGTGGACTTTATTTTTCGTAAGGATTTTTACAAAAGAAGATACAAAAGAAGATTAATTGTAATTTTTCTTTAAAGTATTTTTTTTTACGATAAACTTGTATTGATATTTATATTAGAAATAGTAATGTTATTCACATCATATATTTGTTTTATACTTTATGATTTGAGTATTAAAACGTCTTTTGTATTCTATGATAGTATGACGAATTTGCAACCTCGAGTTTGTTGCCCTTGACATCTCAGGGAAGAATTATTTATCTTAGGCACTAGACGCAATAATTCATCTAAAAGCAAAAGGTTTGAGTGACACTATTGTCGACCCAAAAACCACAACGGGTGCAGGTGACACCATTGATACGGTAAAAACCACAAGCGCTTAGGATAAGGCAAGAGCTTTGATAGTTCTTCGCCACCTCTTGTGGATCTGAGGGATGAATATTTAAATGAACAAGATTTCGCTGAATTGTGGAAAAATCTGAAAGATCGATTTGACCACCTGACAACTGTTATCCTCTCAAATGCAAGATATGAATGGATGCATTTAAGATTACAGAATTTTAAATCCGTAACTGAATATAACTCGGTTGTTCATAAGGTGACTGCCACAATGAAGTTGTGTGGAGAAACAATCACCGAAGACAGTATGATGGAGAAAACATTCAGCACTTTTCATCCATCAAATATGATATTGCAACAACAATATAGGGAGAGGAGATTTAAAAAGCATTCAGAGTTAATATCTTGTTTATTGTTGGCTGAACAAAACAATGAATTGTTGATGAAAAACCACGAATCCCGACCAACTGGTTCTACTGCAATCCCTGAAGCGAATGCAGTCAAAGATAATAATGATAATAGTCGAAGCAATGATCGTAGACGTGGTCGTGGTGGATATTGCGGTCGTGGACGTGGACGTGGTCAAGGCCGTGGACGTGGCCGAGGAAATTACGGTTGTGGTTACCAGCATTTCTGTGGTGGTTATCATAACAATCGTGGCGGTCATCAAAATTTTCCCCAGAAGAGGAAAAATTACGAAAATAATGATTAGAAGAGGCACACTGAACAAAAGAACGAAGAGCAATGCTATCGTTGCGGTGGTTCGCGCCACTGGTCACGTAACTGTCGTACGCCCAAACATTTGGTTGAATTATATCAACAAAATAATGGCAAAGAAAAAAGAATTGAAACAAATTTTTTTAAAAGTGATTTAGCATATGCTTCTGGGACAAAGGATGAAAATACACATTTCGAAACTGCGGATTTTAAGTTTTTCCTGAAGAAAACTAATATTATCATGTGCTTTATTATTATGTGTATTGTATGCTTTATTATTGTGTGATTTATTATGTATCGTTTGGAATGTTTTATTAAGTTATATGTTTTCTTGTGATATATCTGTTTATTTTAATAATGATTATCATGTGTTTGTTTATAAAGGAATTTCTATGATGGAATTTCTCTGATGGGACCTCAAAGGAGGTTGGGAATATATGTCGGATATAAATCTCCATCAAAAGTATTTGGAACCTCTAACTGGAGATTTATTTTCGGCCAGATTTGCCGACTGTCATTTTGATGAATTGAATTTTCCGACATTCGGGGGAGAAAAGAAAAAGCTGGAGAGAAATGTTAGTTGGAATGAATTATCGCTAAATCATTATGATCCTCGAACTAAAGAATGTGAACTAGAAGTTCAAAAGATAATTCATTTACACAGTTTAGCTAATCAACTGCCAGAAAGTTTTACTGACCTTAAAAGAGTGACAAAGTCACATATTCCGGCTGTTAATGATCTTGCAGAACATAGTATCGAGACTAAGCCACAGCTAAATCGTGGTAGGCCCTCGGGTTCGACAGATAAAAATCATCGGAAAAAAAGGGAGCAAATAATAAGAATGGTCCAACCGAGGATTTATCTACTAGAGAAGAGTCGATGGGCATAAAAAATAATGAGAATGAAACTCAGGTACCTGAACGTTCAGAAAATAATGATAATGAAGAGATCTCGATAAACTATGCCCGAAATGGAATTAGATGGAACCGAGACGAAGTCAACATTGACGATAAATTCTCATTTAACGTAGCGCAACATGAAATGAATGAGATTAATAATAATGAGGATCATGAACCAAAGTCTGTACAAGAATGCAGACAAAGAAATGATTGGCCAAAATGGAAAGATACAATCGAGGCCAAATTGAAATCACTTGAGAAATGAAAAGTTTTCGGACTTGTAGTCCGTATACCAGAAAATGTAAAGCCGGTTGGATATAAATGGGTTTTCATTAGAAAGAGGAATGAAAATGGCGAAATTGTAAGATACAAAGAACGGCTTGTTGCGCAAGATTTTTCGCAACGACCAGATATTGATTATGAGGATACGTATTCTCATGTGGTGGATGCAACTACTTTTCGTTATATAGTAAGTCTGGCAATACGAGAAGGTCTCGATTTGCGTCTTATGGATGTTGTCACTGCTTATCTATATGTTGTCTTGTGCAATATAGGGAGAGAAGATTTAAAAAGCATTCAGAGTTAATATCTTTTTTGTTATTGGCTGAACAAAACAAGGAATTGTTGATGAAAAACCACGAATCCCGACCGACTGGTTCTACTACAATCCCTGAAGCGAATGAAGTCAAAGGTAATAATGATAATAGTCGAAGCAATGACTGTGGACGTGGTTGTGGTGGACATCGCGGTCGTGGACGTGGCCGTGGTCAAGGCCCTGGACGTGGTCGAAGAAATTACGGTGGTGGTTATCAGCATTTCCGTGGTGGTTATCATAGCAATCGTGGCAGTCATAAAATTTTTCCCCAGAAGATGAAGAATTACGAAAATAATAATGATAAGAGGCACACTGAACAAAAGAACAACGATGAGCAATGCTATCGTTGCGGTGGTTCGGGCCATTGGTCACTTAACTGTCGCACGCCCAAACATTTGGTTGAATTATATCAACAAAGTAAGGGCAAAGAAAAGAGAATTGAAACGAATTTTGTTCAAAGTGATTTGGCCTCTGCTTCTGGGACAAAAGATGAAAATAGACATTTCGAAACTGCGGATTTTTTAGTTTTTCCTGAAGAAAACTAATATTATCGTGTGCTTTATTATTATGTGTATTGTATGCTTTATTATCGTGTGATTTATTATGTATCGTTTGGAGTGTTTTATTCAGTTATATGTTTTCTTGTACATCTGTTTATTTTAATAATGATTATTATGTGTTTGTTTATAAAGGAATTTCTCTGATGAAAACGAACATGTGCAATGGAGAATTATGTCTTGCAGACTGTGCAACGACTCATACGATTCTGAAGAATAAGAAATATTTTGATCATCTAGAAATGAAAGAAACAAGTGTTATTACAATATCGGGTAGCACGAATATAATTGAAGGCTCCGGAAGAGCCAACATTTTACTACCCAGATGAACAAAGCTGATAATTAAAAATGTCTTATATTCTCCTAGTCTCAAAGAAATTTATTGAGCTTTAAAGCTATTCGACATAATGGATATCATGTTGAGAATGCAGAAAAAGCATATGTTGAATATTTGCACATTACAAAGGGCGTTTCTAATGATAAAAGAATTATGGAAACATTACATTCCTTTGACTATGGGTTGTATTACACATATCTTAGAACGATCGAATTATATGATATCGTAAACCAGAAGTTTACTAATGACAGTACATTTAATGTTTTGCATGACCGTTGGGCCATCCCGGTGCAATTATGATGCGGAAAATAATTGAGAATTCACGTGGGCATTTAATGAAGAACCAGAGGATTCTTCAGAGTAAAGAATTATCATGCGTCGCTTGCTCTAAAGGGAATTTAATTATTCGTCCATCACCAGCGAAAATAAAGAATGAATCCCTAACATTTTTGGGGCGTATACATGGTGATATTTGCGGACTGATACATCCATCATGTGGACCATTTAGGTATTTCATGGTATTAATTGATGCATCGACTAGATGGTCTCATGTATGTTTGTTATCAACACGCAACATGGCTTTTGCGAGATTGCTTGCACAAATGATCCGACTAAGAACACATTTTCCAGATTATCGGATAAAGAAAATACGCCTTGATAATGCCGCTGAATTTACTTCCAAGGCATTTAATGATTATTGTATGTCTACCGGAATTGATGTTGAGCATCCCGTGCCACATGTTCATACGCAAAACAGTCTTGCAGAATCGTTGATTAAGCGCTTGCAATTAATTGCAAGACTATTATTGATGAAGTCTAATCTTCCCTCGTCTTGCTGGGACATGCTATATTGCATGCAGCAACACTAATCCGCATCAGGCCAACAAGTTATAATGATATCTCTACATTACAAATGGTTCACGGTCAGGAACCAGATATTTCCCATCTAAGAATTTTTTGATGTGCCGTATATGTTCCAGTTGCTCCACCACAACGAACAAAGATGGGACCTCAAAGGAGGTTGGGAATATATGTCGGATTTGAATCTCCATCGATAATAAAGTATTTGGAACCTCTAACTGGAGATTTATTTATGGCCAGATTTGCCGACTGTCATTTTGATGAATTGAATTTTCCGACATTAGGGGGGGAAAGAAACAACTTGAGAAAAATATTAATTGGAATGAATTATCGCTAAATCATTATGATCCTCGAACTAAAGAATGTGAACTAGAAAGCTTAGCTAATCAACTGCCAGAAAGCTTAATGACCTTAAAAGAGTGACAAAGTCACATATACCTGCTGTTAATGCTCCTGCAAAAATAAATATTCCTGCAGAACAAATTATCGAGCCAAAGCCACAGCTAAAGCGTGGTAGGCCCTCGGGTTCCAAAGATAAAAATCCTCGGAAAAAAAAAAGGAGCAAATAATAATAAGAATGATCCAACCAAGGATTTATCGACTAGAGAAGAGTCGATGGGCATAAAAGATAATGAAAATGAAACTCAGGTACCTGAACGTTTAGAAAATAATGATCTCGATAAATTATGCCCAAAATGGAATTAGATGGAACCGAGATGAAGTCAACGTTGACGACAAATTCTCATTTAACGTAGCGCTACATGAAATGAATGAGATTAATGAGAATGAGGATCATGAACCAAAGTCTGTACAAGAATGCAGACAAAGAAATGATTGGCCAAAATGGAAAGATGCAATCGAGGCTGAGTTGAAATCACTTTAGAAACGAAAAGTTTTCGGACCTGTAGTTCGTATACCAGAAAATGTAAAGCCGGATGGATATAAATAGATTTTCATTAGAAAGATGAATTGAAAACGGCGAAATTGTAAGATACAAAGCACGACTTGTTGCGCAAGTTTTTTCGCAACGACCTTGTATTGATTATGAGGAGACGTACTCTCCTGTGGTGGATGCAACTACTTTTCGTTATATAGTAAGTCTGACAGTACGAGAAGGTCTCGATATGCGTCTTATGGATGTTGTCACTGCTTATTTATGTGGAACACTTGACAGTGATATATATATATATATATATATATATATGTGAAGCTTCCCGAGGGATTTCAGTTACCTAAAACTTCAAGGCCCAGACCGAGTACTCAGTTAAGTTGAATAAATCGCTTTATGGATCAAAGCAATCTGGGCGAATGTGGTATAATCGCCTAAGTGAACTTTTAGTAAAAGAAGGGTATCGGAATGATTAAACTTGTCCCTGCATATTTATGAAAAGATGTAAAAATGAGTTTGTCATTATAGCAGTCTATGTTGATGATATCAATATAAATGAAACTCCTGAAGAGTTGACCAAAGATGTTGATTGTCTGAAAAGAGAGTTTGAAATGAAAAATCTCGGAAACACAAAATTTTGTCTTGGACGGGAAATTGAATATTTGAAAAGTGGAATATTTGTACATCTAGAGACTTATACGAAAAAGGTATTGAAAAGATTTTACATGGATGAATCTCATCCACTGGATACTCCAATGATTGTTAGATCTTTAGACGTAAATAAAGATCCCTTCAGACCACGCGAAAATGATGAAGAGCTATTTGGTCCTGAAGTACCATATCTTAGTGCTATTGGAGCACTAATGTATCTTACGAGTCATACACGACTTGATATAGCGTTCGCTGTAAACTTATTGGCAAGATATAGTTCTTCGCCGACTCGTAGATACTGGAATGGAGTTAAACGGATTTTTCGATACCTTAAAGGAACATCTGATATGTGATTGTTCTATTCTAATGAGTCGAAAGCAAATTTAGTTGGGTATGCAGATGCTGGCTATTTGTCTGACCCACATATTGCTCGATCGCAAACAAGTTATTTATTTACATATGGTGGAACCGCTATTTCATGGCGGTCAGTGAAACAAACTTTAACAACTACTTCATCTAACCATGCAAAAATTCTCGCTATTCATGAAGCTAGCCGAGAATGTGTTTGGTTGCGATCGATAATTGAGCATATCCAACAGACTTGTGGGTTGCTTTCTGAGAAATTACTTCCAACGATTTTATATGAAGATAATGCGGCATGTATTGTCCAATTAAAGGAAGGATATATTAAAGGGGATAGAACAAAACATATTTCACCGAAATTTTTCTTCACCCATGATTTGGAGAAAAATGGTGATATTGATGTACAACAAGTGCGATCAAGTGAAAATCTTGCAGATTTATTTACGAAAGCACTTCTCCCAATTATTTTTAGGAAATTGGTATATTCAATTGGAGTTCGAAGACTTCGAGATTTATAACGATGTTATCATCAGATTTATTTACGAAAGCACTCTTTTTCCTTTCACTATGGTTTTCCCCGTAAGGTTTTTAATGAAGCAACAAATGAAAGCGTATCAAAAGGAACTGTGTACTCTTTTTCCTTCAATAGGTTTTTATTCCACTGGATTTTTCCTAGTAAGGTTTTAACGAGGCAAATTCTTTGAAAAATATCCAAGGGGGAGTATTATGAAATAATAATAATAATATGTGGATGTTTTTAATGTGGTAAAAGTTAGTTGATTGTTGATGAGATGAGATAAGATAAGATGTATTTAATGTTGTAAATGTTAGATGCAATAGTAGAAATTTTTCTAATAGACCGATGTATTTGTAATGAATCATATCGAAAACATTATTATCTCTCTACAATCTCGTATTTATATTTCTGTTCTTGTCCAGTTATAATAGTTTCATAACATGGATGAAATTTTACTATTTCAACCTTTTTAAGAACTAAATATTGCTTGCTAACGGAAAGGACTTCGATCATATAATGAAAGAATTTTCTCATGCTTTCTCATTGGTCGCTGTTCACTTTGATGGTTTCATTTTATTATTATGCAGCTAGAAATTAGGGTGATTAGGAGTACTGAACTAGGATTTGTAGTTCGGGGGTCAGAAAAATATTTTTCAACAAAAAATAATAAATAAAACCATGTTCACGTTAGACATTATATTTTTTAATAAAAATGAATCATGATTTTTGGGGTCTCATATTTTGAAACATTCGCAACACTGCTTCCACTTCAACATCATAGTAGATTATTTTTCTATTTAATATGTTACACCAGTAAAGTATCTTCGTCTTGTTATAGAACTTATCAATAACGTAATTCTATCTTTTATTTATTGCTAAACAATATAAAAAATATGATTAAAAGAAAAAAAAGACAAAGGGGTTAAAAATATATAAAAAAAATTTAATTAATGTGTAAAGTTATTTTAAATTCAAAAATTAAAAAGAGGAAAACAAATAACATAAGTATTAAAGAAAATAATCTGTAGTTTAAAAGAAAATTTATTAAAATATAAAATAAATTAAGAAGTTTATAGCTAAAAGAAAACAAAGACGTTGAAAACTTGAAAAAAAGGAAGAAAAGAAGAAAAGTTAAAGAAAGCTTTAAAGCTGAAAATACAAATATTTTTATTAGTGGGTGGTGGGGTTCGATCTTGGGTCTTAGCAATAAAAAGGCCATAGTCCAACCACTACACAAGGAATTATTTATTAATCTTTTGCGTCAATTATAATTAATATTTGTTATTATGAAATAATCAACCTAAAGAACTATAACAGCTCCGGCTGCCATTGCCGGGGTCGCTCTGGTTCCGCCCCTGGTGATGGTCTTGATTCAATGGTCAAAATTGATGCTTCAAGGTTTTGAAAGGTCATGTAATTGAATTTTATCACGCATCAATTGTTTGAGTGAATCATGGAGATATCTAGTAGGGTTTTTCCTATTCCAGTTCTCAAAGTTTAATTTATCCGCATGCCATATTCATATTTATAGTGAATGAAAAAAATGGATGGAATATTACTATTTCATTCCTTTTTTTTTACTACATTTTTAAGAACTAAATTTTGCAATTGGTATTACTATTTCATTCTCCACTTTTATCCCCGTACATATCCAATTTGAACTAATTTAGTTCGTCGGTTAGATTAGACGTTAAATTGGACGGAAAAGTATCACTTGAGACGCAGAAATATTGGGACCAAAATTGCTCATCTGATAAATAATCGAGACTAAAATTGCTCATCTGATAAATATCGGGACCAAAATTGGCTACCAGTAAAACATCAGGGACCAAAAATAATTTTCTCACGACATGATAAGTAATCATGCGTGTTGCACGTGATAATTTCTCTATAAACGTCTATCTGTCCGAGGGACCACATAAGTTCAAATTGAACAATTATGAGTACTAAATGTGTCAAACATAAATATCTGGGACCAAATTGCCCCATATGAAACAAAAGTATTTTGGCCCTCGCTCCCGCATCTTCACAAACATGTCTATTTCACCGAAGTAAACATCTGATCAATGTACTTTTCACAGTTTTCGTTTCGATTCTAACCATTATTACCTTGACTTCAATCCAATCACAACGCACTCAACTATCGTCTCAATTCGGGATTTCTTCATCGGCGGCGATGTCACGTAGAAACGATCCAATTGCTGTGGAGTTTCACTTGTCGCCGACGAGCACCGTCAAGATCTAAAAAGGTGACATCACTCTGTGGTCTGTCGACGGGTCATCTGACGACATCGTAATATGTTCACCTTATTCATCTCTTTCCTTTTTATCTCCTCGTGTTATTACAAAAGTATTTCCCTTTTAAAGATCAACTGCTGAGGTTGAATCAGCTTCGGATAAATACATACATTTGGATTGAGAGTGAGGTGAGACAATTTTTTGTTTCCTTGGGTTGAATAGATGAACGTCGCCTCCTTAAAATGATCGGTGAGGGTTTTTTTCATGAAATTTTTTGCAAATTGGTAAAATTCGAAAGCATTTCTTGGTCTCAATTTTGAGACTTGTTTTGCTCTATTTTTTACTGTTTGAATATTTTTAAGGATTGTTGAAAAAAAAATAAAAAAATTTAAGGATTCCATCACTGGAATTTCTATCTTCAATGCTATGAAAAAACTATTCAAGGATTCTTCGGGCAGAACGAAAATCATGAACCTACAGCACGAAGCTTTGCATGAACGAACCATTGAGTCATTGTTTTATTCTCATTATTATAGGTCAATCCAGCAAATGAACGAATGCTTGGTGGTGGTGGTGCCGTGCCGATGGGTACAGTTTATCGTCTCTCTGTATATTTCTTTCCTTCGTACGCAGAACAATCCACGAGATGAATTATATGATGGAAGATGCTATTCAGTTCATCGATTATTGATACATTATGTTTCAATTGTCATAGTTTTTAACGTTTCTTTTTTTTTTTGTTTTGTATTTTGACATACCAAATGGAACCTTGTATCGCGTCTTTGTGTTACCATGGTCATTATCGTCAATGCACTTTCTCTATCAATGTTCAGCCATACATCAAGCTGCTGGCATAGAGCTCCGTGCAGCATGCTATGAGGTCCCGGAAGTGAGTTGGGGAGTTCGCTGCCCCACCGGAAGAAGCAAGAATTACTCCGTATGTTTTTCTCCTTTCGTAAACATAAAATGAAAACTAAGGAAAATAAATTAGATTTTACTCTGCAACTTTCAAAACTGTACCAATTTTGATATTTTGAGATGAGCAGAGGTTTTCGGTTGCCAGCTTCTTATGTAATTCATACGGTTGGACCCATTTATGACTCGTCCGAAAATCCCGAAGCCTCTTTGAGAAATGCATATAAGTAAGTTGCCATAAGTTTTCGACCCACCCATGAACTTAGTTTTTTTCCCTTCTTGAAAATTTAAATTTGGTTTTATGTTACAGGAACAGCTTACTGCTTGCTAAAGAGAACAACATTCAGTTTATCGCATATCCTGCTATATCCTGCGGGATCTATGTGTATGCTTTCTTCTGGGGAGAAAATCCAAAATGGTCCCCAATGTTTACCCTGTGAATTAATTTAACCACGATGTTTCGCCTGAACCAATTTAGTTCCAATGTTGTCGATTTTGGACCAATATAGTCTTTCCGTCACAATTAAGGTTAATTTTTAACAGGATCAGATTCCTCCAAGCCAAGCAAAGGAAGCTCAAATCTACATTGTCAAAATAGAGGGTTGTCGGAACATTCACATGGGAGTTCGTGTCGTACTCTTCTACATTTGCTTAAGCTCGACGAAGCAAACGACTTAGACCTCATGTTCGATCCTAATTTTGGAGAAGAAATTTAAGTTTTCAACGGAGAGACCGCGTGCGGGCACGTGCGAGATCCCTGTTTAAATTGGCGTTAATTGTAATGGAAGGACCAAATTGATCCAAAATCGACAACATCAGAAACTATTTTGGTTCAGGCGAAACTTCGGGGACTAAATTGGTCCAAATGGTAACCATTGGGGACCATTTTGGCTTTTATCTCCCCTTTCTTCATATGGATAGATGGATCACATCTTATCTTACTGAAAACATAACTGGAATTGATTCCTGAATCCCCCCAACTTGTGGCTTCAGATATCCTTACAATGAAGCTGCCACTGTGGCCATTTCCACGGTAAAGGAGTTTGGGAAGGACTTAAAGGAGGTATCTTTTTTTTCTCTTAAATTCTTCCTTTTTTCCATTTTTCATATGCTATGTTGAATTTCCGAGAAAATAAACAATCTTCTTTATCGATCAACATATTAGCCATGACGATGTATAGCTCTCATCCATTAATTAATCGCAGGTCCACTTTGTTTCGTTCGTCGATGAGATTTACGACGTCTGGATTCAGAAAGCAAACGAGTTGCTGCGGAACTGAGGTTAATTCGGT
The DNA here is from genome assembly GCA_004919715.1 of Linderniella brevidens. Lineage (NCBI taxonomy): Eukaryota > Viridiplantae > Streptophyta > Magnoliopsida > Lamiales > Linderniaceae > Linderniella > Linderniella brevidens. The sequence goes on from SWDC01000148.1 coordinate 10,435,686, forward strand.
TTATTTTCATATAATCGGGGTTAGAAAATGTCAGTCGGATATATAACCAGATCAGTGTGGATTTTCCGATTTACGTGAATGGTTTACGGTTTCCTAGTTGCATGTATAAATAACAAGATAAAAACAAAAGATGATTATGCAGGCAACGAGAAGCTCCGAATATTAAATGTGAAGTTTTGGGCTCTGAATTTGCGTTGCAAACGCTGTAAGTAAAGTCTCTGTTAGGCAAACGAGTAAATTAATAAGCTTCTCCAAATAACAACACTGTCATGCTCCACAGATCAGGCTTAGTATCGCTTAGCACCAATAAACATCGAACTCTGCTCATTAAGAGCAGCACAATCACTTCACGGATATTATGCTCTAAGAAAATAACAAGGAATCCCCAATTGAACGCATAACACAGTCATTTACGTTTTGCCGCCACCCATGATAATATTATAAAGTCTAAATGACGTGAGAGAATACAAGATTAACGTAGTTGGGCCGACATCGTCGACCTTCACAGAGGGACAATAATTGAACTTATATTGAGAACATTACACGGTATATATTGACTCTACTGTTTAATTCTTTGGGAGAGTTATTTTCCACTCGAATAATGTATTTGTACATACTCGCATTAGTTTAGTATATAACTCACTCTCATTCTTATCCACTTGGATATTTTTTTTCCTTCACTGTTTCTACTATTCTCCCACCCAAATGCTTTGATGCGAGATGCTTTTGATGATTTGATCTCATGCCTATGTTTGGAATTTGGGCTTTTACATGAGTATTTGACCCAATAAATAAATAGTTTAATCTATTTTAATTAAATTGAGAAGTCGTCGTTAATCGAAACCTGAAATTTATGAAAGATTCATTTTCTACTTTTGAGGGGAATCTATCGAATATTAATGGGCTCAAAACCGACGTCACAAGCTGAGAAATTATTTATTGAAGTTGTCGCAACAAGGAGATTATATTATATTTTAAATATATAGAAGGGGATTTTGTATCCCACATTGGTTAGATCCATCTTCCTATCATTTGTTTATAAGGAATTTTCCTACACGAGATATTCAAAAGGGCTTGTTCAAGTGGGTTGATGTGTTTATGGGCTTGTGTGGATTTTGTTCCAAGTTATAGCCCAAGTGCGCCCGGGTCGAGGCCGAGCACGAGCCCGACACCGACCCAAGCCATGAAAAGTACGCAATGGGCGCTTTGTAGGCGCACAATGCGTCGGAGCGAGGAGCGCTAAAATTTATGCTCCGTGAAGCGGCGGCGACAATGATGTCACCGGTTGACGTGGCGGCTCGGATGACGTGACAAGTGGGTGAGGTGTCAGGTGACACGTGTGCAAGTGAGAGGACATGGCACTGATGCAGCGCTGCGTGGACGACGGTGACGTGGCTCGGACAAATTAAACTTTGCGGGTCACATCAGGTTGGTGAATCGGGTCAGCGAAGGCGGTTCTGTTCGAACCCATAGGGCTGAAAAGCTACTGTTGACGATTGGGCCCAAAAGTTGCGTTTTTTCGTATATCGGCCCCCGGTTAAGCTGCCAAAAACGGCCAAATCGACCCAACAATTGCAACACTACCCCGAATGTGTCGCCAGCTACAAGTAGGCCCCTACTGAAGTTGGAAAAATCATTCAATCGCACTACATCTCTATAAAGTTAGAGCATTCTAGTTTGAAGTAAAATAAAGCTAGAAAGGCTCGAGTCTTTTAGTAGATTCACCGATAATTCTGATTTGCAGTGTAGTGAAGTTGAATTTTGAAGTCGCTATATCTTCGGGCCGAATTGTGTAAACCAAAGGCATTGAAATACGAGATAATAACGTCTTACGGACAGCGTACGTAGTACGTGCCTCGACTTCAAAAGTTCTAACAAAATTCTAACGCGTTTCTGCAGCCACCGACCAGTCGATATACACTGGAAAAAACAATCACAAGACGTTATTCTATCTCATGAATGGCAATCGTGATGCCGACGATGATCTCGATAGCAGGCAACAACCATAACGTCAAAGTTCAACAAGACCGAGTTCAGGCGTTGGCATCAGAAAATGTTGTTATACCTGACCACGCTGAACCTGATCTGGTTCCTGAAGGAGCTCCCACCTTAGGTGACCAAAATCATAACGAGCACTAAAGATGATGACAACACGGAAGTTAACGAAGTGCAAGAGCAAGAAAAAGTTATGTTAGACGCATGAAATCATAGCGACTTATTGTGTCGTAACTACATCGTGAATGCTCTCGACGATCCCATATACAACGTCTATGTAGTGATCATGACTGTGAAAGAGTTGTGGGACTCGTTGACAAAAGTACAAGACCGATGATGCCGGATTGAAGAAATTCATAGTCGGTCGGTTCGTGGACTATAAGATGACGAACTCCAAACCAGTTTCGGATCAAGTTCGAGATCTGCAGTTGATAATCCACGATATATATGCGGATGACATGCACATCAGCAAAACCTTCCAAGTAGCTGCTACTATAGAGAAACTATCGCCTCCGTGCAAGGATTTCAAGAACTACCTCAAGCATAAGCGAAAGAAAATGGAGCTTGAAGACTTGATTGTGAGGCTTCAGATCGAGAAAGATAACCGGAAGAATGAAGCAAAGAACAAGAGGGTTAACATGGAGACACGAGCAAACTTGGTTGAGTCAGGCACCGACAAGAAACGCAAGCGGAAAAATACGCCGCAGAACCAACAGAAGTCAAATTCTAACAAGGTAAGAGGGAACTGCTACAACTGTGACAGGCCCGAGCACGTGGCTAAAGACTGCCACAGAAGAACAGTAAAAAAGAATCAGACTCACTTATCCAAGGCAAAGCTGGCATCTGATCTGTCGGAGATAGACATATCCCGTAGTCGTATATGAAGCCAACGTAGTGGAGAATCCAAAGTCGTGGTGTATCAACAAAGATATGTTCTCCGACTACATCCCGATCTCCAGAAAACGCTATACATGGGGAACACGCGACTTCACCAACTGTAGTATTGGGAAGAGTGGTCCTCAAGATGACTTCGGGCAAAGAGCTGACGCTGGAGGATATGCTGCATGTCCCGGACATCCGCAAAAATCTAGTCTCCTCTCTGAACAAAGTCGGATGTAGACATGTGTTTATGGCTGACAAGTATGTACTGACCAAGAATGTTCATTTCGTAGGAAATTGCTACTTTGGAAAATGACTATTTAAATTAAGTGTAATGTATGTAAAACGCGAGATTAAGCTCGCTAGTAATAAAAAAAGTTTTTACTTGATTGAGTGTTCTAGTTTGTGGCATGACAAATTAAAATATGTTGGTTTAAACAAATTTTAAAAGTTAGTAAGTTTAAACATGCTTTCGCAAATGGAAATAGACTCACAACAGAAGTGTGAGGTATGCGTTGAGGAAAAAATGGCCAAGACACTGTTCTTCTCCGTCGAGAGAACTAGTTCGCCTCTAGAACTGATTTACCGATATGAGTGATATGATATCCGTGTATAATAAAAGTGGGAAAATGTATTTTATTAGCTTTATTGACGATTGCACAAGATTCTGTTACATATATCTTCTCAATGGCAAATACGAAGCTTTTGATGTCTTTAAGAGATATAAAAGTGAAGTTGAGAATCAACTCAACTCAAAAATAAAAATTATTCGGAGTGACAAGGAAGAGAACACGTGACCCTGTTCGATGAATTTTGTCATCAACATGGCATTATTCATCAAACAACTGCGCCTTATTTACCTCAATCAAACCACGTTGCTGAGCGCAAAAACAGGAATGAGATGATGAATGCGATGTTGATCAGTTCGGAACGACCCCAGAACTTGGAGGGAAGCAATTCTCACGGCAAACAACATTTCAAATATGTTGTCACACAAAAAGAGGGATCAAACTCTATATGAGTTATGGAAAGGTAGGAAGTCGACTTACAATTACCTTAAAGTGTAAGGATGTCTAGCAAAGGTCGAAGTACCTAACCTAAACATGTTAAGATAGGACCCAAGATTGTTAATTGTATTTCATCGGATATGCAAACAACAGTAGTTCATGCAGATTTTTGGTGCACTGGTCGGAAATCCTGACATGAATACATAGATGATAATTGAGTCGAGGAATGTAATATTCTTCGAAAATGTCATTCCAAATAAGGAAAGAAAAGAGATAAGTTTTGGAAAATGAACTTATGACGCCGTTGAAAGTTCACCTCGAGAAAATGAGGAACCGAGGCAAAACAAAAGAAAGAAAGTGGTCAATCCTTTGGACCCAATTTTCTGACATATATGATGGACGACGAACCCCGAACATTGCAAGAAGCCTTGTCCAGAGAAGCTTTATTATGGAAAGAAGCTATCAATAGAAATTGAGTCCATCATGCAAAATCATACATGAGAGCTGGTAGATCTCCCGAAGGAGTGCAAACCTCTAGGATGTAAATGGATCCTTAAAAGGATGGTTGATGGAGAAACATAAAGCTCAATTAGTTGCTAAGGGGTTCAATCAAAAGGAAGGTTATAACTTCTTTGACACCTATTCGCCTGTAAAAAGAATAACGTCAATTCGAGTTCTCGTCGCGATTGTAGCGTTGTATGACCTCGAGATACACCGGATGCACGTGAAGATAACATTCCTTAATGGGGAATTAGAGGAAAAAATATACATGAAACAACCCGAAGGGCTTGTGGCACCGGACAAGAGAATAAAGTGTGTCGCCTCGTAAAGTCGTTATACGTGCTTAAGAAAGCACCAAAGCAGTGGCATGATAATTTGATATGACTATGATATCAAATGCTTTTAAGATAAATGAGTGTGACAAATGTGTTTACATTAAGGGCACATGCGAAGAATTTGTGATTGTATGTCTTTACGTAGAAGGTATGTTGATAATAAGAAATAGTCACAAAATAGTCATGCACACAAAGAATATGTTGAGAAATTATTTCAGCGTGAAGTATATGGGTTTCGCTGATGTCATATTAGGGATAAATGTCTCTAAGACACCCGAATGAGTTGTTCTGACACAATCTCACTATGTCGTGAGCACGTTAAAGAATTTGGAGCGTTTGATGATCCTCCGGGTAAGACACTTGTAGATGTAAATCTTCATTTTGTCAAACATAAAGAAGAACATAGATTGCAACTTGAATATGCTCGGTGATTGACAATTTAATGTATCTGTCTAACTACACTCGACCCGATATTCCATATTCAATGAGTAAACTTATGAGGGTTTTTTAGTAATCCGGGTTATAGCCATTAGATAGCACTAAAAAGAGTGCAAAGATATCTGAAGTACACCATTGACTATGACATACTCTATTCAACATATCCCATAGTTCTTAAAGGTTATTGCGATGCAAATTGGATATCTGGTAGTAAAGACTCCAAATCCACGAGTGATTATGTATTCACTATCGGTGGAGGAGCAGTTTCCTGGAAATCCTCCAAACACACGTGCATAGCTCGATCAAAGATGAAATCGGAGTTCATTGCACTGGATAAAACCAACGAAAAAGCTGAATGGCTTCAAATTTTCTGGAGGACATTCCTTGTATGAACAAACATGTGCCGACTATCGGCATGACACTGAGTTGCATGTATAACGCTAAGTCTCGGCACATTCGTCGGAGACATAATACCGTAAGAAAAATAATATCCATTGGAATAATCTTCATTGACTATGTGAAGTCAAAAGAGAATATAGGAGATCCTTTGACGAACAATACAATTAAACACCACATTAAGGAAAATGAGACAAAATCCACACACCAATGAAAGGGTATAGTGGCAACTCAACCTTTCTTGAGCCAAATACCTCCCCACGACGTGTTATATGGGACTTGAGCCTTTAGTAAACCACTGTGTGTATAATATTTTGCCTTCAAAGTCTTTGACACCAGCAGGTTCGACTGCTTGAGCAACCTCCAAATTTGTTTAGCCAAGAGTGCATCGTTGAAAGATTGTTGAAAGTCTAAGCTGCCTCCAAGCTTTGGGGTAGAGAGTGAGTTCCAAGCTTTCCAATGTATATTCTTGCCCTTCTCACCCACCAGAAGTTTGCGATCAATTGAGCAATGCTCTTACAAACACCGGCATACAGTGTAAAGCAAGTCATGAGGTATGATGGTAATGCATTCAACACAGCCTTAATAAGCACCTCGTTGTAATGAGAGACGACTTCTAACACCCTATTCTTCTTTTAACAGCTTCCACAACATATTGAAAGTTTCCCTCTAAGACCTTGCAATAGCTACTGGCAGCCCTAAATACTTGGCCTTTGTCTCTTCTTTGACTCCCATAAGTTCTTCTTCAATGTTTTCTTTTTCATCATCTGGAGTATTCTTGCTAAAGAAGATAGAGCTCTTCTCAATGTTAACCGCCTGGCCCGAAGCGTGACAGTATGAATGCAATAGCTCATTGGCAATGAGGGTCTGAGAATGAATTGCTTCAAAAAACAATAAGGAATCATCAACAAAGAAGAGATAGGTAATATTTGGCAAATTCCTCAGAAACAATATGGAATAGAAAAGGTGAAAGTTGGTCTCCTTGTCTTAATCCACGAGATGGTATCGGGTAACCTCTAGTGCACCCATTTAAATTAAATGGAAATGAGGTTGAGCTAATACATTTTGTGATCCATTCCACAAATACTGGGCGAAGTGCCATTTTGTTCATCACTTGAGTGATGAACGACCACTCAACTATGTCATATGCTTTTGCCATATCATGTTTTAAATCCATATACTTCCTCTTCCATGTTCCATGTCATCAACTTGATTGTATCATTTGGGATCCCGTTGATTTTGATGCCTCCCGCCACCATAAAAATGACCTTGATGTGCTTGTAAGGACCGTCTTCAGAATTTCATTCGAATTGAGCTGAATAAAATAGCATCTGGATCCATGAGTTCTTCAATTCGAAGTTATTATTCCCGAATGGCGGTATAACAATTGCCGACTTAGTCTCATCAAGCGAGTAATTCTTAAGTAGATCTTCTAGTGATTGCTCCTCTTCATGATCCGCCATTGCTTCCGGTGTTTCTTAAGGTGTCTGCGAACTATCTTTCGAGTCCTCTCTGTGAGAAGTGTTCGCGGTGTCCTGAGAACTGTCATTTGAGTCTTATGAGTAGTTAACTAGCTCGATGGGATTGTCAGACGTGTCTTGAGAATCATATCTCAATCTCTATCGTACAGTATGCTCGAGGTTTGGATCTGCTTCGACGAGTGAGTACGATGGATGACTACGGGTTATTTACCGTGTGAGTGTGCCTGAAGAGATCAACGAACCCAGTTAGCTAGTTGATGAACTACAACCGGAAAAAAATTAAATAACTAATAATAAATTAATTTAAAAGAAAAATAAATGGCTAAACTACCGAAGTAGGGTTTTCCTAATATCAATCTATTCCCCGGAAACGACGCAAAAAACTTGATCGCTACGTGGTGTAGTGTGTCAAGTAATAATAAAATGAATACTCATTTACTTTCATCAGCGTGTGATAGGAAGTGGACCTATCATTTGTAGCGTAGTAAAGTGAGTAAACGATTATCGAACACAAGGAATAGATTAAGTAGTACTGACATGTTGACTCGATATCTAGCCTACGAATTTATTTTAGGGAATTTATTTTCTAACTATCCTACGGACTAAATTTTTATAGCCCAATTAAAACGAATAGTGGCTTAAAGAGGATAACTAAATCGAATCAACACATGGACATATTGACACATAACATTAACGAAATACATAAACATATCGGGTTAAAGATAACTTTCATAAACGATAAATAATCAAGTACATGTGTTCACCACTAATTCACACCCTAACTGCGATTCTACCTAGCGTTCATCTCGTCCCAAACACAGTGGAATTAGCTACTCGTGCTACAGGAAAATACAACAAAATAAATAAGAGACAAGGGTTTAAAACTCATACTACGGGATGATCCAAGTCGAGCTCGATGAGTTCCTCGATCGATTCAGCACTAATTCGTTAGATCTTTAATTCGAGGTTAAAAATCGAACGGGATCGCTTTCTAGGGTCATGAGTCTGTTTTCCAGTCCATAGGTTCTCCCTAGGTTGACTGTGGAAGAATAGATTCGGATTTAGGGATTAAAAACGAACTTTTATAGGGTTTTTAGCATGCGCCACGGCATAATCGTGGGTTGTCACGTCATCGACGAATCCACGTAGGCTACTGAGACCCTTTTACTGTTTAACATCAAGGCATGAATTAGTGTTCAACATACTCTGACAGATTCCTGACAGTTGAAATTCGTTTCTGCTGGGTCGTCACGTCATGGACGGTATGTTAACATGTCGTGACGATTTCCTTGGTCTATGTTCTCGTTTTTGCTCGGTCGTTACGACATGGCGGGATGTCAACGTGCCATGACGATTTCCTAGGGCTGTTTTCTCGTTTCTGCTCGTCTGTCATGGCATGGACGAACTTGCCGTTTTTCGCTCCGTTTTCTCCCAATTGCCTGTTCCTTTAAATAAAATAAGTATAAATAACATGAATAGATGCATAAATGACTACGATTAACTCAAAATCGGACCTATTTATAATCAAGATAAACGTATTTAATACGTTTATCAAACCTCCCCACACTTGAACTTTTGCTAAGCAAATTAGAACTCACAAAAAGCATAAAAATATAGCATGATTGCTTGGAACTCATCATTCAAGATATAAATCATGATATGAACGGAAAATAAGCGATCTCAAGCACGATTGATAATCAAGGCCTAACAACCACTAACTTACCTAAATACTAATTAAAAACCGTGCCCTTGCACGAATTCACTCTAAACACTTGGTGTATAAGCTAATATGTCGGTGAGTTCACTCAATTAATGTCGTTATCTAGACTCTACCATAAACTTGCAACTGAATTGCAAATCTACTACTCTCAGTAATCAAGCATGGATTAGAAGGTCTTTACCGGGTTATAAGGGCTCGGCTAATAATTTTGGGGAGTAAACTTCTATTGGATGTGGTCGTGTCGGTTGTGTGATTGTTCGATAGCGCGCTGCAAAACATCGTGGGTTACCTCTTGCTGCCTTATTCCTTCATTTATTTTTTCTGTGTCCCTCAACCTTTGAGCAGGAGAGATTATTGAAGGCAAGGTCCTTAGCATCTTTCCCACATATATAAGCTCCTCTTCTCTCGTGCTGTTAAGCTCCTCTTCTCCTAGTCCCTTTGCGGGCGAGAGTTTATCGATGAAGAAGTTCTTAACGATAGATTATCGTTAAGGAGTTGTATGTTTTTTTGTACGACGGCCAAGCTACGCTTTTCTACTTTGGCACTCAACCTCCACTTCCGCTATTAATCGAATATATATATCTGAATGCTTCTCAAGTTATCGGCTTACGATTTCGGGTTTTCACAAATAAACATGCTAAGTCTCAAAGTGGTCAACTACGGTGATCAGTCGTGGTAAGGAAACTTTGGCTATGGACTTATTTCCTAATGACCTCCTCATCTCCATACAATCTCACTTAAAGTAATTTGAAAGCGTATCACACAAGCAAGTTCTAGAGACAGAAGACTACGCACTACTTCACACAACCAAGAAAGAAATTAAGCATGACATTTTTACATGGGTGTTTATAGGCTCAAAATAATCCTCACATAAGACATATGGTCGTATGTACGGATCTCTCAAAGTATTGCTAAGTTCATCTATGATGAAAGAAATAAATCATTCGTGCGTACCCTAATCACTCACAAAACTCCCTTATCATGCAATCTATCTTGACAATAAGACGTAATAATCATGCATAAAGAAATAAAACATGCTCTTCTCAACGAATCATGGACACCAAAATAAAATACAATTTTGTTACGTAAATTTCAATAAAATCCCCTCCCCACACTTGAGATTTATGTTGCCCTCAACGTAGAACGGAACAAAAAAAGAGGAATTTATTGAACGGAGTGAACTCCCCTTGTTCGACTATGTGTGCATGACCGTATTGTGTGGTGAATGGGACCACGATAGGCGTAGTAGGTGTGACTCGTGACACAATACCTGACAAAGACTAAAAAAAAAATAGAGACGTAAAAAGAAAATAATAGCGTAAATAAAGTAACAACATCAAATATTATATGCACCAAGGTTATAGATAAAAGTCTATGAATTATAAAATTCTACGAATATTAACAAAAGAGGAATAAGAGAACTAGAACTAGAGTGGTGGTAGCGGTGGTGGTCCAGCCGGTGGAGTTGGATCTTGTGGGGGTCGTGCGTCGAGCAAGGCTGTGAGTGCCGTTACGGTCTCCCTGGCTATTTCTATCGCTGCTCGATATAGCGCCCATTCCTGATCGTGGCGTGCCTTGTCTCATAGTGTTTGCGTCAGTCCTCGGCTTGCTCCGCTCGTATCTGTCGGTGGGCCTACTCATTATCCCTTCGGTCTTCATCACGCCCCTGCCTCACCTCCTGCTGGACGCCTCGAACTCGGTAGTTGTAACGTAAGATGCCATCCGGGACGATCCATCATGTTAGAATGTGTAATGGTGCGGCTCTGGGCACTCGATAGCAAACGGCTCCGGCCCGATGTCGACCAGGATCTCCCCCTCGTTGTGCTCCTCACTCACCTCCACGTTCTCTTTCTCGTTCACTTCTTGGGGCCCGAGATCCGTATGGTGGCAGTAGTCGTCGTGCCACACATACACTATATTCGTCTTCGACCACCTGTCTAACTTGAAGATCATCTTCATCTTGCACAAGGTGGTATCGTTTACGTGCTTCCACCCGCCGATCTCTGTCATATCAGACGCCTTGTCTGGCCATAGTGCAAGCCCCCTCACAACCTTTGTAACAAAGGGCCCCACCGTTAGCTTCTCATTCTCTCGAACATCGGGTGGATCATAGCTATCCCAAGGTGTACCGCCTCGCAGTTGTGCATACGCGATAGGTAGAATAGGCCGCGAAGTGTACACCATTGGAATCGCCTCGTGGTGTGACTGTGGTGATTAGGAGCCGGTGTACGTATCTCAATCCCATGCTCTAGAGCAAAGTGTCCTTTGACAATTTGAAGCTATATTCTTCTTCCGTTTAGCCTTATCGTCCCGAGCGTATGAGTGCGTGCCAAAGAACATTCCTCACGCTTTTAATAGCAAGATGGTACTTGTAATTGTTGTAGGCACTTTCTTGGTGAGCGACTCTCACACCACGCGCTTCGCAGATGCTATCGACAGTCATCGTCACCTCTCTATTAAACGAGCGGAATCTGATATGGTCCCAATTGACTTTATTGAAGGAAATGAGGCAATAAACTCAACGTTGAGTTCCTTGTACGCCGTGTCGTTTATCTTGAAGATCTCTGCCCAACCACTTGTGGAGAGGTAGCCATTAACTTGCTTGTCGATTGAGTTGCACAAGCGTTCCGCGGTGAAGTTGATTTGTGCATACGAAGTCTAGTCCTTCTAGTCTCTGGTAGCGTTCACCTCGTCGGTCATTGCTACACGTCCTCATACCGTGAGCAAGTTAGATGTCCCCGTACATCGACGTTTGTGAGTGGGTGTGCTCGAGTTTTGGGCTCGAGCTGAGCTGGATCGAGATGAGTTTCTCCGAGGCATTGTACATATAAAAACAAGTGAGTTGCAAGAAAAAGAATAAAGTTTAAAGTAGGTACCCTTTATCATCTCAACTCGACTCGGCCAAGGATTACACCAAATAACATTACTCCTCAATCTATGCATGAACTTTTGGTGAGCAATTGAAAAATGTATGCCTCATATAATAGGCCAAGTCTCATAAGGAGCATATCAAAACTCCAATATTTGTTCATATGTCCATAATAAGATCTCCCTCGAATGCTACAATTACCTATTAACTCATAAAATTTCCATTTCCATGAATCAAAGCTTAAACACCCAAAATCTCAACACGTGAAGATAATCGAACAACCATGACATGAACTTGATAAATCATAGTCGAATGAGATGTATAATTGAGCAGTAAAATAAAGTTCCATTACGATGAGTTAAGACCAACGTAAGCTTAAGTGCAAACTATCGAAACATAGAGGCACGAGCATTCATAAATATCATCAACAAATCTACACCCTAAAAAGAAAACGAAAAACAGATTTGGCATCGGTTCAAGGATGGTTGGAAATCATAGTTCAAGTCGAGTGAGGACTTTCATCGAACACAATCTAAGCACATGGGCTAAATTAACCTAACGACACCAATGCTCTTAAATCGACCTAAACAACATGCCCATATTGTTCACAATCAACATTCATACTCATACACATCAATCAAAACAACGAAATCAATGAAATTCCTAAAATCGCCAAATTTCGAAAATTAGAGTTCAAATGATATACTTATACCTTGTCGCTTTAATCATTAACGAAATTGTGGGGTCTCGCCGGAGGTCCAGGGGGCAGGGGGCACCGTTCGTCGGAGGTCGGAGGTGGTCGCGAGGGATGAGTGACGAGATCGATAGAGAGTGATGGGTAGAGATCGATTTCTAATTGAAGTTCTTTTATCTCTCTCTCTCTATATATATATATATATATATTATAATTGTTAATAATAATAATAATAACAATAATTTTTAATTCGGTAATGTCAGGGCATAGAGGAGGCTCAAACATGCCCTGACAATCAGTTGAGAGCTTCCGAATTGCAGCTCGGTCGTCACGACATTGATGGGTCTGAACCATGCCGTGACAAACAGCTAAGAGCGTATCTGTAGTTCTCGATCGTGTCACGACATTGACGAGAGTTCGCCTAAGCCGTGACAATCGGCTGTAAGCATCTAACGCGGCACGACATCCTCACGGCATCGACAAGGCTCGAGAAACCCGTGACGAATGGCTGAGAGCATCTGAAATTTTTCCCGTTACGGTCACAGCATGGACGTCATACGCTGGAAGCCGTGACATCACCTTTATATATAACCTTTCCTTGAGCAAAGTGAAAGCATGTATACAATCATCGTTATAATCAAAAGATGCGCCTTTTTCTAACAACTTTGACATAGGTCGTGCGACTTTTGAAAAATCCTTCATAAACCTACGATAAAATCCCACATGGCCTATAAAACTCCTAAAACTTCACATTCGAGGGAACGAGCATCTTTTTTATAGTCTCATTTTAGCGGAAATCTTGTGTCCCAAAACTATGTCATCCCGAACCATGAAGTGACATCCCAATAAGTGCTAGATTAGTTTCTTCACAACGTGCAAGTAAATCATTTAAGTTAGCTATGGAATCATCAAATGAACTACCGAAAACTAATAAATCATCCATAAATACCTGCATGATATCACCCACCATCTTGTAGAAAATTATCATCATACAATGCTGGAAGGTGGCGGGGGCATTGCATAGACCGAATGACATTCATTGGTAGGCAAACGTACCGAACGGACAAGTGAATGTGACCTTATGTTGATCCTCTTGCGCTATCCGATCTGCAAATGACCTGACAAGCCATCAAGAAAACAATAAAACCCATGACCCGATAACTTTTGTAACGTTTGATCAATAAAGGGTAAGGGAAAATGGTATTTTCTCGTGATATCGTTCAATTTGTTGTAGTCGATGTACCCTCGCCATCTGGTCACGGTCCCTGTCGGGATTAGCTCGTTCTTCTCGTTGGCGACCACCGTTATGCCTCGCTTCTTCGGGACCACTTCAACCGGGCTTACCCATGCACTATCCGAGATGGGATAGATCATTCCGGCGTCTAGTAGCTTTATGACCTTCTTTTTGACGTCGTCTCTCATGTTGGGATTTGTCCTCCTTTGCCTCTGAGCGACGGGTTTGAACTCGTCATCCCTTAATATCTCGTGGGTACAAAAGCTCGAGCTAATCCCTCGAATGTCTGAAACCTTTCACGCTGCCAAAGCCCTTTTGTGCTCCCTTAGGACCTTTAGTAGTTGGTGTCTTTGTTCGCCATCAAAGCATGATGATATGATGACGGTAGCCTATCATCGCTCTTGAGAAAGGCGTACTCGAGTTGGTCCGACAGCTGTTTCAGCTCTAAGATGGTCGGCTCTTCAATTGAGTTCTTTTCCTTATCCTCCTCTTTGCTCTTGGTGACTACCGTCACAGACTCGTCGATCTCCTCTTTACACTCATCGGCGACCATCATCGTAGCGACTTGTATGTCGTCACCGCTAAAAACTTGTGATAATCCCTGCACGTAAAGAGAAAAATGTGCTCAAAGACATCAAAATAATAACATTTATCATCATGCTCATTAGTAGCTTTCATTGAGTCGACCATATTGAATGTTACTTTCTCGATGTCTATTGTCAAGGTTAGGGTACCACTCCTGACATCTATCATGGTCTTATCAGTGGCTTAAAATGGTATGCCTAGGATTAACGCATTATCGTCTTCCTCCATATCAAGAATAACAAAATCAGTGAGAATGACAAATTTGTTTACTTTAACTAAAACATCCTCGATTATACCTCGAGGGTACTTTAGGGATCTATGCGATAATTAGAGGCTCATCCTAGTTGGTCGTGACTCACCTACCCTAATCGCTGAAACATGAAATACGACATCAAATTTATGCTAGCACCTAGGTCGGCTAACACACGCTCAATAACAATCTCCTATAAGACTTGGAATAGTAAAACTCCCTGGATTCTTAAGTCTCTTCGGTATCTTGCTCTGTAGGATAGCCGGACACTCTTCTCGTAGGCATATGGTGGAGACATCCTCGACTTTCTTTGATTAGTGAGCAGATCCTTCAACAACTTGGAGAAACGATGCATCTGCGTAATACCTTCAACAAACAATAAGTTAATATGTAATTGCTTGCACAAAGTCATAAATTTATGAAACTGCTCCTCGTCTCGCTCCTTCCTTAGCCGAGTTGGATATGGGATCTTTAGTTGGTAGAGCTGTAGTGGTGGTGGACTGGTCTTCTTCTCATGTGCCTTTTCAAATTCAGTTTTCTCAACCTCTTCTCCATCGGGTAGCCCAGCTCCTTGATCGATGTAGCCTTCGACATCGCCCTTTACCACGAATCTCTTTGCGTCGTGCTATTCGTGTAGCTATATCCCGTTCCTCAAGGCAACGCCCTTGCAGTGTTTCCTCATATTTGGCTCGGTGTAGCTCGATAGGGATCCTTGAGGTTGCCCCGCCAATTGCTTCGCCATTTGACCCACCTATAGCTCCAACTTTCGGATAGAGGCGTCAGTATTCTACGTCTTCCACTCCATGGCTTGGAACTAATCCTCCATCTTTGTCAATCTACTCTCGTGAGTCTCAGAGGTCTTGGTGAAGTTCGATAGCAGCACCTTCATCATATCCTTCATCTCCCGCATATCACTCGACCCGGACCCTTGGGCTGTGTAATGATTCCTCGATCTTCCGGCTTGGAAACTCATTGGACCCTTCTCAGACGTTGGCTATGCTTGCTGGCTTTGATTACTGTAGGCCAGGTTAGGGTGTACTTTCGGCTGAAAACTACTTTGGCTTTGATAATTTCCCATATAATCAATATGCTTCATCGGTTGCTTGCCTTGGCACTCTGACGTCTTGTGGGCTGCGCCGTAATTACAACATTGAGGGACGTAAGACATTGACTGAGATGGCGCAACAGTCGTCATGACATTGACGGTCGGTGGCTGAGTAGCCTTCGGGGTTAATGAGTTAATCACCGTCTAAAGTTGCGTGTTCGTCGGCGCGATTTGCTGTGCAAGAGTATCAAACTTGGCATTCACCTCTTCGCTCACGCCAAACACTTTGGGTTACCTCATCCTTGTGTTACCAAGCACGAAATTATTCTTCATGTAATCTTCGATTAGATTTCAAGCTTCTATGGCATTGAGCTTCACAAGTCCTCCGCAAGCGGCTCCATCTAGCATGTGAACCGTCTGGCTGTTGAGGGTCTCGTGGAATCGATTGATTGAGGCCGTTTGCGACATCTCGTGTTGTAGGCACCTCTTTAGCAACGCCATGTATCTCTCCCATACTTCATGTAGATTATCCAAAATTTTCTGATGGAATAATAAAATCTCTGTCTTCAATCTAAGGACTTTCGACTGCGGGAAAAAACACCCAATGAACCCCCTTCGCAGCCCATCCCTAGTAGTAATAGATCCGGGCGGTAAGATCTCCATCCAATCCTTTGCCTTATCCTTGAGAGAGAAAGGGAATAATATCAGCTTGATTATATCATTTAGAATCCCGTTGATTTTGATGCCTTCCGTCACCGTAAAAAAAGTCTTGATGTGTTTGTAAGAATTGTCGTTAGAATTCCCTTCGAATTGAACTTAATAAAATATCATCTGGATCAATAAGTACTTCAATTTGAATTATTATTCCCCAATGGTGGTTTAACAATTACCGACCCGATCCCACCAAGCGAGTCATTCTTAAGTAGATCTCCAGTGATTGCTCATCTTCATGATCCGCAATTGCTTCAGGTGTTCTTCATGTGTCTCTTCAGGTGTCTGCGAACTAACTATTGAAATCTCTTGAGAAGTTTTCGCGGTGTCCTGAGAAATTTTGGCTGAGTCTTGTGAGTAGTTTACTAGCTGGATGGGATTATCATGCGTGTCTTGCGAACCATATCTCAATCTCCGTCGTAAAGTACGCTCGAGGTTTAGATCTGCTTCGACTAGTGGGTACAATGGATGACTGCAGGTTATTCACTATGTGAGTATGCCTCAAGAGATCAACAAACTAAGTTAGATAGTTAATAAATTAATAACGAAACCACCGAACAAGGGTTTTTCTAATATCAATCTATTCCCCGACAATGCCGCCAAAATCTTGATCACTACGTAATATAGTGTGTCAAGTAATAATAAAACGAATACGTATTTACTATCACCGATGTGCGATAGGCAGTGGATTTATCGTTTGTAGTGTAGTAAAGTGAGTAAACGAGTGAGGAATAGATTAAGTATCGGTGTCGACCTATCGACTCGATCCCTAGCCTAAGGAATTATTTTAGGGAATTTATTTTCTAACTATCCTACGGAGTAAACTTCTAGGACTCGATTATCACGACTAAAGTCTTAAAGAGGATGACTAAAGTAGAATTGAGTAACTTCAGAAAATATAAACGTGCTCGGGATTTGGAATCCTGCTAGGCTTCGTCGGTGAGGCCGTGAATCGTCGTTCACACATGGGGATTGATTAAATCGCGATAGTTTCCTATTCACGACCGAATTTGCTGTCGTCCTAGACGGTCGTGAGGATCTAATTCGACAAGCGAGGATCGACTATTTGCTTTTGCCTTATAGTCGAACCCTAACGTTTACGAAATATTTGCCTTATCCCAATTATCGAATCAACACGTAGACATATTGATATGAAATATCAACAAACATAGTCATATCGGGTCGAAGATAACTTTCATAAACGATAAATAATCAAGTACATGTGTTCACAAAGTCCTTATAAAACTCCAAGATTTCCATCTCTACTTCCTGATCAGATGAACACAAGGACACATTCATCTTCACCAACTTCTAAATGCAATTAGTTTTTCTTCTCTGGACGAACGATGCATGAAGACCTTAATTCCTCACTTAAGCATATAGATCTCTGTCTTTTGTTCCCTATAACAGATACTTGATCACATTAAGCAGAAAAAGAGGGTACATCCACTTTGCGTCTATTGGGATGGTTTTTTGGTTTGCCTCTACCCTTACTCTAGATGTTAATAGATACTTGGACCAAAGGGATCCTTCTGGTGTTAGGTTTGATAATGACATCATTAAGGTCCTCCAAAGTTTGCATTCTCATCTACCTGAAAAGGCTGTGCATTCAAATCTACAGGTCTCTAATTCTCCTTCTCAATATTACATTGTTCCTCTTTAGCCCCAATTGGATCCTGTACATGGACTCTATATGGTTTTTGTCTGGTTCTTAGTAATTTGACCATCCTCGTGCACATAATCTCTCTATTTGGTTCATTTTTCCTTAGCACAACAACCATATTCCAATCCCTAAATTGATCGATGCATAGAATTTTGTTTTTGGAGTCTGGCGACCTCCGGGAGCATGTCCTTTCCATGTGTCCCACTTTGCCACAGTAGAAACAAAAACTCACCAATCATATCAAAATTCTACAGAGGCGACTAGCGCATTAAAATTGATTTTAGTTCATCGCATAAGTGGGAGGCAAAGTTCCATCGATACCTTGATCTTCAAGAGTCTTCCTACCTTGTTTCCCGTGTATGAGAGTAGCAAATTCGGGGAATAGAGTTCAAATCTAGAATCCGGTTTCCATAGATAGCCAATGACAGGGAATGTTCAAGACTTGTATCCGCATATCAACCTTAATGAAGCAGCTTTCATCGTTTTGAACCCCTTCACCACATTCTCCCAATATGATATATTGTTGGTCAAAAGTCCATTGCCTCCCATTCAAAACCACTTCTTTGTCTTACTTAGAGATGAAAAACAAATTGGAACATGTTTGTGCCCAATTCCACGACCTTGAATTTATCCTTGGTATTCCAGGCAACGGATAACATGTTCTGTAGGCCAGAAAAATTGCTCTCTTTTCCACGAAATTTTTCCAATCAAACTCCGTTCACACTCTTCACGACTTTTCTTTACATCGTCTTCTTCAAGCTCAACACCCCTATCTTCATTTTCTGAAAGCTTAAAACCTGTTAACTTCTCTGAGAGCTTCTCAACACATTCACAGGGCGAGATACGCTCCATTCTCTACCAACAGTAGAATCGCAAAATGGCCCTGCAAACAAAAAGAAAATGAAGAACGTAACTGAAAAGGGATTAGTACAAGGTTAACGTAATGGAGATGAGTTTGTTCATATTAAGGCCTAGTATAGTCTGATAGTGGAGTGATGGTTAGAGGGCGGTGGAGGATAGAGATAGGGTTTAAAAAAGGAAACCAAGGACTTCATTTGAGGAAGAAAGTCTCGCACGCAGAGAGAGAAATTGCACTTAACTGATCACATAACAATTTCCATTAAGGAAAAGGAGACAAGACACACCTAAAAAGGAGACAAAGCTCTCACACGGGAAAACAAAAATAGACGAAAATAAGTTTTTAAAATTACAACAAGAAGAACTAAAGAATCTATTATAAATCGAGCCAAAAATTCCATATCATTAACTATTAAACTAAGATTTGAAGTACTCTTCACTTCGAAAAACTTGTCTTCTTCAGAAAATTAAGGGATGTCGACTCAGATTAAAGGAGGCTAAACTCCCAATCCGGGAGACTCACGAACCTACAAATTAAGTACAACCCAACATAAAAAGTGGAAAACAAGCAAAGACAGAAAACCAATAGAGAAGAAGCCACACAACCAGTTAACACTCAGTAAAAAAATTGACAATAGCAAACACAACAAATGAAAACGAAAGCACAGCAACCATCACACAACACATAAACAAATCTTACAAACCCCGAAATAGAAAGAGAAAAAGCAACGAAGAAAAAAACAAAAGAACTCAAGCAAAAAAAATCTATATAATTCTAAAAGACAAACTTAGATTTTAAGCAAGCATCGGGAGCATGAGGTCAGCAACAAAGACGACTGTGGTGTTGTTGGAGGTTGAAAAGGAGATTGCGGTGGGACCCAACTTTGGTAGAGAGCTAGACGACGATAGTTGTGATAGTGGTTTAATTAGAGACGATGGTTGAAGTGGTGGTGGTGGCAACATGGATCTTTGTTGGATCACGAGCACTTGCTTCACAACTAGAGAATTCATAGGTTCAATTCCTACTGGATGCACGCCAATCGAGTGATTTTTTTAGTGATGGTTGCAGAGTTAAAAGTAGTGGTGCTAGATGCCCTCTCTTTTAGGTTTTCTACTTTCACCGGTGGTAGTTGATAGTGGTTGGAGAGGGCAAGATGGTGATGGAAGGCGACAAGCGACGGAGATAGCACGTGGAGACGCGATGCTAGGGTTCCAAATGAGACGGTTTGTAGAGACTAGAGATCAATTATGTTTTTTTTTTTTTTTAATTCTGTTGTTGTCTTTCGCTATACTTCAATATAACAAGGCTAGTTTTGTTATTTATATTAAATATATTATGCTTAAATATCAAGCTTCGCATATCCAGAAGTTGGTTATGGATGACGTTATCATATATATGAAATCATATATTTTGTTATTTATATAAATGAAGATATTATGAAATTATTATAAATAATATGTGGATGTTTTTAATGTTGTAAAAGTTAGTTGGTTGTTGATGAGATGAGATAAGATAAGATATGTATTTAATGTTGTAAATGTTAGATGAAATAGTAGAAATTTTTCTACTATAAATAGACCGATGTATTTGTATTGAATCATATCGAAAACATTATTATCTCTCTAGAATCTCGTGTTTATATTTCTATTCTTGTCCAATTATAATAGTTTCATAACACGTTATCATCACGAGCGCTCTCCGGCAACGATCAACATTCAGATAAGATCTTATACAACTATAATCGAGGTATGGTAATTTCATTTTGTGTACGATGAGTTTATTTATAACACTCGTACACTTATTTTACTAACAGTTAAAATTATATAAATATAACATATATACCACTAAAACGCCTTAGCCCGAGTGGTTTCGCGGAATATCGTCACTACAAGTGATGTGAGGTCCAGATTTCGAATCCCAGTGGTGGCGAGTGGAATTTTGTTTTTAGCGAGATTTTGAAAAGAACAATTTGAATGATATTATTTATTTTATTGATATCTCAAGTATATATCATATATATTATGAATTAATTTTTGACAATGCGGATGAACAAATTTTATTACCACTGGGAGAAATTAAATTTATACATCTCTGATTATTATGATTTTCTTATTATAGATTCATGTCATTTTATACAAAGATGAATCTTGCGCTTCTTACTTTATTTACCGTGATGCTTATCGGGTGGTGGATAATATTTTTACAATTATTCCCAAAATATAGTTATTAATTGTAATATTTTTTATTATTATGATTACCGAAATATATTTTATATTTTGAAGGATGTTGCTATATACGATGATTGATCTCCTGATTCTTACTCTACTCACGGCGATACTTATTTATATATGGATTATGTTTTTACCAAGATTTTACGAGAGTGATTAATTAAGATATTTTTTATGTTATAATATATGTTTATTACGAAATATATTTTGTGATTGAAAGATATCGTTCTACCTGATGATTGATCTTTTGACTACTATTATTTTTACGATGGCACTCCTCAGGATGTGGAATTAATTTTTCGTAAGGATTGTTACAAAAGAAGATACAAAAGAAGATTAATTGTAATTTTTCTTTAAAGTATTTTTTTACGATAAACTTGTATTGATATTTATATTGGAAATATTAATGTTATTCACATCATATATTTGTTTTATACTTTATGATTTGAGTATTAAAACGTCTTTTGTATTTTATGATAGTATGGCGAATTTGCAAAGACTCGAGTTTGTTGCCCTTGACATATCAGGAAAGAATTATTTATCTTGGGCACTAGATGCAGAGATTCATCTAAAAGAAAAAGGTTTGGGTGACACTATTGTCGACACAAAAACCACAACAGGTGCAGGTGACACCACTGATATTGTAAAAACCACAAGTGCTCAAGATAAGGCAACAGCTTTGATAGTTCTTCGCCACCACATTCATGCGGATCTGAGGGATGAATACTTAAATGAACAAGATCCCGCTGAATTGTGAAAAAATCTGAAAGATCGATTTGACCACCTGACAACTGTTATCCTCCCAAATGCAATGTATGAATGGATGCATTTAAGATTACAGGATTTTAAATCCGTAACTGAATATAACTCGGTTGTTCATAAGGTGACTGCCACACTGAAATTGTGTGGAGAAACAGTCAACGAGGACAGTATGCTGGAGACAACACTTTTCATCCATCAAATATGATATTGCAACAGCAACATATAGAGAGGAGGTTTAAAAAGCATTCAGAGTTGATCTCTTGTTTGTTATTGACTGAACAAAACAATGAATTGTTGATGAAAAACCATGAATCCCGACCGACTGGTTCTACTGCAATCCCTGAAGCGAATGCAGTCAAAGGAATAGTTGAAGCAATGATCGTGGACGTGGTCGTGGTGGACATCGCGGTCGTGGTCAAGGTCGTGATCTAGGCCGTGGACGTGGCCGAGGAAATTACGGTGGTGGTTATCAGCATTTCCGTGGTGGTTATCATAGCAATCGTGGCGGTCATCAGTATTTTTTCCATAAGAGGAAAAATTACGAAAATAATGATGAGAAGAGGCACACTGAACAAAAGAACAACGATGAGCAATGCTATCGTTGCGGTGGTTCGGGCCATTGGTCACGTAACTGTCGCACGCCCAAATATTTGGTTGAATTATATCAACAAAGTAAGGGCAAAGAAAAGATAATTGAAACGAATTTTGTTCAAAGTGATTTGGCCTCTGCTTCTGGGATAAAAGATGAAAATACACATTTCGAAACTGCGGATTTCTAGTTTTTTCCTGAAGAAAACTAATCTACTATGTATTATTATCGTGTGTATTATTGTATTGTATGGTTTATTATTGTGTGATTTATTATGTATCGTTTGGAGTGTTTTATTAAGTTATTTGTTTTTTTGTGATAAAGAAACATCTGATATGGGAATGTTCTATTCTAATGAGTCGAAAGCAAATTTAGTTGGGTATGCATATGCTGGCTATTTGTCTGACCCACATAATGCTCGATCGCAAACATGTTATTTATTTACATATGGTGGAACCGCTATTTCATGGCGGTCACTGAAACAAACTTTAATAGCTACTTCATCTATGATTTGGAGAAAAATGGTGATATTGATGTACAACAAGTGCGATCAAGTGAAAATCTTACAGATTTATTTACGAAAGCACTTCCCCCAATTAGTTTCAGGAAATTGGTATATTCAATTGGAGTTCGAAGACTCCGAGATTTATAATGATGTTATCATCATGGGGAGAAAATACGCGTTGCCCTCTTTTTCCCTTCACTGTGGTTTTTCCCATGTGATTTTCCCAATAAGGTTTTTAATGAGGCAACAAATGAAAGTGTATAAAAAATGTACTCTTTTTCCTTCACTAGGTTTTTATCCCACTGAGTTTTTCCTAATAAGGTTTTAACGAGGCAAATTCTTTGAAAAACATCCAAGGGGGAGTATTATGAAATTATTATAAATAATATGTGGATGTTTTTAATGTTGTAAAAGTTAGTTGATTGTTGATGAGATGAGATAAGATAAGAGAAGATGTATTTAATGTTGTAAATGTTAGATGAAATAGTAGAAATTTTTCTACTATAAATAGACCGATACATTTGTATTCAATCATATCGAAAACATTATTATATCTCTACAATTCCGTGTTTATATTTATGTTCTTGTCCAATTATAATAGTTTTATAAAGAAGACAAATATTTATTTGTTAGATTTTGTTTTTCTTATTAGGGATAAATTTTCCTTTAGGATGTGTTTGGATTCGTATATTTGAATTGAATCGCATGATTTTAAATTATGAATTTGAAAATCTGAACTTCAAATCCAAATCCAAATCCATAGTTTGGCAAACGTTAGGAATTCGAATTTCAATATGGAGCTCGAGCTCGACCTCCAACTCGTGGCGTCCATCTAAACGTCGAACTTTTTCTTAAAAAAAATTAAAATATGCAAAACAATACAATAAAAATAATAAATTAAAAAAATTAGCTCGCGAAACACAACGAGCTCGACAATAATGAGCTTGAGCCGAGCTTTTGTCGAGTCGCTTCATCGAGCTCGCGAGCCGACTGAACTCATCTTTCGTCGAGCTTTATCGTTCGTCAAGCTTGAACCGAGCTTTTGTCGAGCCGGCTCGACTTGTCGTTCGTCGAGCTTGAGCCACCTCATCGAGCTTTTGTCGAGCCGACTCGGCTCGTCATTCATCAAACTCGCGAGCCTTGACTCATTGTTCACTTATTATTATTATTATTATTAAAATTAATACGGCGGGGATTTAGATTTCGAAAAGGCATCACTTGTGTTCGAATTTCATAATCATCAAATAACAAGCGTTTAAATTATTCTCGAATCCAAATTCGAGCGGCCTCTAAAATGAATGATTTGCATAAAATCGAAATCCGTGAATCCCGGACCATAAATAACCCCCGTTACAGGACTACTATCACATGCTTGCGAGTTGCGAATATAGTTAAGCAGTTCATACGCTGTCGTTTCGAACTATCCACTCCTACGCCCTACGCGGCTCCTCCCGCGTAAGATGCGCGTCCGAGTTTTTACATCTCATGAACAGAAAGATCACAGTTATTTAACAATTTGACCCCAAAAAAGAAATATGGCATTTACATTACAGAGATAAAATGTATAATTATTATATTATGTAGTGAGGCACACGTTTAACCTACCAAACTCCTGTTGAACCAACGATGGTGACGCGAGTGACTCTTCCCCCGATTGTTTAATATCGATTTTTCCCCAAAATCACGACGTCAACCACTGCAGGGATACAGATCTTCGTCGACGCAGGTGCACATTGAGTTGCTCGTGCGTTTGATTTCCATGTTTATTTCGATTTTTTGTTGTGATTTACGTGGTGTGTGTTCGTGATTGGCAGGCAAATAATGACTGAGAATAAGGGTTTTCAGTTGGGTACCGTTGGGGCCCTGACATTGTCGGTGGTGTCGTCGGTCTCGATTGTGATCTGTAACAAAGCTCTTATGAGCTCATTGCACTTCATTTTTGGTGAGTTTGAAATTTTTTTGTACCGTCAATTTTTGTTTGACTTTAGATAATTATGACGTCTTTTTTCGCTCATATTCTGTTTAGAACTTTAAGATTGCATGGTATTGTGAAAGTGAGTGAAGTATTCAATTTTTATGTGAGAAATAGGTCAAACTGACGCATGGTTGATTCGAAATTGTGTTAGTTTGATAGTTAGCTGGAGCTCAAATTTGCTTCTTATTCCAAACCTGATAAAGTGAGCTATTAATGGGAAGGCCTCTTATTCAGGCATTGCCTTATGAGCCACAAAATCTGTATTAAAGATATGATGATTTAGAAAATTAGAATATCGAGAGGAAAGAATTCTATCATTTAGTGGGATGCAGTTCTGATATTTACATATATATACTAATTTTTTCAGCAACAACTCTGACGAGCTGGCATCTACTGGTCACTTTTTGCTCCCTTCGTGTGGCATTGTCAATGAATTTCTTCGAGCACAAGCCAATAGATTCACAAACTCGTATTGGATTTGGTATTCTGAATGGAATCTCCATTGGGTTACTGAATCTAAGTTTAGGCTTCAATTCAGTTGGTTTCTATCAGGTAAGTTGCTGTCATCGTCCATTCTTGATTCTGAGTCTTTGAGTTTTCTTTTATCTGCTTTAATCTTGGTATTTTGCAGATGACGAAGTTGGCGATTATACCGTGCACAGTAATGTTAGAGACCCTTTTCTTAAGCAAAAAGTTCAGGTTGGCAGTTTCCATTCGCCTTTCTTACCATGTAAAAGTAACTGTTCTTGTATAGTTGTATATTCGTCATGATGCTGAGGACAATATTATATTTCCTTAGTATGTCACTATGCATCACGGCAGTGCTTTGTTGCTTCTTCTGTGTTCTCTATCTCAAGTGCAAACTCAGTGTAGATACAAACATATACCGAATGGTTGTGATATTTATATACCGGACTACACTATTGACTTTGCTGTTTCAGCCATGCACAAATGAGTCGTGAATGATGATTTATGTTGAAGTTGATGAGAGTTTCCCCCATCGAGCTTAGAGTAGAATTACCCATCTCGTTACTTGATCTTTATTTATCTCTCTTCTTTCTCTAATACTGCTTTTTTCGTTGATTGCAGTCAAAATGTTAAGCTTTCCCTCATCATTCTGCTTTTAGGTGTTGGTATCGCGACGATTACTGATTTGCAACTAAATGTTCTTGGCTCCTTTCTCTCCTTCCTTGCCGTTGTGACGACTTGCGTTGCTCAAATCGTATCCTTTTTTTTTAATTTCTTGCATGCCTTGGGAATCATTTATTTTGCATCTGATTTTTAATGAAACAGCCGCTTTTAACCCAAATCGCTTTGATTCCCTGTCTGATTTTTTGTAATCATAACCCGGAAAAGAAAAAAAAAAAACTGAATCAAGGTGTAGATTTGCTTGCCAGGGGCATTATATTGATGACATTATCGCAACGAAGTGATACTTCCAATATGCGCAATGAGATTTGTTAGACCTTAATAGCAAGTTGTCAGATGACCAACACCATCCAGAAGAAGTACAAGATCTCCTCAACCCAACTTCTCTATCAAACTTGCCTTTACCAAGCAATGACCTTGCTTGTCTCAGGCCCATTCCTCGATAAGCTTTTGACGAACCAAAACGTATTCTCCTTCGATTACACAACAAAAGTCGTGGTAAGTGCTAATAAGCTCCTTACACTTCAGTTACTTTTCTTTTCTATATCTTTTTTGTGGGGTACAGCAGCATTCATCTAACTGGGCATTTTTTCTTACTCAAATGTTACAGGGTTTTATCGTGCTATCGTGTCTAATCTCGATCTCGGTCAATTTCAGCACGTTTCTTGTCATTGGAAAGACATCTCCGGTCACATATCAGGTTCTGGGACATCTTAAGACGTGTTTGGTGCTTGCATTTGGTTACGTTTTGCTCCGTGATCCATTCAACTGGAGGAACATACTCGGGATATTGATTGCACTGATGGGGATGATTCTTTATTCCTATTATTGTACTTTGGAGGGCCAGAAAAAGGCTAATAATGAAGTATCAACCGTAAATCAGGTTCTGCACAATTGTGATTAATGAATGCATCAGTGAGCTTTTTTGCTTCTTTAGTTACAGTTTATGATTATGATGAGGTCTTTTGTTTTGGTGAAAAGGCGACGGAAGGTGAATCTGATCCTCTATTGCACGTGGAGAACGGAAATACGAAAACGAACGATCACTCCATCTCGAAGGGCATGTCATGGGAATCAGACAAAGATTTACGTGCTTGAAGGACCAACATACAACAAGGTTATGCGGCTCAACTTTATTTGTTGGACGCAAGTGAAATTTCAATGTGAAGGTTAAAGTGCTACCAGCTATAGTGAGCCTTCTGTTTCAGTTACTGTAGTGATCTCCATAACTTAGTATCACATGTAAAACTTGTATTTCTTTTCTTTTTTTTTTTCGCTTTTGAAAGGCCTATTGGTTGAGGAATATAATAGCTTTCATATTATTTTAAATTAGTATATGACGTCGAATATGAGTTGTGTGTTTACAACAGCATATGTTGACTAATCAATATATGATGGTGACGATGTGTAATCCAGTGGCTACAAATTTCATACCTTGTCTCGAACAATTTGTATTCATTCAAATAACTGAAATTGAGGTCAGATGTAGTGAGAGGAACAAACTTGAATAGGTCTGTCAAGCTTTTCATTGTTCAGACTGAATGGAGATTTATTGGAAAAATTGTACTTAGCTGTCACAAGGGCATAAACATACAATGATAGTGGACTGAAGATACAAACTCTCAGTAAAAAATTAAATAAATTATTCATCAGCTACAATGGGTGGAATAAAAGAATGTCCCTGAAGAGTCTGCTCGAAGATGTGGCCTATCCTCAGTAGCTTCTCCTGCAATTGTTAAAACACGGTATCAAATTCTTACACCGAAAAAAATTCTTAACATGGACATCCAACTACAGTTCAACTTGTCCAGTTAAGGAAAAGATAAGGAGAGAGAAAGAGAGAGAGAGAGAGAGAGAGAGAGAGAGAGAGAGATTTGTACTGTACCTCATCAAATGGTGATCCAATCATTTGAAGTCCGACGGGTAAAGCAGCAGCAGCAGCAGAATCTTGTTGAACAAATCCACAGGGAACAACAAGGGCAGGTAAACCAGCCAAGTTCACATTAACCTGCACACAATAATAATCATATATGTTCTCGAAGAATCTGTAAAATAAAAGAGAGAGGGAGAGGGAGAGAGAGAGCTCCTCACAGTCATTATGTCTCCTGCGTACATTGCTAACGGGTCATTTTTCTTCTCACCTGAAAGAGAGGGAACAGAGTTGTTTCAGATAAAAATGAAAGTGGAATGAATAAACACAAGAAAAAGAAATAAAGATATATGAGGGGCTGTGGTGAGGAGGTCATAATACCAAACTTATATGCAACAGATGGAGCAGCAGGCGATATCAATATGTCATTGCTACTCAGAGCCTCTTTGAATCCATTGCGGATTATTGTCCTCACCTGGAAATTATTATTATTACAATTATTATATGATCATTCAACTCCTTTAACGATTGAATTGATATAAAACAAAATAAACACGCATCTCTTAGCTTTCCATATGAAACAACACACCATTTACAAACAATTTATACGGGTGGTGTACATCAACGATTTTATCCCAGTAGTATATGTTAGAAATTGTGGTGCAAAAATGAATCAACACCGGTTGGAAATTCTTACTAAATTATCTTTGAATTAGAGGCGAGGCCGAAAACAAAGGGGGTCAAACCTGCTGTGCCCGTTTGTAGTAGGCATCATAATAACCAGCGGAAAGAGCATATGTACCCATAAGTATCCTCATTTTAACCTGGAAAAAAAATAATCGTCCCCAACAAAAGAATCGAACAACCAGAATCAGCTGGTATACATACTGAAGTTAAAAAAAGAAAACTTTTTTCTGAATTTTCTATACTTGAGTGTGACTCATTCATTATACCTTATCGTAGATTAGACCAAATAAGACAAATAATAACCCATTTACTTCTGTTTCATTCTTTTTTTTTCCCCAGCCCAAGATTAATAGACAGCACACTAAAGTATTAAGGACTTGACTAATAATAATCTGACTAAAATGGGTGCGATAAAATACAACGGGCATAATTACAAATAATAATTTATCTCGGGCCTTAACATGGGCGCTTATAACCAAACACTGCCCCCGAATGCGAGGATTTATGATTTCTCAAAGAAAAGTCAACGATTCGTACCTCAGAACCAAATCCATGAGCTCGGGAATTTCCATAAAGAGAACTAAGCTCGTCTCCTGCAACTTGCTTCCCATATCTGCATGCATGATCATTAAGTTACTATTGTATTCAACTTCTATGATGAAAGAAAACTCGTGATTTTAGTTTTCAACAAAATCCAACCTTGAACATTTGATTTCCCCAGGATAAGTATAGTCAGTACCAAAGAGACTATCACAATTTTTTACAGATTCAACAAGTCGTCAACATTCTGCTCTATCTAGCAGTTTATACATCCAAATATATATATTTGCATGCTCTTATGCACTCCTAATACACATATATACATATATATTACCTACACGCACATGCATATATATAAATTTATATATACACGGAGAGAGATAGAGAATAGAATGTACCTGACACCATCATAGCGCGACAAATTCGATGAAGATTCCGATGAGGCAAGAATGTAGTATGCAGGTAATCCAAGGGAAAACGAAGGCAACGTGACCTACATTATGCGGAAAATTAACTGAATAAAAAGATTAAAACCCGAATAACGAAGATGAATGTGTGCATCATTTCACAAAAAAAAAAAAACCTCCGAAACGTTGCATCCTAGTTCTTCTAAATGCGCAACAGCATCATGAATCGAAGATACAACTTCCGAATCAACTCCATCCCCAAGCGTTTCACGGATAACACCAACCCTCAGCCCTTTCAAGGGCTTGGATTCCATAAAATCATTCGAAACGAACTGAGACGCATAATCCGGTACTTCCTGAACGAGATCAAGTGTACAATAGAACCCACTTTAAGAATTATGTCACCTCATTGAAAAAATTGATGAATTTTCCATTAAAATCCAATCATTTCATCTTACTCGCGAGCTACTTGTTGCATCGAACTTGTCATGACCCGACACCGCATGGAGGAGAATTCCCGCATCAGCAACCGATGAACCAAAGCATCCAATGACGTCCAAGGAAGATGCATAAGCCACAAGACCGTATCTCGAGATGCGTCCATACGTTGGCTTAAGGCCAACAACGCCACAAAACGAGGCCGGTTGCCTCACACTTCCACCGGTGTCCGATCCCAAGGCAACCATACATTGTCGAGCAGAGACTGCAGTGGCCGAGCCCCCCGATGATCCTCCCGGGACTCGGGACAAATCCCAAGGATTAGCTGTCACCTAATAAATAGAAGGAATATGCAACACTTGAGTAAAAACAATAGCTTTACAGGCTTATTACAGCTCCTGGTAAAATATCTTTGGCTTTAACTCCTTCAAAAACAACTGAAAACTCAACTATATCTGTGTGTTTGGATCTAAATCATGTCACATGTGAGAGGACAGTTTGAGAAATATTTATCCAACATTGCAAAATTATACCAAACTGGCGGACTATATATACAAGATGCTAATCATCTAATATTTCTTTTAGGAATAGACTTTTAAATTAAGAAAATTACAGTTGGTACCCTTGTGTTTCAGGCTTTTCCGGTTGGTGTCGAAAGTTTTTTTAAACTCCAATTGGAACCCATGTGTTTAAGTCTTTACCACTTGGCGCCCAAAGTATTTATTTTTTTTTAACTCCGATTGGTACCCATGTGTTTTAACGCTTTTCCAATTGCTGCCTAAATTTTTCCCATCTTCGAAAATTTTCTTCAGATCTTCAACTTTCTATTTCATTTGATACAGATAAGAATCTAATTTCAGTTCTCGACCCTATTACTCCATCACTACCATAGCTTAATTCCGCAATAAAGACACTTTTGAGCTTTTAATTTAAAATCACATTAGTGTTGGACTGTCCATTTTGAAGAACTCCCATGCGAATACGAATCCAACTGGAAAAATCTTAAAAACAGCGGTAGCAACCGGTATTTCCTTAAAATTATTTGCAATTACCACATCGAAAGAAAATAAAAACATGTGCATATACATCAGGAGAAATAATTGAATCACATATTCACTCACCTTGTAAGCAGATGCTTCAGTTGTGCTGCCCATCCCAAACTCGTCTAAATTTGTCTTCCCAACAATCAATCCCCCACACTCCTTCACCTTCCTCACCACCGTGGCATCAAACGGAGGCGTGTAACCATCCAAAGCCCTCGACCCAGCAGTGGAAGGCATGTCGCTCGTGCATATATTATCCTTAATCCCAACAAAAACCCCGGCGAGGGGCCCCACGTTTTCGCCTCTTTGAATCCTCTCATCAAGGTCCTGGGCTTGCCTCAGTAGGACATCCTCGGGAGAGAGGTGGAGGAAGCTGTTGAGCTGGGTTTCGGTGCGCTGGATTCGATTGAGGACCGTCTTGGCGAGATCGATGGCTGAGATTTGGCCTGAGAGGAGGGAATGGCGAGTGGTGAGGATTTGAGAGGAAGGAGGCGGCGAAGCGGTGGTTGGGGACGGGACAGATGCGGTGTGGAGGCATTGGGGGCGAGTTGTGGTGGTGGTGCGGAGGAGGAAGAGACGTGGGGTTTGTGCCCAAGAAGAGGATAACATTGTCGTTTTTGTACTGTCTTATCCTTAGGCTTGTAAATACCACCTGAAATTTGCAAAGTCTGCGAAGGTGAGATGAGACTCTCCGATTTCGAAGGCCAATGAGTTATCCATTTTCACTATGACATAAGCGACGATGAAACTCTCCTTATGCATACCCAAGTCAGTGTAAGTACTAAAAAATTACTTCATGGAAAACTGAAGGCAGGAAAAGATTTCGGATATATTAGCGTCTTCAAAGATAAGATATTTTGTGCACAAGCTCTTTTGTATTGCTAGCATAACCATGGGCCCCAGAGGCCCGTAAATATTAGGCTGATCCGTTCGGGGGGCCCAATGGGACGAATCAAAGGCTAGTAGGCTACGCGGGGAAAAATTAGCCGAGCACAAACTCGATGTTTATTTTTTCTCTCTCGAAAAAGTCAATGTTCATTCGAGATGATATATCGGAAAAATTGAGGTGGGGTGAAAGCCGAACCGTCAAGTGGATAAGCATAAGCATGTTCGACTAAAGCTAGGTGCAACTAATCATGCTCAAACGTCGGTTTTGGTTAACCGACGGTTGGGACCCGACGGTTGGCGGTTGGTCGAACTGACCAAACGTTCACAACCGGCCGGGGACGGTCACCGGTTGGCCGTCTCCGGTTAACGGTTGGTCAACCGCCGGTTGAGTTAATCGCCGCTTACGGTTGAACCTGCGGTTAAACCGCCGGGTTTTTTTTTATTTATTTTTTGGTGTATTTTTCGATACATTTCAATACATAGTTAGGGTTTTTTCGATACTTTCGGTATATAATTAGGATTTTCGGTACAAAAAATTTATTCAACATAAATTTCATTACAAAAATTTAGATATAATTACCATTTACAAATTACAAAATACAAAGTAAAGAAAAATAAATAAATTATTCATTGTGATGTTGTGTCGATGAATCGCCAACGCCAGTCGGTACTCGGTTTCTGAGAAAAAATGTATTGTACAAGTTAGATATTTTTTTTGCAACATAAAAAAATTAATCAATAAATTAAGTTAACAAAATTGAATACTTATCTTTTGCGGGCTTCGTCGTCCGAATCGGAGTTGAAATTTTTGAGATTAGATGCTGAAAAATAACAATACACAAGTTAGTATTTTCTTAAAAAATAGGAATAATTTAAGTTGAAAAAATTAAATTAGTATTAAGGACTTATCTTTTTCGGGCTTTGTCGTCGGGCTTGGATGTCACGCGAGCGGTTTCTTAGAGACGTTGCGTTGGCAAGATTATATTAGTAATTAATTATTTAAAAATATAAAATAAAAAATTAATCCAATGAGATTGAGATGTACTTATCTTTTTTCGGGCATGAATTTTTCGGCATTTCCAGAGATTCTCTACTCTCTCTACTCCTAGTCGATGTCGCCGCTGCCACTAGTCTTTGTGCCGGTGGAGTCAAACACGTCGTCGTCCAAATCGGTATTCGGGAAACCTTGTGTTCGATGTTCGGCTCTCGTCCAATCATCGAGAAGGCATTGGTATTCGACGTTTTCTACCGTCAACCTCGAACGCCTTTCACATAAAGTTTAGCCGCCCATGCTATAAGCATGTTTAACCGCGACGGTTGAAATTGGGACGACAAAGATTTCCCGAGCGATCTTCACCAACATTGGATATATTGGCGACATCATCGACCACCATCTGAGGACGTTGAATTGATCCTCGTCCTCGGCGAACTCAAACGTGGTCGACAAGTAGTATATATTTCTACGAACGGGTTCGCCGACCTTTGGCGTTTGCTCGTGTTGATGAGGTTGTAGTAGGAGGCTAAGTATCGACCACTTCCACTACCAGTACCACTACTACTAGACGTAGTAGAGGATTGACCCGAACTCGATCGAGTTGGGTCTTGACCAATATCAGTCTTATACTCTCTAAATACTTCCTTTAAAGAATCATACCCTATATTCCTTACTTGAATATGGTAGTTCTCGGGGAGAGCATTAGAATCAGCCGCAATGGACTGGTAGTATAGTGCCAAAAAACTATCTGCCCCCTCTAGGCGCATTCTGGGGTCCAATATCGTCGCCATGATGAAGATATCTGGTGGTTCCTAAAAGTATTTCAGCCATTTAGCCTTAATGACTAAACGGCTGCGCCCGCAAACTCGTTCTCCAAAAAAGCACTTAGAATGCATGCGACTTTAACGCAATGATCTAAAGCTAATATTGATGTCGGGTAATATGTTCCCGACATCTCCTTCGTGGCATCGTGAAATACTCGAAGTGTTTCACATATGCCGTTGCACCCGTCTCACATTGTAGGATGTATCGTTTCGCCGAATTCGGCATTTTCGTTGTAGAAATTGCACAAGGCGTGGTGATATCGTACGACGTACCCAACATCTTGAAGGTGGAATTCCACCTATTGGGTACTCTAAGGGAAACGTTTTGGGCGTGATGACCACACTTCTACAATGACGCTTCCACTTCTTCGGTACAGAAGAGTGTCGCATCATGTAAATTATTGCCGTTCATATTGGCATAACGTGTGCCTTTATATGTGTGAGTGCGTCATGAACACATAGGTTAAGTATGTGAAAGAAGCATCGTACATGGAAGAATCGACCGTCAAATGACGGTGGACAATACTTAATTAAAATTGTCAATACTCGCGGTATTAGCGCTAGTATTGTCAAAGGATACCAAGAAAATCTTCTCGAGTATCCTATATTCCACTAAGATACTCCTAATCTTGGATACGATGTTTTGAACTGGGTGTGCTGTGTCAAAATTCGCTATATGCAATTAAAACGTTTTTGTATTGTTCAAGAGTCATCAATCCAATGGCATGTAATGCCCATGTAATAATGATATTGCAAGTGATCGCTCCATATATCGGAGGCAATGGTCAATTTACACTCTAAATTTGCTAATTGATCTATTAACTCGTGTTTCTATGCGAGTACCGTCTTCATAATGTCTCGCGTAAGGGTGCTACGTGAAACTTTCTTCCATGGGGGTTATACGACTTTCTGATCCACTCTTCGAAGACTGGATCATCGGCAAAGCGAAAGGGAAGATGTATCGCGAAAACAAATTTCGCAAGTTGTTTGCGCGCGAGAGACGTCTTCGTTTACACGAACAAAGACGTCGGACTCACATTGAGTCCTTGTCCTGTAGCGAACGAACCCGTACCCGTAGCCCCGTGCATTTGGCTTTGACTTTGCCTAATTCCTATCTTAGTTGGATGTTTTGACCGGATATGGCCGGTGAAATTGTCATATCCGCCACCCTTCGTAAAGGGGTAATCTTTACCACAATAATTACATATAACTTTAAAAAAAATCTTTAGTTTCGATTGGTACCTTCTTGAAGTGTACCGCGAAAATATCCGAGCGTAGCACAACTGCTGCGGCGTTCATGCTTGGTTCTTGCTCGGTGTCCGCCTCAGAACCTCGTGCTCCTGGTCATGTTGCGTGTTGGCCTCCGTTCCATCCATATCCGAGCCGAGAGCGTCACTAAGATCGAGCAAAATTTCGGGAGAGTCAACATATTGGTAGTTATCTTGCGATGAACTACCAACAATCTGTCCCCCCTCGATATCGATCTCGAACTCGATCCTCGACGACGAACTATTCATTCCTAAAATAAAATATCAGAAAAAAACTGTTTATTAAAATGTGTGTAAACTTACGAGAAACGAGGTGTGTAAAATTTGGAGCGCCATGTAGTAGAGTCGGACGGGAATTGAGGAGTGTAGTAGACCTGAGGCGAGGGCCGAGGATTGATGGAGTAGTATTTTAATTAGTTTATTTTTAATTCGTCTAAAAAAAGAGATTGAGGATTGAGACTTGAGAGTGAATAATTGAGAGAGTGAGATTAAATTGAGTTAAGATTTTTTGAAGAGGGGTGTAGTGGTATTTATAGATTTTTTAGGGTTTGTGGCCGTTGGAACCGTCGGTTGCCGGTTGAACCACCGGTTCCAACAGCTAGATTATACATATATTTTTTAAAACCTAACGGGTATTTTTCTTAAATTCGACGGCTACTGACACGTCAGATTTTTTTTTTCAACTAACGTTATTTATTTTATTTATTTTTTTAATCCAACGGTTACTGACACCTGACACGTCATATTTTTTTTACGTAAAACCGCCGGTTGAACCGCCAAACCGGCGGTTTGCGGTTTGGGATTTTCCCAAACCGCGCGCAACCGGCCAACCACGGTTCACGGTTGTGGTTGGTGGTTGGTTACGGTTTGTAACTGGAACCAGCAGTTCGCCGGTCGGAACCGCCATTTCCGGTTATTTTTGGGCATGACTACGTGCAACTCTTGATAGTCGATAGTCGCGGTCAAGCTTCGTCTTGACTGAATGCTCACGAGCTGTCTTTCTACACTTTTTTGTACTTTTTATTTTATTTTAATTAAATGTTAAAATTTAGAGCTTAAATATGAAGCTCCTTGAGTAAATTACCTTAACTATATGTAGGGTGGGATTGGAACGGGTTTGGGCAGATACGGGTTGATCACTGCGGGTGTGTATTTTTATACCCGATCCCGACCCAATCAAAGTCGAACGAGTACCTGAAACGCGCTAGGTACGCGCCCGGCGGGTTTGGATTTTTCTTTTTCTTTTTTTAATTTTTTTTAACAATTTAATAAGCTTAGTTGTCATTACCCCATGTGTCCTTGTTCTTAAATTTGGTAGGTAGATAGTCGTCTTAACTCTTTATATGAGCTAGTTGTATTTAACTATTTCTGAAATGAGGAAAATGAGTTATCGATTGAAAAAAAAAAGAAAATTAAGCTTACATTCCGAAGCCTTGAAGACCTGAACGCAAATGGACAAAGTCAGACATGGATTCTAACAATGAATAAAATGTTAGTAAAACCTTACAATCATCACTTGAAATCGAAAATTGGAAGAAATCAATAATCCAGAACATAAGAAAATTAGGGTTTTAAATTATTATACCTCTAGACTTGCTGTCTCGATGGATTTGCCGCATGCTAACACACTATCACTTATCTTTAGGCTTTCACATATTGTTATACTTAGCCTTGGGCATGTGCAGGGTTGTGTGCAGGCTCAAGCATGTATTCTAATCCTTGTCGACTCCCGACTTCAGTATCTGAGTACTGATTTTAGAAATCTCCACTGATTCAGTGGACTTCATGAAGTTTATTCGATTTGTGGAAATGAGTATTGAGCTTTTCGCGTTATGCAAGTACCCACCCAACTCTCATTCTATTAATGTGATTCTTTAACATCCCTTATAGAAAGTTAAGCTTTCTCGACGACTCTGTCCAAGATTTGATGACTTCGTCAAGTTCCGTAATCTTGAACTTCATATTATGAGAGTCCTGTTTTAGGACCTCAATTTTCAGTCCTCAGTGTATCAACCTCGACCCGTGTCTTGACGAGAGGCTCTGCGGCCTGTGAAGTCTCGGGTCCCGTTTCTTGACCCGTAGACTTCATTTGCGAGGCGGGTTTGTTTCTCTTCATGAAGCGCCCGAACTTTTTTATGAAGAGGGTCATCGCCTCCTCGCTCATGTCCTTTGCGAACTTTGATGTGCTCTCAGCAACAAAAATAGCCTTCACTGATTGCACAAGGACCGATTCTTCCATTCGAGTTTGCAGCTCAAACTCGTATGCCTTGAGGTCGACAAACCGATCGTGAAGCTGTAGCTTGCTTAGACCCTTCACCTCCCTCATTGCCATCGTCTTGACGTTCCATTCTCTAGACAACGCCTTCATGACCTTGATGGCCATGTCCATATTTTCCATATCTTTGCCAAGGGTGGAGAGATCGTTGACGATGGTGGTGAAACGGTCCTCAAACTCCACCATCATCTCTCCATGCTTCATCTTGACGGAGTCGTACTTCTGCACTGCCACGATGAGTTTGTTTTCTCTCGTATGGTCGTTTTTTCCACAGATTGTCACATATTTTTTCGGATCTCTCTTGCTGTTTTGCACAACATGACATGCCTGGATGTTCTCATGTCTAGGGTCTTGAAAAGTGTGTCCTTGGCCACTTTGTCGAAGTTCATCAGCTTCTTCTCAACGTCCGTTCAGTCGCTCTTCGTCTTTGAGATTTGCTAAGGTTGTTGCGATATGCCGTGTGAGCAAGGTTGACCGTTAGGAGTGCGGGTGGTCCTTCCGTGACTATGTCCCACATATCTTCATTTTGTACAGATAGGTGACCTTCCATCCTTATCTTCCACTCAAGGAAGTTCTCCATGCTAAACATTGGCAGTTTGCTATAAGTACTCATCCTGAGGCGCGAATGAGATAACCCGCTCTACTACCAATTGGTATGATCGGGGACCGATGTTTAGAGGGGGGGGGGGTGAATAAACAAGAAATTTCCTTCTTTAGTGTAACTGAGTACTGGTCGTTGTCCGTACTTAACTACTTACGGCGATAGTCAGTAGTTTCATGGTCCTCAGTTCGTTTAACTCTCGTTTGCGCTACAGTGGTGTGAAAGATACCACAGCTCAGTACTCGTGCGTGTGTGAGTGTGTTTGTGTTTTGTTTCACACAAAACTTGTTATGGGAGTTCGGAGCTGAATCTCCCCTTCTTCCCCGCATGGATGGTACCACTTAGAAGTTTTCGGGCTACTTTAGACAAGTACTACCTTAGCTACCTCTAGCTCACTTAAACAACTACAACAGTTGTGTACAAATTGTTTATAGAGCTTCCCTCAAGAACACTCTGCTAACTTCTTTTTAACTCAGTTATTTACAAAGAGATAGTCACTCAAAACTAGAGTTCGTCTAGTATGCTTCTTCTTTTCTCTTCGTGTAACTCCGTGTCGAGCCTTTTGAACCCTTCGGCCTTTTATAGGCTTCATCTCGGAAGTAGCCGTAGCGTTTTGAACATTTAAACTCGTCTGCAGCCGCATCTCTTCTAGGGACTTTTGACGTCGGTACTCTTTAGTTGTCAGAGCACTGCTTTTACCACTTTCGGTAATTAGCTCCGGTCAACGTTTGCGCTTGCTACCACTTTGCATTTAATACTCTGCTCTTGGCTGTCCTTTCGGTCATAGGACTTCGCTCTTAAGTACTCGTCTTCAATCTCATGAGTATTTGCCATGTCAGCTCCAGTCTTCGCCATGGTCCAATCCCCACCATGCTTCGACATTTTGCACAATCACCAAAATACCAAGTATCCCACATAGGCGATAGTTGACGAAATGGCCAAGATGGTGGTGTAGGTGATATGGGGTGAGGCAACAGTCAATGGAGAGGCCAAAATGGTGGAGGAGGCGATAGTTTACGAAATGGCGAGATGGTGGTGAAGCTGCAGTTGACAGAGAGTCGCGAGATGGTGGTGGAGGCGATAGTTGACGAAATGGACGAGATGGTGGTGAGGGTGGAGGCGGCGAGATAATAACAAAAATGGTGATATTTTAAAAACCTTGTTACAAAACTATATAACTTCTTAATACTATTACAAAACTAACCGAGTGTTATAAATATTCAACTTTATAATCTATAATGCTTTAATTTCTAATAAATGTAATATATAATATAGACTATGTTGTAGTGTATGAGACAAGAGAGGAAGATGAGCAAATTGTATATGAAACTTTTTCAAAGTTCATTTTGTACAAGACAATGAAGCTAATAGGCTTATTTATATGCAAAACAAGAACTAGGATGAACATCCACACTAGTATAATATATATATTATATATATATATATTCATAATACTCCCCCTTGGATGTCCATGTTAGAGAATGAATTTTTAATATCATGATATTAGTTGCCTCGTTAAAAACCTTACTAGAAAAACTCAGTGGGATAAAACCTAGTGAAGGAAAAAGAGTGCAACTCCTCTTGTCTCCCACTTATGTAAATATTACTCGAGATCTTTGACCATCGAAGTCCAGAGTTTCTCGAATATCTTTGGATGAAGTGCTATGGTGAATAAATCTGCAAAGTTGTCACTTGAACGGACTTGTTGTATGTCAATTTCACCGGTCTTCTGTAGGTTAAGCGTGTAGAAGAATTTGGGCGATATATGTTTGGTTCTATCGCCTTTGACCTATCCTTCCTTCAATTGAGCGATACATGATGCATTATCTTCATATAAGATCGTTGGAAGTAACTTTTCGGATAATAGCCACAAGTTTGTTGTATATGCTGAATTATCGACCTCAACAAAACACATTCCCTGCTAGTTTCGTGAATCGCTAAATATTTCAGTGTGATAAGACGAAGTGGCGGTTAAACTTTGTTGGATAAACTCCTCTATAGCCCCATGTGGTTAAACTGAAAATCACGTTACTACCTTGTAGTTTGTAAACGTCGCGACATCCCCTTATGATTTAGACAACATATCATCATACCCCTTATTGTTTAGAAAACATATCACTGTACCCCACGAAAATGGGGAGAATGTGAAAAGTTAGCTAAACCATGATGGGATTTTATGTTATTTTTAAAACCATAGGTTTTTTGTGATGAGTTTCAAACTACGGGGTATTTTATGAATTTTAGCCAACTTTGTTTAACCGACGCCATAAAATAGTAGTTCCACCGTATATAAATAACACGTTTGCGATCGAGCATTGTGTGGGTCGAATAGAAATCCAGCATCTGCATATCCAATTAAAGCATTTTTCGATTCAGTAGAATAGAACAATCCCATATCAGTTGTTTCTTGAAGGTATCAAAATATTCGTTTAACTTTGTTCCAATGTTTGTGAGTCGTGATGAACTATATCTCGCCAATAAATTTTCAACAAAGGCTATATCAGGTCGCGTATGACTCGTAAGATACATTAGAGCTTCAATACCACTAAGATATGAGACTTTCATGATCAAGTAATTCTTCATCATTTTCACATGGTCATAACGGATCTTTATTAACATTTAAAGATCGAACAATCATCGGAGTATCCAATGGATGAGCTCTATCCATATAAAATCTTTTCAATACCCTTTTTGTATAAGTTTCTTAATATACGAATATTCCATTCTTGAAATATTCAATTTGTAGTCCAAGACATAACTTTGTTTTTCCAAGTATTTCATTTCGAACTCCTTTTCCAAACAATCAACAGCTTTTGATAACTCAACAGGAGTTCCAATTATGTTGATATCATCAACATCAAATGTTATAATGACAAACTCACTTTCACGTCTTTTTATAAATATGCAGGGACAAGTTTGATCATTTTTGTACCCCTCTTTCATTAAGTATTCACTCAAGTGATTGTACTATATACGTCCATATTGCTAATTTATAAAGACATTTATTCAACTTAATTGAGTATTCATCACGAAGCCTTAAATTCTCGGGCTACTGAAGTCCCTCGGAAAGTTTCACATAAATGTATTGTCCAGTGCACCATAGAAATATGCAGTGACAACATCCATAAGATGCATATCAAGTCTTTCACGTACTTCCAGACTGATTATATAATGGAAATTTGTTGCCTCACCATAGGAGAATACGCATCCTCATAATCAATATCATGTCGTTGCGTGCAACCTTGCGCAACTAGTCGTGCTTTGTATCTCACAATTTCACACTTTCACTTGTCTTTCAGATGAAAACTAATTTATATCCAACTGACTTTACATTTTCTGGTAGGAGGACTACAGATCCAGAAACGTTTCGTTTTTCAAGTGTTTTAACTCTGTCTCGATTGCAGCTTTTCATTGTTGCCAATCACTTCTTTGTCTGCATTCTTTCATAGACGTTGGTTCATAATCCTCATTCTCATTCATCTCGTTATATCTTGTAACGCTACGCTAAATGAGAATTGATCGTCAACGTTTAATTCGTCTCGGTTCCATCTAATTCCATGACATAGTTTATTGAGAGCTCTTCATTATTTTCTGAACGTTCATGTAGCTGAGTTTTATTTTCATAATCATTTATGCCCATAGACTCTTATGTAGTCGATAAATCCTCGATTGGACCATTCTTATTATTTGCTCCTTTTCTTTTCCGATGATTTTTATCTTTTGAACCCGAGGGCCTACCAGCTTTAGCCGTGGCTTAGGCTTGACACTATTTTCTTGCATGAACATCTACTTTTGCAGGAGCATTAACAACTTGTATATGTGACTTAGTCACTCTTTTAAGGTCAATAAAGTTGTCTGACAATTGATTAGCTAAACTTTATAAATGAATTATCTTTTGAACTTCTAGTTCAAATTCTTTTGTTTGATGATCATAATAATTTAGCGATAATTCATTCCAACTAATATTTCTTTCCTACTGTATCTTTTCTCCCCATAATGTCGAAAAATTCAATTCATCGAAATGACAATCGACAAATCTTGTCGTGAATAAATCTCCAGTTAGAGGTTCTAAATATTTTACTATCGTTGGAGATTCATATCGGACATATATTTCCAACCTCCTTTGAGGTCCATCTCAGTGCATTGTGGTGGAGCAATCGGAACATATATACCGCACATCCAAAAAAATTCTTAGATGAAAAATATCTGGTTCCTAACCATAAAATTGTTTGTATCAGAGAGATGTCATAATACCTTTTTATCCTGACGTGGATTAGTGGTTTTGCATGTAATATAACATGTCCCCAACTAGACAATAGAAGCTTCGACTTCATTAATAATGGTCTTGCAATTAGTTGCAGTCGTTTAATTAACGATTCTGCAAGACCGTTTTGCGTATAAACATGTGGTACGGGACGCTCAACATCAATTCCGATAGACATACAATAATTATTAAATTCCTTGGACGTAAATTCAGCAGCATTATCAATACATATTTTCTTTTGTCGGATAATCCGAAAAATTTGCTCTTATCGAATCAATTGAGCAAGCAATCTCGCAAATGCCACGTTATGCGCAAAAAATAGACACCTGAGACCATCTACTTGAGGCATGAATCGATACCATGAAATATTTAAATGGTCTGCATGATGGATGTATCGGCATACAAATATTACCATGTATACGTTCCAAACAATAGATTTTTTCTTT
Organism: Linderniella brevidens; assembly: GCA_004919715.1. Lineage (NCBI taxonomy): Eukaryota > Viridiplantae > Streptophyta > Magnoliopsida > Lamiales > Linderniaceae > Linderniella > Linderniella brevidens. The sequence goes on from SWDC01000148.1 coordinate 10,478,101, forward strand.
ATTTTCATTGGTGATGGCCGAATAATCAACAGATCAAGCTGTACATGATAATTTGTTTGGTTGAAGAATCATGGTTCTTCATTAAAAGTCCACCTGAATTTTCAATTATTTTTCGCGTCATAATTGCGCTGGAATGACCCAAACTATCATGCCAAATATCAAATATACTGTCATTAATAAACTTTTGATTTCCGGTATCATATGATTCAATCGTTCAAATATATGTTTAATATAACCCAGAGTCAAATAATTGTAGTATTTCCACATTTCTTTTACCATTCCAAATTACTTTTTGTAATATGTAAATATTCAACATCCCCATTTTGTGCAGTCTTTACATGATATCCGTTATGTCGAATAGCCTTAAAGTTTAATAGATTTCTTTGAGACTTAAGAGAATATAAGGCATTTTCACTTATCAACCTTATTCCTCTTGGCAGTAAAACTTTAACTCTTCCGGAGCCTTCAATAATATTTGTGCTACTCGATATAGTAATAACACTACGTCTTTCATATCAAGATCATCGGAATATTTCTTATTCTTCAAAATCGTGCAAGTCGTTGCACAACCTGCAAGACATAATTCTCCATTGCACATGCTTGTATCCATCATATAACTACCATTATAAACAAACACATAATAATTATAAATATATTTTATTGGGAATGAAATGACAAACATTCAAATATCTTAAAAACAACGGTACATGATCAAGCACACAAAAATAAAACATGGATAATAATACATAAATAAAACATAACATATCGGTTCTCTTCGTTCATGAAATCTGCAGCCTCCAAGTGAGTATTTTTGGTGACATCAGAAGTAGAGGCATCTTGAGGAAAGTTCATTTCAATTTTTCTTTCTGCTTTTGTGATTCTTGGTACAACTCAACAAGGTGTTTGGGCGTAAGACAATTGCGCGACCACGGGCCTGAACCACCACAACGATAACTTTGCTCATCACTATTCCTTTGTTCAGTGTGCCTCTTCTCATCTTTGTTATCATAATATTTCATGTTATGGGGAAGTTTCAATGACCGCCACGAAAATTCTGATAACTACCACCATAATGTCGTTGACCACGACCACGACTTTGACCACGGACGCGAAATCCACAACGAGAAAATCCACGATCATTGCTTCGATTATTATTATTATTATTATTATTATTATTATTACCTTTGACTGCATCCGCTTTAGGGAGTGCAGTAGAACCATGGGCGGAATTCGTGATTTTTCATTAATAATTCATTATTTTGTTCCGCCAACAATAAGCAAGCGATTAGCTCGGAATACTTTTTCAAAGTTCTCTCCCCGTATTGCTGCTGCAATACCACATTTGATGGATGAAAAGTGCTAAACCTTTTTTGTAGCATATTGTCATCAGTGACAGTTTCTCCACACTGTTTCAGTTTACAATTAACGTTGTACACAATAGAGTTATATTTGCTAACTGACTTACAATCTTGTAATCGTAAATTCATCCAGTCATACCTTGCCTTTGGGAGTAACAATTGTCACGTGGTCATATCATTCTTTCAGATTTTTCCAAAACTCAGGGGGGTCCTTTTCATCTAAGTATTTGGGCTTCAAATTTTCGTCAATGTGGTGGCGAAGAGAGATCATAACTTTTTTCTTATCTTGCTCGGTCACAATTTTTCATGCTTCAATGGCATCAGCTAAACCTTGGCTTTTAGATGAATTTCAACATCTAGTTCCCTAGATAAAAAGATTTTGGCTAGTTATATGGAATGCAACATAGTCAGTTTTTGCCAAGTTCGACATATTGATATATTGAAACAATGAAAATGATTAGTCATCAATATCTCAGTGTAATGAAATCAGATAAAGTATTAAATAAATTTAGGCAGTCTTGCCTTGTCATATCGTGAGGTATAAACCGACACATATTAGGCGGTACAAACCATCACATAATAAGCGATGCAAAGCATCACATATTAGGCGGTACAAACAAGCACATAATGGGCGGTACATACCATCACATATTAAGCGGTACAAACCAGCACATAATTGGCAGTGCAAACCAACACATATTAGGCAGTACAAACCAGAACATAATAGGCTGTATAAACGAGCACGTAATAGGCTTTACAAACCAACACATATTGGGCAGTACAAAGTGGTACATGATAGGCAATACTTTATATATATTTATATATTAAATATGATTAGTATAATTACGAAAAAATACCCACTATGCGTACGAGATCTTCGGCGGTGGATGGTGTTGGCGACATCGAGCATTCCTACTGATAACGTGTTATAAATATTTAACTTTATAATTTATAAAACTTTTATTTATGATAAGTTTACTATATATTATATGTTGTACTGTATGAGATATGAGAGGAAGAGGAGCAAATCGTATATAAATGAAACGTTTCAATGTTCTTTTTGTACAAAGCAATGAAACTAATAGGCCTATTTATAGGCAAACCAAGAATTAGGATAGGGCACACATACCAATGAACATCTACACTAGTATAATATATATTTATAATATTGAGTTTTAGATTTTTACTATCATGATTTTCATTTTCACCACGTAACTCTTTTCCTAACACACCTTATCTCTTTTCCTAACACAAGTCACACAATGCAACACTAACCACACAACACACATCGACTACAATGAAGCAACAACATGAACTCAAAAACCACAGACAACAAACGAGGACAAAAAAAAGTGTCACGAAGACCCCAAAATAAAAAAATAGACAAGCAACACAAAAAGAAAGAAAAAACATTATTTGTTTCCTCCCATCCTCACCATAATTTGTGAAAAGGATTGGGGAGTAGAAATTTTTCTATAAGTTAGGTTTCTGCTATGATTTGGAGAGACTTTGATGGATGCTTAAGTTTTGATGATTGAACTGAGTAACAGAGTCAATCTAGTACCGGAGAAGAGGGCGAGTATCGGGGCAAGGAGGACAAGGAGTCAAAGCAGGGACTGAAAGGACTAATGCAAGGCTACGATGAGTACTGAAACTGAGAGAAACGATTACCCAAAGTGGCAAAAGCAGTACCCAGACGCAAAGCCAATACCGTATGCAGCAGGACCCAAAAGGAGAAAGGAAGTTAATGCTGTTGAAGCCAATTCGAACGCTCAAGACACAACGGCTACTTCCAAGGGCGACTAGTTAGCCAAAAAGCACAACGAGAAAAATAACAAGTGTGAACGATACACAAGTGTAAAGCAAGCCTGAGCACTGTAATAATTTATGTGTGTTCAAACGTTGAGCGTCGAGATCACTTGTAATCAACTGACTTAAAAACCAGTTATTAGCGATTTTGAGAGTAGAAACACTAGTAGGCAACAGACTTTAACTAAGTCACTGTGTAGAAGTATAAGCTAGACGTAGATGCGGGTTGTACTTGTGTATAGTAAACCATACTTCTAAGGGATACCTTCCTTGCGGGGAAGAAGGGGAGACGTAGGAGTTCATTAACACTCCGAACTTCCATAAACAAATCCCTGTGTGCCCTTAACAATCACACTCACTATCACACACAGGTACTAAGTAGTGATTACTTCTGCGTTACTACTATAAGATTGAGAGGAAATAAGTTAGGACCAGATTTCACACAAAGTACAAAAACGGTGCTCAATGTTACCAAAAGCTAAAAATCTATAAGTGTTCATTCACCCCTCCCCCCTCTAACCACTTATCAATACTAGTCCTAATCCTATCAAGTGGTATCAGAGCAGATCACTCTCAATCATCAAAATTAGTTCTTAATAGCAAGATGCCGATGTTCAACAGGGAAAATTTCATGGAGTGGAAGATACAAATGGACACTCACTTGTCAGCTCAAAATGGGGACATGTGAGATATAGTTAGTGATGGACCACCCACTCTCATGAACATAAACCCTCCCACACAATCGACCCTATTAGCCTCAAGAAGTCCCCAAAGTTAAGAGCGAGTGGACGGATATTGAAAAGAAATTGATGAATCTGGACAAAGTAGCCAAGGACACGCTCTTCAAATCCTTGGATACCGGAACGTTCAGACAAGTAATGTTGTGCAAGGCGAAGTATGGACAAAAATGTGCCAGATCTGTGAAGGAAATCACCAAACGAGAGAAAACAAACTCGTGGTGGGCATTCAAAAATACGGCTCCATCAAAATGAAGTCAGGGGAGACAATGATGGAGTTCAAAACCTGATTCACCACTAATATCAATGATCTCTCAGCTCTCGGGGGATCATCGACAAGATAGACATGGCTATCAAAGTCATGAAGGTACTTCCTAGGGAATGGGTCGTCAAGACGATGATCATGAGGGAATTCAAATATCTTAGCAAGTTACAATTGCATGATCTCTTTATCGACCTCAAAGCCTACGAGTTCGAACTACGAACCCGCATGGAGGAATCGGTTCCCGTGCAACAAGTGAAGGCACTACAACCATCGAAAGCACATCCAAGTCCGTAGAGGACATGAGTGAAGATGTTATGACACTCTTCATTGAAAAATTTGGACGGTTCATGAAGATAAACCAGTCTTCTTACTCACCACAAACGGTTAAGAAAAACTTTTCAAAAGACGAACAAAAGAATGATGCATGCTTTAACTTTGACATAAAGGGTATTGCCGATTGCAAAAAGCCCAGAAATGATAGGGGCAAGGAGGTGAGTCAAACGAAAGGTAAGGTCCTCATGGCAGAGGACAACACGACAAATGGGCTGAAACTGATTCTGATGAGTCAGAATCAGAAGAAGAATCAAGCGACGGTGAGATCGAATGTCCGATGGCAGACGTCGATGTCGACGTTGATTTTTTTCAACCCGAGTTATCTCGTGAAGATCTTGTACAAGCTCTTCATGAAATGACGAAAGAATATCAAACGTTCGTCGCCCATATTAAGAAAGGCTAAAAATCGGTCCAAGCAGTCACCAGTGTTGCTGAAAGTGAGGATATCGCCAAAGCCGAAGCAGAGGTGACCACACTTAGGACTGAAAATGAGATCCTCAAAGATGATTCCAACAAGATGAAGTCCAAAGCCTTGGACTTCGATAAGATGTGCTCATCCTGGACAAAATCTTCAAGGAAACTTGAGGAGTTACAAATATTGCTGAAAAACCCCAGTGATAGAAGTGGGATAGGATACGTCCCAGAGTCACAAAACACAATATTCAACTCCAAAGGCTCCATTAAGTTTGTCAAATCCTCCAAGATAGTGGAGGTATCTGAACCTTGGTACTCACCCACTGAGGTTAGAAATAGACATGGGCTTGGCTATAGATCTAGTTCCCCAACTTCCACACACACACAAGCACAAGGAATTTCCCAAAAAAATAGGAAGTCGTGGGGAACTTCATCGAGTAGGAGGCCTATGCCTAGGACTCAAAGGAAGGTCATCCCAAATAGACCCAATCGGAGTTTCACTGGGTACCAGAACCTGTACCATGAAAGTTCCAGTACTCAAGCCAACTACCCAAATAAATGTAAACCATATCATGGGAAGCATCAATACCAAGGCAGGGGGAATCTTCGACCCAAAGTACTCATAGACCCAAGTACTGGTAGAAAATTTAGGGTTATCCAAATATGGGTACCCAAACACTTACCGGCTAAAGAACCCAGATAAACGTTGGGTACCACAAACCCACTTACTGCAGGTCTACCAGAGTAAAGTCAGCAAGTCCAGTTGGTACTTGGACAGCGGGTGCTGCAAACACATGACATGGAACAAGGAGTTTCTCAGTGACATCAGACCTTGCACTAGTCAAATTGTCACATTTGGTGAAAATTACAAGGGTAAGGTCATATGGAAGGGTAAGCTTGTATGTGACAACTTCATGTTATACAACATATGTCTTTTGAAGAATTTACATTACAATTTAATAAGCATAAGTTAATTATGCGATAATGGAGATGTCTGCTCAAGAAGGATAGATGTGAAGTCATTGATCCTTCAGGAAAAGCCGTCCTTGTTGGCTGGAAATCCAATGGGATTTACATAATCATATGGGGTAAACAATGAGTGTCAAAACCAACGTGTCTAGTAGCTGAGAGCTCAAAGAGTTTGTTAAGGCACAAAAGATTGAACCATCTTTTCAAGACAGTATCTAGACTGAGCTCTAATAACTTAGTACATGAGTTACCCAAATAAAGTTATTCTATAGAAAAGAATTGTATTGCCTGTCAACTCAGCAAGCAAGTTAAGATCAACCTTCTAAAGCAGAGGTAAGATAGCCTCTAGTCGTTGTCTAGACTTACTACATATGGACCTTTTCGGTCCCATACCAGTACTAAGCTTAGACGGAGCCAAATACACTCTAGTAGTAATAGATGACCACTCGAGGTTCACCTGGGTGTTGTTCCTTAGGACAAGAGACTAAACAACACTCTTGTTAATCAAACTACTCAATAGAATACAAAATGAGCAAAATTGCAAAGTCAACATAATCAGGAGTGTTAGGGGTACCGAATTTATAAATTCCACACTTATCAATTACCTTGAGGACCATGGTATTCTCCACGAGTTATCTGCCTATAGGACACCACAACAAAATGGAATTGTTGAGCACATGAATCACACGCTAAAGAAAGCATCAAGGACTATGCTAGCAGAGAGGACATCTCTTAGAAGTTCTGGGAAGAGACAGTCAACACAACATGGTACACTCAGCCGTTCGATGATATGCAAGAATCAAGAAAAGACGCCTGACAAAATCTGGACTGGAAAAGTGCTCTCTGTTAGATACTTCAAGACTTTCGGAAGTCCCTACAATATACATCTAAATCGGAGTCTCTGCATTCAAAGGCCGAGCATATAAAGAATTTTTCGTTGGATACTCTGCTGTTAGCAAGGCTTACAGAGTCTTTAACTGCAAAATACTATCCATTAAGGAATCTGCTCTTGGAGTTTTCAAGGAATATCAGGAAGAAGATAGTTCTACTACAAATGTAAATCGCATAATTGAAATACTGGAGAAAGCAGAGTTGGATGAATCAATGGCGAAGAACGAACAGACAAGTTGATACAAGGATGAGAATGTGCATATAGGACTGAGTGTAGCATATAATACCTAGTATCGGAAATTATCGGTACTGAGACCAATCCCACTCATGCAGAAAACGGTACTGAGACAAGATCACTACTCAACCCTGCAAACGAGTCTCTGGAGAATGACACAGTATCGGACCTAGCAGCCACAGAAGGACATCACACTAAAGAACTGAAAAACTCTGGTACTGAGCAGGATACTTCAGAAGGAGCAAGTGCTGAGGGGGAATGTATTAAGTGGAATAGAACCGAGCTTAATCATCCCTCCAAGTTGATTATAAAAGATACTAAGGAACCAATGAGGACTCGGAAATCAATTCAGAATATCTTCAGTTATGCCTTCATTTCACAAACGCGACTCACTAAAATTGAAGATGCACTTCAGGATGACAATTGGATCGCTGCTATGCATGAAGAAGTGAATCAGTTTGAAAAGAATGAAGTATGGACATTGGTCCCAAGACCCTCTCCGACCGTGATTGGCACCAAATGGGTTTTCAGGAATAACGTAAATGAGGACGGCCTAGACATGAGAAACAAGGCCAGACTAGTTGCTCAAGGTTTTGACAAAAGGAAGACATTGACTACGATGAGACCTTTGCGCCAATAGCAAGACTCGAAACCATAATGATTTTTCTAGTATATGCAACCTTTTAAAGACTTCAAGGTGTACCAAATGGACGTAAAAAGTGCATTCCTCAACGGGGTATTGTCTGAAGAAGCTTATGTGGCTCAACCCCCAGGATTTGAAAACCACGAGAAGCCAAACTACATTTATAATCTCAGGAAGGACCTCTACAGCTTAAAACAAGACCTTGTTCCGGTTCACTAAAGGGGAACATCTATTGCTAGTTCAGATATATGTTGACGACATAATTTTTAGTCAACAGACCCAAAGTTATGCAAAAGAGTATCAAAGCTCATGCAGGACAAGTTTCAAATGAGCATGTCGGGAGAACTCAATTTCTTCCTAGGACTGCCAGTGAAGCAAATGAACCATGGGATCTTCATAAGCCAAACAAAATATAATCTAGATCTTCTCAAGAAAGTTGGGTTTGAAGACTGTTCGCCAACCGCAACACCCAATGAGTTCATCGATCAAACTGGACAAGGATGAAACCGGTACTAAGGTAGAGATAACCAAGTACCGGGGGCTGATCGGGTCACTGCTATACCTAACGGCAAGCAGACCCGACATCATGTCTTGCGTATGCCTATGCGCTAGGTTCCAAGCTGATCCCAAGCAAAATCACTACATTGCTGCCAAAAGAATCCTCAAGTATCTCAAGGGTACTCCAAATGTAGGATTATGGTACCCTAGGACTCCTCATTTGCCTTATATGGGTACACAGATGCTGATTATGTTGGGTGTAAACTACATAGAAGAAGCACGAGCGGGACGTGCCAGTTTCGTGGAGACATATTGATCTCTTGGTCAACAAGAAGAAAACTTCTATTGCTACCTCGACGGACGAAGCCGAGTACTTAGCAGCTAGGATTTATTGCTCGCAAATTCTCTGGATTCAACATCAACTTGAAGATTATGAGATTTGAGAATCAGACACTCAAATAGTCGGTGATAACACCAGCGTCGTCGCTATATCACATAATCTGGTATTACACTCCAGAACAAAGCACATTCAAATTAGACATCATTTTATTCGAGATCATGTGCTCAAAAAGGACGTTCGCTTGGAGCATGTAAGGACTGAGCAACAAGTAATAGACATCTTCACCAAGTCACTGCCCCCTTCACGAATGCTTGGGGTCTACTAGATCTTTCCAGCACTTAGCAGCAGAAACAACAAAATATGAGTACATTAGTACCAAATTCGCCTAATATAAGAGAACCGGAGACGTATCTATCATAGACCCAAGGCGAATTTTCGATACCAAGAGAGCACTGACTCAAGGGAACAAGGCATAAAACCGAAAAGACTTAGAAATTTTTTAAACAATTGCTTTAAGGTGAATTACAGGCAAGTCAGGATTGAAGTTGTTTTCCTTAAATGGGTTGAAAATGCGAAAATCACTTTATCCCGCACATGGAGTTCATGCGCAATCCATTATAGTCGACGTCATGGAACTTATCCAATCTAAGGACAATGAAGTTCGTCAAATGGCGAGTTGCATCATCAACTCAGGTCGCGCGACCTTCTTAGACAACGAGAGCGAGATCTTCACCTATGATGTACGGGAGTTCTATAGCACGCCATCATCCCGTCATCAACCCCCGTAGTTTCGATCGTGAGAACCAACCACATTTCGATTACAAAGGACTGGTTCGCCGAAAACTTTTGACTTACCATCGTCAGGATTTCCACGCTTCGCGATGCAATGGCGGACATAAGAGACGACATCAAAACCCACATGTCCATCAGCGGGACCGATTTTAAGGACTCTGATAAGAAGACGGTACTGAAGCCCACGTATCGTCTTCCCCACGACATTTTGGCAAAAGGGCTACTTGGAAAGGTTTGGGCGTTTGATATGTTGACTCGTGAAAAGATCGACGCCATGATGGCTTTTATAACCCACGCTGAGGTAGATTAGGGTACCATCATTTTCGAAGCGCTCAAGAACATGGTAAAGACAAAGAATCGTGTGTTCAAGAACCTGGTCCACAAGTCAGATACATGTGGACCCAAAACCTATCTGGGGACAAGTTTACAGAACTGGCACGCAGGCACGCACTCTCCGATGAACATATCATCGACCTCCACTCAGTACCATAGGTGGTCCTGCCCTCACAAGTAAAAGGGATCAAGAGGCCAACATTCATTGCCCTTCTCGCCAAAACCACCAAACCAGCACCGCAGTCTCAAAAGAAAAAGAAGGCTGCCACATCTACAACTGCTTCTCCACCACCACCAAAGGTTACGAAAGAGAGGCAGAAAAGAAGAAGCCATTGACTGAGCCAGCATAGTCAGTACCAGTCCCTGAGGCAAAAGTCTCATCTTCCAGGACCGAGTCAGCAGAGACACAAGATCCGCCACGTCCTCCACAGAAGAAGAAATTGCGGAAACTCGCGGACATGCCTACTACGACAATGGAACTCCAAAGTGACGAAGGTGCAGCCTCTCCGGTCCTCGGAGATCTTCCATATGCTAGCAGTTGATATGGAAAAGATCACCACACACATGACCGGAGACTCATCAACTGCGGGATCGGAACCATTGTCAAGAGTGAGCTTGCTCTGGAGATTTTGTTAGGGGGCGGTAAAGAAGTCGGAGCTCCCGAAGAGGTTTCAGTACAGCAGACGTGGTTGAGGACCAACATGTGACGACGAAAGGCCTATTCTACATGTTGTCTTTATCAGAAAACCAAATGATGCCTCCACCAAGAAGAAGAAGCACGATGGAGGGAAATGTATGAAGATATCCAGTTCTCTAAGATTATCATACATCGATGTGGTGATGAATGCAATCGAAGAACAAATCAAGGAAGTCACCACAACCATCATTCCAGAATTTGAGGACTGGTGGACGATTCGAATGGGCATGCCATTGGCCAAAATTTCAAAGAAGAGCACTGGACATGCCACCACTGAGAAACGGCTGATGACGCAGTTAGATTAGAGTCCATCATGGCTCTAATCTAAGGACGAGAACTGCTTGAGGTGCACCTGCGACTGCAAGAAATGACCAACATCCTTCATGAACGTGAGACAAAATACGATCCTAACACCGAGGAGGCCCGCCGCAACGTAAAGGTGCTGAAAAGACTGCGCTAAAAAGACGGGGTTTTAGTCACGACATCCATTCGAGAGTCGCTTAATGCAACGGGACCACTTAACTCCGTGGCTCTGAGCACATTCAGCACCGAACACATCGGGTCTTCTCAAACGCCGATCGTTAGTCCCCTAGTTGGAGCATCGCCATCACCGTCAACAATGGCGCCAACTTCGGTCCTAGCACCCATTCCAGAAGTCACGCCGAGACTTACCAGCCCAGCCAATGAAGCATAAATCTCCGCTTCACTTCCGCTAGAGGCAACAAAGACAATCCAGTCCCCATCAAGGACTGCTCAGGTTCTACAACAACAAATCGTCTTAACTGTTGTTGCTGAAGAATCTGCTCCTCCCTATTCACCGCCCAGAAATCCATCTCCGTCGTTGCCACTAGACGTCATGACCCACGAAGACGCTCCACCAGTGGACTTAACTCAACACACATCACATGAACAACCTGTCGTGGAAGTTGTTATCATGGAGCCAAACATGTAAAAGAACGGTGACGCCAAATCAGCCTCATCTTCATCTCATATCTTCAAAATCCAAAGCAGTACCGGAAGTCAGTACCAGCGGGTCCAGAAGTAACGTCCACGAGCGCCTCACTGACAGAGAATTGACAAAAATGAGACGAAAACTTTGCCAAGTCAATTAGGACCACGTATAGTTCTGCAGCGCGTTGATGCCATTGTTGCAAGTCAAGCAGAACTCGCAGAAGTTAAGGAGAGTTTTACGCAGGAGATGCAAGTGATCTCAGCCCAGCTCGCCGCTGTTGTGGAGCATCTATCCACACAAGGCGGTACTGGAGTTTTGATTGCCAGGGGAAGAAAATGGCGGAAAGGCCGCCACTACCAGAAAGCCAGCACCTGACTCTGAGCCAACAAAGACGGTACAAGACCCCGTTCCAGTACCGGTATCAACAAGAGTCAGAACCTCAGCCTCTATTGTCGATCCGTTGTTCCAGGGACCAAGATTCACCAAAAGCGATGATGCTCGGGCAAAAGCTATTGCCTTGGTGATCCCAGATGATCAGCTTCAGCCAATTGGGTCCGCGGGAAGAACGGAGGCCTGAGCTGGACCCCTTGAGCGCATCAACCCTCCAAGGGTGCTAAGGGACATAACGACCAATCTCACCTCAGATCAGCTCTTGGAGCTCATACGTCTACATGATCTCAAGACGACTGCTTATGGAATAGCCTTAACTCAAAAAGAGCTGGCCAAACTCACTAAGGATAGTGAGAAAAAGGGATGAGGTTTGATGGGGCTTCCTGTGGAAGTTTTGTCAATTACCAAAAAGGGAGAAATTGATGGATGCTTAAGTTTTGGTGATTGAATTGAGTACCAAAGTCAATCCAATACTGGAGAAGAGGGCGAATACCGGAGCAAGGAGGACAATGAGTCAAAGTAAGGACTGAAAGGACTACAGGCGACAAAGAAGCATTAAATGCAAGACTACGATGAGTACTGGAATTGAGAGAAACGATTACGAAAAGTGGCAAAAGCAGTACTCAGACGCAGAGCCAGTACTGGTTGCAGTAAGACCAAGAAAGAGAAAGGAAGTTAATGTTGCTGAAGTCAAGTCAAACGCTCAAGACACAATGGCTACTTCCAAGGGCGCGTAGTATAAATAACCAAGAAGCTCAACGAGAAAAATAACAAGTGTGAACGATACACACGTGTAAAGCAAGTTTGAGCATTGTAATAATTTATGTGTGTTCTTCAAACGTTGAGGGTCTAGATCACTAGTAATCAATTTACTGTAAAAAGCAGTTGTTAGTGTTTAGAGTAGAAACACTAACAGGCAATAGACTTTAACTAAGTCGTTGGGTAGAAGTATAAGCTAGACGTAGCTGCGAGTTGTACTTGTGCAAAGTAAATCATACTTCTAAGGAATACCTTCCTTGCGGGAAGAAGGGGAGACGTATAAGTTCATTACCACTCCGAACTTCCATAAAGAAATCCTTGTGTGCCCTTAACAATCAAACTCTAACAGTAACACACAGCGGTACTAAGTAGTGATTACTTCCGCGTTACTAATATAAGATTGAGAGGAAATAAGTTAGGATCACAACTCACACAGAGTACCGAACAAAAACGATACTCGCTGTTGGCAAAAGCTAAAAATCTATAAGTGTTCTTTCACCCTCTAAATACTTATCAATACCGGTCTCGATCATGAGACTCCTCTAGACCCGCTACTTTGAGGGGAAAAAGAACTTGAGAAAAAAAAAAAGAAACAAAATGAAACCAACGAGCATGCCCACCAAACCAAGCCATTGAACAAAGAAAGCCATAACAAAGAAGCCCCATGGCTGCCAACACAGAACAAACGAACGAACGAACGAACAAACGTTATTATTATAACCGAAAACACAAAACCAGTCACTCAACTGAATAATCATCTCATATTCAGAGCAGTGCTCTGTTTCTTGCTCTGCCTCCCCACACGGGCACTTGAATGAACCCAAACTTCTTCCTCTGAACAAACCTGAGCTTCTCCAAAGTATTCCCACGTGGATCAGCTGCGCTCTTCTCACCACTAGGAGGATGGTGTAAAATAACTCTGCTCCTCTGTTCTTTCAACATCTGACTCAAGGACACGTGTCCCCTTTCACTTCCCGCGTCACGTTGTTCTTGCAGTATCAGCTTCCTACTCAGTATATCTCCGATCGAAGTCTTCGTTGGCCCAAAACCCGCTTCCGATTTATCATCATCATCTCTCTTGTCAGAAGAGTCTGTTTTTTCACGATTATGGTGCGAGTTTAAATTCACCGAGCTGTTGTTGTTCTCTTCCATGGGACCATTTTCAGTTGGATGATTGCAGAAGAACATGCTTGTGCTTTCCTCTTTTACGATGATCTCCTTGAACTTTTCGAGGATGGGTGCTTCGAGATTACTATCACTATCGCCGTCGTTGTTGGAACTAAGAATCGAGCCCGCGTCTATAAACTTGTTCTTACACGACGACTCTTCATCTCGCGAACGATCTTCTTCTCCGTCGTGCAGGAGAGCTTTGGCGACGGCTATGGCTTCCATGGCTTTAGCGGCTTCCTCCATCTTCTTGGCAGCATACAGCCTCATCTCCGCCATTTTGATGCTGTCCTTGGTTCGTTCGATCTCTGCCATAGCCCTCACCACCTCGTTTCTAGAAGCTTCTGTCATTTTATTGAACTGCTCGGTCTCGAAACTCGATGAAGTCGCAGAGACATGGCGAAAAGGGCCGCGAAAAGGATGGATATTATTCAAGCAATGATTCGTCTCCTCCTCTTGCGTGTCGCGTCTTCTTTCTAGCAGCAAACTCTTGCCTCTCTGCATCTTCGTGTTTATAGACTGGACAGATTCTTGTATAAATGCGAGATCTGTCGAAGCCCGGCGGAGGTTTAACTTGGCCCGATCCAGCTCCATTGAGCACAAACTGTTTGTGTTTTCTCCGCACTGAAGAAGAGGGCTTGCAAGTTGAGGTGGGACCAAGTTCAGCTTTAAATCTTCCACTGATTTCTTAGCTGCTTCGATTTGTTTCAAAACGCGGAGAGTCTGGTGCTCTTTCATTACCAGTTCTTTCTCTAACTCCGCTGCTTGTTCTTCTAGGCCTTCATTTTCTTGCTGCAAGTGCAAATCGGTATCAGAATCTGTTCACTCCATACATTCACTACCAACACAAACCACAAGGACGAGAAAAGCAATAGAAGCAACTCACATGTCGACGAGCTAAACGCAGCAAGTGGATCGGAATCCACGGACCGCTTCCACCGAACCTGTCCACGGCTTCTTTAACTGACTCGAACGGAGCTGAGGTATCGATTTCTACTCTAGGGTTCGTGATGCTCCTCTTGGTTGAATCTGTCAAAGTCGATGCATCGTCCTCCTCCATCATCTTGAATAGCAGCAACGAATCTAAGAGAGAGAGAGAGAGGGGTAGTAGCTAAATTAAGTGATGCTTGTATTCAATAGGATTCAAGGTAGCAATATATAATGATTCTTGATCGAACCCACAAATTAAAACAGGGTTCTAAAATCCATAAATGATTCTGATTGGGTACTTGATATAATTTGAGACGTGGGGTTGTGGAAACAATGCTGCTGTTTTCTGTCGGGACCAAATTACCAAAGGGACCTCTACAACTAAACTACAGTACGTTCTGAATTCTTACGATATTTTGTATCTTATACTACACCACCACCGCTACTACTACTAATGTGAAGCAACGTGCATGCTTGTGGTTGTAGGTGTAGTAAGAAGGGCAAGGGAAAGCTGCGAAGCGTGATGGAAGAAGATAAGGTAAAAGTTACACTATGAAAGGGATTGAAGGTTCGTTTGGCATACAACGTGGTTGCAGTATATATATTTACTTTTGGTTCAGCTCGAGTTCAAAAACTTTGAATCTAAACGAGAAAAAAGGGAGTTTTTGTGTAGGCCATTGGCTCATTTGTTGTCCTTTTTGAATTAAAGATGGTAGATGGAGTGCTCATGCTTGCCTCCGAGAGAAAAGCCACCTACAAAGCCATTCGATTGACCAAATGAATTGTGATGCGGAAAAGCCCACTTAAACCTTTTTGCGTGATTGCAGGAACAAATTTGCAGATTGAATTGCCCTCTTTCTCTCTCTCTCTCTCTTGCCCTCTCTCTCTCTATTAATATCTCCTGCAACTACCTATGAGCCGTACACAAAGATCTAAAACTGATTTGTTATAGAGAAAGTATCGCACTAGCTTGTATATAGGTCACAATTGTTTCATCTATCAGATGCGAGATTGTTTTTGACCAACAATTCTCCACTCAAATACAAGCCCAACAAACGGACTTTCCCAACGAGACATTTTATCTGAAAACAATCATATCAGAAAGATTTTCGACACAAAACACCAATTGTTGCAAGAATCGAGGACACATCCACGTTGTATTTGGGCAAGAATCTCAACATAGTATCACTTGTTCGGAGAATTCATCTTGTCTCACTTTCACGGTCAACGGTCAGTGCACCAATTATTTTGGGATGATATATCTCATCTAGCCCAAACTCATGAGCATGCATATAAGCACGTGTGGTACCACTTTAAAACACTATTGTAATAAATAATCCGACAATCTTATGTGTAGGTCCCAATTGTTTTATTGTGGTATTGGGTTTGGCATCCCAATAGTATATGCAGAGCACATTGATCATCTGAGCGGTTTGTTTGACGGGTCAGGTGGAATGTTCTGTTACGATTTAGAATAAAACTTGAGTTTTCTGCCCAGCGTATTATTCGGATTGAGGGTTGAAATTTTGAGTTTGTTTGACCATTCTGGCATTATAGTAATGACTATCTATTCGAATCTATAGAAAGTTTAATTCAAGGTTTGAATTGGCTTGTCTGGCTTAAAAATTGATACAACGCCTTCGAAGTGTTCCATAATTGAAGAGAACACATGTCATTTGGTTAGACAAAGTACTACAAATTGGTTTTAGGTGTGAACTCTACTTGGAAAAGCATTTGTTTGGGAATGTTTTACGAGTAAACATAATCATTGAAATTTCAGATAAACAATTTCTATTACTACCATCACATCTAATTAGACAGCCCATAGTGGTGAACTGGTGATGATGGCATACATGCGTATATTCATTTTTCGTTTTCGTTGACATTGATTGTAATAAATTCATTTTTTTTTTAAATTAATAGATCGGTATTTCATGAAATTGGAGGACAATAACACGTTAAGGTGTTGAAAAAATTTTGTGGACCGGTTAGTTCCCATCAATGTTTTCGTGAATAAAATTTGAAAGATAAAATATTATTTCACCTAAATACGATATTTATAACTAGTTATGACTTTTCAAGACGTTATTTCAACAGGTCCAAGGAAGGGAAATTTCATTGCAAACATCCCCAATTCTTGAGCTTGTTTTTTTAAACGGAATGATATGTTTGCTTAAAACTGTTGTAACTTGCGTTAGAAACGTGCTAGGATTGATGTACGTTATTCGTGTTTAGTATTCAGTAGTTCTTTTTTTTACTATCCACGACCACGAGTCATTTGGTTAGCAGATATTTACTAGTTGTTAGCTATTTATATTGTAATGGTACGAATATTTTTTTTACGGTTTCTGAAGTGGGCAAAACCCGAGCTCTCAATTCAAATGATATCGAGGGCACGTGAGCAAGGTCCATAAATTTAAGACTGTCAACGAAATCATGAAGAATACTTCTTTATTAGTACGCGAGAGTCGGAAGAATTTTGTAAGTTGTATTTTCTCTTCATTATTATGAGAATCTCAATTGTTGTTGCCCATCGCCCCCTCCTTTCAAATAATAATTATTTGTGTTTTTATAATAGCTGAGGAGTGGCCTACCCATTCACAGTGAAACCATGACTCTCTTTCGTGAAAGGTTGTTTTCATTTGCTTGGTACATGTTTGTTGAGAGTGGAGAGATATGAGTAGATTATACTCTTTGAACTTCGTAAACATGTTGTTCAAGGGCCAAAAATAATATGTAATTTCTCCCGCATCATTCAGTCCCCCAGTTTCATAATTCTCAAAGTATTCGAGAATGAGAAAGTAGTAGACTTTATTTTGTATGACTGTCCTTGTGTTCTTGGAAAAATGTTCGGCTCTAGTGCCCTCGCCCCGACCCCTTTGGTAGTTACTTATAGAACTTTGTTTTTGGCTTTCGTGTCCTTGCCAGCCCAGCCTACTATTTGAGGTTACTTACGGGACTAAAATTTCTATTTTAGCATTCGCAGCCTTGCCCTGCCTATGATTTGAGGTTACTTACGAGACTTAAATTTTTATTTTGACTTTCGCAGTCTTGCCCTGCCTACGATTTGAGGTTACTTACGAGACTTAAATTTTTATTTTGGCTTTCGCAGCCTTACCCTGCCTACGATTTGAGGTTACTTATGAGACTTCATTTTTATTTTGGCTTTCGCAGCCTTGGCGGTCTTGACGGTCTTGGCGAACCTTGCCCTGCCCCTTTTGGGGTTACTTACGGAACTTTGTGACATTTTGTGGCCTTGGAGAATCTTGCTCTGCCCATTTGGGATTAGTTATGAGACTCCATGTCTTCTGACGATCTTAATTCCGGTCCCTTTGGGGGACTCACGTAGTCCGAAATCTCTTAACTTCGGCAACCTCACTTTCAGGTACTTTTGTACTCCTCGAGCATATTTATATATCAGTATATCAGATAAAACATGCACATAAATCGATATAGTTAAGAAAAACTTAGCTTGCTTGAAGCATCGTTCCTAAGTTGAATTTCGAGAAATCTATGTTTTCGGCTTTGACAATCTCGTCCCGGCTCCGTTGGGGGATTTACGGGGTTTGAAATCTCTTGGTTTTGGCGGCCTCATCTCAGCGAGCCCATTTGGGAGACTTACGGGATTGAAATGTTATACCGTTCGCCTTTGACAGCCACGTCATGGTCCCTTTGGGGACTTATGGGGTATTTGAACTTCACCTCTCGATTAGTTGATACATGACCCTCAGATTCAACATTAAATTTGCTCTTCTCCTCTTAGAGAGTTCGGTAACGGTCTTGGCAGAAACTTTTGAGAGATTTTGACGTCAGGATCACCATCATAGTCTTACCAATGAACCCTTTTTCACAGAGACATAAGAATAAACAAATAGTTTTGGTCCCCTTCAAGGATTTACATCAAGTTCCTCGCATAAGGATGCATCAGATTCACAATTAATTTTCCAAGCTTGATCCCGAGGGAGGTGGTGATGTCACCGACTAAAAATTAATAATAACGGGTATTTTGATGATCAGATGTGTGAAACGGTAAGAGCATGTAATTTTTTTCGCTATCTTTTTTCGAGAACCGCCTAAAAGTTTTAAATTGATTGGATTTTTTTTTCGTCTTTTTTTAATTAAGACAAAAGTATTTTAACAATACTTTCGGTAATATTAGTCGATGCTATGCGAACAACTCTTTTTCTATCCATATCAGCATTTCGTATAGAGGTTATTATCTCAGAAATAGTGTAGTGACAGTTAGCGAAACGCTTTCTGAATTTCACTTTGACTTGCATTGCGATCCACACCAAGCACCTTGTAGGTGTCGTGTCTCTTCGAAGAAGAAGAAGAAAAATAATCTCGAGCCAAACAACGGTTATGCCAATCGATTTATGGCTCATTTCATCAATTTCCGAAATGAAAAACATTTGCCACTAATGTTTTCTTTAATGATAAATTCCTCAATCAACTCCAAAGTCGATGGAGCAAGCAATCAGAATTTTCTAACTCTCGTCTCCTGAAATTCGTAATGGCTATTTCCCACAGATGGCGCCAAATGAAGCGGACGAAAATCGAGCGCTCTCTTTTATTGATATCAAAAGCATGTGAACACGCTTCATGGATTAGGCTGCTATCGAAATCAGGGAGAAGACTCTTTATTTAGTGCGCGAGAGTCATGAAGAATTTTTCTTTACGTTTCAGTTCTTATGTTGTGGAGTGGTCTACGCATGCGCAGTGTAACCATGGCTCTCTTTCGTGAAAGGTTGTTTTCATTCGTTGAGAGTGGAGAGATATGAGTGTATTATACTCTTTGAAATTTGTAAACATGTTGTTCAAGGGCCAAAAATAATATGGATATAATTTCTCCCACATCAGTTTCCAATGTTAAGATATTAAGGGAAATTTCAGCCGGTACTTTTAAGACTTTTTCAGTTGGTGTTCAAGAGTTTTTTTTTCCGTAGCTACCCCTAAGGTATAACGAAATATAACCTCATGAACTTAACTGACCAAAAATGGGATTTAGGTGGATTAACAGTTAGTTGCTAATGAAAAAAATGAAAAAGACAGAAATACCTCTTTATCTCGATGTTGTGCCCCTTTACTCCACGACCGAAAATCCTGACGAACTCGCCGGAATCGACGTCAACCATCGTGACTGCGACGCTTCACTCAACGATCAAAAATTCGTATGAAGTGCCTAGAATCGACCTCAACCATCAAGTGCCCATTGATGACGTCGTGACAATGCTGAGATCAATTGGGTAATTACATCCAGTACTGATATTTTCCAGTACTAGGCCTTCATCAGCATTATCTTCTATTCTTTTAACGCTGTCTTGACCACTTCACTCTGCGGTAGTAGGGACTTCATCTTAATTAGTTGATTCATCCAAGTTGGTCTTAGGACCACAAAGGCTAAGGGATGTCATCCAAGATGTAAAGACGATCTCAAGGCTCACATGTCCTTGTCCGGAGAAGGCTTCAGGGACTCCAACAAGAAAACAGCCCTGAAACCTGCCTACCGCCTTCTCCACGTAATAATCGCCAAGAGAGTACTAGACAATGCCAACTTCTTCTACATGCTCACCACGGAGAAATTCGAAGAATGGTGGCCGTCCCGACCCACGCTGAAGTTGATTGGGGCCCAATCGTCTTTGAAACTTTCAGAAGTGTCGTCACTTTTAAGTCCCTAGTCTACAAGAACTTCGGTCCTCAGTTGGCCCATATGATGAGATTGAAGTTTCTAGGTCACAAGTTTGAGGCTATGGACAAGAGGGAAGTTTTGTCTGTTGAACGCATAAAATGACTGCATTTAGTCCCCACAGCGGCATTACTCCCTTCACTGGTGAAAGGAACAAAGAGAAAGGCGCCATCAATGCCCGCCGCAGCCACAAAGGTCGAGCCTTGAAGAAGAAGAAGGCCCCTGCTCCCGCTGCCATCACTCAAGATCCTCAGCGAAAAAGGAGAAGACTGAGAAGAAGAAAAAGAATAAGAAGTCCAAGGTTGTGCCTCAGCCTTCAGAAATAGTCCCCGAGACAAGCGTCATCTCGAGGGCTGAATCTCCAAGGCATCAATCCCCACTTCCACCACCATCGAAGAAGAAGAAGTTAAGAAAGGTGATGGATAAGCCTGCTGCGACTGACACCGAGGTTGCACCAAGTGATGAAAGGGCCACCTCTCCAATCCTGAGAGACATACAGTCCCAAGTGCTCGTACAACGGGATGAAGTCCCCACAACCAGGACGGGAGACAAAGAACAACCGGGGACCGCTCCAAGTATCCAACACGAACTTGCCCTAGAGGTTCCTGAAGAGGGTGTTTCTCCAGAAGAAGACCCTGTTGGGGTCCAAAGACAGGCCATAGCGGCTCCGGACCAACAACTAATGCGTATCAGGATTGTATTGTGTGGCATTGTTATCAGGAGCCTACCCAAGCCCCCAAGAAAGTAGATAAGGGAAAGGGCATGAAGCAAGCCAGTCCTCCACACTTATCATACTGTGATGTGGCCATGCAAGAAACCCATAAGTAGACCGAAGAGCTCACTGCATGACCCATCCAAGACTTTCAGGACTGGTGGGCAGTTCGTATGGGGATTTTATTGGCCAATATTTTGAAGAAAACTGCTGGAAAGGCCATGGAGACAGAATCTCTGATCTTGGAACTACTGAAATTAGAGTACCTCATGACTCTAATTAAGTCTCGAGAGTTGGTGAGCGTGCACTTGACGCAGGCAGAGTTGGCACGAATTCTTCATCAACGAGAAGCCAACTTTGACGCCAACTCCAAAGAGGCTCTCCACGAAGAAAATGTCCTCAAAAGACTCAGCTAGATAATGCGAGATTGGAGACAAGAATAAAACTATTAGAACGGAGCTCAACCTGCGAGGAAGGCTTAGCTCCACCATCCTCAGCACGTTCAGGACTGGACCAGTTGGGTCATCTCATTCCCCGCATCCCAGTCCCGGGACTCAGGCCATGTTCGCATACATGCTCTAGCATGCAAGTTCATCCCCTGCAACTCCTCGGACACACACGCCGAGGGTACCAACCCTACCGATGAAGCGGAGCAACAAGCTCAAACTCCGCCGGAGGCTACGGAGCAACCTCAGACCCCGCCCAAAGCTTCTCAAGAGTCGCACAATCAGATAGTCTTATGCTGCCGAAGAGACAGCTCCTCCAATGCCCTTGCCGCAGGAAGTACTAATCTCCTCTCCGCAACCAGAGCCCCATGCTGATGCGGAGGAGCACGAGACAGTGCCGCCCGAAGGGGTCCATCATGAACAGGTCCACCTTGGAGAGGCAATGTTGAAGAAGGCCCCTCTAGACCAACTCAAGGACGCGAACAACTTCCGGGCACCCATCACCAAGAGCGCGCCATCACTCATGTTCACCTCAAAACTGTTAAATCTTCTTCCAAGTCCCAAAAAATACCGAAAATCGGCCCTGGAGGGTCGCAGAGCATAGTCTACGTTCGCAAGACCAATCACAAACTTTGAAAGATCATAGAGCTCCGTCATCTCTCATATGTCAAGAAGGACCAATGGTCTGTTCTGCAGAAGATCGACTTTCTCTCTCAGCTCAAGTAGAATTCAAGGTTAGCCTAACTGATGTTGAACGCAACCTGATGGACAAGATTGATTGCCTAATGTTGTCGAGCATCTTTCAACTCAAGACAATACTGCGGTTGGGATTGCCAAAGAGGGGGAAGGAACAACAACAAATTAACAATCACCAGAGCATGCGCCAATCGTGACAACTCATTCAGTACTGGGTCCCTCTGTTCCAACTAGAGCCAGAACTGGTGCAAGGCTAGCAAATGCAACTAGCTCCGTTATTCCTGGGACATAGCTTCACGCGCAGTGATGAAGCGAGACAAAAGGATGAATTATCCCTGACGAGCAGTTACATACAACAAGACCGGTTAGTAAAACATATGCAGGGGCAGGACAACTCGAGAGAATCTACCTTGCAACATTGCTGAGGGAGATTGCGTTCAACGTTACGCAGGACCAAGTCTCAGACTAGTCCGTCTACACGACGTAAAGACGACGTCTTATGATAAGGCTCTGGTGCAAAAGTAGTTAGATGAGTCGACAAAAGAAAGCGCCAAGAAAAATTGAGGCTTTCTGTCAGGTTATGTCAATCACCAAATAGGGGAGAATTGTTGGATACTTGAAGTTTTGGTGATTGTACAAGTACCACATCATGGCGAGGACCGGAGTTGACGTGGATTGTTTCAGTACTCAGAAGAAATGGAGATGAGAATCGAAGGGCGAAGTCTAGGGCTGGTAGGAGCAGTGGGACTGAAGGGCATTATATGCAAGGTTGCAGCGGTACTAGACGTTGACCAAGACTATTACCCAAAATGGAAACGTAGTAAACAAACACCAAAGGAGTACTTAAGGCAATAGTCCCCGAATAAGGAAAGATATTTAATGTTGCTGCAGACGAATTCAAAAGCTCAAATGCGACGGCTACTTTTCAAGAGAAGGCTATAAATAACCGAAGATTTCAAGGAGTTCAGGTATAGAGACACACGTGTGAGAGACGTTGCAAAGAACAAACGCGAAAGCTTTCAAGAACAACTATGAACTCGAGCGTATTATGCAGTAACCCTTTGTAAAAAAATTACTTTGAAATGCAGTTGAGAGTGTGTTCTTGAGGGAAACCTTTAAAAAGCTGTTGTAAGAGAAGTTAGCTAGACATAGCTAGGGTTATACTTTGTGTTTAAAGTAAATCAACTTCTAGTGATGCCTTCCTTGAGGGATGAAGGGGAGACGTAGGAGATTTCTAACTCTGAACTTCTATAAACAAAGTTTTTTGTGCAAACAAACTCACCACCACACAAACGCAAAAAATAAGTACTAAGCAGTGGTAACTTCCGCACCATTGTCATGCTATCTAACATTACGGTGATAGTCACATCACGGTGATGTAAATATTTCGGTGATACTCACTATGTTTGTGTTGAATTAATATGCTATTTTGTGAATCAAGGTGATAGTGAAATATTGTGTTTGTTTAATAAACGTGATGTATATGGTGATGTTGTGTAAATGACATAATTAACTCCGAATGATATAGATTAATATTATATATAATAATATAAATAATATTTTAAATATATTTATTATATAAATAATATTTAAATTATCCAGTATTTATTAAAAAAGAATAAATTATGTTTAAAGTATGATAATATTTAAGTCTAATATTATAATAATTTAGAAATATTTCGGTGAAAGAAACATACCCAAAGATTGTTTGAACGATTTTTATATATGGGGTACCACAAAACTCTAACCTCTTATCACAACGCAACCATGGTAAAGCCGATAGTTTTTTATCTATACCTTTATAGAAAGCGTAAAGATCCTATTGGTGTGTTAATTTCTTTAAATTTCAATTCAATTTCCGTTTTATTTCAAAAAAAAAATCAATATCCGTTTTAGTCATTAGACCAATCAATATTTTTTAATTGTAATAAAAAAGAGAGAATCAAAATAAAAATAAATGCCCACTATCCCACGTTAGAATAGAAGAGAAGACGATCATTCACCTAATACTATTATTAGTAAAAAAAATTAAACGCTTATACTATGGTCGTATTGAATTTATATTGCTTGATTTAGTAAAACGTCTCTATCGGAGCTCGCGTTTTCGAAGATATCATTCATATAATTCTATTGTTTATTCTCTTTTTTTTGTATGTAAAAAGTATCCATTGGTCCTCGCAAACTATGTCACACTTACTTATTCATATTTTGAATAATATCCTGACTAGACTTGGCAATGGGGTGGAGCGGAGACGGGGACTAGTCCCCATCCCTGTCCCGACCTTATCGGGGAATCTCTGCTCCCACTGACGGAACCAGGTTTTGTAATACGGGGTCGAAGAATAGTTATATATATATATATACATATACATATATATATATATATATATAGAATTGCTATGGTGCATAACCACCGTGAGCAACAACCGTGAGCACCATAGCAATTTTCTCGTTTATTTTGCTTTCCTCCCATCTCTGGTGCCGCCATCACCTCCGCCGCCCCTCTCGGAACCACCATCACCTCCACCGCCCCTCCCTGGCGCGTTAATTTATCGTGAATTCATCATACCGGCTCTCTACGAGAAAATTGAAAATAAGAAAATAGTATGAGTGAATTAACGCATCGGGGAGGGGCGGTGGAGGTGACGGTGGTTTCGAGAGGGGCAGTGAAGGTGATGGCGGCACCGGAGATGGGAGAAAAGCAAAATAAACGTGAAAATTGCTATGGTGCTCACGGTGGTTATGCACCATAGCAATTCTATATATATATATATATATATAATGAAAAATGTGAAATCCGTGGTAAAATCATCACCTTGTAACAAACACACAAATATGCATCCTTCGATATACATTATAAGTAAGATGAATTGAATAATAGTGACTTTAATAATCATCTTGGATTTTTCGTTTCCAACACTTAAAAAGATTTTTTTTATGCAACAAACCCACAAATATGAGAGAATACTTTCACCTTCGTTCAGGTTTCTTCTAGTCCATTTTCCATTGATTTCATTTGTCTTGAAATCATTCAAAAAACTCAGTTAATGTTATATGCATGTTTAAGAATATATTATGTATATTATATTGAGGAGGCGGGCCTAAAATTGTCAAATTGGTATGTGATTTTAAAATTTTATGCTTTAATTTTTTATTTGTTTCAATTTTACCAGTTCAATGATGAACATTTTTAAATTAATAATAATTTTAAAATATAAAATAATATTATAGATTTATATTTTATCACACATAGTGCTAAAAGGAGTAATATATAATAATGAATATAATAAAAACTATTACGATAAATTAGTTTGTTTTAGAATAGATCATAGTAAAAAAAAACAATAAGGAAAGGTTGAAATTCGATTTTTTTATGCAAATAAGAAGATAAAAAAACAGTTAACGAATCAAATTTGGGGCGATTAGGTTACAATTTATTCAAAATAGTTTTTTTTTTTTTAAGTATTACTAGGCCGAATAATAAGATAAGCCTGTTAACAATAAGATCCCATCAAACGTGAAATTAGGGTTTTCTCTTCGTCTTCTTCTTCGATCAAATCAACCGCCACCACAATCCCTACCTCCTTCTAACTCCGGCCACAGGGGGTTCGGCCGACCCCTCTGACCCCTCTTGTTTCCATCGCTGCCTGTCCCATCCCTGCTAAGTAATCAGGGAAACATTTCCCCATCTCTAACCCCGCGGTGATTTCTCGGAGTTTTTTCCCACGGAGAATCCCGTCCGGCTTTATGCATATTTTAGTATATAATATCTTTATTTTTCTGATACAATAAGTTTAAATAATAATAATAATAATAATAATAATAATAATAAATTCTTTTGAGAAAATGGTCATACAACATAAATATAATATTCATGAGGGTAAGAAAATTGGAAAGAAAGAGAAATAGAGAAGAAATAAAAGTGTTTAGAATATTGATAAGAAAAATTTAATAATTTAATATATCGGATTTCCACGGAAACGGAACGGGAATCCACACGGGGCGGAGAGTATAATCCTCGTCCCCGCCCCATCCCCAATAATGGGGAGAAATTTCCCCCGTTCCCATCCCACAGGGAACGGGGAAGGCTTGCCCCAATCGGGGCGGATCTCCGCCGGGAACGGGGAGTCCCCTCCCCGTTGCCAAGCCTTATCCTCGCTTGCAGATATGAAATGGCCTTATGGTTTTGGGAAGACCCATCAAATAATTTGATATTGTCGGCCGCTGCATTTATTCACGGGTCGGGCCATTCATTGAGAAAAAAATTAGTACAATAATGAGATGTGGTAGATCATAATGATGGTAACTGAATTCATTTATAAATACTAACAAATAACTTTTATTTCATGAAAATAATCGGATGTAGATTACTAAAACTACAAGTAGACTCACCATGACAACATAGTTCTAGTCATCATTGTTATTATTTGGATTTTGACTAGGGTTGTAAACGAGGTGCTCGCGAGCAGCTCATTCAACGCTTGATTCGAGTTCGGTCGAAATCGAGCTTCGAGCATACCATAAATACATTCGTGGCTCGCCATGCCCTTATCAGCTTACACTTTTATTTTTAAAGATAACTGCAGTTAAATACCTAGAGGGATAAAAAAATTCGGATCAGTATCTTGTCACAAATGTTTTTTATGCAGGTCGTTTTGAAACATATTGTACTGATAAGTACCTAATTGACAATTTTACCCCTAAAAATATCGTTTATTACAATTCTACCGTATGTTTTAATTTAGATAAAAGAAAAACAAATCGAACCTCAGATCCCTAAATCGATCACACCACCAAAATTGCTCGAGCTCCCAAAATCAAGCGAGATCGAAGCTAATCCTTCCCAAAATCGACCAAAAATCGCATGTGATTTCTGAAATCGGCCATTTTCGTCGCAACACAACGCTCGTGGTCACAATTTTGTCCTCCAGTGGCAGTCCCAGATAAAAATGAACGAACCTCGCTCGTCGAATTCATTAATCGAAGGTAAATTCGGCCTTTTGGAATTCTCTCGTCGTGTTTTCGATTAATCGTTTGGTTGGGTAGCTAAGGGCTTTGTTTGTGGCTTCCAGTTTCAATTAGGGTTCCTAATTATTTGGAGCCGATAAGTGCTCAGAATGAGTTGCTTTTCGAGTATCTATTTGGGAGTTTATGGGTCTTATGGTGTTTAAATATGGATTCAACTATGTTTTTCTTAGGGTATCGTGTATGCTTCGATTTGGTACTCTATATGCTTGATATTTGGTACTCTATATGCATCGTATTGATACTTTTTGTTTCGATAGCTTGGTACTATCTGCAAGATGAAACTGATACGTATTGTCATTGTGTGATTTATAGGTTATGTTTATTTGCAGGAATGGCACCAAAGAACAACGCACTTCGGAATAGATATGAGCTCTCTTCGAGGTGTCATCCTTCTTTGTTTCGATTTACGATTAGCTTCATAACAAAGAGAATGATTCGTGAGCAACCCGAAGCTTTAAAGAAGACTCCATAGACATGCCTAAGATGTCATATGTCTTTGCTCGGATGACACTTTTAAAGCAGTATTATGTAGAAACCAACTCCTTTAGGTTCAGTGAGGATCTTGATACAGTCTTCTCTCATGAGGAATCTAGTATAGTGATGGGGTTGCATTGAGGTCAGCGGGTCGACCACAATGCGAGTTGAAATAAAAAACCGTTACCCGCCTTTTTGGTGGAAAAAATTGTAGTAATGCGTAAAAACATTTATTGTTGGGGTTTGTAGAAAACCGTGTAGAGGAGAACACGAATAATTTTATGAGGATGTTCGGTTTTTTACTTATTTAACTTTGTGTTATTTCCGATGGGTAATTCGAAAAACCCATCGTTAGTGAAATCATGTGTTATTTACATATTTTTATTATGTGTTTAATGATAATATCAATCGTCCCGTACTTACAGATGTGGTGTATGAGCGTGTGCCCTTGTTGGCACAAAGGAGACAACTATATACGTTTTCCCGAATACCGTTGTAAAAAGATTGTGGATCACGAGTACAGCCGGCGCCCAATCCGGTACCGTCGATTGCGGGGTTCATGCAACATTATCAATGGAGAAAGACATTGTCAACACCCGAGAGTTCTTGACATATGTTGTCGAAGTTGATATTGATGTATGTCGTGCTTCTTTAGCTGGCCGCGTTTTACATGATGTGCATAATTGTATTTTAGACTTAGTTGGATGATTTTACGACTGTGGGTGTGAGACTTTGTTTGGATGGTTGTTAGACATGGTTTATGGTTTTTGGCTTGGATGCTTGATTGTTAGACTTCTGTAGCATTTTATGAGTTTGGATGTTTAGTACTTTTGTGTTGGTTGCTGCTGGCCCTTGTGTGCTCGTTATTTTATGTTTTCAAAATGAAATATGTAGTACCAAAGCTCGTATGTATAACGTACCTCATCAAGTTTAGATAACGTACCCTATTAAGTATTGTTAATGTACCATTTAAGCCATGGATGTCGTACCACATCTCGTATGTATGTCGTACCACATAAGGTACTTATGTCGTCCCAGATAAGGTACTTATGTAGTACCATATCTGACGTACCATATAAGGTACTTATGCCGTCCCATGTATTGTACGATTAATGTACCACATCAAATTTATATTACGTACCCTATTAAGAATCGTTAAGGTACCTTTTGAGCAATAAATGTTGTACCATGTGTTAAAATATAAAAATGGATTTATGAGCAAATAATGTATGGATACGTAGTGTTAGAAATACATAGTAGTAAATAAATGTAATTATTACAAAAAAAAACTCAAATTTGTTGCACATTTCCAATTCACCACATATCCAAACTATGTAGCAAGATGTTCATACTATTATCCTCATCTTATTATGAAACTTGAGGTTTGAAGGGGTTAATCGAATATGTAAGTGCTCCAAATTTGATACGAAATGAAACGTATAATATACCTAAGTATAGTAGGAGGGTTTCAAATAAAAAAACAACAAGAACGACGACGAAAAATGATTACCCTCAGATGTCGTACCAAAGCGTTAACTTTTATCGTACCTGAACTATCTTAAATTACTTGCTATGGTCATAGTAGTGTATCAACAATATGTTGTTTGTAATACTCAATATGTACATATGTCATCAAATAACTAAAAGTCTCTAATATGTCAGAAAAACTGTCTTGTCGTGTCAGGAAATGTCTCGGATGGTTGTCCAACCCTCTTTTTTCTTGTAGTACCCGTTTACTTTAACTTGGAATACCTTAGTGAATTGTTATTACATACCTTATATGGTTATATTATAGTACCCAACATATGTTTTTTGTAGTACCCCATTACGTACATATGTCATCAAACAACTAAAAGTCTCCGACATGTGAGACAGTCTGTCTTGTCGTGTCAGACAATGTCTAGGACGACAGTCCAACCGTCTCTTTTTGTGCAGTACCCTTTTATTATACTTGCAGAACCTCTTTAAATTAAGTTACCGTATCTAAATATGATCGATCGTAGTACCCTTGTACGATTACTTACGGTACCCGTTTTGGTGTGTATGGCGTAACATGTGTCAAATACCAGCCACATGATATTTTATGCATTTAACCCCATACACAAGACACGTCAACAACAACCCAGCCATAAACAAAAAATATTTCAACAATTATCCTAATCGCATAACCACAACATAAATCGTAATCTTCCATGCTACACGGAGTTATTCAAAAGTTGTCAACATAACCACAACATAAATCGTACTCTGTCATGCTACACGGATTGGTTTCCCTAATCGCATTAGAATACACCTCAACTGATCAAACGTACCATTATCTAACCCATATAGAGTACGATTGACAGTTTATTTGCCTCTATATGCCTTGTGGTACCCCACATGTACACCAAAGTCCCTTAGGATGTCTTTCACCGTGGCAACGGGACGAATATAAGCTCGCCTCAGACACTCTCTCTCTCTCTCAGTATGTTCCTTACCCATGGCGAGTTTGCTCGAGGATGGTCACGACTCTTAAGAATATCTTCACCACAAGTGTGTTGTAGATTAGATCTCCGAATGCGAACTGAATCATCGCATTGATGACGTGATACATATATCCGCCAATTACACCTTCATCCTTGCAAACGACAATGACTTTTCGAGCAATCTCCAACAAATAACCTAGAGATCAAAATACAAGCAACACATATAAAAATAACGATTATCAAATCACAACAAAGTCAAATACATATCACCTAATTAAATGTAATTTAAAACCTAATCGAATTCTCAAACCATCACGCACTGAACCAACACTAGCTTCAATTGAATCTGTTCACTTAATCTTTCTCATGAAGTTCTTACCGATCTTCACCCATAGAGGTACTATGTATTAAAACAATTAAGTACTACAACATCCTATCAAATAGTACATAATATAACTAAAAATTGATATAAATAACAAATATCTTGTTTCATTACTTACTTAGCCATCTTCACATAGATCAAGGAATTGTCTAAACAAATAAATCTGGTACAACCCTGCGAATGGTACGATAAACTAATTATAAATGGTTCTGCCACAACAGTTATGAAGGTACTACATATTAAAACAATTAAGTATCACAACGACGCGTTAAATGGTATACAATATAATTAAAATTTGTACTACATACCAAATATATAAAAAAAAATCTACAGATTTAACCTCGGAAGTTTTACAATGAATACTTTTTCCAAGAAGATAGTCTTTGCAAAGTTCAATATTTTCTTATCGTCGAACCATCGCACAGTTACTACCTAAAAACCCGACCACACCAAAACACATGGTTATTATTATCCATGTGGAGGTCAGAGATGCTTCAAAGAAAATAACAAAGCAAGGATCAGAGCTATGTGAACATCGACAAAGGAAGAGATCCTTCGACAAAGCCCAAGGAAGCGTGGTTTGGCATGAGAGAACGCACGCACGAAACCACAACGAAGGCATAACTCACTCTGAGATCATTCTGAGATAACAGGCGCGATGAATCAATTCTGGACTTAAGGAACTTCGCATATGGGATCTATGTGCTTCTCTTTCTTCTTCGAACAATCGAGCCTGGCACCCATGAGCACGTCGAATTTAACCCGAAGAACTCGGCCAACCTTATGATTAAGTTCGAGAACATCAAATTTAAAAAGCATCGAGAGAGAGAAAGGGAGATCTACGATGTTGGGGAAGAAAGCGAGAGCTTGATTGATTAAGACAAAAAAAAATATAAAATCATAAAGGGAGGCCAAATTCGTCTTTTCGATCAACTAGGTACCAATGTGTAAAAATTTTATTCCATTAGGTACGTACATATAAAAAATGTCTGATAAGGTACTGAAGTGGCTTTTTTTTTTTTATGCATTTAGGTATTTAACTGCAGATACCCCTTAAATATCTTATAAAATATTAAATACGTATTTTTATTTACTAAAATATATCGAACTCGAGCTCAAGGTCGAACTCGTGCTCAAATACCTCAAATTACACTAAGCTTATCTAGCTTATCATATCGTGTTGAGCCTAATTTTATTGTTTTTTAATCGAGCCGAACTCGAGCTGAAATTTATCAATTTCGATTGAGCTCATAATACTTAATTGAGTTGAACTCGAGATGGTCCATGTTCGAGTTCGGCTTGGCTCGTTTACACTCCTTATTTTGACTATTGCAATTTCATTAGGATAATTCATAGTTGGAAAAGATGATACCTGAAGATTGTGATATCGATTTTCACAATTTAGCTTGCATGTGATACACAAAAAAATATATTATTGACTAGTTCAATTATATGTTGAGGATATGACATCGAAATGTCATAGGATGATTTGATATAATAAGGCACAATCCTTTTTGAATTATTCTAATTTTTTTTGTTGAGTAAAGTTTTATTTATTTATTCCAAGTCAATTATTATCTATCGTAATGCTTTACTCGGCATATAGGCAAGAATATAAATAAATAAAATCCAAATATAATTAGTTTAGTCAATGATTCACGTTAGATGAGAGTTGATGACACCAGTGGACTATTAACTCAAAGATTAAAAACGTCTATGAGTCTAAGGCTCTAGTCGGGGTGCTAGCTAAACAGAGTACGACTTGTCTTGTCTATGACTTATAATGATTGTGTCAATCATTCACTTGGAATGCAGAAGGCTGCTGAAGTGATACAATCGAATCATAGGACTGATTTATTTGGACACTGACTCGTAATCGCAGGATCACATGGCTAATTACTCGACGATGTCAATGATCAGACGATTGACTATAGTAGTCCACGTGAACCTTAGTCTGAAAGGGATTACTGACGATATGTATTCGGGGTATTGACTTATCATTAGTTTGCTAGGCTCAGATTGTCGAGTACATAGGACTTCGGCAAAAGAAATTTTCATAGTGAAGATGACTGCCGAGTTTGACAAATGATTAGATCAAATTCATATTCAAATCGAGATAGGTTCAATTGGTTTGGTGAATATGAATTCATGATTCTCCTAGTGCCGATTAAGACAAGTCTAGAGAGTCAGGCTTAAAAATAATTGTCGAGATATTATCGATAAACAAGAGTAAGTGTTAAGACTTTAATGAGGTTAAAGCCATTAAGAAAAGTGGGTGGGCCAGGCATAATCAAGTAGAAATTCTTAAAAAATGGGCTTAAATTAAACATACGTTTATTGTGGTATATTTTCGGAAATCACATTTATATTAATTATAATTTTTGAAAAATTAAAGTCTAAGTAAGTCACTAGTCAAGCAAACTTTCAGTTTTCAGGCATAAATCTTTCATGTATGTTCGAATTGGCTTAGTCATGACATGTGAAATGTAGACATAGATTGATATTGACCTAGCCTAGGTCTTGTGGTTTTCGAGCTATCAATATGAGGAAAGCCCTGGATCATTTTCGTGATCATTCATTCGTTCATTTTAAGTCTTAGAGCCGTAACTTTGTGTTCTTGGAGCATACTAGTCGAGCAACACAAACACACCCACTCTAGAGTTCTCTCTTGTGAAAAGAAAGTTGTCTCTCTAGCATCCAAAGAAGGTAGCTATTTCTAGATACACCAAGAAGGTGCCCCTGTCAATATGGTGTACGGAACACGCTTACTATAACCAAACCTGGAAATAAAGCAAGCTTAAATAACATTAGAACTTGGGTGCTTTCATCTGTGAAAAAATTTTAAGACAGACAAACTAGTTCAAGGTCACTAAAATACAATTCAAGGTTTTCCCAAGGACTCAATGGGATACCTATTTTACATCCACAATGACCAGATGATCATTATAGCCTAATATACACACTTTCTGGAATGATGAAGTCATTTGAGATGGTGGAGTAGTCAGGGAAGCAATTCTACAGAGCTGACGGATGTGCCTACCCAAACTTCACCGCATGAAGAACCGTTGAGTAGTCTGAGATGCAGCCAAAGATGCACAGATCGGGTAAAGGATCTCACTAGCATTAGAGGTGTGGTATGATACATGTCGAGCACGAACATGAAGAAGGGGAACGCCGGAGACGTACCCCCACTCTGTATAACGTGGTGATGACGGACATAGACTCCATGAGGTAACCTAAGACTATGAAAGTAGATAACTCGATGCACGCAAAACCAGGTATGAAACTCTTATACGTCTTCGTGATGGAATCTGACGAAATTGTTGACACATACAGAGCAACGCTTGTAGCGTAAGTATATATCAAAATGAGGCATTGATTGTGAAGAAACGTTTTAATCAGTTACGATGATAAAGTTCATTCTTCCTTCTTTTCACATCAAACAGATTATTAATTTTTCCATTTGTACACACTCATCTCGCTTCCAACTATGAAAAAACTAATGTTGAGTATTCACGTACTTCATAGGTCTCCTCGATCAAGATGGCTGGTACAGATAAAACCTCAAATCAGACTACCAAACACACCCGAAATGGTTCGAAAATAGTTTATGAACCTTGCAATTATGGCCCAATAATAAAGCATATCTCTTTGGTACAATTTATACAACTCGTGGCCAATGAAATTCTAGTTATAACTCTGAAAACAGTTCAACGGAAAGAACTTTCCATATGTCGAAAGAAAAAATTTGACCAACTAATAATTTTGCATCATAGCCGCATATCACAATAGTACAGATATGCGAATAGGCGTCGGCACTATAGACATCGGTCTCTAAAAGAGCGATGCCTATAGTGCCACGCGCGACAATTTTTTTTAATTTTTTTTAATTATACGCATCGGTTGTTTAGACAAAACCGATGCGAAGTCGTAGGCATCAGTTGTTTTGAGTACCTGATGCCTAAAGGTGGAGTAATAGGCACCGGTTGTTAAAATTAACCGATGTCTATGTTACGCGACATGAATAGGCGCCAGTTACGTCTTAACAACTGATACCTATAACCTTTAAAATGCCAAAACCCTTCCCCCTTTTCATTTCACGCGACAGACCGAGTTTAAAATATTTACAAACACCAAACCCCCGAATTAGCTCCCGGCGAATTTCGGCGGCGATGACCGCATCACCGGCGACGAACGTCGACGACACCCACGAAGACCGAGCTAGTTGCGGTGAACTTGTTGAATTTCGTTGCTAAATAGTTCGGGATTCCAAAATAAATTGTTGAATGTTTCGATTTTTAGTTGAATTTGTGGATATGTTGGGCGGTTTTATAGATTTTGGAGCTTAATATTCCGGTTTTGGGTGATTTCGGCCTCGTTTCAGACGTGATTTCGCTTGGGCAAGTGCATTTTTGGTGTTTTCAGACTTGATTTTGAGCAATTTAGGTAAAAAATTGTGCATTATTTTCGGAAATTGACCTTTGATTGTATTTTCGGCTTGATTTTGGGTTTGGTATATGACTTGATTTTTGTTTCATAAATTAGTCATTAAGGTGGTTTTCTCTTCTTTTAATAACTTAGATATACCCGTTCAAGGTTTACTCATTAGGAGGAAACCTTGAATAGTCCCCATTTTGGGATCGTTCTTAGACGATCACTATCTCTATAGGTTGTTAAATGTGTGTTTTGAGCTTCGATATTGATGAAAAGTTTTGTTTCAGTTCCCTTGAATGTTCTCTGGGTAGACATATGAACTGGATATATATCCTTTCATATTTTTTCGTCTACTTGGAGAATTATGGGGAAATGTTGCCGAATTTTTCGTCAATATCGAAGCTCAAACACGTATTTGCTAGTGATAGTGAATATTTAAGATGGATTGGGTTGGAGAGATAAGGACCCTGAAAGCCCGTTGGTTTATTATGTGATTTATGTTGCCTCTGTGAAATCTCTGTTTAAATATACTTTCTATAGTTTAGGTGATATCTTGAAATGGATCGGGGTTGGATGCGTATTATGCGTAGTATTTGAATGGTTTTGAAGAGTTTATGAAATGTGCGGAGCATAATAGGAGGAAAAAGAGGAAATCAAAGATTTGTTGTCCGTGCCGTAATTGTAGTAATGTATGGTGGTGGGATAGTGAGATTGTTAGAGAACATCTCATAATCAACTGGTTTTAAAACTGGATATACTACATGGATATGGCATAATGAGACCGTATTGATAATGATTTCGACGATGATGATCGTATTGAAGACCTGCTTCGTGGCGTTCAAGAGGATTTTGAAGAACGACCTCCCATATTTGATAGTCTGTTTAGGGACAACAACACTCCTCTTTATAACGGGTGCTCAAAATATACAAAGTTGTCCACTGGGTTTAAATTGCTGAACGTTAAGGCTAAATTTGGAGTTTCAGACAAGTGTTTCTCAACACTATTAGAAACACTTGTGGATATGCTTTCCGAAGGCAATGAGCTCCCGACAACAACTTATGAGGCAAAGAAGTTGTTGTTCCACTTCAACTTAGAATACGAGCGAATTCATGCGTGTCCGAACAATTGCGTACTTTATAGGGGCGAGTATGAATCAGCGGATAAGTGTTTGACATGTGACACTTGGCGTTATAAGCAAAAAGAGAAAGTTGTTGGTGCTCCTACTAAGGTTCTGTGGTACCTACCTATGGTTCCCATATTAAAACGGATGTTCTTTAACCTCGACGATGCAAAAATGTTTAGATGGCACGATGAAGAAAGAAAAAAAGATGAAAAATTGAGACATCCGGCAGATTCCCGTCAATGGAAGAACATTGATATAATTTTTCCTGATTTTGGGGTTGAGGTCGGAATCTTAGGCTTGGGCTTTGCACGGATGGAATAAACCCACACGGTGACATGAGCAGCTGTCACAGTACTTGGTTGATACTGCTTTGTATCTACAACCTCCCTCCATGGCTCACTATGAAACGTAAATACATCGTGCTATCGTTGTTAATATCTGGTTCAAAACAACCGGGTAAGGACATTGATGTATACATAGCTCCGTTGATTGACGATCTAAAACAACTATAGCACATGGGCGTAGATGTGTACGACTCATACATCAGATTAAGGTTTGCGCTATGCGCTATGATATTTTGCACCATCAATGATTTTCCAGCTTACGGAAATTAGTTTGGCTATAGCGTGAAGGGCAAGAAACCATGTCCAATCTGGGGTAAAAATACGGATAGTCAATGGTTGAATAATTGTCAAAAATACATTTACATGGGACATAGAAAATTCATGTCACGTACGCACGAATTAACAAAGAAAAAGCTATTACCGCTTTTTAACGACAAGTGTGAGACTACTAGGGCTACGTTGGTGTTGAAAGGCACATAAGTGAGTGATAATGTCGCAAACATCAACGTCCACTTCGGTAAGAAGTGCAAACCATCAAAAGGAAGTGGCTAGAAAAAACGGCCAATATTTTCGTAGATCCCATATTGGCAGCACCTCGACGTGAGATATTGCATCGATGTGATGCACGTCGAGAAAAATATATGCAATAGCATCGTGAGAACTCTTTTAAATATGC
Source organism: Linderniella brevidens (assembly GCA_004919715.1). Taxonomy (NCBI): domain Eukaryota; kingdom Viridiplantae; phylum Streptophyta; class Magnoliopsida; order Lamiales; family Linderniaceae; genus Linderniella; species Linderniella brevidens. The sequence continues at coordinate 10,515,080 of SWDC01000148.1, forward strand.
CCGGTAAGACAAAAGATTGACTTAAATTCAGGCAGGACATGGTTGAAGTTGGAATTAGGCCCGAGCTAGCACCGATAGAAAAGGGAACGAGGATTTTTCTTCCCCCCGCCTGTTTTACACTTAGCAAAGGTGAGAAGTTAAGTTTTTGCGAATGCCTTAAAGGTATTAAAGTTCCATCTGGATATGATAGTAACATAAAGAGATATGTCTCATTGAAGGACTTAATGCTGGTGGGATACAAGTCTCATGACTGTTATGCATTGATGCAACATCTATTGCCTATTGCAATTCGTGGAATAATGTCGAAGCACATTCGTCACTGCATTTCGAAATTATGTTTCTTTTTCAATGCAATTTGTAGTAAGGTTATTGATCCTGAGGTGTTAGACGACCTACAAGCCGACGTCGTGGTTACCTTATGTCAGTTCGAAATGTTTTTTCCTCTTATCTTTTTTCGATATCATGGTACATCTCGTTGTTCACTTAGTGCGGGAAATCAAGTTTTGTGGTCCGGTGTACATGAGATACATGTATCCTTTTGAACGATACATGAAGATCCTAAAAGGATATGTTAGAAATCGATATCGAACAGAAGGTAGTATTGTTGAAGGATACACAACATTGGAATGTGTTGAGTTTTGTACTGCGTATTTGGCTAAAGTGAAAGAGATAGGGGTGCTTACTTCTTGCCACGAAGGACGATTAGGAGGAAAATAGGTGACCAAGCCACAATTATAAGACATTATCTCGAGTCAGCACAATTCTATGTGTTGCGGCATATTCCAGAAGTGCATTCATTCTTGGAAGAACATATGGCTTACCTATGACGTGAAAATCCAACAAAAAAGAGTTATTGTTCATAAAAGAGCAAACCGAGCATTTCTAGGGTGGTTCCGATCAAGAGTCCCTATTCTCAAACTGGCGCTGACTGTAGTGAAATGATTAAGTGGCTCGCTTGGGGACCCGAATGAAATATCGCGACATATGAAGGGTATGATTTTAATGGGTACACTTTTTTACACCAAGAGGCGAGATGATAGAAGTGCTTCGCAAAACAGTGGGGTCTCATTAGTTGCATTATCTAGAGAAGTATGTCGGGGAAAAGATGCACATGCCACGAGTAATGAAAGTTCATACTATGGGGTTTATCTAAGAAATTTAGGAACTCACCTACAAAAATAATGTAAAATTTGTTTTACGTCGATGTCAATGGGTGGATAACAGACGAGGCGTTCAGATAGACCCTGAGTTGGGATTTACGATGGTTGACTTAAATATGGTGGGCTATGTAGACGACCCTTTCATTCTGGCGGTTCAAGCTAAACAAGTATTCTATGTTCAGGATCCCGCTAATAGTGGATGGCATATTGTTTTTCAAGGTAAGCGGAGTGTTGTCGGCATAGGTGATGTGGACGATGAAGAAGAATATGACAAAAATAATCACACATTCTCATTTCCCACCGGCGTGAGTAACATCCGGCTTGTGGAAGACGATGCAACTTGTCGTAGGTACACTAGTTCAAATCACAATGAAGGACTATATTGTTGACTATAGTGGATTACAAATTCCAAATTTGTAAGTGTAGTTTTTTTTAAACTTTTCATGGTTTCATTTATCTAACTTATCATTTATTTATTCGTTATTTGATATTACTTATTGTATATTTCAGGTATATACCGCGATGTCTTCAGAGCAGTCCAGTTCAAGTGCTCCCGGTTCAACGAGGCGTACGAGGGGACCATATAATATGAATTCATTATGGAGACGACTAGAGTTCGAGTCGGATGAGTGTCCTCTCCAGCTCGACGACTCGGGCGCTGACATTGGACCAGATAAGGCTCTCCGGGCACAATTCAGCAATTATATTGGTCGGATAGTACGGGCACAAGTGCTCGACTTCGTCACGGATTGGCGCCATATCGATGAGGGGCTCAAGGATAGGATATGGGAAGACATTAAGGTACTGCAAGTAATTTTGCTTGTTTTAATGATTTGATCCGATATATTATTAACCAATCACACAACTGTATTTGCAAAAACCTGGAAGCTGCCCGACAACCTCGTCGTAAAGTCAAGGACCCTAAAAAGGGTCGGAGAGCTGAGGAAAAACTGGTAGACCAAGTTTACCCAGTGGAAGAAGGTGAAAGGGCCAAGTTTGGATGTTGAGTACGAGCACATCGATCAAGAGGGTTGGCTTCGTGGATAGAGTATGAGTCTAGTGCAGAGTTTCAGGTAAACATATCAAGTAGCTATAATTTTCAAGAAGAAAAATATTTATAATGTTGTGTTATAAATACTGCAGGAGATCAGTGAAGAAAAATATTTATAATGTTATGTTATTAAATACTTTGTCCTTTTGTTGCCGGTGGACAACAGAGGAACCAATTGATGGGAGAAATCGACGATTTGATCTAAGGGGTCCTCTGTCGCCTATTCAGCCATTTGGCCTCTATACCTGGACATACCGAGAAGGGACGACGGAGGGTATGAAAGGACGAAGAATTTCATCCAAGCCAGGACGGCGAGAAGGGACGACGGAGGGTACGTCATCGATGGCGGCGCTCGAGCTTGTCAAGAAAGTTGCAAGTGTTAAGATACTAATATTTCCAAAAATATTAAAATATAACATGTTTTTCTTAATAATACTATTAAATATTTGGGTATGCGCTCTTGCATGAGCAACAAAGTCAGGGGGAATTTGTCCCGGTCAAGCAACACGATGCGCTGTCAACTGCTATCGGAAAACCCGATCATCCCGGGAGAGTTAGAGGTGTGGGTAAACACTGGACGATTCGAAGTGTATTCGGAAACCCGTCCGAGGGATCTAGACGCTCGACTAGTACCTCCATGGATCAAATGACGGCCGAGATAGAGGCTCGGGTGGAGGCTCGGGTGAGGGCAGAGATTATGGCCGAGATGGAGGCTTGGGTAAGGGGGGAGATGATGGTCGAGATGGAGGCTCGGTTGAGGGATCAAATGAGGGTCCTATTAACTCAAATGGGACTTTCATGAAGCGAACGTCGTATCTCCCGGTACTGTTAGGAGTTGTCGCGGTTCGGCCATAGATCCATTTCCCCCGTCGATGGACGTGACGGTAAATTTTGAAGTGCTTAAAGTTTAACTTATCTCGTACAGTATTGGTATTAACTATATATTTTTAAATCGTATAGTATCCTAAGGTACGACTGCCTCTGAACATCGACGGGTGTTAGAGGTTGTTGTTGTTGGGTCTATCGTCGAGGGACGTTCGAAAGTTCATGGAGTCTCTATTGGGGTGGAAAATATTTGTTGTTTCCGTCGATAGCATTGCTACCAGTAAGGAGCATGTCTACCGTCCGGTACCAACAACGGAGATGATGCGCTAGGAGATGCACGTAGTAGCTACGTACAGTGGCCTAGAGAGTTGATCATTTCGTTGAATGCCTTGATAAGAAAAAACAATGTATATAAATATATTGATTCGTTAAAATATTTTTTGTAGTAGAGTTTGTTTCTCATATACAGCCACGTCGATCGCCAATAAAGAGTTAAGCACGGAAAGGCACGACGCCGTTGAAAGCCAGAGGTAGTGATATCACACCTATTGACCAAAGTGTTGTGGATAGCTTAGGCGAGCATTGTCGTTATCTCCTCGAGACCATTTCATCTACGGATGATCGACAACATGCATCTTTCATGTTCGTTATGGAAGATGTATTTTATAATCCAAGGGGTAAGAATTACCAGGCATTCGTCGACGTTAAGGACATTTGCGATCTATTCAATCTCGTGAGTCTGGATTCGGGGGTGATTCAACTCTTCATGAGGTATCTTTATTATAAATCTGTATATAAATTTTTGTATATTAAAAGTGGTACATGATATTTTGTGTTCAATCAGGCACCATTGGATTTTGTTGGTGATCGACGTTGTTACGAACACCGTATATGTGTTCGATCCGTTGGCACCAAAGGTCGGTGTTCGGAATATAGCGATCCGTGAACGCCTAAACACGTGAGTTTTTTTAAAAAATTGAACTTCGTTTTAAAACTTTTATTTATATATAAAATCATCTCGTTCAATACCTTTGAATTTCAGGGCAATAAAGACGGCCGCAAGCGTCTTGCAAACTAAGAAGAAGGCATTCCCTGTTTCTTGGAGAGGATGCAAGGTTCGTATTTTTGTATGATTTTTGCAAGTATTTTATTTCTTAATAAAACATTCAATTGATATCAAATTAAAATGCGCTATTTTATTGTTTGTTGAATCTTAGTGCCCACGACAATTTTCCGGTAGTGAATTGCGTGGCTACTACGTCATGCGATACATGTATGACATTATCAGAAGCGTCGGGGACGGGAGAAACAATAACTTGTTAAATGTATGAAATTTTAAATATCTTTCAATCCTTTCAATTGATTCTTCTTATTTGTTTCTAATTATATTTTCTAACATTTATAGATGTTAGATGGCATCCCTTACAACGACGAGTCGATTAATAAAATTCGAGAGTTATGGGCCGAGCACTTTAAGGACGTTTGTGGCTTGTAGTAAGTTTGTTGGCTTACGTTAACGTTGTTAAGACTTTCTTTGATTTGTAATGAAAGTTGATAATGTATGTGATTTAATGTAGTATGTGAGAATAATTGTTGTTTTATGCGTAGTTGATTCGCTTGTATTTGTTGTGATATTGGTTGGGATGGGGAGGAAAAAATATATAAATTATATAAAAAAAAACAGCAAACTAAGCGCCGATTATTAACAAATAACTGACGTCTATTAGTAAACAGTCGCCGGTTATTTAATAACAACCGATGCCTATTACGTAAACATGCTCCGGTTATTTAATAACAATTGCTGTCTGTAAGAAGCGAATTTCAAGCATTAGGCATCAGTTATTACAAAACAACCGACGCCCAAAACAAAAAATCTGCATCGCTCATTAACTGACGCCGTTTTTGTCGTATGTGCGCGTCGATGCTCTAAGCATCGACACAAAAGCGACGCCTATTATCCGTAAGAACCAGCGCCTATTCACATATCTGTACTAGTGTTACACAGTTAGTGAGCGAAGAAAATAGATCAACAAGTAAGATTTTTTCAGCACAAATTTCTTTTTTCAGCAATAATTTATATTTAAGCAATATTTTTTTCTTTTTCTCTGAAAAACCACATAAATATAAGAACGAACAAAAAATAATGAGATTTGAGCAAAAGGTTGATGTGTCACACTTTGGATAACGAACCAAACACGGATTTGCTCTGATACCACTGTATAAGGAAATCTGATCCATTTAACTCAATATCATAGATCTCAAAATTGCACAACAATAGTCGCAACTTATTAAATATTAGGAGTATAGCCTCAAAATGCCAAATTATAATTAGATGATATAAGGCATATACGTTTTGTGTATCGTTCGACAATTATATTTAGAACCATGTGAAGCATTTATGTGTGTGTTTGAGGCAATATTAGTTATATATTAATTATATGAGTTTTCACTTTGCATCCGATACAATAATAATAAAATAAAACCCATAAGTATCGAGTTATGTAATTGATTCTCATGGGATGAGAGAAGACGAATCAGTGGAATCAAAACCTCGAAATAAAAAATGTCCATAAGTCTAAGGTTGTAGTCGGATGCTAGACGACCGAGTACAACTTATCTACCGACGACTCCATAATGGTTGTACCAATCATTCACTTGAGAAGTGGGAGACCATGACATTGATATAAATCGAATAAGGGAATTTCTTGTATTTGGACACTAACTCCAAGTCGTAAGATCAAATGGCTAATTACACATGGAGTGTCAATGACTGAACAATTCACTACAGTAGTATGAGTAAACCATAGGATAAAAGGGGTCGTTGTTTGGAGTCTTGACTTACCTTAGCTAGACTTGAATTGTTATAGCATGGATATACAACGAAATGCGGTCTTGACGACAATTCGTAATTGTCGGGCTTTGTCACCGAGTCGGATTCAATATCTCATAAGTTATCGATATACATGATCTTTGAGAACATGAGCTATGAAATTACAAAACCCGGGGAATGCTTCATTAACTAACTCGTGTGGGATGCAAAGAACACTTTGGTAATTTCTTTTTTGGGTAACGCCGAAATCCAACCAAAGATGGGTGAAAACTCGCGCCAGTGCAATAACCTACAAACCGCATTTTGGTAATTTAGCCCGTCACAGTTCCATCATGTATTCGAGTCTAGTAAGTTTGACAAACCACGGCCACCAATGGTTGAGGACCATAGAAAGCTCAAATGAACTGTTTGTGCGTTGTTTTTATCCAGCAGTCGAGTGAATATGGCCAAGCCCAATTAGCATCATACAAAATTTTAATTTTACCACTGATATTCTTTGGATGCAGGGCACTTGATAACAGTGTTGTACTCATCCTCTATATGGAATTCACACCTAGAGCATGGTGGGTTAGATAGTTAGACTCGCGCATCAAGTTACTTGAATTCAGAAGTAAACAACGAGCAAGCCTCAACGCGAACATTTTAAACCTTTGGTATGACCTTGGCTTTCCCGAGATACTAACATTCAGGATTAGCAAATGAAGATTAAGGATGTCAATCGGGCAGGGTGGGGGCAAGGATGTAATCCCAGTCCCCGCTTCGTGAGGCAAAAAAGGACGAAATTGTCCTTGTCCCCGTCCTCGGTGATATTTTTAAAAAATAAACTATTTATAGTATATTTTTGGTAATACATATAAGGATAATTACACCTACACCCCCTGTGGTATCACTCAATCACACATACACCCCATCTGACTATAGTAATTACACTTACACCCCCTTTAGTTTAATCAATCCTTACACTAACACCCATTCATCCTATTTTGGACATCAATTTAGTGATTCGGGCATCCCAATTTACATTTAGCGACTATATTTCGTAAAATAAACATGTTAAGCAGGTTTATATGAAATGCATTAATATTTAAGTGTCCGAAATGTATATTCTAAGATATTTTATTAAATCAATATATCTGTTATATCATGTGAATTTTCATTTTTTGTTTATACAAATAATCTTTAGACCCCTTAAATATTCATTTATTATATATAAACCCGCTTAAACGTGTTTATTTTACGAAATATAGTCGCTAAGTGTAAATTTGGATGCATGAGTCATTAAATTGTTGTCCAAAATAGGATGAAAGGGTGTTAGTGTAAGGGTTGATTAAACTAAAGGGGTTGTAAGTGTAATTAATATAGTCAGAGGGGTTGTATATGTAATTGAGTGATACCACAGGGGGTGTAGGTGTAATTATTCGTAAATATTATAATCCATATTTTTAATATTATTTAAACTATATTTAAATATTATTTTATTATTATTTAAACTATATTTAATATTATATATATTATGATAATATAAATTGGATATAATATATATTATTTAAATATTATAATATATCAGAGAACGGGGCGGAGATCCCTGCGGGGAAAATGTCTTCTACGTCCCCGTCCCGCGGGGATTCCCCGTCTAATTCGGGGCGGATCTCTGCGAAGATCGGGAATCCCCGCCCGATTAACAAGCCTAAAGACGATGTTTTTGACGAGTCTTTTCCTAGCTCAATCAAGAAGGGCCCCTTGTTCTAGAATGAGCATACCAAGCAATCCTGGTGATAAAAATTGCGCAGACCCATCAGGGTCAATCGACAGCGAACGACCTAAATGACATTCCATTGCCCATCAGGGTCATCCGAAGGTCCCGAACACAGTTCCTCAAAACCCAGTTTTACTAGTGCAATATGAGTTACCTATTCGAGTCTCTTGGTAACCACGCGCTCCCCAAACTCGCATAGGAGCACCCGAATCGATCTGCCCGGGGACACCTTCGAGAATAATGGCTCGTGCAGCATGTATACCTTGTCATGTTAGGGACGGACTTGCCCCCATTATGGATTGAACGACGTTGCAAGTTCGGAAATAACGGGCCTTGAAAAATCTTGAGAAGAGATGGTTCGGGACCATTAGCAATCGCCATACCTACTTCACTAGAAGAGTCAAATCAGGGTGATATATATATATATATATATATATATATATATATATCTCGAAATCCTATACCTCCTCACGTTTTGGTTGACACATCTGATTTCATCATTTCCAGTATTGTTTATGTTTGTCCAACGCACTCGACAAAAACCTCGTTGTAAGCTTTTGAATGTCTCTAACCAGCGCTTTTGGAAGCGTGAAGCAACTCATTTTGAAATTCTGGATCGCTTGGAGGACTGCATTGATCATCACTTCACGGACCGCTTGTGATAGCATTTTCGCCGACTAACCTTGGACTTTCTTCCATTTTTTGTCTCTTATAAAGTTTAATACCTCTCGCTTATTTCCCTAGCCCAAAAAAGATAATCCAAGATATTGCATGCACATTAGTTGCCCCCACCTCGATAGTCTCGCAACATAATTCCTTGCTTCTGATATGCACATTACGAGAAAAGGGGCCGATAAATTTGAACCATTTAACAATTTCCTTGACGCTCGGCAATAATCTGCCAATATGCTTAGCATTTCCGCCAATGTTGCTTGCGTAAATTTAGGGTATCGGTCGCGTAAAATAAGCGTGAGACATGTGGTGCTCCTCGATAGACTACAATACCACTAAAGGCTTCTGCACAAAAGAGGAACAAAGACAACGGGTCTCTTTGATGGAGGCCCCGTTTAGGTATAATACTCCCAAAAATTGTAGTAGTAAGCAAGAAAATTTATTGAACTTGTGTCACACATTGCATAAATTGATTACAATGGAATTATAAAAACCGAACTTACAAAGAACTCTTTCGAGAACACCCCTTCACTCGTCTATTTGGGGCAGAGGGTAGCAATACTTGGGAAATGATTTGTCAAGATCTAGGTAATATATACACATTCGCTATTTTCCCGAATACTTCATAACAATTACAACATCTGACAGCCATTTGGGGGAATTCAACTTTTCTAATATGCCCAGCCCTATACAGATTATCAACTTGCTTTCTTACTTTTCTATATCATTGATGGATCCCAGTTGCCTATTTTTTTTGGCAAACAGATTGTACCTCAAAGGAAATCTTGAGTTTATAATCCATGGTTGCTCAGTCCATCAATATTAGGTCTGAATAGGACCATGCAAAAACATCTTATCGGTCGTAATAGCAAAAAAATCCTCATTTAAACTCTTCCTCCATAATCCTGGAGATTCTTACTATACGTTCGGGGTCAACAACATCTCCTCTACTTCTCCTTTGTCGCCTCCTTCTACTTCTTGTATAGTATAAAGGGATTTCTTCTTTCTACCACTCGGGTAATCATTCCTTTCTTTCTTTGAAGTTGTTTAGTCCACTCACACTTCTTTCACATTATATTTTCAGGCCATTCTTTGATCACCCACTTGCACTCCCACGTGGAACTTGAGTTTCAGATGGAGAGCTGAAGTTATCGCCCCGTAAGAGCTCAAGATGGGTCTTTCTAATATAGCATTGTACGAGGAGGGAGCATCCACGATAGTGAACGGAAGAATCCTAGTCTTTTGCATCACTGGTCCCAAGGATGAATGGAAGATCAATAAACCGGAGCGGATATATTGCGTGTCTGCAAGCCAAAAAGGGCGGTAGTGAAAGGGTTAATTCTTTACTCTCCTCATCCTATGGTGCAGCGTTTCTTTGTAAAGGAGTTCACTGAACTTCCATTATCAATGAACACTGTTACTACATTATGATTTGTTATTTGGGCCCTTTATTCGTCTTCGTGTGGTTTGGTCCTCCATGAAAAATGATCTGGTCTGAATAAATAGCATAACATCACTTCTCTCGTTTTCTTTCCATGTTATCGAGTCTTCTTGCCTTGTCCTTTTGAGCAAATATTGGAATATCCTCTGGTGGGTCATCATATATCGTATTAATCTGCTTGCGATGTGAATTACGCTTCCAAGGTGGTGGGTTCCAGAGCACCTCTGGGAGTAGCTGGGCAATCTCTTCATGAATAATCCTCTCTTATATGTTAATGAGGCAGAGCTCGTTCGTGAGGATTTCGCCCTTATTACCCCTTGTGGGCGTAACATCTCCTTTTTATCGTATTCTCTCCTACTTCCTTGTTGGAGTTTTCTATGTGCAAGGCTCGAGCTTCAGAATTTCCTTCCATTATATTTTCCAATGCATGCTCAAATGATACATTCTTCAGAGTATATGCTCACATTCCTTGTGACATAGAATAATATATCGGAGACCGGGTTCCTAGGCCGCATTCGAGTTTCATGTGGTATTTGCAAAAATTGATGTTGATCGTAAATTTCCAACGCCCGTATCTTATTGGCGTTCCACCTTAAGCCGCATCCTGAATGGTTCAACCAATCAAGTAGGCGTAATTTTATATATGGCGTATAGGTCGTTTTTTCCTTACCCTCAAAAGGAGGTTCATGCCCTTTGTTTTTCTCCCTACAAGTAAATTCGACTTCTTTAACCCGGATGTATTACTCGACCCGAACAATAAACTCCTCCACATTTCTCGAATATTTCCTGATCATTGACCAGAACAAACCTACCATTTCGCAAAACATTATGGAACTAAGACCCTATCAACAAATTAAGATGTTGAGTTGGGTACCTCTACCATTACATTATACCTAGAGGTACTCCCAAAGTCCTTCCTTTTTCTTCCTTGTTTCAAGTGGACAACGTTTACAGCAGAGATCTGCCTTAAGAAGATCTGCACAAGATCTAGAAAGCAACGTATTTCTTCGGGAGGTTGGAGGGTGAACCATCGCTGATCGAGCTCCCTTCGCCAGGGTAATGGCAATAGTATCGACACTTGATGGCATCGTCAACTGGTAAAAAGTTTCACTTCCTTCAAATCTGCCCGAAAGTTCTTTATTAAGATCTCATGTTCCACTATTTTTCAATCTGTGGTACGCGAAAAAATGAGGTGGAAGGGGGATATCAAGAATTTGTACCGTGAAGGGACTTCCTCGAGAAGAATGTTTTATTTGGTGCTCTGGCGTACATAGCGATGTACCTCAGCTTCTTAACAGCATCCCTTGATTCCCGCAACTCGTCTTCTCGGGTCCCCTTTTGGCGAGACCTCCCTTTCTGTCGTCTTTTCCTGTCTTGTTGTTCATCATATTTTTCACGAGATTCTGACATCCTTGTCGTGTTTTCCACTTGTTATCGATGTCCTTGGGATCAACCTCAAGATATTGGTGCCTTTCAAAAGTTCTTTTAAATCTATGGGACCGAAGAAGGGATTCAAGGGTTTCTTCAGAGGTTAGACTGGGACCAGAGCTCTGGAGTTTCCTCATTCATCTTGCTAAACTCTTGAAGCCTCCCTATTCCTCTTATTCCCATCCGGTCATTCGCGTCCAGAGACCTTTTTTTTTTCTTTCGCCGATTCCTCGCTTGTCCTCCAATCATGCATTCTCGGCTTTTGCTCCTTGCGTGAAATGATTTCTCTTCCTTCCATTTGAAACGTCTTTCTTGTGATCTACTTCTTTCCTCAAGGGATTCCTCATTCCTTTTTTTTAGCGCATTTTGTTTCTCTCACGGTTCTATCGTTTGGAGAGACTCTTCCCGTGTCCTTTCGCTTCGCCTTCTCTATTATATTTTCTCCAGTTTTTCCTTCATCCTTCTTAATTATTCGAACTCGGACCCGTTGTTCGTAGGTGACTTCACCATCTCAGCCAGCATCTATGGGTCAAAGTATTCCCCTTTCCGTGACTAGGAGGTGGAGCTGGTTTAATTATCACCATAATTTTTCTAAATCAAGGATTTTCGCATACGGCGCCAATGATGCGTTTCGAGAAAACATGCCGAGAATACTTTGCACGAATAGTTGGATGATGACGCTCGAGCCTCAAACACGACACGAGCAAGGACGAGCTCATTCATTCCTTCTTCATTGTTTCATGTAAGTTTCACACAAAGCCTGTAGGAGGATGCCGATGGGGTGCATCTGAAACTCCTTCGACGCTCCAGTTTCATTACTTTTTTTCGGCTTCGTGATACCCCCTTGTAAAATACTTTCTTTTCTTAGTAAATAGAGAGAAAAATGAGTTAAGCATAAAGGAGTGTAAAGGTCGTGAAAAGAGTGCAGGGACTTGCTTGTAATGAAATTGCCCTTTACCAATTTATAGGTTATATGGGAGGATGAGCCGTTATAAGCTTAAATACTTGCCTTTTATTAGCTGTAACCCCTCCATCATTCTATTTTTTTTCCGGTCAGGTAGGTATCCCCACACAATGCCAACGCATTCCCCATACTCCGACTAGGTTCCGTCTGAATCGAATCTGAACTTTATCGTTGGTTATGGGATGACCACGTCTTCCAGCAAGACTAATTCTCCCTGATCCGTGGGAACAACTACGGGAATCAAGGTCCTATGAGGATTCGAACTCTTGACCTCCCATTTGAAAGCCCAGGAACTAAACCATTAGATCAAGTTAGGGCTCTTGCATAAAGGAAATACTTGTAACTGGTGTCTTTAAAATTCATAACCAATGTTATTGAACGGGTCTAGTAACTGATAATCATTCTTATCTATTCTATCCATTCTATTTTATTAAGCGTCAAAGCTTCTTAAAAAATGCCACCATCGATTGATTTGGTCTGTCAATTTATAATTTTTTATTAATAAATAAAATATATAAAAAAAAGCCACGATGCGATTTTGATGGAATTAATATTTTAAAAATTAACAAACCAAACCACCCACGATCTAGATATAACAATCGTTTATTCTCCTCCAAGTTTTGCTTCTCCGAAACCTCCACTACGTACTTCCGTTGAGAAGATTCCATCTCTCTCGCGTGAGTGGAGTGCTTAATGGTGAAGTGACATCGTAGGTATGACTTTGTGAACGAAATTGTGGAGTGCTTAATGGTTGTGGTATCAGTTGAAGCATTGGATTGAAAATTAGGTAGATTATTAGCTGCACATCTTTTAAGACTCTTTTGTCGGATTTGGTAAAGACGGAGAAGCGAAATTGATTTTCTAGAGATGACATGGTGAGCATTTCTTTAGTTTCTGATTTTTTTTTGTTCAATGTTTTTGGGTTTGCTTAGGTTGTCTGGTTTGGTATTTGGTGGTACAGATCTACAAAAGGAATACACAATTGTCGTTAAAGTCGACCACAGATGGATTACGTTTCTTGTTTTGTTTTTTCATACTTTCGCACAATATTCTACAGCTTTTGGTACTTTATATTTTGGATTATGTCGGCGACCGATTAATTTAAGGGGTTTTAGAGCGTAGGTTTAGTGCCCTAGACTTGGTGTCTAGAATTCTGTTACTAAACTTATGTTCTCGGAAAGATTTCATTCTCCCAAAGTTTTTTCATTACAGATATTTAACTTTCAATACAGATGTTTCTGACTGCCGCCGTTTTAGGAACTGAAATAGATCGATGGGCAGTTATAGGGGAGATCAGTTCTTCGACACTCACGATCACATTTCTTCAATCTTTGAAATCAGTTCTAACACCAGCGAGGATTTCGCCTGTTCTGAGATCAGAGATCGTATTCAAGAATTGCAGGGTTCTGAAATCAGTTCTAACACCAACATGCTCTTGAATTGCAGGGGTTGACTTCAAATTTGAATAGGACCGATGCAGATGAAGAGTTTGATTTAAGCCATTAAGACAATGACACTGAAAGATTTCCAGAAAATGCTGAGCCTTTATTCGAAATTTCGAATTTTGACCGTGCGGTGAAAATGAGAATTCTATAACAAATGTCAACGTCAAATATAGACTCAAATCTCATATTTTATTTGTATTCTTTAGATTTGAGTCATCTTTTTAGATTGTTATTATCTTATGGTCATTTCGTGTATGTTATTTCTCTTTTCAAGATCATTATCTAAGACCTGAAAAGATCTTGGGTCAGTTGACATAATTTGTATCTCTTATATGAAATAGAAACCATCGATTTCGGAAAAAATAAATAGTTAGATTCAAGTTTGTTGCACACACATTGAGTGTGCACGATTACTAGTGACTTATTGTCATGAGGATAGAACCTAAGCACGCCTGGCGTGATTTCTTATAGGAAACATTGAGTACTTTCGGGATGTCCAATTTCTTTCTTCCTTGGGTGTTGGTAAAAGTGGGATATTTTACAATATTAAAAAATCTGGTGGGCAACAGTACGTATCCTCACATGTGCCTAATTTTTTTATCCGAAAGAAATATCTATTTTACGATGTCCGCAAGAAGGAGGTTGAACATAGTTCATTTGATGCTTAACAAATGAGAACGTTAGAGACTGAAAATAATAAGAAATCATGTAACAATTGTGGAGTAGCCCTCCACATAGAGCCGACTGACAACATTGGTCTCTTAGCTTTGAAATAATGGACAAACAGTCGCACTCGATGGTAACCCCTCCCCACTACTGTCTTCGTCTAGCCACCATTACTGGTGATAGGGCCTCTTTTGCGTCAACGACTTCCAGATCGAAAGAGCGTTTGTAGAATGTCCACCATCCCAAGCCTTGGTCGTTGAAAGTCCCGAGCGGTCACGCCAAAAGTTGCACCACTGCGCCTTGCATGAAGAGTGCCATCAAAGTTTAGTTAGATGCATCCTCAGCCGATGGAGACCAAGCAGAGGAAACCACAAGAGCCCTTAGCCCATGAGAAGTCAGTATACACCTCGCAGACTCAAACGCCTCGTCACCCTTCTCAATTGGCAAGGTAGCCAGAATTAACGTTCATTTCAGGATTCACTTGTTCCGAACAAACCAAAGCGCCCAACATAAGAAAAGGACTCTATCGAAGACTTCTTTTGGAAGAGTTGCAACCATATCTATGCTCCAATCCGCAGTCAAATTTCGCCATAGATTAAGAATAGCAGTCGATACACCTTATTCTCGCCAGAAGCTCTTAGCTCTCTTACAGTTCACCGCACGACGATTAACTCCATATTCTTATTACAGAAACCACAAACTGGAGATAAAATGCATTCCCGATGAAAGAAATTCAAAAAGACATGCATACAAAACCGTCACATGAAGTTTTTTACTCGATGAGGAATGTTACATAGCCATAAGAAATTCCATGATCTGTTCGACCCGATAGAAAAAGGGCAGTCCTTCGACAGAAAGCTCTTGGAAAACCAAGCGGACTTCACTAAAAAAAACCGATTCAGAGTAATGCCATATTAATATGTCGCCTTCATTTCGGTAAAGCTTGGTGGTATTCATAGCACGAGGTCGACGTAAACTAGTAGTAGTAAATTACGAACCAAAGGTTCATTCCACAAGCTTGACGAAGGAAGCCGAAGGTCATGTACATTGAAGTCCTCAAAATCCCGAAGAATTGGATTAACGACTTTAAACGAACTCGCCCGGGGTCCTTCAAGATATTCTAGCGATCACCCCGCCTAACCTGCCGTCTTACTCTTGCCTCAGTTAAATAACGTGCCTTGAGGATACTCCTCCACGTGCGCAAACGGTTACGACCCCTCCCCGCATGTAAGAGATCGCGACGAGTTCGAGACTTGAAGATCTTCGACAACAGAATTCCCAGCCGTGTGAGTAATCGTCAAGCTTGTTTTGCTAAAAGGGCTTCGTTAAATGATCGCACATCTCGAAAGCCGATGTCACCATCTTGAGCTTTTCCCAAGAGATTCAGTGCATGCTTTTTTTGTCTTTCGCGCTCCACCAATAACGAGCCATGAGTTGTCCAATTCTTCGTAAGACTTGAGCCGAAGCAAGAAACAACTCATGGCATAAACTGGAATGGAATGTAGAATAGATTTAATAAGAACTTTGCGCTCAGCTTGCGAGAGCAGCTTCTCTGACCATCCCTCTCTGCAATTCCAAATTTGATCTCAGATATACGCAAATACCTCCCGTTTACAGCGTCCGACCACAGAAGGTAAGCCTAAGTAAAATGATTGGTTTTCGGGGTTGAAAATTTAGAGCGTCTGACGAGATTGATTCTGCAGGCTATCCTGAACGTTAGAGGAAAAGCCTAGCCCAGATTTGTTGAAGTTGACTATCTGTCCCGAGGTTACCTCATACACCCAGAGGACCTCCTTTATTGCAGCCACTTCATGTACCTCGGCTCGGTAGAAAATGAGAGTATCGTTGGCAAATAAAAGGTGAGAGAGCGGGGGTGCTTCGTACACTACTGGAAAACCGTGGATCACCCCTTCTTCCTCAAGACTAAGAATCATCGTACTAAACGTTTTTGCACACGTAAAAAACAAGTAAGGTGACAAGTGATCGTCTTATCGTCGCATTCGTTGTGGTCTAACACGTTCAAAACAGTCACTGTTCAAGATAAATGAATAACTAACTAAAGTGATGCAT
Organism: Linderniella brevidens; assembly: GCA_004919715.1. Lineage (NCBI taxonomy): Eukaryota > Viridiplantae > Streptophyta > Magnoliopsida > Lamiales > Linderniaceae > Linderniella > Linderniella brevidens. The sequence continues at coordinate 10,531,388 of SWDC01000148.1, forward strand.
GGCATAACAAAATTGATGAAATATTGATGGAACCTAACTTACTCATCACCTTCAAGAGAAACGGCCACTCCACTCAGTCGTGGGCTTTACTCATATCTTGTTAGATCTAGTAGTGTACAATATGATTTTATAATTCTTTGTCTTGTATTTTGTTATTTAAGGGGATAATTGCCATTTTAGTCCCTCAGTTATTACCCAAAATCACTTTTAGTCCCTCGAAAACACACCACATCAGTTAAAGTCCCTCGGTTATATTCCGTTAATCAATATTAGTCCATTCCGTCATGTTTGACCCGATTGACCGTTAAAATCTGACTAGCTCGACCGTTAGTCCCAAATTGCAAGGAAATTATGATTTTGCCCCAAAAAACCTAAATTACACCCAAAAAAATAAAAATCGATTCCTATAAAAAAACCCTCAAAACCCAAGCATTTGCAGATGTTTGCAGAAATCATCAACGCCTAGCTCATTACCGAAACTAAAAATGAGTACCAACTTGGGTTCATCTTCTTCGAACACAAGAACTCACTCCACCTTCTCTGGTTCATGTCCCGTGCCAACCGATCCATTATTTTGCAAATGTGGCATTGAACTTCCATTGAAGACCGCTTGGACCAAGGATAATCCGGGAAGAAGATACAGATGTTGTCCATTTTATAAGGTAACCAATTTCATTAATTCAATCGGCCCGAGATGTTGTTAATTTGAAAAACAATTAATATGGTTTCAAAATTCTTGAACAGAGTAGAAGATACTGTGGAATTTTTCAGTGGTGGGATCCTGAAATGTGTGCTAGGTCAAAAATAATCATTCCCGGATTGTTGGAAAAGTGCAACTCAATGGAAGAGCAAATGAGGTTGTTTCATGAGAAGGAAGGGAAAATGTTATCACAATCAATTTGGCATGTATTAAGGAAGAGAAGCTGCAAGCTGACATTCAAGCTATGTAAAGAGCAAATGATGAATGATGAGATCCGAACTTTGAAGATGAAAGCAAATGGTTCACCAATATGTAGGTTGTTTTGGGTGTTTGTAGTTGCATCTTGTGTGTGTGCTTGTTGCAGGTTGTTTTGATTTAGGTGTGTATGTTGCCGGTGTGTGTTTTTGTTACAGATTTGTGTTTTGAATGAAAAACAGAGGTTCTGGAAACCAATTTAATTACAAGATTCAAAGGTAACTTATAAGACAATTGAGTTCATTACAAGGTTCAGACTCAAAAGAAACCAAATCCATCCAAATACATGATAAAAAATAGAATCAGAAGTTACCCAATACATAGACATTCAACTCACAGACAAAAAAAATTCAGACTAAAACCAATACTTTGCTCAGACAGCCCAACTTCTTTCTCCAATTCATTACACCCTCCACTCTTTTTAGTTGTCCCATATGCAGCTCTAAGGTTGGGAACAGTAATGAAATTCACGCCACCTCTTACAATTACAGGTGACTTCACAGCAGGAGTTATGCCAACAAGAATAACATTGTTAATGAACCTCCCAAGCAATTACTCATACAAAAAAGATAAATAAGCTCACATTGACTGAGGACACATGGTTTGAGCTTCTAGATATGTTAATTTGCGCATTTCCTGGCCTGCTAACCTACAAGAACATGAAAGGAAATGACTCAGAAAAACATGACTAGAAATGACTGGAAATAGGGATGTCAACGGGGCGGGCGTGGACGGGGATCTATCCCCTATATTATTTAAATATTAATTTAAACTACTTTTTAATATTATTTATATTATTTTAATATTATTTAAACTATAATTTAAAATTATTTATATTATAATAATATAAATTGAATATAATAAATATTATTTATATAGTAAAAGAAAGAACTTACGGACAGTTTTGAAGGCCTTCTAACTGAAACTGCAGGCTGTGAACTCTGAGGCTGATTAGAAGATGCAGATTGTGAAGGCTGAGGTTGATCTGTTGATGCAGACTCTGAAGGCTGAGGTACTGATTTGCAAGTCCTAGCATTGTGCCCCTTTCCTTCGCACTTTCCACATTTAGTAGGATTTTGTCTTCTTTTCAGCTTTGTAGCATTGGGAGCAGCAGGGGGCTCATCAGCTTCTCTTTTCCTCATCTTCTTTGGTCTTCCAGGTTTATTCTCATACACAGGTGGCAGTGGAGGTGGCAGATCACACTTAGGCCATAAATTAGGTCCATTTACTCCTTGGATTGCATGTTCATAAACTTTCAGATATGTGCTCACCTTGTAGCAATCATGTACATACTCCTGTAGATCTTCGTTTCTACACCAAATGGCTGAAATGGCATGCCTACAAGGTATTCCAGTCATGTCCCACCTTCTACATGAACATGAATGTTGAGAAACATCAACATTATGCTGATCAAAAGACCCTGTGATCTGAAAACGCCAATTATCAGATTTCATGGGAATGCATTCACTAGCCTCTTTTATGTTCTTAGCCACTGCTTGGTGATTTTAGGACAAATGACAGAATTCCACTTCTTGGCTTTATCCCTGTTCACTTGCAACCTAGTCATAATCAGCATTCTGATGTTCTCCATCATTGTTATCACCGGTTTGTCCCTTGCAGAGAGGATGAATGAATTGAAACTCTCACACATGTTGTTGAGAAGGATGTCACACTTTGAATGTGTGCTAAAATGAGATCTTGTCCACTGCTGAGGTGGTTTGTTCATCAACCATTCATATGCATTTTCATCTAACTCTTTCATTTGATCCATCTTGGCCTTAAACACTTCAACTCTTGTTGCCCGAGCTGCAGCCCATAAGGTATTTTTGATTGACTGACCACTGAAACCATCTCTCTTCATATTACTGTGTAAATGCCTTTACACAGAATCTGTTTTCAGCCGCAGGAAAGAGATCTTCAAAAGCTGGGATCAACCCTTTCTGCTTATCACTCATGAAAATTCATTCAAGCTGATTTTCAATACCTAAGTCATTATGTAGCAAAGTAAGAAACCATGACCATGAACTTTTTTTTTTCATTCTCCACAACTGCAAATGCAATTGGAAACATGCAATTATCAGGATCCACACCAACCGCAGTCAATAGTTGTCCACCTTGAGGCCCTTTCAAGAAACATCCATCTACCCCAACAACTTTTCTACAAGATTTGAAACCATCCTTACATGCCTTGAAACAGAAATATAACCTAAGGAATCTAGGTTGTTCTCCCTCAATTTCTGGCCGAGATAATTTTAATATAACAGTAGAACCAGGATTACTCCTAAGGAGTTCCATACAGTAATCTCTGGTCTTATTAAACTGTTCAGTCAAATTTCCATCAAGGAGTTTCATAGCTTTCACCTTTGCTCTGTAAGCTTGCTGCTTGGAGACATTAGCCTTTAAGCTAGTGCAAAGCTCACTTCTGAATTCCTTAACTCCCAACTTAGGATTATCTTTGAACTTCTTCATAAAAGTCTTTCCCAACCACCCTGATTTAAGACTTCTATTGTTCCAGTTCCATGAGCATGTTGCATATTCTGGATTATATGTCTTAATCACCCATGAATGATCAAGATCAGAAACAAGTCCCAAATACACAAGCCAATCACAACCCTCTGTTTTGCACCTAGCCCTCAACCTTTTCTTATCATTTTTTTCAAAACTAACTTGCATTCCTCTTCTAAGACAATGTGTCTCAATAGCAAATTTAGCCTCTTCCTTTGAACTAAATTTAAGCCCTAACTTCAATTCTGGATTCTTACTCTCAGTTTTAGGATTTTACTTAGGATACCTAGGCTCATGCTCATTATCAGACCCTACCACACTATCAAATGAATCACTATCTTCATCATCTTGTCGCTCAGATTCAACATTCTGAAGGTTGTCATCAGTAGTAATTGACTTACCCTTTCCTAACCCATCAAACTGTAAATCAAAATCAACAAACTCTTCAAACAGTCTATCATCCTCATCCATATCATACTCACTATCACATAATTCTTCACTTTTATCAGAATCAGACTGCATATCATACCCCACTACAGGCTCAATTCCAAGACTAACCCTTGGCCCAACTCCAAAACCGCAGACCCAGACCCAACCCCAGACCCAGACCCAACCCCATAACCCGGAACATCATATAAGAAAGACATATCAATGACATCTTCAACTCTAGATTTAGTTCGATCAGTGTGGCTACCACGAATTTTATCAAGATTTTCAATGTACAGGACCACCAATTTGTCACTTGGTATGAGATTTACTATGTTACGAACATCAGAATCGGTGTTTAGCTGTCTACTGCTGAAATGTAAACAAGGACCAAACTGATGCCAAAATACAACTTTCTCCTCATCGTAACCTAATTGCTTTGCAACATTCTTCAACTCAATTAGACCCATCAAATCCCAATCTACATAATCAAAGTAATCCACACTACCCCCTACGTATGTTCTAACGGTGTAGGCTCTCATTTCACCACCATGGAAAAGCTTCACACTGGAAAATGTTTTTTCATCAGTCCCATCGTACCTGGGGGCATCGCTTGCTGTATTGGATAGTCTTCTCGCCATCACTTGTCTCAATTGTAGGGTGTTTGATTCTTTTACACTAGTTTTTGGGGTTTTGAGGGTTTATTTTGTAGGAATCGATTGGTATTTTTTTGGTGTAATTTAGGGTTTTTGGGGCAAAATCATAACCACGTTGCAATTTGGGACTAACGGTCAAGCCAGTCAGATTTTAACGGTCAATCGGGTCAAACATGACGGATTGGACTAATACTGACTAACGGAAAATAACTGAGGGACCTTTACTGATGTCGTGTGTTTTCGAGGGACTAATAGTGATTTTGGGTAATAACCAAGGGACTAAAATGACAATTATCCCTTATTTAAGTTAACTAGATTTTAATTAGTAGAGTCTAATGAGTGATATGTTTTATGTACTGACTTTGTTAGCGACCTAAGTATGTTATACCTAATTAAGGATATAAATACTAAAATCATACTAATCAGTATGCCACTCTCGGACGGTCTCCCCTTTCTCTCTTTTCTCTCTTCTCCCTCTTTTCTTTTCTCTCTCTTACGTTACTTAGCATATACGTATTCTAAATGACAATTATGGTAGAAATAGAACTATACCACATGGGCTTTGGGCTTGGGATTTATTTAAATGGGCTTCCAAGGCTGTAATTAATTTAGGTGTTATAGTTTCAAGTCGTGATGGTCAAATAGAAAACCTCAAAACAAAAGTTCTCAAGCTCACTGTAAGCTTGAAAACTTGTGAATCCGAGCGAATGACCAAACTAATCCAGTACAACCTCATGAATGAGGAACGTAAGCAATTATACTCTAAAATTAAAAGTCTAGATGATGTTCTTACAACAAGAGGGCAAACAAATAAAACCATCTTCTTATATAAGCCGAAAGACACGAGATTTTACAATCCACGTGAAGGCTTGGGATACACGGAACCCCGTGATGTCCATAAGAAGACACCCTTATCACTTTATGACATCAGATATCTCGGGCTAAATATGCCTCAACTAATGTTCTTCATTGGAGCATCCAAAATAGATGTTCTCGAGAAAGAAAAATGAGATGCAAAAGTTGTTGGGTATAATTCCGTATTTACGTCTTTGTATATTAATATATAAAATAATATATAATATATCGATCATACACGGGATGTGAAACTGATTTTACTGTCGAGGCTAGCGTTAACGCTATGTCCTTGAAACGATATTGCCCCGCCCACGGTGCTTACGGAATACGACAATTGTTTCCCAAGATACAACGACAAACATCTCGTAATATGAGCACTCCAAATTCCGAGAGCAACGAACTTAATCGATGCTTTTCGGATTCTCAGACGTTTTTGAATACGAAATATACTAAATATATTTCACGACGAGAGAACAGAAACCTACGGGACTTCACTATGAGTTTCATACCACATAATGATTCGAGGTGTTCGAAATGAGCAAATGAACCATCTATTTATAGATGGAGCTGGATCATGCCGAAGAGTTGCATCTTATCGTGGTTGGTCATGACTTTTCAACCTATGAGATGTATCTTTTAGCTTAAAGGGTATTTTATGAAAAGATACATTCTTTCACAAATGTTATAACCCTTTAACTAAATAGAAATTGATTTCTATTTAATTAATTTTCCAACACGTGGGGCGACGGAACCCCGTGATCTCCATAAGAAGATACCCTTACCACTTTATGACATCAGATATCTCGGGCTAAGTATGCCTCAACTAATGCCCTTCATGGGAGCATCCAAAATAGATATTCTCGAGAAAGAAAAACGAGTTGCAAAAGTAAAGGCCGAAATCCCGTTTGACTACGAAGAAATGAATGGTAGTAACAAGTCAATGGGAATTTCTCTGTCCATTGACTATCGAACAATCTGCACACCCGCCGCTGAAACCACTCTTGTCGATAATCCAAGAAATATCAGATTTGCGCTCAACTATAGAGTCAGAACGTAAGGACTATCGTGCAGAAAAGGAGAAACTACTAAGCAGTATCTCCTCACTTGAAAAGGTCCACAACTCAAATGGAGCTTCGACCTCAAAATCGGTGCCACTAGTCAAATCCATAAAGAAACCCCCCATTCTAGCTAGAAGGCCAGAAACAAAGGTTGTATCTCGTGAATATAACACGACTAATTCGTCTTTACATGTACCCACAAGCAAGAACCTAAGTACGAAGGAGAGAGGAAATCCCCACGGACTCGAAAGAAAGACGTTGATCTCTTTTCTAAAAAGAAGAAACTACCCTTGTCGTTTGCTTCCCTTTTTAAGTCTAATTCGGATTCATGTAGAAAGATTTCTTCATGTATTTCAGACCGTGTTGCTATTTTCTCTTCTTTATTTTCAAAATCTGGGAACGTAAAGACTTCGAAGCATTTTAACTCCGATGATCGTTGTCGTGACTCAAATATTAATGATTTTCATCATATGAATACAACTCTTGAAGGGGACAAAGAAGGAACATCTACTCCCAAGAAATCAAGTTCTAAACTTGACAAAAAGGAGGAATGTTCGTCAAAAGAGTCAAAGAACACTAAAACTAAGGCCAAGGCTAAAGTTTTAGAAACTAGGCAAATATGAGTGACCAAACAGGAATTTGCATCAAGCACTAATGTATGCTATCCATTAGGAATTGAAAAGATTTGGGTTCCTAAATCAGAAACAAAGTCAAGAAATATGTCGGAATCTGACTTAGAACCCAACTCACCAAAAAGTGCATGCAAAGCACCTTCTGCAAACAAGGGAGGACCCGTCCTTAAAGGGGTACCTAAATCTCCTTAATCTATTTTGTAAATCGGTCATGTGTGGTATCTTGATTTTGGTTGCTCCACACACATGACTGGAAGAAAAGAGCTGATGAGCAACTACACCGAATGATTCGGTAGGAAGTGCATTTCGGGAACAGTCACTCTGCGCCAATTCTGGGACATAGCGATCTCGTCTACAACAACCTCACAATCAAGGATGTCTCGTTCATTGACGGTCTCAACCACAATCTCTTCACGATTGGACAGTTCTGTGATAGAAGACTTAATGTCAACTTTCATGCTGTAGGATGCAGTGTAAATGATGAGAATGGAAAAGAGCTCCTCACTGGATCAGGGGAGTCCAATCTCTACACCATCAACTTGAAGATTGTTCGACCTTCCATGAAAATTCGCTTGTTGTCAAAGGCTTCTCCACAACAGAGCAACCTCTGGCATCAACGTTTGCCACATCGCGACTTCAAAAAGTTGAACAAACTTCAATCAGAAAAGCTAGTTTCATGACTACCAACATTGACATATCACAATGAGCACATATGCACCGCTTGTGAAATAGGGAAGATGAAGCGAGCGTCCCACAAATCAAAACAAGTAGCCTCAACCTCTTGACCACTCGAGCTACTTCCATGGATTTTTGTGGTCCAATGAGAGTTGAGAGCATTAACGGACGTAAGTTTGTTCTTGTAATTGTGGACCAATTCTCTCACTACATGTGGACAAGATATATGCGAACAAAGGCTGAGACTCCTGATTTTATCAATGCCTTTGTGAAGAAGATTCAGAATCTGTTGGGTGCAATATTCGAGTCATCTGCACGGACAATGACACTGAGTTCAAGAACAATCTACACAGTAGCTTCTACCAACAACTCGCGATTTCCCAACAATTCTCTGCTGCTAAGACTCCACAACAAAATGGAGTAGTGGAGAGAATGAACAAAACTCTGGTGGAAGCCGCTCGCACGATGCTAATCCACTCGAGCCTTTTCCACTTCTTATGGGCAGAAGCCGTCAACACGGTCTGCTTCACCCAAAATAGGACTAGCATTCACAGATGCTTTGGAAAGACGCCATACAAACTTATTAACCAATGGACTCGAAATATATGTTTCCTTCGAGTCTTCAGATGCAAGTGCTTCGTTGAAACGATAGAGAAGATCGACGAAAGTTTAATGATAAAGCATTTGAAGCCGTCACGTTCGATGAAATGTCATCAATGGCTTTTGTAACATATCAGAGACAGAAGATTAACACAGTTCTCCACCCATGGAATGGACATCCACATCAGAGACAGAAGAAGACGAGGATCTGGACACCCTATTTGAGCACTTCTACTTGTATCCTTGCCGACAATTAGTTCCTCCACAAACCATTCCCACAAATGACGCATCGGTACTACAAGTAGAACAAATCAAAATTGAACAAAAAATAGCGGCTGATGTAGCACCTACACCTTAAGAAAACGAAGTATCTAACGAGAATGGAAAAAATGAAGAAAATGACAAAACGGAAGTAAACACCCGTATTGAGATCTCCACTACAAGTGAAATGGAGTTCGTCGATCCACAAAATGACGGCAATGTTGTACAACCTCTATCACATGAGAGGAAGTGGACTCGAGCTCATCCCACGAATCAAATCATCGAAGATCCAAACCAAGGCGTACGCACTCGCTCATCAACGACCCATGAAGGTCTATTCACGTGTTTTCTGAGTCACAACGATCCAAGGAAAGTAGCAGAGGCAGCCGATCCCGATTGAATAACGACAATGCACGAAGAATTCCATCGTTTCGAACGACTGAAGGTTTGGAGACTAGTCCCAAGACCCCAAGGGAAAAACATTATTGGTACCAAATGGGTCTTAAAAAACAAGAATGATAAAGAGGGTGTCATCATCATAATTAAGCCTCGATTAGTGGCTAAAGGTTATAACAAACAAGAAGGAATCAACTATGACGAGACACTTGCTCATGTCACCCGAATCGAAACTATTAGACTACTTCTTGCCTACGCTGTCACAAAAACTTCACATCGTGTATCAAATCGCTGTCAAGAAGGCCTTCCTAAATGGAGTCTGGAAAGAAGAAGTCTATGTGGCCCAGCCCGAAGGGTTTGTGAGTGAAACTCGCCCTGACTATGTCTACTACCTAGACAAGGCACTCAATTCGGAGACCTTATGAAGACTAAATTCGAGATGAGCATGATGGGAGAGCTTAACTTATTTCTCGAATTACAAGTCAAGCAACTCTCGGATAGAATCTTCATAAGCCAATCCAAATACATTCATGACATCTTGGAAAAGTATGACATGAAAAATTGTACAACAAAGAGCACGATGATGTCTTCTACGTGCCACCTTAGTCAACCCAACCATGTATCGAGGAATCATCGGCTCACTCCTCAACCGCACCGCTAGTAGGCATGACATCATGTTCTCAACATGCCTGTGCGCCCGCTTTCAAGTATATCCATAGGAGTCACACATACTTGCCGTGAATAGAATCATGTAATGTCTTAAAGGGACACCAAATCTCGGACTGTTGTACCCTAAAAACTTTGGCTTCAATTTAATTGGTTATGGTGACGTGGACTATGCAGGGTGTAAAATGGACAGGAAAAGTACATCCGGTGGAGGGCAATTCCTGAGTGACAAACTAGTAAGTTGGTCATCCAAGTAATCAAATTGCGTGTCAACCTCCATTGCCGAGGCGGAGTACGTAGCCGCCGTTAGCTGCTGCTCTCAAATCATGTGGATTCCTACGCAACTACGTGATTATGGGTTTGATCAAAAAAACGTCCTATTTACAGTGACTCTAAGAGTGTAATATCTATCACATGCAATCTTGTACACCATTCATACACCAAGCACATAAACCTTATGTATCACTTTATCAAAAATCGCATGGAGAAAGACACAATATGTATGTATTTAATTTTTACCGAGTTTCAGCTAGCCGACTTATTTACTAAGGCTTTGGATGAAAAACGCTTCCATTTTCTTGTTTCTAAGTTAAGCATGTTGAACCTCGACTCTTGATCAATTGTGCCTCGTGGACCTTTTATATTGTAAATATTATGAATGTGTGCTTATATCTAGGGAGAGTAACTTTTAGAATTGAGGGGGAGCAATAATTGTTAAATTGAGGGGGAGCTACCTTTAAAAGTTTCAGGGGATGACTTATTGAATTTTTAAGGGGGAGTCGAGATATTACTATGATATAATTATTTTCATTAATTATCTTCTTATATATATTTATATATAATATACGTACTATTATAAATTTTAATATTATTTTTATTTTATAATTATATTTTTAATTAAAACACTTCGAAAATTTTCGCACATGACTACTTTTGCAAAAATGGGATTTTCACATCCTTTATTGAAAATGTATCGAAAATACCTCACTTCCAAAAATCAGCCGTTGCGAAAATGAACTTGCAGAAAATAGCTTACGAAAATACCCAAAACGCCGAAACTCATTTCTTTCTCAACAATCCCTCAGATTTTCTGCAAGTTAAGGGTAGTTCACCCAAAATCTTTACGATTTTGATGGTTTTGCACTAATAACACTCAAAATCGACCCGGATTACATCCATTTTCGTTATCAACTTCGATTTTCGAAACCCACAGTTTTCGCAAAAATCGCCCTACTAAATTTCCGATTTAGGATTATAATTTGATATTTAAAGCGCGTTATTACGCTTCGTTTTTGGTTAATCAAAGTTCTGAGCCACTGCTTTTCGAGGAATTTTAAAAATTAGTGTTTACATTTGATTTTCGCAAATAGTTAGGGCTCGTGTTTTCGAAAATCACAGTTGCGAAAATCACCAATTTTCGGATGAGACTGCGAAAATCGCGATCATCGCAAGTCACAACCAAAATCTCGATTTTTGCAAGTCATTAAAACCCCGATTTTCGCATGACACTGCACAAATCCCGATATTTGTAACTCACTGCGAAAATCCCCGAAAATTTTAGCAAATTGACTTTTGAACCAAATTTCCGTATCTCGCTACTTCAAAAATTCGATTTTTGCACTAGCCAACTTAGAAAATTTTTAAATTCCAAAATTACGAAAACCCGATTTTCGCACAATCCGACATAGAAAATTTTCGAACTCCACAATTCCGAAAACTCAATTTTCGCACTATCTGACTTAGAAAATTTTCGAACTCCACAAATCCGAAAACCCAATTTTCCCACTATCTAACATAGAAAATTTTCGAACTCTACATTTACGAAAATCCCGATTTTCGCACACCTACACTTAAAAATTTTTCTAACTTGACACACTTTCGAAAATTGCGTATTTTTGCAAAACAGTACGAAATTTTTCGGTTTTCGCACCAACACTTAAGAAAAATTTTCAAACTTAACAAACCACCAACACTCGATTTTTGCAATATACATTTGGAACATTTTCACATGCGAATACTTTTCAAAATCCGATTTTTGACATTCGCCTTAGAAAATTTTCGTACAAATTTTGCAAACCGTATTTTCGAGAACAACATTTAGAAAATTCTTACAACACGAAAGGTTGTTTCCAAATTCGATTTGCGATATCATCCTTAGAAAAATTTCCAAACCTATCATCTACTTTTGAAAATTGATCCTTAGCATCATATCATAATTTCAATAACATCGAAATCAAATTAGAACACAACTAAAAATTTCAAAAATCGCAAGCAACATAAAAATGGCCGCTACTTAGATAACGTCTTCCTTCAAATAAATCTCAAATCACTAAGCCCCACCTCACTATTAAAATACAAAATTGGACATTTGACTTCGATCACTGGCTAATAATTTTTTCCTTTGTCCATATTTCAGAATCAATGGCATCTTCATCAAACTCGGTCTACCCGCAAGAGAAGTGGCTCCAAATAAAGGAAAATAATTTTGGTCACGATCTCACTACATTCAAATGCAAATATGAGGTCGTCGTCGCCATTCTCAAAGAACACCCATTATGGCCAGCTTTCACCTTAACTGCCCAAGTCCCAGAAGACTACCTTCAAAAATTTTGGGACACCCTACGGAGGACCAAAGAGATTAACTCCTTAAAATTGAAGGCCACACTTAATACCACGACGGTGATCCTAACCAAGATAATTCTACGCCAAGTTCTGAAGCTGCCAATGCATCAAACCTACGAGCCATGCGGACCTTTGAAAAGATCTCAAATGCGTCGGTTACCCAACGGACTTGAAGATGCTCTCCAACTACCAGTTGGGTGGAATCCCTCACCCGTGGAGGACCTTCTTTGGGCTCGTGAACAAGTGTCTGTCACCCGAACATTCTGGGTTCGACAGAGGCAATGTTAACATCGTCAGGTAAATCACAACATAGTATTCGACAGAGATGTTGACTACGCCCAACTCATCTGTAATGATCTCTTGGACCAAATACACCTCAAAGACAACCTAAAGAAGGTCCAGGTCGTTCCCTACCTTCGATGGCTCCTGCTCATGATCAACTACTTCTTACTGGATCACACGGAGATCCCGAATCTACAAAATGCGAAGAGTTATTCGGCGCCAATCCTCAAATTCTTCCACAAGGCGAAGGAAAACTCAAGAGAGCCCTATACCCGCCGATGCTAATACCAAAGGCTCTCTTGCATCACGCGGACCAGACGGACCCCGTCATCACCTCTTACCGACTAGCAAACAACCTCTCTGCTCCCACGGCTCCGGCACTGCAGAGTCCAACCCCAAAGCCCCACCGAGTGAACGTAAGGGTCCTGAGAGGTCACCAACCGTGGAGTCCTCCAAAGCAACTGAATCGGAGGATGACATGCGTCTCCCCACTCGACGCATCGAGCACCCTCCACAAGCGACGTCAGAAGCAACCAGACGATCAACCTGCTCCCTCGTCGGTGCCCTCCACGGTTGCTCCCAAAACTACTACAAACCGAACTAGCCCATAGGTCCAGGAGTCGATTTATTCGACTCCCGAGTAGAAGACGCCACATCAAGTCCAATGGTGCACTCACAACCTTTACCGCCACTCCTCTATCTCCCAATAGATAGAGGTTTCAACAATAACACAAGGGAACCTTCATCTTCTATCACTGTCTCGCTCAGAGGCGAGAGATATTGAAATAGTTGGTTCACAACCCCTGACCACCACCTCTATTTTGTCCATGATAGGTCTTGTAGCCACTTTGCCTATATTTTTCCCACCTATTAGGACACATACACCTATCACTGTAGGTCCTAGTGACTTAGCGAGAAATTCCATAGACGCATCCATTATGGATGTCGTTCGAGGATTGGAAGGAAGTCCCACAGCTGCAACATCGAGTACAACAGGGGTAACGGGGCATTCGCTCGTCCCTTTTATGAACGTGATGTCAACGGAAAGCCTAGTGGCTCCGGTGAGGTGATTACCCCCGCAGGTCTAAGTGCACCTGCTTCAACAGTCGTAGTGATAATCCTCACAATGGTGTAACAAGGATTGACTGGAAGTCCTGCCATAGTAAGTGCAAGCCACACGTCGATTATCTACTCCAACGTAGTGACAACGGAATGCCTCAGTGGCTCCGATAGGTTCTCACCGCCGTTCATCACCAAAGACACCTTGTCCCGGACCGTCAAAGAGACGGTCAAAGAGGCTATCGATGCACATGTCCCCACCCTCTAAGTGCGTACGATCGTCGAGAATTCCCTTCGAGACAAGGATAAAGCTCCTATGACGGATGTACCCCCACCACCATCCCCACTTTCCCCATTTTCCCCACCACAACCTACACACCAACTTGACCCATACACAGTTCCCATCCACCAACTGCACGACATATAAATCTCTCGATTCCTAGCCAAGGAAATCACACCACAGACCTACCACTTCATCAGCTAAACAACAAACACCTCACCAAGTAGCCACCCAAACACCACAAACCACTACCCAAACAGTCCAAAACACAACCGTTCCAGACTTCCATCCACGACCCTACATTGAGAAATACATCCTGGAGGAGGAATGAATGACTCGAACGGAAATTGAAGAAGATATCCTTCTACTCTTGGACCTCATCAGATTCTACCTACAGAAGCTCATGGCGGACTCGTTCTCTATAGAGAACCCGAGGAAGAAGAGCAAGGAGAGGATCACTAGAGAGAAATGCATGAGCTCCCTGAACTCCTAAATCTCCGAGTCAATGAGCCACCGAACCTAAGCAAAGACACGGTGCTGGTCAAGACCCCCTGGGAAAACAAGAGGATGACGGCTCCTTTCCTCGCGGATATCCCACTCTTGTCTTCTTCATTGTCAGAGCGGATGGCTAGAATGACCAGATTCTAGAGGTTGAACTCCCCAACCTTCCTCCGGACGAAGTCACCAACTTGTACGGTATGTACAGGAAGTTCGTTCTGAGGAACCAGAGGTATCGCGAGGGATTCAACACTTTGAAGCTGTACATGCTGAGGCAGATCAAGTATCACGCTACCGAGGGGGAGATTGTTAGATCTAAGTAGTGTCCAATGTAATTTTATAAGACTTTGTTTTGTATTTTGTTGTTTAAGTTAACTAGACTTTAATTAGTAGAGTCTAGTGATATGTTTTATGTAATGGGCTTGGTTTGGGGCCCAAATGTTATACCTAATTAATAGTATGAATACTAAAATCATATACATTTAACTATAATCATCTTTAGAAATCACGCCGCTACATTGCTTGAGAGAGAACGAAACACACCTTCACACACACTCAAAGTATTTAGCGCATATTACGTTGATTCTTCACCAATCTTGTTGTTATTTAGGCGTTTTTGAGACCTACATATCTAATTTAATAGCATAGTGACCCTCTCGCCTCGTCTTTTTAGATTTAAAGCATGGTTGGCTTCAAACGCTATAAGGACATTATTAATTTTCAACCTGTTCAGAATAAAAGATGATTGCATACGAGATATCAGCGAATCCATAATGACATTTAGGCGGTTCGTAATCCATTTAGCCACAATGCAATATAAAACACTGTAGATGCTAGTACGACGAAATTGGGACATAGTCTTGGGGTTTCGACACTTGGGTATAAGGATGATATGAGTGTTGTGGAGCTCAGATTAAGATATGCAATTACTAAGGAAATGTAGGATAACCTGAGTAGATACCTACCTAATATTAATTATGATAAAAGTCGGAGGGAACCCATCCAGGCCAGATGACTTGAAAGGATACATACCTGATAAAGTTGTATGCACATCGTCACTTGTATACGGTCTCAAAAGCAACTCGTTCATCTTGTGCGATACCAGGGTCAGAACATTTCCAATGGCCAACTCAATAACATGAATGGAGGGGTTGGTCGTGCTAAAACACCGCTCAAAATTACTTTGGATAACCCCCTCTATAATCGCTCGATCCTCACACCACTCGCTAGCATCATTCCTTGAAATATAATTTGTATGTCTTCTGATCCTTGCACGTCTATAGAAGAAACTTGTATTAAGATCACCGTCCTTCAACCATTACGTCTTGGCCCTTTGTTGCCAATACATCTCATCACGATGAACTAATTCATCTAGTTCACGTCATAGTTTTTTAATCTCCCCAGCAACATCCTCAGAAGAATCTTTCCATCCGAGCACAAGTAGTCGCGCCTCAAATTTTTCTATATGAACCTCAGTTTCGCTGTAGAAACCCTTACTTCATTGTTAGAGCCTCGCTTTACTCCGACCTTGATACTCTTCCTCCAAAGCCCGTCGTGATTAAATCGTAAACGATCTCAATCGATCCCGGACCATGATCATGTTAGCTCGCATTTGATCAATAATGCGTGATTATCCGATGAATAAATTTGGTTGTGCGAAACACTAGCGTCCGAGAAATCCTCCACAGCATAGAAGCACATGTTCGATCCAGTCTCTCTAGAATAGAATCAGTTTGTGTTCTCCTATCACTCTATGTGTGATTATCACTGAAGAAACGAAGATCAGTTTGCTTGCAATTTTCAATAGCTCGTCGGAAGTCCTCAATCTGCAAGGTTGGCCTTAAGCAACCCCCTCGTTCTCGTTATGGCACAAGATCTTATTAAAATCTCTCGCGATGAGCCACGAACCATCATCTCTGTTGGCAAGCCTTTCGAGCAATTTTCAGCTTTCTTTCCCAAGTTGAGTGCATGGATCCCCATAAAAACCCGTGATTCACAAAACCAATGCCTTATGACCACTACGGATGGACACATATATGTTGTGCTGAGAAGAATCGTAGAGAAACATGCAACTCTCGCTTCCGACGTAGCAATGAGCCCCTAATGTCCCATTGCTTCTACAAAAATACCATGCATATTAAGTTTCTTGTACAGAGTTTCAAACCTGTTATAACACTTCGTTTCGATGAGCAATACAAGATCGCATCCTCCCGAGCGAATAATCTTACTTAGCTCATGAATTGCCAAGGCTCCACCTAGACCCTGACAATTTCAACTTAGGAGATTATCGGCGGGACTGATAAATAGTCTCTGCATTTGGTTTGACTTATAAAGTGCAACCGAAAAAACAACATAGGTATGATTCCACATCCATGAATTATTGTTGCTCGTAAAGAAGGCAAGTAGGCAGGGGCATCACCGGGATCCATAAAAACCTCTTCATATTGACATTTGCAGTCGGCACCATATAGTTGAAGAGACCACATAGCAAAAAAATTCATTAATCTTTCACACTAGAACTCTATCATCACATCGTCCCACCCCTCCACTTCAAGGCGCATCACCCGACGGAAAGGTCCTCTCAAATCTATCATAGCCTTAACTTTAACAAAACAAATCCACCAATAGCTCTCTTGTTTGCCCGAGTTAACATATGCACCCAAGCTCTCACCAATGCATTGTGCAATAGCTTCATTCCATGCCCAGTATGGAAGTTTAAACACTCAAACTTGGACTTGACAAAATGTTAGGAATATTTTATAGTATCCTTTAGTTCTTATAAGTCATGGATGTATTTTGTATTTAAATAGATTGTAGTAGGTTTTGGGCCGTCACGTATATATAAGGTAGTTTAGGACATATGCCTTAATATATCAACACATGTGGTATATAAGACTCCATTTACCCTTTTACGGTTTTTATCAAAAGAAATCAAAAGCAAGCCACCTTGTACCTTCTAAAATAGGAAACACTGACAAACACATACTACAAGGTTTCTTCGATCTCTAAGCATAAAAGCTATCTTTTGATCCTTGTCCGGTAGAAAAACGGACCAACAAGTGGTATCAGCCCTAGCGTGGATCGATCAAAACGATTTGAATCTAGTTTCGTTCGATTTCAATATGATTTAAAAGAGTTTTTGGATAAACTTCATTTTCGATTTTTAATTCTTCATTTGGGTGTTTTTGAACTGTTTTTACTTTTTTTATCCCCTTAAGAGCTTGATAAACCGTTTATGAGTGATTGTCTACTCTTTTGCATCGATTTCAGTCAAGTTTGAGAAAGATTTGAGCCAAAATCGAGTATGAAACTCATCAGTTAAGATTACCCGAATTTCAAAAATTCGAATATGATTACCCGATTTTTCAAAAATTGGCAAAGATCGCCCGATTTTCAAAAATTCGATCAGGATTAACCGGTTTTAACTTTCGGCCAGGAAAACTCGGTTTTTAAAAATTTGCGAGCCTTACCCGATATTTAAATCCGCGTAAGTTGCCGAAAAGTTTCCGAAAATTATCAATTCTCGGACAGATTTACATGACAGTACACGTATTACCCGAATTTCATACTCATCCGAATTTCGGCTAAAGTGTTGACCGAAAGTCAACACACGAAATTCACAATTCTTGTCGATTAACCAATTTAAATTACTCGTTGCCCGATAAGTATTTAATAACTTTCAAGAAATGTCTAAGTCCAAAATACAACAATCCTTCACTTTAAAGACTTTGAAAACTCTTATCTATTTTGGCCAAAATTCATACTCAAACTTTTCGAGACTTAGAATATAATTGTTCGAAACTAACCCTTCATTTCAAAGATCTCCTTCACATTACGATCGTTACCAAACAACATGAGATGAGAAAGATTAACATCCAACGGTCAAACTTCGAGTACAACATCAAATTTCTCTCCACACTCCAACCTGAGTGGGACATGATTGTTGTTCTGATCAAGCAACAAAACAAAAACCTGGATGCCATGGATATTCATGCCCTGCACATTAACCGTTCTCAATACATCAATTCCGCCAAAGAAATCAGGAACGAAGGAAAGACTAACGTATGTGGAACCAGTTGCTCTCGTGACCAACAAGACTACCAACAAAAGCTCAGAGGCTTCTAAAGAAAAGCAAGTCATCGTATCCGACTCTTCAGACAATGTTGACTCTGATTCTGAATAAGGCGAAGAACTCAACGACCTCAAGAAGCAAGTGACCATGCTCTCAGAGATGATGAATAAGAAGTTCTCCAAGAAATTATCATCTTCTTACAACTGACAACGAACCTCAAGTGGTAAACTAAAAGCCAACGCTCCCGAAGAAACTGAGAACAATAAACCGAAGCTCCAAGGAAATGCTTCAACTGTGGAAAATCGGGTCACTTTGCCAAGGACTGCTACAGACCTAAGACAAAGGACACTGTATACTAGAGAAAGATTCAATTTTCCCACCGTAAAGACACCGGAATTGTTCTAGTAGCTGAAGAAGAGGAGTGGCTTGAGGACACGTCAGACGAGGAGAGGCAAAAAAAAGCCTTCATGGTCAAGAGCAAGGGCTATGATTCGGATGAAGAAGAGTTGAGCTCCGACTCCGACAGAACTGGTCGTTTCACATCCGACCTTGAGCCATACACTTCATCCCCTAAGGATTTCATTGAGCTAAAGCAAAAAATACAAAAGATGTCCATGAAACGTAGGGATTACACAGAACTTAAAAGAAAATTTGACAATAATTACGCCTTACTAGACAAATAGCAGGAAGAGATAGTTATTCTTAAGGAATCATTAGCATTTTCTGAATCTAAAACAAAAAACTTAGCAGTAAAAGTAGAGAATAGCAAAAGACATGTTAGCGATATTAATAAAAATTTGAAGAAAAGCGAAGAAGAACGTGTAAACGTATCTTCTCCATACGAATTGATCACTCAAGAACGCGTTAAGACTCTATAAGAAGGTCAAATAATTCGATGACCTTCTTGCAAAAAGAGGTCAAACCGATCAAACCATCTTTCTCAACCAACCAAAGGATGTCGAATTCTACAACCTCGTGAAGGGTTGTGGTTCCAAAGTAAAACGAACCCTCAGAAAGATGAAACACTTTCTCTGTACGACATTAAACACCTTGGCTTAAACCTGGAAAAGCTTATGCTTTTGTTGAATCGACAGAGGTGATCGAATCAGAAGAACAAAAACAGAGAAATAAAAATTGGGCCCAAATTGCGTTTAGTTATGCGGAGTTGAACGATAGTTATAAAACTAGAAACACCCCGCTAACTACGGACTATACTTCGCCTTTTGGACTCGAAAATCAGGAAAGTAGTTCCAAACATGCCAAACCCATTTATTCCTACATTAATATTCCAGAGATAATTCGCACAATGGGCGAACTAACTGCGTCTCTGGAATCTGAAAGGAAAGCCTATTCGGAAGAAAGAACTGTTCTTTTAAGCAAATTTATACTCTTCAAAAAGCTTTCCTGATATATACAAACCTTCCACCTCTATAATTCTAAAATACATACGTGTAAATGCAAGAAAACAGATAAGAAAACCTCTTTGTCTCGTACTAACCCCGTATTGCATGTAACTATAGATCAAAGACTGAGTTCTAAAGAGACGAAGAGAGTTAGGTCGGGTCGAGTGAAGGAGACAACTCTCTTTGATAAAAAGAAGAAGCTACCTTCAACTCTTGTTACTCCTGTTTTTGACCGCTTTACTTTTTCAAAAAATTCGTCTTGTAATATCGGAGACTGTGCTTCGTTATTTTCCACTAAAGTATCTAAGTATTGTTATGATAACTATGATGTACTTCCATGTTCTCATAACAATCGGTTCCAGAAAAATGCTTCCACTTTACAAAGAAGAAAACATTTCTCATCCGCTCTTCCTGATGGTGTATCTCCGATGCAATACAAGCCATCTCTCAAAGCAAAGAGAAAGGGATACACCTCACCGGAAAATCAAGACAAAGACAAGCGTAATAAATTGTTAAAACATAGACAAATGTGGATTCCAAAATCCCTACTACACCCAATAGGCTATAGTCGAGTCTAGGTTCCTAAGTCAGTCATTCAACAAGCTAACTTAGAACTCCATATAACAACAAAAAGGTTGAACCCCACACTTGCAATTAAAGAAGGACCCATCCTCATACGGGTATCTAAGCTTGCTTAACTTGTTTTACAGGTTCATAATGTGTGGTACTTAGACTCAGGTTGCTCCTCACACATGACGGAAAATAAAGAGTTGTTGAGCAACTTTTTCGAAGGCTATCTCGGAAAAGTCTAGTTCGGGAACGGTGACTCTGCTACTATGCTAGGAACAGGCGACCTCAATTATGACAGACTCACTATCAAAGGAGTTTCGTACGTTGAAGGCCTAAGCTACAACCTATTCAGCATCGGAAACTTCTGTGACAAAGGCTTTAAGATTCTCTTCGAATCCAACAAGTGTAGCGTCATCAATGCTAAAGGAACGGAGCTGCTCACTGACCACAGAGAGCCGAACCTCTACTCCATTGATATGAAGACTACTCGACGAACGTGCCTCATCTCTCGAGCCTCTCTACATCAGAACGACATTTGACAATACCGTCTCTCACATCTCAATTTCAAGGATCTAAACAAGCTCCGCACGAACAACTTGGTCAAAGGGCTTCCCTCGTTTAGATACCGCAAAGATCATCTTTGCTCGGCGTGCGAAATGGGGAAGATGAGGAAAGCTTCCCACAACACCAAACACACGGCATTAACCTCCAAACCTCTTGAGCTCATTCACATGGATCTGTGTGGACCTATGAGCACTCAGACCATCAATAGGCAAAGATACGAGTTAGTAATCGTGGACGATTTCCCGCGCTTCTCATGAACCAAGATTCTCTGAACCAAAGACGAAACACCTGATCTCGTCATCGAATTTGTGAAGACTGCACATAATCTTTACCAGTTGAGCATCTAAATAATCAGAACTGACGATCGGACGGAATTCAGGAACAGAAAGCTCAGTGAATTCTATGGATCGCTTTGCATTACCCAACAGTACTCAGCTGCAAAGACGCCCCAACAGAAAGGAGTTGTCGAACGCAAGAACAAGACTATAGTTGAAGCAACCACGCCTCTCTTGATTCATTTTGGACTGCCACAGTTTCTATGGGCTGGAACACTAAATACGACGTGTTTCACTCAGAATCGTGCTACTCTTCACAAAATATTTATGAGAACTTCGTACGAGATGATCAACCGAAGAGTGTCAAACATCACCTTTCTCAGGGTCTTCGGATGCAAGTGTTATATTGCCAACGACCGCGAAGATCGGGGCAAACTTGATCCAAAGGCTTTCGAAGGCGTACTTGTAGGAAACTCGACAAACTCCAACGCCTATCGATATACCTAAAAGAGAGAAGGTATGTCATGGAAAGCATCAACGTTATATTCGACGAAGTAGACCAAGTGGCTTCTACACAAATAAGTCCTGAACCTGGATTTTTACGAGAGTTGACGAACGATCAACCAAGTACCTCGACGGTGGGCACGCCTTCAAATATTTATACTCCAAGCGATGTGGATCTTGATCTGCTATTCGAGGATGTCTATCCAAGACCACCGCCACCCACCGTTTCTACGTCTTTTGTAGCCCCAAGCAATGACCTTTCGCCTCCTATGATGGAAAATCTACACATCAGCGAAGATAACGTACCTCCAACCGACTCAATTGTACCTCCAACCGACTTAGATGTCATTGCAACCTCAGAGGACGACACCGCTCAGACCACTGACTCCATGCCAGAAGCATCTTCAGCAGAGTTAGAACCCCAACCGGATGAGCCTACGAAATCACATATCATCCCAAATAAGGGAATTTACATGGAAAACGATGTCACTGAACCGTCCCAAACACATGAAAGAAAGTGGACCCTCGCTCATCCAAACTCACAAATAATTGCGGATCCCTCCAGTGGTGTTACCACTCGCGCTTCAACGATCAATGAAAGTCTCTACTCATGTTTCCTAAGTCAAAAGGAGCCGACCAAAGTAGCTGACAATTTTACCGATCCATAATGGATCATTTCCACGTAGGAAGAAATTAGCCAGTTTGAGAGACTGGCCGTTTGGAAACTAGTACCTAGACCAAAAGGGAAAACCATAATTAGCCCTATGTGGATCTTCAAAAACAAGAAGGACGAACAAGGGGTCGTGATCAGCAATAAAGCTAGGCTAGTGGCAAAAGGATACAATCAACATGAAGGAATCGATTACAACGAGACCTATGCACCTGTTGCCAGAATTGAAGTCATCAGGATCTTCCTAGCTTTCGCTGCCCACAGAAACTTCACGGTGTACCAGATGGACGTTAAGACGGCCTTCCTCAACGGAGTATTAAAGAAGAAGTTTTCGTCTCTCAGCTTAAAGGTTTTGTGAGCAAAGAGAACCCGACTATGTGTATCGGCTGGACAAAGCCCTCTATGGACTCAAATAAGCTCTCCGAGCCTGGTATGAAACAAAATTGCATCTCAACCTCGACAGCGAGGCAGAATATATCGCCGCTGCGAGTTGTTGTTCGCAGATTTTGTGGATGAGAACCCAACTACGAGACCTTTTACTCAATAATATTCCCAAATTTAGCGACTTTAAGAGTGCATAGCAATATTTTGTAATCCCGTACATTATTCACGCACAAAATACATAGACATTAGGTATCACTTTATTAAGGCATCATTGAAATGCATTTTGTTAACACTGAGCTTCAACTTGCCGACCTATTCGCTAAGGCATTGGATGAAAAATGATTCAGATTCCTCGTGTCTAAGTTAGGCATGTTGAACCTCAAGACATGATCAATGGTGTCTCCATGAACCTTAGATTGTGTATATATGTCTTACATATTTTTTCTCTGTCTTTTTGTGTGCACAAATCGAGGGGAGTTTTTACTACTCTATATAGGGGGTTTTTGAAAGACATGCATAAATTGAGGGTGAGTTGGAAATACTTTACAATTTCCTTAGCAAAATTTTATCAATTGTATGCCTTTGAAAATTATTGACATTATGACTTTCGGTAAAAAATATCTCAATTTCAAAAATTCAGGTGCATGTCAATTTTCGGCTTGTTTACATCATTATTTTATATTAAAAATTAATATCTCGGCGAAATTTGACTTACCCAAAAATCCAATTCACCCGAAAATCAACAGTAACCTCTATATTTACCGACTTGCCCGAATTTCTCAATTCACTTTTTACTATTCAAACTCACCCGAAAGATAAAACCTCTTGATTTTACAGAAAAATCTCGCTCACTCCGTTCCAAATCCATAAAAGTCCTTCACTTTCTGCACTTATCCAGCCGCAATCGATAAGAATGACTTCAAATTTTCCAGTTTTAACTTGTTTTTAACTGATTTTTCCAGATTTAGCAAATTAGGGTTTAAACATTTGGCCGATTTTTAGGATGAAATTTGAATTTCTCCCCGAAAATCCATTGTTAACACACTTTGTGTCCACCATAATTTTATCCACCCGAAATTAGTCTACCCGAACTCTCCAAATCGACGAATTTTGACTGTAGCAAACATTAAAATTTTACCCGAAAATCCACCTGACTTTCACCACCCGAATTTTACTTAAAATCGATGACGACCTATACTACATGTTGACTCGTTGACCGAAAATCAAAACCTCACCCGAATTTTTTAAAATCGGCGACGACTTTTAAAACATGTTAAGTGTTGATCGAAAATTACGATTTACCCGATTTTCACTTCATGATTGACTGAAATTCAGCCTCTATATTACCCGAAAATCAACACCCGAATTTCGAATTGCATTACCCAAAATTTCAATTATCGCCGAGTGCTTATCTTACCCTAAAACTTGGACTCATATCAAACTTGAAAATTTTCTAAGTCTGAAATTTTCCTAAGTATAAAATGTTACAAAGGGTCAAAAATTTCCAAGTCCCAATTTTTTTTCGATCACCTTCGACTTAGAAATTATATCGGGTCCCTTCTTACAACTATACGTTCTATGCACTAACTCGTGATTTGTGTATTTACAGAAAAAAATGATGCGTACAATGAAGAAATCTTTCCCCGAACCAACTGGGCACCCAAATAACCTCGAACTAGACTTTGAGAAACTCATATGCCCAGACCCCATAATTCTCCAAATCCTACGCAACCACCCACTACACACAGCCCTTACCATCTCCGAGTGCATCCCCGAAGTATACATTCAACAATTCTGGGCCACTCTCACAGATTCAACCACTCGACAAAGCCCAAAGATCCTAAGCGCATAAATCGACCAAACACCCGTCGTCTTAAACTATTCCATACTACGTTCTCTTTTCAACCTACCATCATGTCTAAATTTCGACCCACACCCTACTGATGAGGAACTTCAACATGACTTTCTCTTCATGGGATACAAACCTGACGCCCACAACTCCATACACCTTCCCAACTTCACCGTTAAGGACATTCCTCAACCTTGGCGGATCCTCTTTTTCATTGTCAATGTCTATCCCCAAAACATAGCGGACCCGACAGATGTAACCGTAACATCATGCTCCTCTTCCACGACATCGTCTTTAATAAAAAAGTACGATGTCGTTCAACTCATTTGGTCGGACCTGCTCGATCAATTACGGGGATGTGACCTCCCCTCAACTACGAAGAAAGTCATGTCGTACCAGAGGTGGCTACCGGTCTTCGTGAAGCACTTCATGGACACCATCCCCGAGATCGAGAGTCAAGACCCATCTAAAGGATACCAACCACCAAAACTAGGCTCTCTTCATTCCTCGAAGACCAAATTCGACCGGGAGGCAATATCCATTCTTGAAGAACTATTAAGGCTCGACCGGGAGGCAATATCCAGTTGAACCTACCCCAGGAACAAGCCTACCCACGAAACAGAGAATCGATCAGAATCCTCCGCCTCTAAGCCCACAAATAACTCGGACTGAGCCCATAGGTGCAGGTGACGACATTGTCGTCTCCCGAGTAGAAGACGCGGCATCTGGTCCAACCGCGCAAATGCCCGAACGTAGTCACTCAACCATCTCTCAACAGATGGTTGTTTCATCTACTCACGAGGAGCCACGTATGTCATCACTGTCTCGTTCGGCCGCAGTAGATGGTGAACTCAGCAGTCATTCGCCGCAAATTATACTTTCTTTGACCACAACGAGTCTAGTGTCCTCACCATCCAACATTTTGACATTTCCTAGGACATATACAGGTTTTTCTGCACCTCCAGATCTTAGTGATCTTTATAGAACGCTCTTCATTGTCTCTTGGCTGGAAACCAGCCAGGGACTGAGCGGAAGTCCCACAGTAACCAACATCCATGCAGCTGCTGCATTGGGCTATCAAACTGAGTTCGTCTAAGTTTCGATGCCAACGGTGCGCCTAAGTGGCCCCGGTTTCTCAAGTCATGTGCAAACATGCGGCGTGTCGATTCCCTCTTCTGACATCGTGGCGATAGAACACCTCAGTGGCTCCGTCCCGTTATTTTCCACGTTCGTGACAGAGGCCAGACTCGCAGACTTTGCCAAAACGCTCGAGGACTCCATCATGAAGAAGGTCTACACGGCCCAAAGGCAAGGCTCATGCCACTGAATAACTCTACGACATCCTCATGGCCCGAGTAAAAGTCTGCCCTTTCTCTGAATGAGAGGGAGCAGGGACATCAAGCTACGACTAATGCCTCCGATGTCTTGCCACGGAGATGCGGAGCTGTCCAAGAGACCACGTGACGACCCAGATGATGAGGGCCATCCCGAGGGGGAGAAGAGACGAGAACAACCTTGGAACCCCAGACGCAGCAGATCACTCCATCCACCACCACCCAAACTACCCAAACCACCCAAACTACCCAAACCACCCAACCGGAGGCTTCTTCATTTCAAAAAGAAGCTGCCTCTGTAGCCCAAACTACCTCACCAGCCACTATAAGCCTCCACTCACCTCAACCCACCATCCAAAAAGACCCTTTGGTGCCTCCTCAAACCTCTACCTCACCAGTTCCATCTCTAGCTACTGACGAGCCGCTCATGACCGTCGAAGAGCTCTACAACCCACATGACAAGGTGGTGAGCTACATACTCAATGAAGAATGGATGACTCAACCGATAACTCTCGAACTAGCAATGGGTTGATGGAAAATGCAAGATTCTTCCTAAAGAATGCAGCCATCGACCTGATTCGGATCGAAGAGGAGGAACTCGAGGAAAGCAAAGATTATGAAGCCAAGATCCTAAAACTTCCTGAGCTCCTCCAACACAGTCATTAACGAGGACGACCCTTTGTTGAAGTCAAACATAGGAGAGGAACTAAAGTTGCCTTGGAAAAACACCAAGACTGTGGCGCCATACCAAGAAGAGATTCGAAAGAGAAACTGGAGGAAAGAGGACCGCCTTAAGAAGCTCAACGAGTTGGAGCTGCGAGGCATGACTCATCTCTCGGAGAGCCAACATGTACATGCTTAGCCTCCGTCGAAAGCTTATGCTCAACGGAAAAGGAAGCGACGTAGAGGCTCTCCGAAGAGATGAGAAGAAGAGGTCGAGGATCTCGGCGGTAACGGGAGTGTGGACGTCTCACTTCTGCTCAATCTTCTTTCCAATCTAATGAGTTCAACGGGAAGATGGGACTGTCGAAGAACTGAGTGAAGCGGACCTCCCCTACATCAGAGCGGAGGACGTCTATCAGATGGCCGGAAGCTACAAAACGCTTGGAACTATCCAAAACCCTAACAAGTTGGGCTACAACACCTTGAAGAGGTTCATGATGCGCCTGATCAAGTATACGATATCTCACGACCTTCAGATGGTGCTGGAGAGCAATTTGAAGAAGGTGAACCTCACAAAGCCATCTTTCGATTGCCCCGAAGCTGAAAGCTACGGTGAAGGCCACATCTTCGATGGAGAAGATCCCTCCATGGTTTACATCAACTAAAAGGGCGAGAAAGGCTTATGAAGACATCAGAGATCTCCAAGTTCTGCGATGGAACCCTCCTGATTATACGAGATAAGCTCAGAAAAATTCTGGAGGAACTGAGGTTCGAGGAGCACGAAGTCCAAGACAAACTTGGACATCATCTCTAATCGACTTTCGTACCGTAGATGGATACGATCTTATGAGTACAAACTTGGACTCAGAAGAGCCGTCTACGACCTTGTGAGACCCAAGAAAACAAAGACAAAGAAGACGCCAAAGCAGAAAGGACATTAAGGGGGAGATTGTTATGAATATTTTATAGTGTCATTTAATTCTTATAAGTCTTGGGTCTAGTTTGTATTTAAATAGATTGTAGTAGGTTTTGGACCGCTACGTAAATATAAGATAGTTTAGGACATTTGCCTTAATATACCAACACATGTGGTATATAAGGCCTCTTTACCCTTTTAGGATTTTTATTAAAAGAAATCAAAAGCAATCCACCATGTACCTTCCAAAATAGGAAACATGGATAAAAACATACTACAAGGTGTTCTTCGATCTCTAAGCATAAAAGTTATCTTTTGATTCTTGTTTGGTAGAAAAACGGACCAACACAAAAATATATGTCAACTATAGAGTATCCTCATCAATTTCAATATCATCGAGTATAATTATGCGCTTCTCAAAGAACCATGATTGAGCTTGTAAAACCTGTTTCTCAATCTCATTATACAATCGGATAATGAAACGCTAGCCATCGAGATGTTCTATATCCATTCCATGTCCTGGGTTATAGATGACGCTAGAGTTTTCCTAAGAGAATCAAAGTTAAATGATTATCCAGTAAGTATCTGTCCAACCACCAAACAAACCTTTTGCTTGGCTTTTTAATAAAATAATTTGTTTTTTATTCGTCTTTATTAAATAAGTTGAAAAGAATGTTATTAATAAAATAGGCAAATTCGTACCGAATGAGTACAATTACTAACTCGCCTACAACAGATATGATTTACTTGTCTGACTCGGCAAAATAAATCCAGCCTGGCGGTCTGACTAATTGACTACATAACTCGTATCTCATAGATACGAGTTACTTAGGGTTGGTCCAGCTTGGCGGTCTGACTTATTGAATGCATAACTCGTATCTATTAGATACGAGTTATTTAGATCTGAAAAACCACGCTCGACCTTCATTTCATTCGACATCCAATTTTTTCGAGACCCCCCACGAATTGACGCGATTCAGACCCATGGCGAGCAGGCACAGCGATTTGAGAACAAGGAGATTGAAATCATTTCTTGCCAGAGGGAGATTGGCCCGTTTCTTGGCCGAGCTGTGGTGATTTGACCGGAGCAACCGACGGTTTCTTGCGACTGGTCGGCGACAACTGCGGCCGAGGCGGCGGACTTGGAGGCAGCAGTCAGTGGTGATCATCAAGTTTGATTTCTTGGGTTTTATTTATCGGGTTATCGTTATTATTCATTAATGGAAGATGTTAATTTATATGGTCTAGTAGATGCTTCGCTGTTGCGATGCAATCGAATCATCGTTCTCGTACTATTTCTAGATGAGGATTATTTAGATAAAACATTGAAAGTTTGAGTGTTAGAAAACGTAGTTTGGGGTACGCCGGAGGAGCCTGTTATTTTACACGATCGGATATTAGAGAAGTTGCATTTGATGTCTTTATATGGAGTCTACAGTTGTAAGTCGCAGAAAGTAAATCGACATTTGCTTACGGCGTTGGTCGAGCGTTGGAGAAAAGACACATACATTTCTCTTCTTTGTCGGAGAAGCCACAATGACTTTGGAGGATGTCGACATACTATGGAAACTTCCCGTTGATTGTCATTGTGTGTCTGGCATGATCCAATCTAAGTCGATTGTACAGTGGGAGGACGATTGCAAGCGATTGTTTGGTTATCGGCCACCAGCTGAAAAAATTAAGGGAACATCATTGTCGCTGAGAGCACTGACCAACTTTCTAATAGCTAACCCTATCACGGACGAGACTGACGAGATGGAGGTCGAAGAAGTCGCACGTGGATATGCAATGTTGCTTTTTAGTGCCGTGATGTTCCCGGATTGTAGCGCCAATACCGTTTCTCTTACATACCTTTAGTTAGTGGAGGACATTGATGAGGTGCATATGTATAGTTGGGGCAGTATTGTGTTCGCCTTCTTATACAGAGACCTTTGTTCGGCTAACGAGCTGGATACGCTTAATATAGGTGGACCTCGATTGATGTTGCAGGTAAAAGCTTAATTTACAGAGTTTAATTAATTATTACACGTATTGAATATATGTTTTTTGTTGTAAGTATGGACGTGGATGAGAATCCTATCCTTCAGCCTATTCGTTTGGTGGCACGCATCAATATGTCGTTGTTGTTAGCTGATGGAATCCATTTCCGATGCCAGCACAGGCTCCGAGGTATTATTATATTTATTCGTGATGAAACACTATTTAATATTTTAATGTTTTGTAAATGGAACAGATTTAATATTTTAATGCTTTGTAGATGGAACACAATTATGGATCATACATCTTCGACGTGTTCAAATGTACGCACCATTCGCGATGTGCTCGATCGGATGAGGATATTCCAGTTTGTTTGGACTTCGTATGATGAGTCGTTACCAGAGATTGAGTCGTTGTTGAATTGTCGCCCCGAGGCGTGTCAACCGATGTGTCCTCTCATTTTTTTCAATATCATCGAATTCTAGTATCCAGAACGAGTATGTCGACAGTTTGGTATGATCCAAGGCATTCCCCCTCTACCCGTCTATCGCGATACGAGTCTACATTGTTGTGAATGCCACCATCAAGCATGAATGGATTGGAGGTCATATCACGCGGACTGGATACAGATGTGGGTGAATCGAGGCCACACCGTTTTTCATGCGCCGCCATCGACTGCACTCATATCATTCACTCATGATTATTACGAATGGTACATACGAGTGACCCGTCGATACATATCTCCAGTGGCGAGGCAAATGAGTCGAGGTTTCCAGATGGGTGATGGCACGTGGTTATCCATGATTGTAAGTAAATCTCTATTTTTTTTCCTAAATATATTTATCATTTTTAATATGTGGAGTATAATTTGCACTAATTACAGGAACACCATATTTATGAATGCGCGAGGTTCTTCAGAAATAATGATGTTGAATAAGGCCAGCGTCTAGTTTATCAGATGGAGCAGATGTTTATTGATAGACGCCAGCAGCAAGGCATGTGGGTGAAGACGAGCATCGACATGGAGATGAGCAAGTGCATGCTCATGATCCCGACCCATCGTTTTTCGATGATCTTCCTGCTATTTTACGACATCTTCGGGGTATGAAGTAGGGGGTATGTCTGCTACACGAAGAGTGGGTTACGAGGCTCAATTTCGACTCCTTCAACACACCCAAGGCAATCATGTAGTCTCGATGAATGTGGGGATCGCCTGGACCACATCGAGGAGATAGACGACGTAACCCAAGACGTTGTGGTATCGGGGGTCATATGTTGAGATGGACTCGCTTATATTTTATATTTTATGTTGATCACGGCTATGAAATTTTATGCTTGTTTTAATTAATTTAGTCAATTTTATTTGTGTTAATAGAAAATGTTGCAACGATTTATTAAAGTAAACGGAATAAACTTTTTAATTAGAAATAATCGGAACAGTTTAATAATGTTTTGAAAAAAAAATAAAAAATTGAAAATTAGAAAAATAATTAATTTAATCTCAATATTATTATTTATTAAAAAATAGAAAAAATAATTAAAAATTAGAAAAAAACAATTTAAAAAATATTTTATTCATTGATTATGTGTAATATAAAGTAATATATTTACGGGAATCCCATCAAGTAGATACTCAAAAAAATTGATTTATTAAAAAAGCATTACATAACCATTACATTGAGGGAAATACGTCAAATGCATAAAAGCTTCTTTAACCCATCATACATTTCGTTGTCTGGCACGAGTTTCATATCCATCTCGTTTCGAATACGAGTTCTTCGATACCTTCATGGTCATGTCCGTTCTCGACGCCGCTCGTTATGAATAAGATTAAAATGTGTAGGAGTCCAGTAACATTCATCATGCAGTGGGTGGAACATACCCAGGTACGTTCTCGAATACGATACTTTATTGTAGTAGGGAGCAACAAACTGACCGCAATGAACTTGCCAATGACGACACGTTGCTTGTGCATGTGAACATGGAATGTTATACATACTCCAATCTCCGCGTGTACATGTTCTATCGTTGATACTTACCACATATGTACATGAATGACTGCTAGTTGTAACAACTTCGGCAGTATGCTGACGAACATCAAATCGATATACAACGTGAGCCCAAGATTCTGCGGTCCAGTCTTGAAATTTTCTCGTGGCATAACGCGACCAATCAGTTTCGTTGTTGTCCATCGTTAACGAAGCTTCTTGGAATCGATCGCAAAAAATATTGGACGCATCTATGAAAAGTGAAATCGGCAATTGCTTTAGGGGGTAGTAATCGAGCCCCTTTTAATACTCCATTAAGCCACTCTGAAATGTTAATGGTCATTACACCACATCGGTGGCCCCGTCATGAACAAATGTTCATTGTTCCAGGTTACGTCATTTAACCATTTCTATGCAGTTTTATCGATGTCTTCTATATGTCTCTTAATGCGATCGAATGCATCCAATGTATGTGTCGATTCAGCTCTGTGACACAAATCCTTCAGTTATTGGCTTTTAAATTTCTTGAAAAAATTTGATTTTATATGGCGAAGACAGAAACAATGCACTCTACAATGTGGCTGAAAGGCTGCAATCTCTTTAACAGCAGCCATAAGACCTACGCGCGCATGCAATAAAAAAATAATCAACAAACAAGTTTATTCAAAAAACAATAATTTTAATTTTCAATAGATAGGGAATACCTGAATGACGATCTGAAATAAGGCGCAAATAGACTGATTATCTAGAACATTATCGTTTAGTAGATTTAGAAACCAAGTCCATGAATTTGCACTTTCTTCAGCAGCAATGGCGAAGGCAAGCGGGAAAAAATTTTGATTGGCATCAAGCGAAGTGGTAATCAACATTTTGTGTTGATACTTTGAGGATAAGCGCGTACCATCAACACAAACAACTTTACGGTAATATTTGAAACCATCAATACTCGGTTCAAAGGCCCAAAAAGCATACCCAAGTTTATATTCTCCCTGTGTGCCAGTGCGGAGATGCCACCACTTGACGATTGTTACACGATTATAATGTTGCAACAATTGTTCTGGCGTGTATCGGCTACTCGATGGAAGATCTAAAGTAGGAATGTTGATAGAAAGATTTTTCATCCCATTGGTAGTTGATATCACATCAGGCATGCATGCAGAAACATTAATCGGCGAACTAACAATAAGCTCCAAATAGTTGAGTTCGGAATTAGGATGTAGGAAAAATGATAAATCACGGTCATTCAAAGTTTGTAGAAGCTGATGAAATATACAAGACTGATGGAAGTATTCAGTCTTTGCATGAACTATCAATGAAAAACAAATCTTCTATCGACACGTGTGATTTCATACAACCATGACAAAAAATCAGAAAAATTGGTACTACGCCGAAGTCGGTTATAACCAATCGGATCGATATTCTATCTGATTGACTCAGATGTGTGAATGATTTCACCACCGTAAAAAACTACGACTTGTATAAGTTTTGAGATAATTTTTCAAGCTTATAGTCGATGAGATTGAGTTGGGTATATATGACTCGTAACTCGTATTTATTACCCACGAGTTATAGCTAGTTGTACCAAAGTGTACTGCGCACTGCTAACTCGTACTCGTTGGATACGAATTATAACTCGTCACTAATACATACGAAATACGTCTGCGGTGTCTGCCAACATCAAGAGTTAGTAACTCGTGTCTACTACATACGAGTTTGCCTATTTTATTAATAACCTTTCTTTCCAACTTCTTTAATAAATACAAATAAAAAAATGAATTATTTAATTAAAAAAAACCCTTCTGCTTGCTATTCTCAGAAACCACCGTATCCTCTGTGATTTTCACGACTAAACTCCTCTACTGTGATAGTCTCTGTCACTTTATCTGTTCCCGAAGCCATAAGAAACGAGACCAACCAAATCGGTATCACCCTTGATCGAAAGAGACACTTCCTGAAAATAGAATAACAAGTCTGTGTAACAGAC
The DNA here is from genome assembly GCA_004919715.1 of Linderniella brevidens. Taxonomy (NCBI): domain Eukaryota; kingdom Viridiplantae; phylum Streptophyta; class Magnoliopsida; order Lamiales; family Linderniaceae; genus Linderniella; species Linderniella brevidens. The sequence goes on from SWDC01000148.1 coordinate 10,564,967, forward strand.
AACTAAGAATAATTATTAGGAGTGGGGTCAAACGAAGGAAGAAAATAAAAAATAACGAAAGAAGACAATATAGTAAGGAAGAGTTGAATCGCGATATGAGGAGTCACTATGATATGGGATTTGCCATGACCGATTGGTGAAACAGAGCCTCAAGTATTTCCATTACAAGACTTCCAAGGAGAAATGAAAGAGAGCACTCATGGAGAGAGTGTTAGCACACATTTAGAGAGGAAACAATAGGATAAGATAATTTTTTCACATGTATCTAGTTCGATAGCCATTTATTTGCTAGTTCGGTAGAATCTACCAACCAAGTAAAATACCTATGTTCCATGTACAGTTTCCTTTTTTTTTTTTTTTAGTGTCCCGAGGTATTCCCACTCGACCTAACTATGAACTAGCCCCTAAATACCGTCGTACGCTTGCGCCACATAAACCTGACGGAGGCTTAATTGCGCCACACACTCCAGATGTAGAACTAATCTACGGGGCCAGATGGATACGTTTCAAACCCACCTTACAACGATAGTCATGGGTCATAAAGCCCATAGGGACTACTCAAGGAATTGTGAGAGGAGGAATTCGATCTGACGACCTCCTTTAACCACAAGTCCTTAAAGTCTCTTATTTGACCACTAGACCAAAGGCTCGTTGACGTACAGTTTCCCTCCTATCATAATGTAACATTTGGGCTTTTTTAACAAAATTAATCGAAAAAAAATATTAATTTTCAAAATAGTGCGTTTTTGGCACCTATTATTAAAATAGAGCCATTTGCGGGTATTAGCCGCGACGTCGCGCCTAATGACCGCGACGTCGCACCCATTACATGCGACGTTTGTTATGGCCCGTTTAAGCGTTTAAACGGGCCCTTAAACGGGCCGATAACGTATCTGGGCCCGTCGTCGCGTTTAATGGATGCGACGACACGTCCATTGGGCGCGATGATGTGACAAATCGATCACGCGTTGTCTGTAATTTTCTTTTTCTTTTTGCAGAACTGATGTGGACGTAACGTTCACGAGTTTTGCAGAAGAATTGTCGCGTCCAATAGATGCGACGTCGCGTCCATTAAATGCGACGATTTTCCCTACATAAAGTACTATAATTTCGTAAACATGGATATATAAAAAAACAACTTGAAGTATTTAAATTTCTCCTCAAATTATGACATCTCGTAAAATTCAAGTCTCTATCTACTACGGTGGCGAAATCATTACTGAATCAAACTCCATCCGTTACAGCATCCCACCCATTTCTCTTAGACGAATTCGTCGCGACACTAGCTTTGCTCAATTTCTGGGCATGCTATATGAGGTTATTCGCCTCGACAACAATTTTTCCTCCTTAACCGTTCATGTTAAGAATGAATACTATCAGCATTCTCGACTCTATCAGCGGCTCTTTCAAATTTCAAACGACACGGAACTATCGTACTTCTTGATGCTGATGCGGAACTTAATTTAATTGAAGTGTTTGTCGAGGCCAGCGAGAACGTTCAAGAGGCACCCGACGTGTTCACCAACATCACCTCCAGCCACTCGTTCCCTGATCTCACGGCAGTTACTCAAGGAATGAGTGACTTTTCACACTACCCTCCTCATACAGACATTCCTTCAAGCAGTCGTGATGTTCATAATATGTCGAATGTGTCACAACCTGAGCATGTGCCCGAAGACTTGCAAAATAGTGACGCTAGCGACTCTGAAGGTGATGACGTTGGTGGTGCACTGGACGATTTTCCGGATCCCGCAGATGATAACGACGATAGCGACGATGATGGAAACAATGATGGTCCCGAGAATGACATTCCATTGCCGGCGGATGATGCTCGTGCGCCTTACCAACCCGTGCCTTTTTATTAAACATATCAAATGGCGCCCCCAGAAGCCAACGAGGGCGGCGGTGCTTTTTACAGTAGGGACAATCCCAGGTTCAGAGTCGGTATGACATTTAGTACCAAAGCTCACTTACAAGATGTTGTTGGCGATTATTCTTACAGAGTGGCTAGACGTGAGTTTCACGTCTCAGAAAGTAACAAAACCGTATGGGGCGTGAAATGCAACCATAGCCATGACTGTCACTGGAGGTTACGAGCATGCTTCAAACCGAAAAAATGTTATTGGAAGATTACGATATATGGGGGGCCACACACATGTTACATGAACGAGTTGGCCAGAACACACCTCAACATTTCGCGAAACACAATTGCGAGAATGTTGATTGGAATAGTGAAGACAGACCCTCAATTTCTACCAAAGAACGTAAAGCAGCTGGTGAAGAACAATACCGGGTACGACATCTCATACATTCAAGCATGGCATGGCCTCAAAAGGGCGAAAGAAAATGTTTACGGTACCTGGGAAACTTCAGTCCAACAACTTCCTATCTTCATGAAAGCTCTGAAACGTTACAACCCCGACACGGTCGTCAAGTGGTTGAATCTTCCAACTGAAGCCCCCGGTGTGAAGAAATTGGGGTATGTTTTCTGGGCTTTCAAACCTTGTATTGATGGGTTTAGGCATTGTCGTAGAGTTGTTTGCGTTGACGGTACGCACTTATACTCCAAATACGAGCATAAAATGTTAATTGCATCTGGGCTCGATGCAAATCAAAATATTCTCCCCCTTGCTTTTGCCATTGTTTCAATGGAAAGTAGACACTCTTGGCGTTGGTTCCTGAACTTACTTAACATTCACGTGTTGGGTGAACAAGGTGATGCCTCATTTCTGATCGTCATCGAGGTACTTTTATTTTCATACGTACATTCTTGTATTAATTTGACACCCTTTTAATCGATTGATCGTAATTTGTTATAGGAATATTGGCGGCGGTAAGCGAATTAGCAGCATTTAGGCCGCCGAATGGTGTACACCGGTTTTGTCTACGCCATGTCGTATCAAACTTCAACACTGAATTCAAGAACAATGACCTAAAACGGTTATGCCATAGAGCTGGAATGGCCCACACGTTGGAGAAGTTCAATCGCATTATGGAACACATTAAAGTTCTCAATGAACCGGCCTGGAAGTGGTTAGATAAGATTGACAAAGAGCAGTGGACGTTTGCTTACGATGGTGGATTCCGATGCGGGGTGATGACCACTAATATCTCCGAGGCCCTTAACGGAGTTTTCAAAGGGGTGAGGTGTTTGCCTCCGAAAGCAATAGTGGACTTTAGCTTTCATCGTTGCGTTGAATACTTTCGCAATCGATTTACGGAGTGCTCTGCAGCGATGGCTAACACCGAACGCGATTGGTCTCCGTATGCGTGGAATAAGTTCAACGACTGGACAAGTCGTTCTTGGAGTCACGTCGTATTTAATTTTGACCCACGTTTGCAAACAGCTGAAGTTTATACTTCGGCCGTGAATCAAAGGAAGCACGTGGTAAACATCTTAGGAAAGACGTGCACGTGCGGAAAATGGGACACGTATTTCATCCCATGTTCTCATGCCCAAGCAGTTTGCCGTATGTGGGGAGTTCATAGCATGCATCATATTGCTCCTTTCTATAACAAACAAGCGTACCGTAAAACATACGAGGGGTTTTTTCATCCTCTACATGACGAATGTTATTGGGAGCCTGCTGAATTCTCTCTTATACATAACGACGCTCTGCGTACCCGAAGAGGTCCGGGGAGAATCCGTACAACTCGTATACAGAACGAAATGGATCGTGGTGGTTCAAGGCGGAGACAAGGTCGAAGAGGCGGAGGCAGTGGTCAACGTTGATTTATTCTAATCTTTAAATAGTTTTAGTATTCATATGTTGTACTAAATCTTTAAGTAAATTATTACAATTTTTCAGTTACGTCCGAATTTACCTCATATTAGTTGCAAACACGCATGACAAAGGTTACTGAAGTTACAAACAATCACTTTGGAAAAGTTTTTCTCCAACCATTCGGGGGTGGGTCAACGAAGTCATCGTCACTATTATCTTCTTCAACTCTGGAACTCGACATTGCATGATGTTTGCCTTTATTGTCGGTCTTTCTATTCATACCTTTTTTCTTTCCTTTCGGAGGTGGGTTGACGAAGTCATCATCGCCTTGGTTTTTGCCAGCGTTGCCGATCTTACACGACATATTGTATCGATTTCCTTTCGGTGGCGGGTCGACGAAGTCGTCGTCACCCGTATCGTCTTTGACTCTCGAACTCGAGCTGACATGTTTTACCGACTGTCTTTTGGATGATTCTTCCGCCTGAGTATGAACTATTGGACATTCATTGTTAGGAATTGCAAGCACGTCAATGTCTGGAACAATGTCTGGGTTGATATAGCTACCGAAAATTTTATACAGATAATATTCATGTGGCTCGGGCTCATAGAAGTAAATTATTGAAAGAGGATCCTCCTGCAAGAATATATTATATTTATTTTTTAAAAAATAGATTAACGTTGATCTATTTTAATTTTTAAGTACTTTTAGTACATATATTATATTTAATTTAATACTTTTAGTACATTTACATAATTTAATACATATATATTAAATTTATTAATAAAAATATATTATATTTATTTTTTAAAAAATAGATTAACGTTGATCTATTTTAATTTTTAAGTACTTTTAGTACATATATTATATTTAATTTAATACTTTTACTACATTTACATAATTTAATACATATATATAAATTTATTAAAAAATATATATTTATTTTTTAAAAAATATTTAACATTGATCTATTTTAATTTTTAAGTACTTTTAGTACATATATTATATTTAATTTAATACTTTTAGTACATTTACATAATTTAATACATATATATTAAATTTATTAATAAAAATATATTATATTTATTTTTTAAAAAATAGATTAACGTTGATCTATTTTAATTTTTAAGTACTTTTAGTACATATATTATTTAATTTAATACTTTTACTACATTTACATAATTTAATACATATATATTAAATTTATTAATAAAAATATATTATATTTATTTTTTAAAAAATAGACGGGTAGCCCGCGGGCTAGCCCGCCCCGCCCCGCCTGTAGCCCGCGGCCCGCTTAGGCCCACTCCCCGACAACCTAAAAAAATCCATTTGGCGGGCCTGGGCGGGGCGACCCGCGGGCTTCGGGCCTTTTTTATGGCTCTACTAATTATATAACTCATATTTTATAATTATCCACCATAAAGATACGCATAATAAGATAATAACATCGCGAAAATAAAAACGTAAGTCATAATAACGTATAACAAAAAAACATCGTCTGAATAAATATAATAAAAAATATCGTCTGAACAAAAAAACTATGGCATATAATGCCCTCCGGTACCGCATCTTCGAGGACGCTGCTCTCTACGCAGATGACGACGATCAACTGGGGCCTCACGCTCGGATGGACGACGATGGGAAGATGAACGGTAAGGTGGCGCGTCGTCGTCATCGTCCTCGTAAGTGTACTGCATCGGCGTAGTGTACCCCGATGGCATCGACATCCCATATCCACCATCGCCGTATAAATCCGTCGGAATACGCGATGACGACGGCCCAGCACCTTGAGTGACATGATGCGAGGATGATGCCCCACGATCTTGCGTAGGAGGAACGTCGGTGAACTGGGTATCACGTCGCTGACGCCTATCGATGATTAGACGCTGCATACGATGTACAACGTCTAATCCTCCGTCCACTTCACGACGACGTAGTCTTGTCTCCACGTCATCGAGATGTTGTGCCTGTTATTTAGCATAGTCAAATATTATTTTGCCGCGAATAAATCGAAATTAAATATAATAAATAAAATTAATATTTAAACAGACCATCACGTCGATGAATGCTCCATCTCCCATCTGAAAGCCTCGCGACATGTGAATAGACGACGGAGATATATATCGACGGGTCACGGACCGGTACCAGTCATAATAGTCACTGGTGCACTGCGGTCCGGATCCTATCTCCAGTCCATTCACAACCCTCGAGTGTCTTTGACTCCAATACGCCTCGTGCGGTTCGTGCTGCGATCTCCAATCTTTTCCGGGGACATTCCGAGTGCTAAAACGGTCGAGATCTACAGTTGATATGCCGGTGGTTGTGACACCGACTGAATCAATCCGAACTGTCGCATCACGCGATCTGGATAGTGCCACTCGACGATGTTGTAACATATCAGCGGGCACGACCACCGAGAGGACTGAGGACGGCATTCCTGGGGTAGCGCCAAAATCTCCGGATAGTGATAGTTGTACGGGGTCCATACAAATTGTTCCATCGACATACTATCGATGGACTCCCGTATCGCACGCAAATTTGAATTTGCGGATGTCGTATGGTCAAACAATGCATTCCATCTAAATGAATAAATATTCATTAGGCTGAAAATTTTTTAATTGAAAGTTCGAATAATTAGGAGAGCAATTACCTCGCCGCATGCGGTGGAATGGGTAACTGAATGCCATCGACTACAATAGGCTGCATCACCACTCGAGGGTGGGCGATAATGGGCTGGACTTGTAATATACGCATCCATGCCCAAACCTATATTTTAATTATTTATATACATAAGTATCGTTTACGCTTTACAAGTTGTTTCATTAAATTATCTTTCGTACCTGCAGCAACCGCAAAGCTCCACCTATGTTCATCTTCCTCGACTGACATGATGTGCAGAGCTCTCTGTAGAGGAATGCTAACACGGCGCTGCCCCAGCTGTAATGATGGACTTCGTCGATGTCCTCGAGCAGCGTAAGGTAAGTCATCGACGTGTGACTTCCACTGGACTCGGGAAACATCACCGACCCGAACAGCAGCAATGCGTAGGCGCGCGCGTGTTGATCGACTTTAGATCGTCGGTCATGTCGTCGACTGGATTTTCTTCTAACCAGACCGCAAACTTGCGGAGAGACAACTTGGTCCCGTGGTACGCTCCTTCGGGAGGTCTGTACCCAGTCAACTCCTCGCAATATTCGAGCCACTGCACCTGCGTCTTACGTGGGATCACACCGCTGACGGAAATACCGTCCACGGGGAGTGCCCACAGCAACCCTACGTCCTCTAATGTGACAGTCGCCTCCCCCACCGGTAGGTGAAACGTGTGTGTCTCCTTTCTCTACCGTTCTACGAGTGCGGTAATCAAGTGTGGATCTATTTTCTGAGATCCACAACTATAGACGCCATACAGCGACATAGTATGTAACTTCTCCAAAACACGACCGTGTAATTGCACCGGTCGTGAAATTTTACCCATACTACGTTTTCTAACCCCCTCACCGTCAACGGGGTGTCAATAGCACCATCCGTGTTGGATAGCACATCGTTACAACGATGACTATCCTGAAAAATCAACAGCGAACGATTGATCGGACCGTAGAATTCGTTCGTGTCCATCCTAAATCGAACAAAAAAATGTTATAACCAATCAAACAATACAGATCCGACTAATGACTATACGAATCCGTCTAATATTATAACCAAACAACGAATAACTCAATTTAACTATAATCAAACACAATACCTAATAAAACGTACGGAGGGGCGGAGGCGGTGGCGACGGCGACGGGGTTGGACACGGCAGCGGAGCGGGGCGGCGGGGTGGTGGACGCGGCGGAGAGAGAGAGAGAGAGAGAGAAGGCAGCCGGGCGGGCTGGCGGGCTGCGCGGGATGAACACGGCGGACGGAGGCGGTGGCGAAGAGAAACAGAGAGAGAGAGAGAGAGAGAGAGGGGGCGGGCGGCAGGGCGGCCGGGCGGGCGAGCTGCGCGTGGTGACCTCGGCGGGCTGAGCGGCGGACGGAGGCGGCGGCGCCGGTGGCGAAGAGACACCGAGAGAGAGAGAGAGAGAGAGAGAGAGAGAGAGAGAGCGGCCGGGCGGGATGGCGGTCGGGCTGCACGGGATGAACACGGCGGCGGAGCGGCGGACAGAGGCGGCGGAGAGGGTTAGGGTTAGGTTTTAGAGAGAGAGAGAGTGAGGGAGAGAGTGAGGGTCGGGACCCCGACGTCGCGTCTATTAGGCGCGACGTCGCGCCTATTACCCGCGACGTTCGGTACTGGGCCAAAAAATTATTGGCCCAGTACAACAGCCCCGTACCATGGCCCACCTTTTCGCGAAAATAGACAATCGCGCCTAATGGGTGCGACGTCACGCCTAATACCCGCAAATGGCTCTATTTTAGTAATAGGTGCAAAAAAACGCCCTATTTTAAAAATTAATAATTTTTTTCGAATTATTTTGTTAAAAAAGCCTAACATTTGTGGTCGGTAATTTCTTAAAAAATTTTCCTTTCTAGTAAAAATACCTCAATACCTTGAACAAAGATTAATATGGAAAAAAAACATGGTCCATATATATTACCAATCGGCAATAGTTCACATGTTTTGTTGATGAAAGCACGTACTATACGAACAAGCGGGAAACTTCGAAGCACATCAGCCCACCACCTACCTTAGCTCTATCTGGCTTTAAATAGCTCAACCGAATCCAAAATCCTAGGGTTACATTTCATTCACAGACTCACACATCGCTCTCGTCTTGTTTGTCACTATCCCTTTTGATAAAGACCATAAAAAAAATCCCACAAAAGATTCAAGATTCCATCATGGAAGCTGTGAGGAGGACATGTGCTTGGGTGGCCTCTAACTCCACACACGTCACTGTGGACCCCCTGGGTTTTTCCTTGCTCTCTCCCTTTTCTGGTTCTGTTGTTCTTTGTTTGATTCCGAATTGCATGAAACGCGATTGAATTTCGTCTGTCGTAGGGATTGAGAATGTCGCTGAGAAATTGAAGGATTCGGTGCCCAAGGTCAAGTGGGATTTTGAAGGGATCCATTATCATGATGATGGCCCTCTCACGGTTCAGTACCTGTTCGTTTTGGATGCTTTGAATTTCTGTTTTTGGCCAGGTTATGTATAATATATCTTTTGGGCTTTGTTTTTTGCTGCTTGTTATATTGAGGCTTATCTCAAGTTCGGCTCTCTCCTTTGTTTTTCCCTTTTCTCTTTTGGGTTTTATATAGTGATGCTGCGTTCGAATTATGATGACTGTCATTTGTTTTTGTTTTTGTTTTTCTTTTGTTTGTTACATATCCGATTAAGAATGTCTGATGATGGACTGCCAAGGAACTTTTATATCAGATGAATGTGATTGGTGCATTCTCTTTCTTATGACGATGAATCTATAGAATTCTGTTATGGGGTTCACTAGATAAAGAAAAATACGATCTTTCTTGAAATTACCATGGTTGATAAGAAGTACAATTGCTATTTAACTGGTGTTTATTGTAACAATGGGATTTCAGATGAGGAGCTGAGTTATGATCATTTGGCTGCGGGATTAAAAGCAGCTCTTCATAACGACAAGTCCGCTTTTGATGTTGATCGTCTGCAGAAGTATACTGGTATCGAATTCGTTATCCTTACGATATTGATCTTATTGATCTCTGATTTCGATTTACGTGTGGCTAATACCGCATCTCGAGCATACGAATACTTTCATAGCGTGGGTCAGCGGGCTGATGATTGTTAATTCTTTAAAACATGGTTTGTTGTATGTGAATAGTCCCACTATATATGCTAAAACTTGTTCGACGGTTGAGATTTTATCAGGCAATCAATGGTCCCATTGCAATATTTCTTTTGCAATGATATACTTTTAACTGGTTTAATCATTATTAAGGTCATGCCAACAGGCCCCGACCTACGTAAAATGCTGAAATGGCCAAGAGAATTGCCTTTGGAAGATGAAAGAGTTCGTCTGCTGCACGAGGTGTGATTTATTTTTTAGCATATTTTCTCTTTAGTTGTTCAATACTTCCATGTTATTTAAACCTTGATTTATTAGGTCGGGCTCGAGCTGGAGAGATCTTTCGAGGGGAAAGCATCTAAACTCGTGGACTCCTGCGATAAATCTGCTTCGAAGCTCGTAACTCTCATAGCAAGCCACTTTCCCGGTAACTTTGGAAAACCCTGTTTTATAAGCACACATTTCGATTAGATTTAATTTAAATGATGCTTACAATTCATTCGTACTGTTTGTTCCTCGTTGATAGGATTTCGTGACCACACAGTCTACAAAGGCCACCAGATTTTCCTGTACAAAAGAGCTCAGATATTCGCCGCTGATCTGTGGGGAGCATTCAAGGGACAAAAGTACGGGGAATTCAACGACATCGAGTCGGTGACTATGTTTGCGGACTACATCGTTCCTGCGGTGCTAGAAAAGCTCGGGGTGCTCAAATACAGTTCGTCCTTACAAAGCCACATCGAGTGTAATAAGGAGCTCAGCTCGGGAAGCGAGGAGGAGATAGAATTAAGAGCTTGCTCCGTGCACGCCGTCGAGGAAATAAGGGATTCAATCAACAGGAAATCAGGAAAACAGGTTGAAATTTGAATATACATTATTTATCTTCTTTTATTATGCGATCTTTTTTTTCGATTCATTGTTGCTAATTATGTGCCAGGTTTTGAGTGTTGAGTTGGATCTCTGGTTATGGGCTTCTGGGATCGAACGTGCTTCAGCCCTCAAACATCACCGCACCCTATCTATATATTATTGAGCTTTTGCAGTTGAATGAACTCTCTTTAGCTTTAGCTTATCAGGAAATTCACTTGTCATTATAATAACAGCTTCCTCTATGTAGCATAGCAGATATGTAAGCTTTGGATTCAAATATACAATCTTGGTGATTACTAAGTCTTTAAATAACGGCTTCTTACTCGAGCGTAGCAGCACATGGGTTCTTTGTGATGGGTAAATTTCCATCGTAACTGCACTGAGGGAGAATGAGGCTCGGATTTCGTACAACCTTTGGTCCAACGGGCACGAGTTCGTTGACTTTGGGACGAATATCCTACAAAGGTCCCGAAGATTTGCCTCATAATCAGCTAAGTATATATATGGATATGGTTGCTCTTTTTTTTTTTTAATTTAAAAACATATAATATCTTAGTAAAACTTTTGCAATTGCGTACCTGGTCGAATATAGCCGTCGGGATTGCAAGTGTCGCGACGGCGTTGGGGGAATCGACGATGCCCGAAATCCTCCCTTCACAAGGGCAGCAAGATAACAAGAGATACACCTGTTTTTGTGTGACATTTTTTCTTGTTTTTGTTAGGATTTATAGAAGAAAATGCGCACGCACACACATACACACATTTAGATGTGTGTAGACCTGTTCTTTGGAGTATCCGAATCTGGAGAGATAGTCGATGGCATTGAGTACCGCACGCTTGTAAGCTACGGTTGAATCGAGGTAGTGTTGTCTCCCTTGCTCGTCGACGCTGATGCCTTCGAACACCAACCACTCTGAGAATCTCGGCTCCATCGGACCGATCTCGAATATGGGGTTCACGTGCAAGCGGGTGGGGCCCATCGGGGTGAGGTACTTTCTCATCCCATCCCTTATGATCTCGCACCTAATTTACACACAAGACACCAAGTAGTCAGGTCCATTCTAATTCCACACAGTGAAGTGGGGATGACAAATGTCCATTAAAGATGGTCTGCGTCTACTCTAGACCCACTTAGACTCTGACATTCTACGGCGCCGCTCACCTCCAACATTATGGGTGAGTTGGGGTCTGGGCCTAAGTGGGTCTAGAATTAGACCCATTAAAAATTCATGGGTCAGTAATGGGCATTTTTTCCATCCCTACACTGAGCACGACAAGTGTTGTGGCAGAGCGGGAAATTATGAATAGTATTATGTGGAAAGTTACTTGAGCTCGAGAAAACCACTCATCTCGATCGCGCCACAAAACGCGACCTCGCCATCGCCTTGCGAGAAATGCATGTCTCCGGTGCTAAGGTTCGCCCCCTCTACGAACACGGGGAGGTACACTTTCGAACCCCTACTTAGGTTTTTTATGTCGCAATTTCCTCCGTTTTCTCTACCGGGAATCGTGCGTGCAGCTTCGTTTGCAATTCTTTCCCATCCATCGGCCTCCTCCTTAATCTACGAAAAAGGAAAAGTATATTGTCGCCGTATTAATAAATGAATCTTCTTTTTTCTTTTTACGTAAATAAATTAAGAACCTTGCCAAGGAGGCACCCTTTAGTTGATGGTAGGTTCGCTAAGGGGCGTGAGTGCAAAACCTCACACAACTTCATCGTCTTGAGGCCGTTTTGTTCGAGTTCTCTCTCCCTTTCGCTCCATATGTTGAGTAGTTCCATTGAAGGTGCAGTTCCTACTATACCTGGGTGCGTTAGTCCCGGGAATCTAACACCTGCACATATGAATTCGATTAATTTCTTCGAAATTTAAGAGTACTTACTAGTGGGGAAAGAAAAAAACTTGTTGATTACCGGGTATATGAGGAGAGTAGGCATATATTCCTTCGAAATACCATATGGCTTTGGCTGCTCCGGGGAAGTGATCGGTGAGAAATCCACCGCCGTTTTCTCTATCGAAAATTGCAGTGAAACCCCATTCGTCTCCCGTTAAGGGACCTAAATTGCAAATCTCAACTGCTAAGAGATCGCCGGACTGAGCGGGTTTTCCTTCTCGGTCGATCACCCTTATTGGCCCACTTAGATAGTGAACCTGAGATCTCACAATAATTATGGACAATTAAAAATTATCAGCTTATACTTGTCAGTGGTGTATGAATGTGTTGAATTGAAGAATCGGGTTCCTCTCTTCCAAGTAAAATGAGGTCATACAATTACTGTGAAACTTATTACAAAAGCTTTTCTTACAGTTTATAACACAAAATTAAACATGTTCTTTACATTCAAGAATCATGGCATCAGCCTTCTCTATATCAAAATAATGTAATAATATGAAATATACGACAAAAAGCTTTATCGTGCGTACTTACAGTTGATAGGTCTATGATTTTAACATCATTAGCAGAGTCATCATCCTTAATTTTGCCACCTGTCCAATCTAACATCTCCACCCTAAAAAGTTGGCCAGTCACAACCTCCGCCACGTGAGGTATCTCGGGATGCCACCGGTTATGCAGCGGGAGACTTTGCTCCCATGGCTTTTTATTCAAGTCAATGGGAATTACTAGCCTTGGCGTCGAAGGAGCCATTTCTTACTAGATTTTTGCACTTTCTCTTTCAGTAGTTGATTTAAATGAGGTATCGAAATGAAATAATATTCGTTCCATTCCAAGGTTGAAAGAACAACGACAAAGCTCATCGACGACTTTGTGAGGTCTGATTTTCCAAGTTACGTATAGCAAGCTAAGGGACAAAATTTCTTTTCTTGTGAGGACCACCCACAATTAACCTCTATCCCATCACTTTCTTGACGATTAAACAATTAATGCGAAATTTCTCCCTTTTAAAAAATGTTTTCAAGAAAAAGTAGGAAATGAAAAAGAACTCACAATGGAAGGATCAGCGAACTTAATATCGTCGGCAGTGCAGGGATCTTTGGTTATTCCACCACCGCTAAAATCCACCATCTCGACCCTGAAAAGCTCGCCGGCCTCAACCTCGGCCACATGAGGTATATGAAGATGCCATCGATTGTGAAGAGGGAGCTTTTGTTCCCATGCCTTTTTGTTTAAATCTATAGGTACTACGAGTCTAGCACCGAGAGAACTCATTATTGCCAAGCTATTAAGGATGACACAATTTTGTGTTATTGCATGTGTATTATATAGATGTGTGACCCTTTTTTTGTTGATTAGTATAGTAGATCGCCTTTGTATTGTTGCTTACTAAGACGTGTGTGGTTGGTTTTTAATTTTAAGAATTTCTATGTATCTCTTGCATAACGCATTCCTAATAGTTAGGTAAATGAAATGACATGATCATTTATTACCGAAAGAGGTTAACTCAATACATATATTGATTTTGTGATTTAACTTTCAAACCAACACAGTATCCGAACTGGTTCGTGTAGTCATTCTTGAAAGCCTAATGTAAAGATTACCCCATTGGAGTAGATTCTCGGGTTGATTAGAGAATCGAACTCCACAAAAATCATTTGAATTTTCAATAATTTTACATAAATCTATAATTGATGTATGTTTCCAAATATCATAATTATCCAAAAGGGGCATGAATAGTAGCACCCAAAAATTAATTACCACAAAAATCATTTGAATTTTCAACAATTTTACACAAATCTATAATTGATGAATGTTGGTAATTTAGTCAACTCATTAAGTTGTAAATATCATAATCAGCATATTCCCAACACATATTTATCATACAACTCTGCACCAATACATTGTTTTCGAACCGTGAAATATCAAAAACAGTAAAAAAGTAAACGGAATATTTAAGTAAATGGCATTTGATGGTGTCAATTTTAAAAAAATGGTCTCTAAAATGTTTGAAGTCTATTCTACCCTTACTAACTCATCAAAAAAAGACGATTTTACCCTTATTTAACCCATTCAACAACCCAAAGTAAAATTAATTAGGTTTAATCGGTACATCTTCATTGTAGCATCACGGGTCTTCTTCTTCACCGTGTTTAACTTCACTTGCCAATTAAAATTGAATATGAAAGACACATAACGAAGCATAAACTTCTCCAGATTCACGATATTCACTTCGACAAACTGCAACCACGTCCAAACCAACTACAATGGCAATGAACGCGCGTCCCGAAAGAGTGCCTGTAATTTTTATTGGCTTTCTTCTTCCTCAGCCTACCAAAAGCAGATCTCGTGCGTCGAATTGGTTGTGTCTGGCACATGGTTTCCTAATTGTGCAATTTGGATCCTTGTTCGCAAGGAACCGTGCGGCGAACAACCTAGGACCCAAACCTAAGCGCAACTCAGGGGACCCGTGATTGCATGCTTGGGACTCGAGCATACTCGCATGGTACTCATACGCGCGCGGTCCCATGCAGTTTGGTGTGGGTACCATGCGCTTGGGTGAGTGTTCCATGCGATTGTGTGAGGGTACCATGCTCTTGCGTGCGTGTACCATGCTCTTGCGCGCGGTACCATGCGCGTCTGTGTTGGCGGGTACGACACAAGTGCGCGCTGGGTACCATGCGCGCATGTGCGACTACCATGCTCTTGTGTGCGGGTACCATACCGACAGCGTGCGAGTACTATGCTTTCTTGTGCGGGTACCATCCGCGCCTGTACGGGTACAATGCGAGTCTGTATAGGTACCGTGCGCTTTTGTGCGGGTACCATGAGCGTGTGTGCGGGTACCATCAATGAATTTGGCTAATTTGTTATTTACTCTTTATGATTCTCAGATTGTGCTGAAGAAGCAACTGTCATCCCGAGATGATAACTTTAAATTTTGCTTGACAATGATCGGAATGTACACTGAGGCTAGTACAAATATAAGGAACAGTCTCAACGGCAATGAGCGCGACAGGTTTAGGGCGGGGAGTCCATTTGGCCAACTTGTCGACGTTGCAGCCGATTTTAATCTATATGCCCAACTGATTTTGTTTCTCATGAGGAGGCTGACTACGCTTCACGACCGCGAGGAGTTGTAGATGATTATTGGAAACCCACCACTCCGATTTTTTAAAGCGGAGTATTGCTTTATTACTGGCCTTAGATTCTCGGACAAAATTCCGGAAGTAAACCCTAATGGAGAGTTCGCGGAGAGAAACTTTTCGGGAAGATCCACAACCCCTCTTTCGTACGTTGAGGATCGCCTACGATAGTTGGCAGCGAACAATGACGGAAACATCAACACCGATAAGTTGAAGTTGGCAGATATTTATTTTGACGTTGTCGTCTTGCTGCCCCGACCGTCGAAGAAGGACGCATGTGTTCGGTCGTGGCTGCTTTCATTAGTCGAGGACGATGTCGCCTTCGCCAACTATCCATGCGCAGCGTTTCTTTCAAAGAGGTGATACGCTCGCTGAAGATAAACTTAAGGGAGAAGAGGGATTTTGTTCGGGAACAAGCCCAAAACGGGGGGAGCAAACATTGCGGGTTACTGATTAGTGGGTTCATAAATCCTATTCATGTCTGTCGTCATTTAAAATTGTAGATATATTTCATTTTGATTATATATTTGCTACTTTTGTTTCGTTGAATTTTAGGTTCTGGCGTACGAGTGCATATCGGGTATTCGATACGCGCTTGTCCATCGGAGAGATGAGGCGGATGTGGTGACCCCACGGATATGTCGGCAGATCACCAATGACTGGGTATCGAAGGGTTCTCCAAAGATGGAGACGACCATGAATGTTGCTAAAGGGTCACACGTATCTGGATTGATGAGCCGCACGGTATCAGAGATGAACGTGCACTACTTCTGGCTTGGCGTTTTCCACGTTGGGGAGCAGCATGAAGTCCTCGACCATATTACAACGCTGCTTGAGCAAGGTGTGAAGGTAAAGTACGTGCGTCATGTGGCGGGCGGGGAAGAGCTCGCACGCATGCATGTCGCACAGTTCATCCCGCAACTATAGCAGCGGTCGCACTACGAGGAACGGCGTAACAATTTCGTTCCCCCTCACAGCCATGATAAAACACCCCTCCTCCACATCAATACTCGGGACCCACGATGGATTAATTCGACGAGTTTACATGACGCGTGGACCACAATTTTGAGATCGTGAATCCGTTTCGACGACGTTTCCACGAGCATCTTGCAGTTCCGCGACTCGTACGAGGTTGGTCCACGGCTCAAGAATGGGGCGTGAGTATCTTCGGCTTACAGCAGTCGATGCAGAAGTTGCAGTAAAACCTGCAGCAGGGGTGGTACAGGGTCCCTCAAGAGTTTCCGATGCACGCGTCGCATAGTAAAATCTGTATAACTAATTTGTGCATTAGTTTTTCTAAAGTATAAATTTTGACATTGAAGTGTTTACTTGTTAGTTTTTGAGGCAGAAGGGGATTTTGGTGCCGGTGGCTCGAACCAAGCGTTCTACCCGTCGGAACCCGAGGTACCGATAGAGCCCAAGGGCATGGCGCAACATGAGGTCCCGGTGGAAGCCGAGGTCCCGATGGAGTCGCCCACGCACCGCGATACGAGTAAAGGCGTCGTGGTGGAGTCGACGCCGCCTCGCGAGAGTGGGCCTTCCACGTACCAGCTGACCCCGTTCACCGATCCGAATCAAAATTGCGTGGCAAACAGTCGCAACCAATAACTCGAGAGGCACATAAAGAGAAAGCTGAAGTTGTGGCCTTGGGTAAAGCAGAAAAATCGATTCGATGGATAAGAAGGGGTGCTTGTTATGTTTGATTGGTTCGTACCGAGCCAAGGAGCGGTTCCAACAGCTATACACGCCTTCATTCTGGCTCGACGACTCGGTATGAAGGAGACTTATACGCACGTACTAATCCTTTAATACGTTTTTTGAAGTAACTTGTTTCCTTTCATTCCGCACATTAACGAATCCATTATAGGATTCATAACTTCTGCTCTCGTGCTATTGCCTTCGTGGGATTCGCGTTGAAGGAGACCATCGACCGGGACTGCAGAGTAAACGAGAAGTTTGTAAAGTTTGTAAAGGACATGATGAAGTTTGTAAAGGACATCGCGGTGCCGGTGCGGACCATCGCTCAATGGGTTCTTGCAGACCTCTATTGGAAGAACAACTTCATCTCGACTCAGATCCGTCCTGCGATGTTGACATGCGCAACATGAACAAGGCGTTGAGAAGGCTACAACTAGTGGTACCGCTTATATTCAAGCAACTTGGAATAATTCCAAACGCCTTTAAAAAGTGGAAAGTCGAGAGGGTCCCAAATTTCAAGAAGCAAGAAAATTCGTAAGTGTAGTTATCATAATTTCATTAGTAGTTGAGTTTAGTACCTCTTATCTTATTATTAAACTTTCGTTTGTTTTCAGTGGCGACTATGGGGTTCACGTGTTGCGGGCTGCTTTTCATATGCTCTTTCGTGGTGACCCTGTTGCGGATCTTACTGGTCGCCAGATGACGAAATTTCGAGAATTTCATTGCACCTCCATTCGCATAAATGATTGAGCTGCTTGGTATCAATAAGTAGTGCGTGTATTGTCGATGTTGGATGTTGGATTTGATATTCTAATTTTGGATTTTGATTTTGTAAAGTCGGATTTTGTTATATTGAATTTTGATTTTTTACTCTTAATTCTGTTTTTATAATGTAGGATTTTGTTCACATGGTACCCGCACACGCACGTTGGGCACCCGCACACTCGCGCATGGTACCCGCACATATGGCGCATGTAACCGCACATGCATGCACGGCACTCGCACATATGGTGCATGGTACTCGTGGATGTACGCGCATTGGCCCCGTCCAAACACGTACGATACCCATTTGAAAAAAAAATAAATATTTTAACAATAATTTCAGCATAATTGTTGAATGATTATCGCAATGATTTTGTCGTTTACAATTATGGGTGAATGATTATCCCGATGATTTGATCTAAAAGATTTTATTTTTTAACGATTTAACATACTAACAACGACTGACGTAAAGTGCTGACTCGACTGATGTAACGTACTGACAACATATGACAAAGCAATTATCACAAATTATCGCCTTACCAACTATACGCGCACGAGACCCAGATTGCATACGCACGGGCCCCGTCCATTCGCGCGCGGTACCCACACATGCGCGCACGGGACCCGCTAATGTGCGCTCTTGGTACCGACGAAATGCATTCTATTTTTCTTGCTCTTCCGCGTTTTGGGTCAACGATAGGTGGAAGCATATTCACACTTCCTTCAACACGCTCGGTGACAAGCAATATGGTACCCTCGTATGCTAATTTTCGTGTCTCCAAGCAGTAATACGCATGCACTAGCGAATAAACACATACATTAGCGACACCACAAGCTGCAATGGCGTGCGCACAGGGGATACGATCGACATCGAACATCTTACAACTACAGGAATTCGTCTCGATATCGACCACCTCATTGACTCCATGTCCGTATATATTATACCTTTGAAGGCCAATTTCCGCCACGTGTAGATTTTGTGAATTTATGTACTGCGACCGTAGGATTGACTCGACATTCGGCGTAAATGATGTGACATTGGCTGTCATCGAAGATTCGCAAGTTCTTCGATGCTTACTAAACCAACTTGTCGTCAAACGTTGGATCGAATCCAACAATCCTACAAGTGGAAGCTCTCTATCCGCACATAGAGCGACATTTATCGACTCCAAGCCGTTGGTGATCATAATTTTGTACCTTGATCTCGGTCCTTGGTGTCGACATCAAGATATGTATGCACGTTTAAGTGACGTTCCTTTAGAGTTTTCATCAATCGATCGCATTCGCTCTTGATGTAGGCGTATGCTATATTAAGGACTAATGCATACGCATTTTCTCCTTCATACGGGTCTTTATATATTATTGAATATGCCACGCACAGAATCCATTGCAATGAGCATCACCCCTTTGTACTTTCCCTTTAAAAAGGTGGCGTCTATAGAAATTACCTTCCGCATGAAAGCAAATCCCGCTATGCATGCATCGTATGCCAAAAATAGATATTTGAATATGTTTTCCTCGTCCATCTCCCAATCCTTGACACTTTCCATGTTCACTTGCTTCACAACTTCCAAGTACGTCGGGATCAAAGCGTAACAATCGTCCCCGTTACCAACCAACTCCTCCGTAGCGAGATTCTTCCCTTTCTAAGTCTTGTAATAAGAAACATCCAACTCCCTACTTTGCATCATAGACATGATAGCGTTTGGTGTGGGAATATCTTTCGGCCCGCTAAAATGGTCAAGAAGCATCCTCGATACAACTGATGAACTTCTTTGTCGATGTCTTCGACGTCGATGAGACACGCCGAATGTGTGTATGCCGCAATATGTCCGTATCGAAAAGAAAGGGAAATCCCTATCTTTTGCAGCTCATTAGCGCCACGAACATTGCTCCATCGCGCATCTCACTACATACAAAGTCTTGTTCGACTTTACTAATTTGCACTCAAACGACGCGGCCAAGACAATTTTGGAGACCTCCTCAATAACTTCCCCCTTGTCACAGAATTGCTGCCCAATGTGTAGGCTTGAATAGTCCGGAAATGTGAAAGTACCATCAGCAGCCTCATATACAGGGTTATCATCTACATCGTCATCTTCATCGTCGTTCTGATCACGTGCGACGAATTCCTCTTCCGAGTCGTCAAGGTGTTCGATTGACTCATCTCCACTATCGTTAGAATGCAAACCCGAGTCATCCCTACGCTCGGACGGTCCAGCGAGGTCTTTTTGAAAACCCTCATCTTTGTTAACATGGAAATATTGTGTGTTAGATGGGCTGCAACCGTACCCCTCAAACGGTTCGATTTGCGCATTTTCATCGCAATCGGCTATAAGTCCGATATTATAATTAGAGAAACCAACAACTGCTGCCGACGGAGCCACACTTGCACATTCCACCACCTCGACACGAACCACGGGTCTCGATTGAGGGCCACCAAAACCCAAGTAGACACGTAGAGTAAGATCGTTATCGATGTATATGGGTCTGGGATAACTGTAAGCTACATTTGGCATATAGCTTAGCGTCAGACTCGCATTGTCGTTGCGAAATGACAACACCGCTACAATTTGGTCCTTCACGTCTTGTAACGTGTATACGTCCTCATCCACCAAAATTGAATGCCCTTCACGTCTTGCCGCAGGGGACCAAGTCGAGGTATTGTCCTCCTCAATTAACCACCGGCCATCGAATTGAAATACAATGTTGGTAATTGTCATATTGAGCACCTGCAATATTATGCAGAGTTATTGTTTAGAAAACGTTTGTCATCGTATAACATGCGTATGTATGATTTTCAGCGCATGGCACCCGAACATGGGATCAGGGGACCATCACGTGTAATTTCCGACAAATGGGACCCGAGCAGAGAACCACGGGACCCGCGCATACAAACCAGGAACTTGCGCATAAATGCATGGGACCCGAGGATAAAGGCAGGGGACCCGCGCACAACATTAGCGGGGACCCTGCACTTATACTTGGGTACCATGCTTTTACGTTTGGGTCCCCTGCGTTTTTAAGCCTAAGTCCCCTGTACTTAAAAGACAACATCCCATATGCACGGGTACCCTGCATTTTTCGCATGGGTCCCCTGCACAAAAACTGGACCTCATAGTCTGTATTTTCAGATTCAAATTTTCGTAAAAACAACTGAAAAATCGCACATCTGGCAAGTAGACAGTATCTACGAGATAACTCATTCATTTTTGGGGGTAATTGACTGGAAATTCACCATTTTCAACGTTAAAATTGCAATTTTCATGTAACGAATGCTTACTAGTAAAACTCGCCTGAAATGTTTTTGTTTTCTTGGTTTGAGAAGTTGTTTTTCGACACTAAACAAGGAGAACAGCTCGCGTCAATTTAGGTTTGTGAGAGAGGTGTGTGTGGCTACCCTTTGTTCTTTAAAATGGAGAAGATAGTGCACTCATATCGTTTGTATGGTTATGGTTAAAGAGGGAGATGGACCCAACTGCAACTTGTACGTCCATATTTTCGTTTTTCTTTTTATTTTAATGTGTTAAGTATGATAATTAGTTAATATGGTTAACGTTTAAACAATGTGAGGGCTATACACAAAAAACAATCGTCAACGAGGCCTTTTTTAAAATTGACCCAGTCAATGGCTATTTTTTTAAGACCCAAAGTAAACAGTAGTTGAGCAATAAAATTTGAATTAGGTAGATAAAATAGTAATAAAAATAACAAATTGACAAAATTTGGTATGTTTTCTAGTGATACATGGAAGCCAATGCAATACTAAGATTCAAACATAATTTTTATTGGATTTTTTAGATATTTTCATTCGTATATATTGCATTAAGAATCCATAAGTTTAACACCCAAGATAAAATCTGATACAAAGCTGATTCAGTTATATTTTAATGATTGCATTGAGTGATTACCAGTAGCAACAAGTTGTTTGCGACAAGTTGCATTGAAAGATCATCAATCTAATGATGGAAAGGATGAGAAATATACAAGAAAGATCCTTAATTTCACTATCCAATCCAATCAAAATTACAACATACAAATTCCAACATATATATATATATATAACATGCCAATGAGGCATTTATCTAGTGGTCAAGGATGATGCCTTAAGGATTTTGTGGGTTAGGTCGTGGGATCGAATCCTGCCTTTCACAATTTTCTTGAATAGTCCCCATGGGCTAAGCTCATGACTATCGTTACCACATTGGTCTGGAACGTATTCATCTGGCCAGATGATTAGTCTCACCTTTTGAGTGTGTGATGCAGGGTTTGACATGTATTCATCTGGCCCTCGGGATTAATCTCACGTGTGGTGTGTCTGACGCAATTAAGCCTCCGCCAGATCCGTGTGGCGCAAGCTCATGCCGGTATGTAGGGACTAGCCCATAATCAAATCGAGTGGAATACCTCGAGACATCAATATATATATATTATGAATAATAATAATATGTGGATGTTTTTAATGTTGATAAAATTAGGTTTATTAAATGTTGTAAAATTAGTTGATTGTTGATGAGATGAGATAAGATGTATTTAATGTTGTAAATGTTAGATGAAATAGTAGAAATTTTTCTACTATAAATAGACCGATGTATTTGTACTGAATCATATCGAAAACATCAATAATACTCGTACAATCCCGTGTTTATATTTTCTGTTCTTGTCCAGTTGTAATAGTTTTATAACACGTTATCAGCACGAGCGCTCTCCGGCAACAATCAGCCTCCGTCCAAGATCTTTACAAGTATAATCGAGGTATGGTAATTTTATTTTGTGTACGGTGAGTTTATTTATAATACTCGTACACTTATGTTACGAACAGTTTAAAATTATATAAATATAACATATATATACAACTAAGCGCCTTAGCCCGAGTGGTTTCGCGGAACATCGTCACTACAAGTGATGTGAGGTCCATTTTTTGAATCAATGGTCGCGAGTGAAATTTTATTTTTGACGAGATTTTGAAAAGAGCGATTTAAATAATATTATTTATTTTATTGTTATCTCAAGTATATATCATCTATATTTTGAATTAATTTTGGACTATACAGATGGACAAATTTTATTACCACATGGAGAAATTAAATTTATTTTATTAAGAAAAAATACATATATTTTATCCATCTCTGACTATTATGATTTTTTTATTATCGAATCATGTAGTTTTATACAATGATGAATCTTGCGCTTCTTACTTTATTTACGATGATGCTTATCGAGTGGTGGATAATATTTTTAGAGTTGTTTCTAAAATATAGTTATTAATTGTAATATTTTTCATTATTATGATTACCGAAATATATTTTATATTTTGAAGGATGTTGCTATATACGATGATTGATCTCCTGATCCTTACTCTACTCACGACGATAATTATCTATATATGAATTATGTTTTTACCAAGATTTTACGAGAGTGGTTAATTACGATTATTTTTTAATGTTATAATATATGTTTCTTATGAAATATATTTTTTGATAGAAAGATGTCACTCTACCTGATGATTGGTCTCTTGACTACTATTATTTTTACAATGGCACTCATCGGGATGGACTTTATTTTTCGTAAGGATTTTTACATAAGAAGATACAAAAGAAGATTAATTGTAATTTTTCTTTAAAGTATTTTTTTACTATAAACTTGTATTGATATTTATATTGGAAATATTAATGTTATTCACATCATATATTTGTTTTTATACTTAATGATTTGAGTATTAAAACGTCTTTTGTATTTTATGATAGTATGACGAATTTGCAAAGCCTCGAGTTTGTTGCCGTTGACATCTCAGGGAAGAATTATTTATCTTGGGCACTAGAAGCAGAAATTCATCTAAAAGCAAAAGGTTTGTGACACTATTGTCGACCCAAAAACCACAACGGGTGCAGGTGACACCACTGATACGGTAAAAACCACAAACGCTCAGGATAAGGCAAGAGCTTTGATAGTTCTTCGGCACCACATTCATGCGAATCTGAGGGATGAATAATTAAATGAACAAGATCACGCTGAGTTGTGGAAAATCTGAAAGATCGATTTGACCACCTGACAATTGTTATCCTCCCAAATACAAGGTATGAATGGATGCATTTAAGATTACAGGATTTTAAATCCGTAACTGAATATAACTCGATTGTTCAAAAGGTAACTCCCACACTGAAATTGTGTGGAGAAACAGTCACCGAAGACAATATGCTGGAGAAAATATTCAACACTTTTTCATCCATCAAATATGATATTGCAACAGCAATATGTGGAGAGGAGATTTAAAAAACATTCAGAGTTAATCCCTTGTTTAATGTTGGCTGAACAAAACAATGAATTGTTGATGAAAAACCACGAATCCCGACTGACTGATTCTACTGCAATCCCTGAAGCGAATGCAGTCAAAGGTAATAATGATAATAGTCGAAGCAATGATCGTGGATGTGGTCGTGGTGGATATCGCGGTCGTGGTCAAGGTCATGGTCAAGGCCGTGGATGTGGACGAGGAAATTACGATGGTGTTTATGAGCATTTCCATGGTGGTTATAATAACAATCGTGGCGGTCATCAAAATTTTCCCTAGAAGAGGAAATATTACGAAAATAATGATGAGAAGAGGCGCACTGAACAAAAGAACAACGATGAGCAATGCTATCGTTGCGGTGGTTCGGGCCATTGGTCACGTAACTGTCGTACGCCCAAATATTTGATTGAATTATATCAACAAAATAAAGGCAAAGAAAAGAGACTTGAAATGAATTTTGTTCAAAGTGAATTGGCCTCTACTTCTGGGACAAAAGATGAAAATACAAATTTCGAAACTGCGGATTTCTAGTTTTTCTTGAAGAAAACTGATCTACTATGTATTACTATCGTGTGCTTTATTATTGTGTGTATTGTATGCTTTGTTATTGTGTAATTTATTATGTATCGTTTGGAGTGTTTTATTAAGTTATATGTTTTTTTGCGATATATCTGTTTATTTTAATAATGATTATTATGTGTTTGTTAATATTAAACATAAAAATAAATGAATATAAAAAATAAAAAGCGGGCCAAATTGGCCCGCGGCCCACTGACCCGTCGGGCCATCGTGGGCCGGGTCAAACAGCCCGGTCACTTTTCGGGCTCCTAAATTTAAGGCCCAAATCCGACTTTTCCGGGCGGACCGGGTCGGCCCATGGGCTCAGGCCCAAACTTTCAGCTCTAGCTATATGAAATGAATGAGATTAATTAGAATGAGGATCATGAACCAAAGTCTGTACAAGATTGCAGACAAAGAACTGATTGGCCAAAATGGAAGCTGCAATCGAGGCCGAATTGAAATCACTTGAGAAACGAAAAGTTTTCGGACCTGTAGTCCGTATACCAGAAAATGTAAAGCCGGTTGGATATAAATGGGTTTTATTAGAAAGAGGAATGAAATGCGAAATTGTAAGATACAAAGCACGGGTTGTTGCGCAAGGTTTTTTGCAACGACCAGGTATTGATTATGAGGAGACGTATTCTCTTGTGGTGGACGCAACTACTTTTCATTATATAGTAGGTCTGTCAGTACGAAAAGGTCTCGATATGCGGCTTATGGATGTTGTCACTGCTTATTTATATAGAACACTTGACAGTGATATATATATGAAGCTTCCCGAGGGATGTCAGTTGCCTAAAAATTCAGGGCCCCGAAACGAGTACTCAGTTAAGTTGAATAAATCGCTTTATTGATTAAAGCAATCTGGGCGAATGTGGTATAATCGTCTAAGTGAATTTTTAGTGAAAGAAGGGTATCTAAATGATCAAACTTGTCCCTGCATATTTCTGAAAAGATGTAAAAATGAGTTTGTCATTATAGCAGTCTATGTCGTTGATATCAATATAATTGGAGCTCATGAAGAGTTGACCAAAGCTGTTTATTGTTTGAAAAGGGAGTTTGAAATGAAATATCTCGAAAAAACAAAATTTTGTCTTGGACTGCAAATTGAATAGTTGAAAAGTGGAATATTCGTACATCAAGAAACTTATACGAAAAAGGTATTGAAAAGATTTTTATATGAATGAATCCCATCCACTGGATACTCCAATGATTATTAGATTTTTAGACGTGAATAAAGATCCCTTCAGACCACGCGAAAATGATGAAGAGCTACTTGGTCCTGAAGTACCATATCTTAGTGCTATTGGAGCACCAATGTATCTTACGAGTCATACGCGACCTGATATAGCGTTCGCTGTAAACTTATTGGCAAAATATAGTTCTTCGCCGACTCGTAGACACTGAAATGGAGTTAAACGGATTTTTCGATACCTTAAAAGAACATCTGATATGGGATTGTTCTATTCTATTGAGTCGAAAACAAATTTAGTTGGGTATGCAGATGTTGGCTATTTGTCTGACCCACATAATGCTCGATCGCTAATAGGTTATTTATTTACATATGGTGGAACCGCTATTTCATGGCGGTCAGTGAAACAAACTTTAACAGCTACTTCATCTAACCATGCGGAAATTCTCGTTATTCATGAAGCTAGCCGAGAATGTGTTTGGTTGCGATCGCTAATTGAGCATATCCAGCAGACTTGTGGGTTGCTTTATGATAAATTACTTCCAACGATCTTATAGGAAGATAATGCGGCATGTATTACCCAATTAAATGAAGGATATATTAAAGGGGATAGAACAAGCATATTTCACCGAATTTTTCTTCACCCATGATTTGGAGAAAAATGGTGATACTGATGTTCACCAAGTGCGATCAAGTGACAATCTTACAGATTTATTTACGAAAGCACTTCCCCCAATTATTTTCAGGAAATTGGTATATTCAATTGGAGTTCGAAGACTCCGAAATTTATAATGATGTTATCATCAGGGGAGAAAATACGTGTTGCAATCTTTTTCCCTTCACTGCGGTCTTTCCCATGTGGTTTTCCCAGTAAGGTTTTTAATGAGACAACAAATGAAAATCAAAAGGAACAACTGAAAATCAAAAGGAATTGTGTACTCTTTTTCCTTCACTAGGTTTTTATCCCACTGGGTTTTTCCTAGTAAGGTTTTAACGAGACAAATTCTTTGAAAAACATTCAAGGGGGGGTATTATGAAATAATAATAATATGTGGATGTTTTTAATATTGATAAAAGTAGGTTTATTAAATGTTGTAAAAATTAGTTGATTGTCGATGAGATAAAATGTATTTAATGTTGTAAATGTTAGATGAAATAATTTTCTACTATAAATAGACCGATGTATTTGTATTGAATCATATCGAAAACATCAATAATATTCTATATACAATTCCCATGTTTCTATATCTTTGTTCTTTCTCCAGTTATAATAGTTTTATAATATATATATATATATATATATAGATATACACACACTATAATAAGCTTAAAATGAGCTACTAATTCTTATATGCCGACTATGGTATAAATCATTATTACAAATATTATTTACAACCGATTTCTCATTTTAACCAAAAAAATACATGAAATCAACACCTTCAATGCTTTTACACTATCTGAAACTCTTCCTTCAGATTTGCTACAACTGTAAGATTCAACTCTTCATCAATACAGATTACAAAATGGTAGATGTAGATTTGTTGCACAACAAGCAACACAACGATGATAAAAACAAATAAAAAATCAGGAAATACCGTATCGGGTGTATTTTCAATTCTCGAAACTCGATGATTTGTCGATTTCCCTGTTATTCCCACTGTGGTAGGCATTTATGGGTTTGCGGCCGTTAAAATAACTTGCATCTTCACAGGCCCACTGTAACCAAGATAAATAATAAAATCATTTTGAATAACCACACCAGCTTGGTTATTGCATCTTTGCAGAAATGTATTCATTCTTATTCTAGCAAACTAAATGCTTCCCCCGTTACATGCTTTAAGAACTACAGAGTTTTGAGCACTGTAAGCCCCAGGGTTTGGGCAAAGTGAAGGATAGAGAGATTTTTGAGCTTACTGCTTATAAACCATCAGAAACCTTTTTCTTTAACCAACTGACAACTCTTGACATTTTAAGTTCAACCCTATCTTTGATCGACCCTTTTGCACTTTGTGCATATTCGATATCTAGAGTGCGATAAGCCAGAGCAAGCAAGTACATTGCTGGGTGAAGTCTTCTGCAAAAAACATTCAGTGGAGCAAATATTCAGATGTAAAACGAAGATGAATAGCTAAATACCACATAGAAGTGTTGCTTGATTTGTCATGCTTGCTAGATATTTTTGTTTCATTAGAAAACGGGAACACCTGATGGAGACTTCGTGCATGTATGTACGCTCGTATATAAATAACTTACTCGTCAAGATATTCATTTGAACCAAAACCATCCCAGAATCTCTGGACTGGAACATTCTCTCCTTTCCTATTTTTACCGTAGGTCTCAATGTACCAGCCTCCTATGTCATGCAGAGCACTGCGGGGCTCAAACAGCCAAAACCTGATATTTGATGAGTGTTTTATAAGGAATGCTTTGGTAAGAGAAAGAAAACTGTTAATGCTCTGACTAATACAACTACAGGAGTGGCATGCGATAATGTAAATCAGATTTTAGCAAGATCAATGCAGCATTTGTTAAGTTAGCAGTTCACCTGCTCGGGGGCAAACGAGCTCGAGTGCATCTGCACTCACAAATGGAAGCTTTTTCTCCCAGCCGAAACCAGTGAAGATGTTTCACCTGGAATACATATCCAAGTTAGAAACACATAATCATCTATATATACAAATGGTACATGACAGAAGAGACGTAGAGGTACATAAAAAATATTGAAAAGATTTAGTTTTTTGGAAATCAGTAAATGTGATGAACATGGATAATGTTCAACTTACCATGCTCATGTAAAGTGTTATAATAGGACAAATCATTAATCCATACATGTTAATATTCCCCAAATTAGACCTAGCACATCATTTTTTTCCTAAACTCAATTTCTATATCACGCTTACGCTCCTACAGGAAGGAAAAATGACAACCAAGAAACGCTCGTAACCTATGTATTTATTAAGCTTTATCCAGAGGATATTGCACATACCAGCAAAGTCCTATGCTTCATAATCATATGGGTCTTTACACCAGTACTGTTGTACACATAGCACGTCCCTTCCTCCGATGTGGCCCCCAGACCTCTGATAACCCCAAGTGGAATTCCACAATGTTCTTCACCTTGAATAAGATGAACATGTATTTCATCTTCACCACCCTCACGCCGATCAGGACTACCTTTCTTCGGTGGAGTTCTTTTTGCAACAGCTATGACTCTACCAGATACGTGCAAAACGAGATCTCTATAGGCATCTGAGGATTTATAACGAGAGCCCATTGATTGCCTCTTGAATTCTTGAACCCCAACTTCATTGCCTTCACAGATTATCTTCGCTTGTTCGACCGAATCAAAAGCAGAGGACGTTAAGTTTTTGGGGTGGGCACGTGAAGACAATTCGCCGTACATATTTCCCAGGCATACCATACCAAAGAGGTCTCGACCAGACACTAAGTGAAGAACCTCTGAAGTTGAGTCCATAGACCTCTCCTCAGCTTCGAAGCGATTGGGGAGAAGATCCTTCGAATCAATATCAGGCCCATAATATGCAGCGTGTAGAGCCGAATAAAAATCCTTTTCAAGGATATCGAAATAGCCCGATCCAGCTGTAACTCTTCTCTCAGATAGAATGTCTTTAACAGTGTACCGGTACCATTTCAACCACTCTACCACCTCCATTTGCTTGGAAGTGTGTCCATAAGTGTTGTAGTTGAAAATAATGGTTTCACGTCCAGTATCTTTCTTCAAAATTGTTCTTTGTGTAAAGATATGGCGATCATAATGAGCTCTCTTGGTAGCGTCTGACAGGATCTACACTCCGTGATATTGCCCAAAGTTAATGCATTTTATTCTGGTTTTAAAAACGCATTAATGTTTATGTTTGAAAGTATGCAATTTATACAAGGCTATGAGAGATCAAATCCCCTATTGACAGAATCAGCACTCAACTAGATGATATAATCTACACACCCATCAGATAAGTTCTAAGAAACGACTGGTAATTAAGCAGAAGCCCTCAAGTTATCTAGTTGAATTATCAAAATCAGATCACGAGTGATCTGATTTTGATAATTATAATCTACACATACATTTCCTCGGAGTTTTGCAATCAAAATCAGATCACGAGTGAGTCTTGATTGAATTATTTAGTTGGTTGATTCAAATACAAAGAAGAAAAAACGATGACAGGATATCAATGCAAACATATATCTGAACTGGTCTACCGGGGTTACTTCAGAAGTAACGAATAAAAAGTCTTATCACTAGCAATTACGCCTCAAAGAACACTCGAATTTGTGTCAAGCGAAACTCAAAATTCAGCGGAAAAATCTTAACAGGGGTCCAATTCAGCCTATTCAAGTATCAATTTAGCAAGTAGGGAAAAGGAAGTAAGCTGTCTCACCTCGTACGCAGCAAGTATTTCAATGAACTTCTTCGAAGAATCAGACCGCGATTGAGCCAAATCGGGATGTGTTGCCTTGGCTAATTTACGAAACGAAGACTTAATTTCGTCGAACGAGCTGTTATGTGACACTCCGAGGATTTCGTAGGCGTTCATTCCCGCGGATTCTTCAGGAATCATATACTCGGTTTGAGAGCTCAACATACGCATAACACGTAGGCTTAGGCGGAGACCCGACGGACGCAGAGGTGGGTTGGAAGTGATCGATCGGCGAAGAAGACGACGATGCAGGTCGCGGAAATTAGCCATATCGGAATTTCGAACGCGTGACTCGCACGTATTACTCTAGTGCGGTGAGCGGTGTCCGGACGAGTCGAATCTTGGCTCATCCATCCTCTATTATTAGAAGTTTCCCCTTCTCTTTCTTATCCTTTCATGCCCCATTAACATATTTTCTTTAGAATTCAGGCCTCAAATAGTTTTAAAATAGATATAAGGACCCATTTAAAGTTTGTAAGGACCTATTTGCAGTGAAAAGACTCATTTACCCCTCATTGTTGCGAAAATTACACATGCTTGCCATCATCTCTCCCAAACGATCGAAACTCAAATCTCATTCAAAGATAGAACAAATCTTAACGTTAATGATTGAATAAGGAGAAATCATTTGTATATAAGACTTAGTAACTGAGAAAAACCACAACATCGACGTAAGATCTAAGATTCGTAAGGAATTTTTGTCTAAAAATTATGTAGCAAATTGAAACGGGTGAAATCAATATTTTAATGGCCGAATATATTGAATTCTACTCAATTTGATCATGGGTCTTAGTAATCGAAGGGGATTATTGACGTTAATCATGGTATAACGAAGAATTTTGATGGGACATAAGATTGGGTCGTTTGCTAATTAGAACGTTTACCAGGTAACACGACATGCTTTCTGGGTAACAGTTCATGCAACAAACATACCACATGCTGTACACAAGTAAAAACAAAGAGGGATAGATTGGAAACCGCCGGCAACACCAAAAAAACACTGAAACTACTCAAATCTCTGACACAAGTGACATGATAAGGTGAAATCGACGTCAATTTGCCATGTAATCAACGAAAAATACGAAGTTTATCGTGGAATAATGCGTTAAATAAAATTCGAAAATCTCGTTGAAACAAACAGGTAAAATCTCGAGTTTAATGGCCAAATAAGGTGCATTCGACTCAATTTGATCACGAGTCTTTATAATCGAAGGAGATTATTAATGTTAATCATGGAATAACGAAGAATTTTGATGAGACCTAAGATTGAAACGTTTATTAATTATAAAGTTGGTTGGTAACACTTCATTTATTCTGCGTAACCGTTCATACATTCTCAGTAACATTTCCTGGATAACAAGCACGAGGCTAAGAGGAATAGATGAAAAACAACCGACGATACCCAAAAATCAATGAAATCGTTGGGATCTTCGAATTTAGTGAACGAATAAAGTTAAATCGACCTCAATTTCTCATGAGTCTTCATTATCAACGAAAATTTTTAAATTTGATAATGAAATAATACTTCAAACCAATTCAAAAATCTCGAGGTGAAACCTCAACTTTAATGGTCGAAAATCTTGAAATCAACTCAACTTGATCACAAGTCTTAATAATGTAAGGAAATTATTGGTGTTAATCATGGAATAATGCGAAAATTAGTTTTCCCCAAAATTGAAATATTTTTTAGCGTAATAACACTTTATGTACTGATTATAATACATACACATCAAAAGAAAACGCCTCAGTAAGAACGTTCTAGAAGGTTCTAGATTATCAGAAAATATTAACAGGATAATGACTGATATTACCACATTACATTCAAATAATACCACCTGTCTGGTAATAAATAACAATATGAAATCAATTTATAACACAATTGTAGATGTTGGTACTACATGATATCTTCTTTGTACCACATTACTAATTCGATTAATTTTGTTCATAAATGCACTTTTTTTTCGGATGTATAAGATTGACATTCATGGAAATAGATGATATGATGAAGCTAAACCACCAAATTTCTTTGCAAGTCACGTTATGCGAATGTTGATGTAGAAAGTACAATGTTGAAGTCATTAGTCATGTAAAGATATACTCTTTCATTCCAAAATATAGACTATATCAATCTCAATTAACATAACTTTACGAAATTCATCAGAAATTTGTTCAAAGTTCAACATTATAACATGAATAAAATTTTATAGACCATATTCCCTAAATTCTAAGCTCTGAACCATAAACCCTAGGCTCCGAACCCAAAACCCTAAAAAATTTTATTGTTGCATCATATAAATCACAAGCTGTACATCATATTACCAAATTTTTGTGTCGTAAATCTTTAATCATAACCCTGAAACCCTAACCCAAAAACAAGCCTATAGAAACCCTAGCACGTAAACTGCAATCTGAAACAGATCATTCATTTTGAATAACAGTTAAACACTTACTGGTAACACTTAATCCTTTACTAGTAACACTTAATCCTTTACTAATACTTTATTAATATTCTATGCTAATCAAGAACCTTCTAGAATGTTCTTAATGAAGTGTTTTCTTGCGTGTACATGTGTTATATTTATTGCTGAAAGTGTTACTCAGTTCGAAAATGTTCAAGACTCATCATATTTGTCAATAATTCTCGTTGATTTTTAAGGCTCGTGATAAATTTGAGTTGATTTAACATTATCCATTCAATAATTTCGAGTTTCCCCCCGTTTTTTCAACGAGATTTTAGAATTGAGATCAATGCAATATTTCATTATAAACTACATAATCTTCCTTGATTATCAAGACCCAAATTGAGGTCGATTTAACATTATTCGATCACTAAAGTCGGAGATGACAATAATTTCAACGTTTTTTTGGTGTTATCGGCGGTTTTTGATATATTCCTCTTGCTCGCATGCGTTTTACCCAGGAAGTGTTACACACACTATAAGAATTGTTATCCAGAATGAAAGAAGTGTTACCCAACAAGTGTGTTAATTCACTTTTTTCCGAATAATTTCGAAATCCCTCCCAAACTCCAGTCAAATTCAGGAATTCCGCCAAAATCCTCAAACTCAAAACTATACCAAATAAATGACAATGGATACCACTTAAACCATTTCTGGTACCTTTTAAAAAATATAGGTTTCCATGTTTCACATGGAATACCTCTTATTTATTTTGCGATGACAAATGCTTTTAAATTCATACCACTTTAACGAACAATGATTTATGCAAAAAAATTTCCGTCGATTTCATTTTCAATTCCGTTAACCCTGAACGACGAGCGACGAAGCCAATACGGTGGCGCAACGTAATATTCAGGCTATGGGTCACTCGATTTTATACATAGTAGATGCAATTTTGCCCGAAAATATGATTCAATCCACAATTATTTTTCCTTATTCGCGTTAAGAATTTCAAAAAATTCGCATCTCAAATATTACATTCGATGACGTCAAGATCAGAAAAAACCGTCGATGGCATATCGATTTTGATTTGTTGCAGGGATGATGCTCATGCGAATGAATATTAAATTACGGAAAATTTCAATCGTCGAAAGTCAATTTTAGTATATTGATACCAATTATTAACCATACAAGAACGCAATATTGACATATAGTAACACTTCATATAATATATATATATATATGTGTGTGTGTGTGTGTGATGACAAAATACTGTAAGATAATAACAGAAAAGTGGCTTTCGATACCTCTTCTTATAAAGTACTTTGTAAGGGTATTTTGGTCAGTTCGAAGTTTGGGTCATTTATCCTAAATTTTCAGCGAAATGGGTCTTTAAGAATTATTTTTTCAATGACAAGGCCTGAACTCTTTTCTAAACTTTAATGGTGTGTGAATCGAAATTGTTCAATATAAGTTGAGATCGTGATATTTGGCGTAATTGGATGGGAGCGTGGCACGTGTGATAGTCTTAATTATACTCAACTCGATGTGATAGATAAATCCAATAACAAATTCTCTCCACATTTTTTCCCTTCTTTACATTTTTTCGATCAGGTACATATTTATACACAGTACCACCATACTCAAGAATGGAGGGAGCTCGTTTTCTTTCTTTTCCAAATTCCTAGAGTTCCTTCATTTATTCTACTTTTCTTTTTTAGTTTCTAGTGATTCGTGAGTCTTCGGAGTTGGAAGCTTGTGATAACTCATTGTACGAGTTGTTTATCCACATATATAAGTGCTTAGAAATAGACAAGATTTTGAAGGTAAAGACTAAAGAAAGTGAAGAATATTGTGGATATAGACTTAATAGTCATGGATATGAAGTTTTAGGCTATTTTTAGTATCTTCTAATTCTTTTGTTCAAAAATTTTAATCTTGTTTTATGATCTTGTTTTTCTTTTCTTTTCTTTTTTTCGTTTGGTTTGGTTCTCTATTAATGAGCGACGTATCCACTTTGGACAATCGATTATTATATGAGAGATCTCTAACCCATTATAAATTCATATTGAGTACTCAAAATTGTTTCGGAAAACATATACCATTTAGGGATAACTACATTTAAATACCCATTAAAATATACCCAGTCGGTGAACTTTTATATTAAGGTACTCATTGGAAATATTACTTACAGTTAGGTAGCCGTTGGACAAAAATATCCTAATAACTTGCATTAATACACTTTTACCAAACACTTTAATTTCAATAAAATAATAAAAATTTACCACCATATAATTAAGCTAATTGTGTAACCTTTCAATGTTGGAATTTACGTTGTCCATTCCCGTTATGTGTTGGCCTACATAAATCATTAGTCGGGATTATTTGATCCTTAATAATTTATTTATTAATGCCCGGTTATTATGCCTTGATGGACGGACTAATAACTCCTCTACTTAGTGGGCCGGTCCCGCCTCTTACCCTAAGTAATTATTACTCGACTCTCTAGTGATTCTATAAATAGGGCCTTAGGTTTAGCTCATTATTATATACTCAGAATTACAAGAAGTTTGTACATAACGTTCTAGTACAATTCAAAATAAGCGTATATTATAAACGTTCCCAACGATCAGACGGTACGCTTAATCACTATAACGTGAGAGCCTTAAGAGAAGTACACGGGGATGAATCACCATCCGTAAAGCGAAAGAGGCGAAGATCCGAATCTCGACAGTCTCCGGCGATGTCTGCAACAACACATGTAATTCGTTAGTTTTAAACTCATTTCGATTCACGAATACGAGAAGATTCGTTGTACGGTGGCGATCTTGCTTATGAACGTCGAGATCACAGTATGAACACCGTTCTTCCGCTGCGAACGACTGTAATCTCGCTTACGGTTACGAGATTACCTTACGAGCCGTGCTTAAGGATTTAACGGTTACGGTAGTAACTCGAGTATGGGATCGAGATTACGTACTTGCTACTGTGAACGAGATCCATTAGATCTAACATTTGGTATCAGAGCCATCGTTGATGCGTTACT
This sequence comes from Linderniella brevidens, assembly GCA_004919715.1. Classification (NCBI taxonomy): domain Eukaryota; kingdom Viridiplantae; phylum Streptophyta; class Magnoliopsida; order Lamiales; family Linderniaceae; genus Linderniella; species Linderniella brevidens. The sequence goes on from SWDC01000148.1 coordinate 10,600,733, forward strand.
TGAATCGAATGAGTTTTGTAGTTACCTTTAGAAAATTGCCGTAGTCACATAATGATCTCGTGTTCTTCGTCGATGGCCAAAGATCATTTCTCTTACGGTTACCTCACCGAAAATGTCCACGATCTCTCGGTGATGGTAGATTGAAAGCCATGAAACAATCTTGAGGGAGAAATTTGAGTTGTCTCTGTGTACGTTATCATGGATCTCTCCAAATGAATATTAAGCGATAGGGTACGCAGCTTATGATCATGACGACACGTATATATGCGTATAACGAGAATCATGAACAACTCTGAGATCCATAAAAGCTTCGCTGATCTTGTTAATAAGCACTTGATCTCATAAACTCACTCTAAAGAATGAATTCGTAAGATGACGATGAATAACATAGCCTAACCTCTTGGTGATCATGACCTCAAATATGGCTTCCATCATCAACGATCATGACTAGCACCATATGCAATTCCATTATCTTCCTCATATGAAGATGCTCGCTGGAAGGAATTTTATTGAATTTCATCATTGTGATATGATGTGTTCAACCGACACTGTAGTTATTGAAATGCAATAAATATGTTGTGATCATTCAACTGCAAGTTTGAGCATAATGATACTTATTTTGATTGTGTATGTTTGTTCATAATATTTTAGTGTTTAGATTGGAGATATTAGGTATCGACTAGAGTTTTTAATGTTGTTTTTTAAGTGTAGGTTGATTATGGCCTTTTCAAATTGAAATGGGGCTTTAGTAAGTTATGCTCGGTTAGGGTTTTTTTATAAGTTTAATATGCGTCTTTTGTAGGTTTTGCTGGATCAAGGCTTTTTAGGTTTAAATCTCTGCTTTTGTCGGTGTTGCTCGATTAAGACTTTTCAAAGTTTGAATTAGGAATTTTTAGGTTTGCCTTTTTAGTTTCGATTGCTACTTTTTTTAGGTATTGGCTTAGCTCGATTTGAGGTAATACATGTTCTGTAATTGTAGTTTTACCCTCTATGTATGCTTTTTGTACGTTGCATGTTTTTTTTAGTACCGTATATAATGATATTACAAGATTCGGTAGATTGATATTGCATGTTTGAATAAAATACTACTATATTTACATGTAAATACTCATTTATATAAAATTCTTACTCTTATGTACCATGTCAGAAAACTTTTAAATTAAGATACCCATTTATCCAAAAGAGGTGGTTAACATTTTTCTTCTGAATTTTGTGCTGATGGTTTTCATTTTTAATTGCTCAAATACTTTACTCGATTGGAGCGGAGGAATCGTTCAACAATTGAGGATGTTCGTTTAGGAATATCCTTATAGTTGATTAGGCCAGTTTTCTGATTCATTTAACAAGCAAATGAGTATAAAAACATTGATAGCGAGTCAAACCGCTGTTTTGTCTTGATCTTTTATGCGGGTAAACTTCCAACGGACTTTATGAACAACCCAATGGGCTTCTGGTCCATGGGTCGGAAAGGGCGATCCGTCAAAACAATGGGTTTCAGCTTTATTGTCCATCTAGTGATGGTCAGATGGGTCACGTGACTCCCGGACCACATCGTGAAAAAAAGAAATCATTAACATTTATTTGCGCAGTTATTGTATGACAAGATTTTCTTGCACACTCGATGCGTGTGCCAAAATATAAATATTTAATACTAATTTATATTTTAAGTTATTTTTAATTTATAATATTTAGCAGATGAAATAATATTTTTAAAAGAATTATTTGTGAGGATGTGATTGTAATAAATAAAAGATTGAGGTCTAAATGCATATCAAATAAATTATGAAAAGATGGGTCAAATTAGAATATATTTTTGATACACCAAATTCGATAGTTTTTAACCACCCCTCACCATTAATATAATAGAATAAATGATCTGTCTAAATTCGCACTAAAATCTTTCTTTAGCAAATAGACCCGATCACCAATCAAAGAGTCAGTCCGGCAAAGATCAAGGGTAATCAAATTAAAGAGGGACAAATTTAACAAAAGGAATTAGTTTCCTATAAAATTAAAAAAAAGGGAGCGACTTTTTTTTTTTTAGATAAAAGGGACTCACTTAATTAATAAGTCATTAACTTTATAAAAGGGACTCACTTAGTTTGAGCTATCAACCATGCTTAAGGGCTTGTGAGGACGGTGCTCCATGGTATATAATGAACGATGACGAATTGAAGGGGTATATCTATTTAGGGGGTCCAATGGATTGACCAATTCTCCATGTAGAAATCGAGCACCCAGTCAATCTTTGCACTCAAACTATTGCCGCTGAAGTCATTCCTCAACTGGAAAATGTAATAGCTAGCCCGTCTCACCATGATGAATTTTTTGACCGTGTTATCAACCATGAGGAGAATTGTATGGATGAGGAGAACTATGAAGCAAATGTTGTTAGTACCCACCGAAATGTGAAAATCAGTTTTGAGAACGTCGATGAAGAAATCTTATTGACGAATGATGAGACTAATGAGAACAATGAGGAGGAAAATGCAGTAATTCCAAGTGATAGGTATTCCTTTACAGACGGTTCTACAATGCGCGTCGGTGATGAATTTGAAAACAAGAGCGCAGCAAAAAAGAAGATTGAAAAAGTTGTCTTAGATGGAACCTTCACCACTAGATCAAATCTACTCGGTCGATATATTCCGTTAAATGCAAAGAGGAGGGATGTACTTGGAGGATATGGACATCACAAATAAAGAAAACTTCCGTATTTTCGATTCGTACGTATTGCAACACTCATGCATGCGATCTGGCAAATAGGAATGCAAGACTCACTCAGGCATCTTCATATTCGGTGAGCGAGATGTTGCTTGAATCTTTTCAGGGAGCTACAAGTACGCCAATGCCTAAACTAATCCGAACTATGATGAGAAATCGAGGGATCGAAGTTTCATATTTCAAAGCATGGAAAGGAGGTATTTTAGCTCTAAATGCATTGAAAGGTGACCCGGAGGAGAGTTACAAGTTATTGCCATCTTACTTGTCGATGGTGAAAAGAACGAATCTAGGCAACATAGCAAGTTTGTGCGTAGACGATGAACGGCGATTTAAATATGTATTCTTGTCACTTGGTGCTTGTATTGTGGGATATCGACAGATGAGGAAGGTTGTATGCATTGACGGGACTTGGTTGAAAGGAAAGTATAATGGCAACACCCATCAGTATCCCTTGGCATGGGGCATCGTCGACGTAGAGTCAACAGATTCATGGTCATGGTTTCTGAATGAACTCTTGGCGGTAGTACCCAATGAGGAAGACCTCGTGATTGTCTCTGATAGGCATCGAGCAATCAAAGCTGCCGTTGAAAACACTTACAGGCTTGCACATCATGGTCATTGTATCTGGCATCACTCACAAAATATGAAAGTTCACTCTAAGAAATCGGGTGCAACCGAGATGTTCATACGCATCGCAAAAATCTACAAGCAATGCGAATTCGATTCATCATACAATGAATTTAAGGTAAGATTTCCCGAAGCATACAAGTATTTGCAAGTAACGGATAGTGAAGACCGATGGAGTCGAGCTTACTCTCCCGTGTCTCGCTACAACATTATGACGACGAATGGAGTGGAATCAATTAATGCAAGACTCCGTGAAGAAAGAAAGATTCCCATCATTGCGTCGTTGGACTCTATACAGGGGATGACGTGTGATTGGTTCTCAAGATATAGAGCAGCATCAATGCAAGCCACTATGCAGTTTACCCCTAATGTAGAAAGATTAATTCGTGAAAGGTTTGCGGTAAGTCAGGGGTATGAAGTTTCTGAAATAGGGCCGGTTGAGTATGATGTTAGATCCGTTGGGCATCGTGTTGTTGTCAATTTTGAGTTGAAGTCGTGCACGTGTAGAGTATTTGACATCGATAGGATTCCTTGTGCGCATGCGATCGCAGCAAGTTTGCGAGCAAACACATCTTTCTATCCATTATGCTCAGACTACTATTCTGTCCTCTCGTGGCAATTCGCTTATTTCGAAGACATTTACCCGGTTCCCGATCAAAGTGAATGGCGCATGAACGAGTGGTGTTGCCACCTCTTATCATGGTAAGACGTGGTCGGAAAAAGGAAAGGAGATTTTCCTCGGTGGGTGAGTTTAGCCGTAAAAATTTATTATCCTGTAATTGTTTATTTTGTGTAACTGTTTTGATGGATTATGGATGTTGTATGGACTTGAGCGAATTGTTTAATGTACTGATATTTTTTTACAGCATAAGCTTCTGGAAATACTATTGCTATTCGGGTTCAAATATTACATATTCGAGTCTGAATACAGGCTATTCGAGTTCGAATACAACGTATTCGAGTCCGAATAACCTTCTGGATAAAGTATCACTTTTATTCGAATTCAAATACTGTTTATTCGAGTTCAAAAAGGGTTATTCGGGTTCAAATACAAGTTATTCGGGCTCAAATAATGCTTATTCGAGTTCATATACTATCTATTCGGGTTCAAATAAAAGATTTTATTAATCGAATAATTTTTTTACTATCTATTCGGCTTCAAATAATTTATTTAATCTTCGACATGATAAGTTATTTATGTAATTATTATAAAAACTACGTAATTGTTAGTTAAAAAAAAAGTATTTCGTATTCGAGTTCAAATACAAGCTATTCGAGTTCAAAAAGGGGTATTTGAGTTCAAATAAAAGCTATTCGAACTCAAATAAGGTTTATTCGAGTTTAAGTAACAGTTATTCGAGTTCAAATAAATGTTAATTCCTATTCGAGTTCAAATACATATTATTCGAGTTCAAATAAGGTTATTCGGGTTCCAAAACAGGTTATTCAGACTCATATAATGCTTATTCGAGTTCATATACTTCCTATTCGAGTTCAAATATAGGTTATCCGAGCTCAAATAATGCTTATTCGAGTTTATACACTATCTATTCGGGTTCAAATAAAATTTTTTATTAATCGAATAATTTATTTAATTTTGAATTAGAGACTAAAAATTAGTTGTACAACAATCTTAGGATAATGTCATTTCATGTTAAGGATGCAATAGTATATTAAAAATGAAACCATCCCAAAAGGTCGATTGATAATTTAACCACGTCAAAGTTACACGACTAATTGTATTGTTTTAAATGTTTGTCTTCAATCACCTAAAATAAATTTTCGTGTATCAATTGTATCAAATTTCAAATCACTTCCACCGACCAACACGAATGCAATTTCTAACTACTTAAAATGTTTAATCTTCGACATGATATTAAAATTAATTATTTATGTAATTATTATAAAAACTACGTAATTGCTAGTTAAAAAAAAGTATTTCGTATTCGAGTTCAAATACAAGCTATTCGAGTTCAAAAGGGGTATTCGAGTTCAAATAAAAGCTATTCGAACTCAAATAATGTTTATTCGAGTTCAAGTAACAATTATTCGAGTTCAAATAAATGTTATTTCCTATTCGAGTTCAAATACATATTATTCGAGTTCAAATAAGGTTATTCGGGTACCAAAACAGGTTATTCGGGCTCATATAATGCTTATTCGAGTTCATATACTTCCTATTCGAGTTCAAATACAGGTTAATCGGGCTCAAATAATGCTTATTCGAGTTTATATACTATCTATTCGGGTTCAAATAAATTTTTGAATAATTTATTTAATTTTGAATCAGAGACTAAAAATTAGTTGTACAACAATCTTAGCATAATGTCGTTTCATGCTAAGGATGCAATAGTATATTAAAAATGAAACCATCCCAAAAGGTCGATTGAAAATTTAACCACGTCAAAGTTAGACGACAAATTGTATTGTTTTAAATATTTGTCGTCAATCACCTAAAATAAATTTTCGTGTACCAATTGTATCAAATTTCAAATCACTTCCACCGACCAACACGAATGCAATTTCTACCTACTTAAAATGTTTAATCTTCGACATGATATTAAAATTAATTATTTATGTAATTATTATAAAAACTACGTAATTGTTAGTTAAAAAAAAAGTATTTCGTATTCGAGTTCAAATACAAGCTATTCGAGTTCAAAAAGGGGTATTCGAGTTCCAATAAAAGCTATTCGAACTCAAATAAGGTTTATTCGATTTCAAGTAATAGTTATTCGAGTTCGAATAAATGTTATTTCCTATTCGAGTACAAATACATATTATCGAGTTCAAATAAGGTTATTCGGGTTCCAAAACAGGTTATTCGGGCTCATATAATGCTTATTCGAGTTCATATACTTCCTATTCTAGTTCAAATACAGGTTATTCGGGCTCAAATAATGCTTATTCGAGTTTATACACTATCTATTCGGGTTCAAATAAAATTTTTTATTAATCGAATAATTTATTTAATTTTGAATCAGAGACTAAAAATTAGTTGTACAACAATCTTTGGATAACGTCATTTCATGTTAAGGAAGCAATAGTATATTAAAAATGAAACCATCCCAAAAGGTCGATTGATAATTAACCACGTCAAAGTTAGACGACTAATTGTATTGTTTTAAATGTTTGTCTTCAATCACCTAAAATAAATTTTCTTGTATCAATTGTATCAAATTTTAAATCACTTCCACCGACCAACACGAATGCAATTTCTACCTACTTAAAATGTTTAATCTTTGACATGATGTTAAAATTAATTATTTATGTAATTATTATAAAAACTACGTAATTGTTAGTTAAAAAAAAGTATTTCGTATTCGAGTTCAAATACAAGCTATTCGAGTTCAAAAAGGGGTATTCGAGTTCAAATAAAAGCTATTCGAACTCTAATAAGGTTTATTCGAGTTCAAGTAAAGTTATTCGAGTTCAAATAAATGTTATTTCCTATTCGAGTTCAAATACATATTATTCGAGTTCAAATAAGGTTATTCGGGCTCATATAATGCTTATTCGATTTCATATACTTCCTATTCGAGTTCAAATACAGGTTATTCGGGCTCAAATAATGATTATTCGAGTTTATATACTATCTATTCGGGTTCAAATAAATTTTTTTATTAATCGAATAATATATTTACTTTTGAATCAGAGACTAAAAATTTGTTGTACAACAATCTTAGGATAATGTCATTTCATGTTAAAGATGAAATAGTATATTAAAAATGAAACCATCCCAAAAGGTCGATTGATAATTTAACCACGTTAAAGTTAGACGACTAATTGTATTGTTTTAAATGTTTGTCTTCAATCACCTAAATAAATTTTCGTGTATCAATTGTATCAAATTTCAAATCACTTCCACCGACCAACACGAATGCAATTTCTACCTACTTAAAATGTTTAATCTTTGACATGATGTTAAAATTAATTATTTATGTAATTATTATAAAAACTACGTAATTGTTAGTTAAAAAAAAAAGTATTTCGTATTCGAGTTCAAATACAAGCTATTCGAGTTCAAAAAGGGGTATTCGAGTTCAAATAAAAGCTATTCGAACTCCAATAAGGTTTATTCGAGTTCAAGTAACAGTTATTCGAGTTCAAATAAATGTTATTTCCTATTCGAGTTCAAATACATATTATTCGAGTTCAAATAAGGTTATTCGGGCTCATATAATGCTTATTCGATTTCATATACTTCCTATTCGAGTTCAAATACAGGTTATTCGGGCTCAAATAATGATTATTCGAGTTTATATACTATCTATTCGGGTTCAAATAAATTTTTTTATTAATCGAATAATATATTTACTTTTGAATCAGAGACTAAAAATTTGTTGTACAACAATCTTAGGATAATGTCATTTCATGTTAAAGATGAAATAGTATATTAAAAATGAAACCATCCCAAAAGGTCGATTGATAATTTAACCACGTTAAAGTTAGACGACTAATTGTATTGTTTTAAATGTTTGTCTTCAATCACCTAAATAAATTTTCGTGTATCAATTGTATCAAATTTCAAATCACTTCCACCGACCAACACGAATGCAATTTCTACCTACTTAAAATGTTTAATCTTTGACATGATGTTAAAATTAATTATTTATGTAATTATTATAAAAACTACGTAATTGTTAGTTAAAAAAAAGTATTTCGTATTCGAGTTCAAATACAAGCTATTCGAGTTCAAAAAGGGGTATTCGAGTTCAAATAAAAGCTATTCGAACTCCAATAAGGTTTATTCGAGTTCAAGTAACAGTTATTCGAGTTCAAATAAATGTTATTTCCTATTCGAGTTCAAATACATATTATTCGAGTTCAAATAAGGTTATTCGGGCTCATATAATGCTTATTCGATTTCATATACTTCCTATTCGAGTTCAAATACAGTTTATTCGGGCTCAAATAATGATTATTCGAGTTTATATACTATCTATTCGGGTTCAAATAAATTTTTTTATTAATCGAATAATATATTTAATTTTGAATCAGAGACTAAAAATTTGTTGTACAACAATCTTAGGATAATGTCATTTCATGTTAAAGATGAAATAGTATATTAAAAATGAAACCATCCCAAAAGGTCGATTGATAATTTAACCACGTTAAAGTTAGACGACTAATTGTATTGTTTTAAATGTTTGTCTTCAATCACCTAAATAAATTTTCGTGTATCAATTGTATCAAATTTCAAATCACTTCCACCGACCAACACGAATGCAATTTCTACCTACTTAAAATGTTTAATCTTTGACATGATATTAAAATTAATTATTTATGTAATTATTATAAAAACTACGTAATTGTTAGTGAAAAAAAAGTATTTCATATTCGAGTTCAAATACAAGCTATTCGAGTTCAAAAAGGGGTATTCGAGTTCAAATAAAAGCTATTCGAACTCCAATAAGGTTTATTCGAGTTCAAGGGTTATTCGAGTTCAAATAAATGTTATTTCCTTTTCGAGTTCAAATACATATTATTCGAGTTCAAATAAGGTTATTCGGGTTCCAAAACACGTTTTTCGGGCTCATATAATGCTTATTCGAGTTCATATACTTCCTATTCGAGTTCAAATACAGGGTATTTGGGCTCAAATAATGCTGATTCGAGTTTATATACTATCTATTCGGGTTCAAATAAAACTTTTTATTAATCGAATAATTTATTTAATTTTGAATCAGAGACTAAAAATTAGTTTTACAACAATCTTAGGATAATGTCATTTCATGTTAAGGATGCAATAGTATATTAAAAATGAAACCATCCCAAAAGGTCGATTGATAATTTAACCACGTCAAAGTTAGACGACTAATTGTATTGTTTTAAATGTTTGTCTTCAATCACCTAAAATAAATTTTCGTGTATCAATTGTATCAAATTTCAAATCACTTCCATCGACCAACACGAATGCAATTTTAACCTACTTAAAATGTTTAATCTTCGACATGATATTAAAATTAATGATTTAAGTAATTATTATAGAAACTATGTAATTGTTCGTTAAAAAAAATGTATTTCGTATTCGAGTTCAAATACAAGCTATTCGAGTTCAAAAAGGGGGTATTCGAGTTCAAATAAAAGCTATTCGAACCCAAATAAGGTTTATTCGAGTTTAAGTAACAGTTATTCGAATTCAAATAAATGTTATTTCCTATTCGAGTTCAAATACATATTATTCGAGTTCAAATAAGGTTATTCGGGTTCCAAAACAGGTTATTCAGGCTCATATAATGCTTATTCGAGTTCATATACTTCATATTCGAGTTCAAATATATGTTATCCGAGCTCAAATAATGCTTATTCGAGTTTATACCCTATCTATTCGGGTCCAAATAAAATTTTTTATTAATCGAATAATTTATTTATTTTTGAATCAGAGACTAAAAATTAGTTGTACAACAATCTTAGGATAATGTCATTTCATGTTAAGGATGCAATAGTATATTAAAAATGAAACCATCCCAAAAGGTCGATTGATAATTTAACCACGTCAAAGTTAGACGACTAATTGTATTGTTTTAAATGTTTGTCTTCAATCACCTAAAATAAATTTTCGTGTATCAATTTTATCAAATTTCAAATCACTTCCATCGACCAACACGAATGCAATTTCTACCTACTTAAAATGTTTAATCTTCGACATGATATTAAATTTAATTATTTATGTAATTATTATAAAAACTACGTAATTGTTAGTTAAAAAAAATGTATTTCGTTTTCGAGTTCAAATACAAGCTATTCGAGTTCAAAAAGGTGTATTCGAGTTCCAATAAAAGCTATTCGAACTCCAATAAGGATTATTGGAGTTCAAGTAACAGTTATTCGAGTTCATATAAATGTTATTTCCTATTCGAGTTCAAATACATATTATTCGAGTTCAAATAAGGTTATTCGGGTTCCAAAACAGGTTATTCAGGGTCATATAATGCTTATTCGAGTTCATATACTTCCTATTCGAGTTCAAATACATGTTATCCGAGTTCAAATAATGCTTATTCGAGTTTATACTCTATCTATTCGGGTTCAAATAAAAATTTTATTAATTGAATAATTTATTTAATTTTGAATCAGAGACTAAAAATTAGTTGTACAACAATCTTAGGATAATGTCATTTCATGTTAAGGATGCAATAGTATATTAAAAATGAAACCATCCCAAAAGGTCGATTGATAATTTAACCACGTCAAAGTTAGACGACTAATTGTATTGTTTTAAACGTTTGTCTTCAATCACCTAAAATAAGTTTTCGTGTATCAATTGTATCAAATTTCAAATCACTTCCACCGACCAACACGAATGCAATTTCTACCTACTTAAAATGTTTAATCTTCGACATGATATTAAAATTAATTATTTATGTAATTATTATAAAAACTACGTAATTGTTAGTTAAAAAAAAGTATTTCGTATTCCAGTTCAAATACAAGCTATTCGAGTTCAAAAAGGGGTATTCGAATTCAAATAAAAGCTATTAGAACTCAAATAAGGTTTATTCGAGTTCAAGAGTTATTCGAGTTCAAATGAATGTTATTTCCTATTCGAGTTCAATTACATATTATTCAAGTTCAAATAAGGTTATTCGGGTTCCAAAACAGGTTATTCGGGCTCATATAATGCTTATTCGAGTTCAAATACTTCCTATTCGAGTTCAAATACAGGGTATTCGGGCTCAAATAATGCTGATTCGAGTTTATATACTATCTATTCAAGTTCAAATAAAATTTTTTATTAATTGAATAATTTATTTAATTTTGAATCAGAGACTAAAAATTAGTTTTACAACAATCTTAGGATAATGTCATTTCATGTTAAGGACGAAATAATATATTAAAAATGATACCATTCCAAAAGGTCGATTGAAATTTAACCACATCAAAGTTAGACGACTAATTGTATTGTTTTAAATGTTTTTCTTCAATCACCTAAAATAAATTTTCGTGTATCAATTGTATCAAATTTCAAATCACTTCCACCGACCAACACGAATGCAATTTCTACCTACTTAAAATGTTTAATCTTTGACATGATATTAAAATTAATTATTTATGTAATTATTATAAAAACTACGTAATTGTTAGTTAAAAAAAAGTATTTCATATTCGAGTTCAAATACAAGCTATTCGAGTTCAAAAAGGGGTATTCGAATTCAAATAAAAGCTATTCGAACTCAAATAAGGTTTATTCGAGTTCAAGAGTTATTCGAGTTCAAATAAATGTTATTTCCTTTTCGAATTCAAATACATATTATTCGAGTTCAAATAAGGTTATTTGGGTTCCAAAACAGGTTATTCGGGCTCATATAATGCTTATTCGAGTTCATATACTTCCTATTCGAGTTCAAATACAGGGTATTCGGGCTCAAATAATGCTGATTCGAGTTTATATACTATCTATTCGGGTTCAAATAAGGTTATTCGGGTTCCAAAACAGGTTATTCGGGCTCATATAATGCTTATTCGAGTTCATATACTTCCTATTCAAGTTCAAATACAGGTTATTCGGGCTCATATAATGCTTATTCGGGTTCATATACTTCCTATTCGAGTTCAAATAAAGGTTATTCGGGCTCAAATAATGCTTATTCGAGTTTGTATACTATCTATTCGGGTTTAAATAAAAATTTTTATTAATCGAATAATTTATTTAATTTTGAATCAGAGACTAAAAATTAGTTGCACAACAATCTTAGGATAATGTCATTTCATGTTAAGGATGAAATAGTATATTAAAAATGAAACCATCCCAAAAGGTCGATTGATAATTTAACCACGTCAAAGTTAGACGACTAATTGTATTGTTTTAAATGTTTGTCTTCAATCACCTAAATAAATTTTCGTGTATCAATTGTATCAAATTTCAAATCACTTCCACCGACCAACACGAATGCAATTTCTATCTACTTAAAATGTTTAATCTTCGACATAATATTAAAATTAATTATTTATGTAATTATTATAAAAACTACGTAATTGTTAGTTAAAAAAAAGTATTTCGTATTCGAGTTCAAATACAAGCTATTCGAGTTCAAAAAGGGGTATTCGAGTTCAAATAAAAACTATTCGAACTCCAATAAGGTTTATTCGAGTTCAAGTAACAGTTATTCGAGTTCAAATACATATTATTTGAGTTCAAATAAGGTTATTCGGGTTCCAAAACAGGTTATTCGGGCTCATATAATGCTTATTCGAGTTCATATACTTCCTATTCGAGTTCAAATACAGGTTATTCGGGCTCAAATAATGCTTATTCGAGTTCATATACTATCTTTTCGGGTTCAAATAAAATTTTTTATTAATCGAATAATTTATTTAATTTTGAATCAGAGACTAGAAGTTATTCGAGTTCAAATATTGCTATTCGAGCTCAAATATATGTTATTCGAGTTCAAATAGAAGTTTTTGGAGTTCAAATAGTATCTATTCGGGTTCGAATAGCTGTTATTCGAATTCAAATAATTATTATTCGAGTTCGAATAAGAGCATTATTAAATGAAACCCAAGTGCTAGCAACAAAAAATACCTTATATTTCAAAAAATACTCTATTCAACATCCTTTAGTTGAAAATCCAAGTTCTATCAACAAAAATTACATAATAGTCACTACTTCCAATCGTTGAGCCAAATACACACAGTTAAAGACAGTCTAAAATGCTCTATCTTAATGTCATTCAACTGCAAGATATCATCTCGGCCCCCGAACATCATCGACATAGCCGCCCGAAGCATGTATATACCACACTCTCCGCTGTAATAAAAAATTAAGACCCAGCATATAAAAAATAAGCCGATGTTGAGTGAACTTAATTTCGCAGCATATAAAAATTAAGACCCAGCTTATTACCTGATAATCTGTTGAGGAAACTTTAGTCGCCTAGCTGTAAATTCGAGCGACCCTTCCGTCAATCTACTCCAACATGAGCGGTATCACCTCTTTAAGGGCATCGAGGTATGGCTTTATCGCTCGCATGTTCGAATCGCATGACCATGAGGAGTCGAGAATGTGAATTTCTCTCTCCTTGAACCGAACGACTAGAAGCACCCAATGATTATTAAATGCCAAAGGTATGACGGCAAGCTCGGCTCGGCTCCAATGGAGTGACGGCCTGTTAGGCAGGTTGACCTGTCCCGTAGCGAAGTTTTGGAAAGAGTCCATATTCCACGAGCGTGGTTTCAGGGACTCATAAAAAGCTACTTGGGCGAAGTATGTATTCATGAATGCTATTCCTTCCACAGGAAGCACATAATATTCTTGCAACGCAATAAAGCCTTGGAATACCTCGTTCACGTGCTGCAATATAGCAAACAAATTATTAAGAATATTGAAAGAAATGTAACATATTGAACGAAATAAGAGTCAACATACCGCTTCGGAAATCCATACGCTAGGGGTACGTAGATCGGCGAAGAAATTTTTTGTATAACCTTTATGCCATTTCGCTCGTGAGTGTCACTTGTTGACGTTAACTCCGCCGCTATAGCTGTCCATTTAAGCAACTTCATCCCAATGTGATGCTCTAAGTTCCACAGCCGAGATCTCGTACAAGGGGGGGGGGGGGGTGGGTCGAGTTGGGCAATGGTACGAAGGGATCACTTAGTAATTTTGATCTCTTCTTCTCACGTTCAGACTGCTCCCGTTTTTTAAAGCGTTTGTACTGTACCACTTGCTTGGCAGCCTCGTGAGGAGGAGTCCTGACCTCATCATTTCCTTTATTGGCCGAATTCAACATCTTGTTCCCTTTCTCGACAGTAGCAATCGATGGATTGGCAGCAGCCTCCGGCTGTCCCAGGGCTGAAATACCTGCCCCAGAGAGCTCGACAGCAGCCTCCGCGCTCGCCTGCTCGTTACCGTTCGCCGCGTTCGCCTCCAGCTGCTCCGGCTGTTCCCGGGCTGAGATAACAGCCTCCGAGGGCTCGACAGCACCCTCCAGCTGCTCCGGCTGTTCCCGGGCTGAAGTAACAGCCCCCGAGGGCTCGACAGCATCCTCCAGCTGCTCCGGCTCGTTTGTCTGCTCGTTACGTTCCTCGGCGGCAGCCTCCGAGGGCTCGACAACACCGATATTCCCCTCAGCACCCTCCGCATAGAGCTGCTCAGGCTGTTCCCGGTCGTTGTTATCCCCAACGTTGTACGTATCAAATCCCGTCGTATCGATCTGCATGTCTACATAACATCATGCAACATAAATTCAAACATTAGATCAAGACATACGAAAGATAAATTTGCATCCCTATGTACCGTAAAACACACCTAAATTTGCATCCCTATGTACCGTCGTCTCATAACTCCCATCGCGTTCTCTTGTCGACCTCAGCATTGTAAAACCTAAAAAGGAGAAAAATTTATATCTTGCAACAGACAATAATATATTTTTATATAAACATACATTATCTTACCCTCGAGCATCGTTGATCGTAATGACCTAATCTCCATCAGTAGATGCTCATTAGTCTTTCTAACCTCGTTCCTCAGCGTCCCTACCACTTCATCCAATTTATCTAATCTAGCTAAAATTGAGGTTTGAGGGTCATGAATGCATTCGTTTGATCGTATAGGCTCTTGAGGAGGATGCACATCGTGCTGAGATTCCTCGGATGGAGACGTCACATCATGCTCTAAATGTTCGAGAGGAGGCGACGACGCACGTTCTGATGCCTCCAGCAGATGATTACTGACGCAATAAACCACCCTCCCTGCACGAAGATGGTCCAATATTCTTTGACCAATGTCATCGTCCTTGTTGCCCTCCAAATTTTGAATTGTAGCGAAGTGCTCAGATCCAAGTTCGACGTCGGAGGGCGTGAGCCAACATTGCACATCCTGTGAAGTTTATTATTTATAAACCAACTCTAGAAATCAATGTTATGAATAAATATACTTACATCCATCGAAGCATTGTTGAAGGCATCCACTACCGCTTGCCATCCCGGGGCTTGACCCTTTCCATGATGATTCATGACCCAGTGGCACATCCGGGGGATCGGAAGCCCGTCCTTCTCAGTTTTCTTTCTTGCAAATTGTTCACCAACACTCGGCCAACACTCGAAAGCAAGAATCTAATAAAGTAAGTTATAAATGTGAATATCATATTAGAATAAGTTAAGATATTGAGAAATGACTTACTATAAGCGGATAGACGAAACCACTGATATCCAATGTCCATGGTCCTTCTTCTTTCTATTCACGTCCTCATACTTGTCGTTGAGGTCTTTATTAAGACCTAGGACCGCTTCTTGGAACGCGATTCTCCCCCATGGATACTTTTTGAAAGCATCCCAATCATCAACTAACCTCACCCATTCCTCGGGAACTTTAGCATGTTTTCTTACTTTCCTCGGACCCAAAACAACGGCGACAAAATAAAGCGCCGCTATCTTCAATTTAACTTTGCTCACCCGCGTACCGGTCCCCGAACCCTCCTCGATCATCGTATCCATCTTCTTCTCCAAATCTTCTATAGAAATGATTTTCTTATCTATAAATAATAAATTAACATTAAATTAATGAAAATTAAATAAGACACAAATGTTAACAATGTGAAAGTGAAGGAAGCATACCATCAAAGGTTCTCGCCGAAAACTCATTTGACGACGGAATCTTTAATGAGCTATCAATGGATGAGCATCGAAGGCCTGTGAGTAAACAATACTCGACCATTGAGAAACGCAATGGTCGTCCACGTATAACGAACCATAACTCATCCGAGCCGGGCCAATACTCCACTTGCTTGCTCATCATATACCATAGCAATGTATTGGAGTTGAAATGGTCTTCACCAGCCTTGATTGGATTTCCAAACTGCGTTCTTCTTACTATCTTTGATAGTTCGTTCGGATTTAGAAAATGCCGGATGCGCTCCGAAACCTCCGTGTAACGGGATAAGATACTAAGAACGCAATGGAAGTGATTCCGGAAGTATCTTGGTTGGGAAGTAAATCTGAAATGCATAAAGGTACATAATAAAATTCAATCAAAAATTCTTCGGGTACATTCATTCGAAGACTCTTCAGTCGAAGCTTTAAATTCGAGTTCGAGTTATTCGAATATTATCGAATATTATTCGGGTTCGGAGAAGCTTTCGAATAGTATTTGACTACTACTCGAATATTATTCGGGGTCGAATAACTTTGAAGCTTTTATATTCGGGTTTTCATAACTTCAAATCTTCTAAATTCAAATATTATATTCGAATTCGAAAAACGCCCGAATAATTTCCGAATAATTTCATACAAACGCAAAACTTCAAAATCGCGATTGATTAAGCCAAATCGAAATCGATAAACACATAAATCATCGACCCATAACCTACCGTGACTTTATCCCCTTCAACGACATCTTCAATTGACCCACGGCTTCTTCTCGGCTTCTCGAAAGTCTTCCTCTTTTTCGCCATTTGTGACGATGTATCGAGTTCGAATGAAGTTTTCGAGTTGGAATGGAGTTATCGAATTCGAAAGGGTTTATCGAGTTCGAATGGGTTAATCGATTTCGAATGGGGTTATCTACTATTCTCGGCTGTTTTCGAGCTCGAATCTCTCGTCGAATGGGTTGATGGTCGAATGGAATTGCTGATTTAGGGTTCGTTTCTTGTTGGACTCGATTTGGGGGATTAATTAAGAAAAAACGATTATTATATTTATTAGTGAGTTAAATATGATTTTAAGTTGGGGGTATTTTGGTCATTTCAACGCCAATCCCTCCCATTTAATAAAATTATATCTCAATCTCTTTTTTCAAAATATCCCAATCAAAGAGAATTAAGGCATAAAAGAAAATAGAGAGAATCATTCCAACGGTTACATACCATAATATTCCAACGGCTAGTTTTTGGAGACTATATATATGCCTATGTACTTTAGAAAAACATATTAGAGAAATACAAGACATTATTATTCCGCAAAATTCAACATGGTATCAGAGCAGACGATTAGGCCGAAAGAAAAAAAAAAAAACTTAGATCTGAAAACACCATACTCCAACAAAAGCCATCACCAAAACACCCGAAAATCCTATCAACTATGCTCAGGAAGAACACACCTTAAAGCAACCAAAAACCCCGTATACGCATACCAAGAAACCAAGCACAAACCTCCCACGCCCCTGGATAACCTCACTGCCATCATACGCCCAACTATATCTCACGCAGGAACCAATCAGAAGAGACGGCTTGCTGGGCCAAGTGCAAACTGGGATGGACAGGGAAGTAGATTCAAAATTTTAATTTCTACAAATTATCCTTTATGTTATTTTCGGTAAAAAAGGGAGAAACCCTTAATCTGTTTGATATTGTCCGACAGATTCGAACGAGAAAACAAGTGCTTTCGGAGGAGCCACCCAAGTGCCCGACACATCGGAGCCACCCAAGCGCACTCTACGGAGGAGTCACCCGGAAAATACAGCTTGTAGAACCCTCATAGAGGGTCATGGCCACTGTACAAAAAACCACATTGGAGCGAAGAGCCCCGGCGAGAGGCTCAAACTCTAACATCCAAAACAAAAAATGTCGATGCAGATTTCACAGCAACCACAAGATAGCAATATATTTCCAAGTTGGACTTATCAAAACAGTTTAAAGTCCAACTTGAGGGGGAGTGTTGAAGATCACCAATCAAAGAGCCAGTTAGGCAAAGATCAACGGTAATCAAAGAGAATCATGGCATAAAAGGAAATAGAGATAATCACTCAAGATTACTCCAACAGCTACATACCATAAATATTCCAACGGCTAGTTTTTGGAGACTATATATATGCCTATGTATTTTAGAAAATCATATCGAGATATACAATAAAATATCATTCTGCAAAATTCAACAGACCCCATATATTTATGGCCATCACATAAAATCCGTAACCTCTATACAAGGCATTCCCCAAAAAGTTTCATTTAGGTCAATTATAAGGAAAAATGAAGATGACATACTCATTGTATATATATGCACACACTCTAAAAATGTGAAAATGACTTGTTTATGGAATGATGCACTTTTCCAAAACGTTAAAGTAAGGTAATAATGAAAATTCAAAGGATTCATGAAGATGTTTTCTCGACGTTCTAAATGTTTATTTGAGCTTCGGATTAGTCACATTATAAGTTGGGGTTGTCTCGGAGTTGAAATGAGGTTCAACTTTGGAATACTGAAATTAGGCGGGTTTTGGAAATTATGGTTTAGCGTGGTAATCGAGAAGAAATATATATAACTTCACTCATCATCAAAGATAGAGAAGTGGCCTCAAGAGTTAAGTGTGTGTGATATTAATCATAGACACGCTATACTCATTGTTTACTCTCCACAAAAGATGAAAAAGGAAATTAAAAACCAATCATTCCAACACAAGGAATAAAGCATATCACGCTTCATCAACAAGAAACACAAATGTTTCGCCTTGGCTGCCTTTTATTATTGTCTTAGGACCCAACATGTCTCTACCACAAGCAAAGAAAATATATTTAGACAAGAATCACGCTTCCTCGTCACCTGCCTTGTCTTTAAACAGACACTCTCTCTCTCTCTCTCTGCGTGTATGTGTGTGAAAATGGAGGAGATGAAGAAGAAACATAATCCCGAAGGACTGAAACTTACATCACACAGACAACTACAAGAACCACAGGGCAATGACGACATCAACGAAGACGAAGAAGAAGCTCTTTCACTCAGCGATCTCCCATTGCTCGGCCCTCATTATGAAGAAGGAAAAGAAAACACAAACTCACCCCGCAAAGAAACCAAAGAACATCGTCAACACCAGGAGGACTTCGATTTCTGCTCCATGTTCAAAGAATCCGAGATGTGCTCGGCCGATGAAGTCTTCTTCAAGGGCAAAATCTTACCTCTGCGCCACTCAATTAGTTCCGTACAACATCATCAACAACAACATGAGAAGCAGAAAAATACGCAAAGTCCTTGCAGCTCAGTAATAATTTCAAGGTCAGCGTCCATGGACCGTAGTTTCATCTATTCACGCAGTTTGGTCTCAAGCAGTAGCAGAAGCAGCAGTATCAACAGCAACAGCTCAAGTTCGTCTTCAAACACAACTTTATTACCGAATAATCATAACCGTACGCCTAAGCCACCACCATTACCGCGTAATAACCAGTTCCTCTATAATCAGCCAAGCCCATCTCCTAGATTTAGCAGCAACAGCCGAGGACTTGCAAACAATCACTATGAAAACAAGTCCGAATCCAAGAGATTGTCGTCTTCGTCATGGAACGTTTTCAAGCTGGGGTTAGTCACAATCCCACCGGAGATCCTCAATGCAAGGCCGTGTAATAATAACTTGTACAACAACTTTGGCAGCCGAAACAGCGCGAGTAGTAATAACAGTAGCTGTAATAGTTCTTACAACAGGAAGAATAATGAGAAAAAGCAGAGGGCTGGTGGCTTCTTTGGTGGATGGAAGTGTAGTACTTCGATTAGCGATGTTCGTGATTCGAGAATCTTGTCCAAGATCAAGAGAAGCGCGAGTGAGAGCGAGGTCAAAGCGCTTTTCGGTGATCGTGAAGAACAAGAAGCTCGTGATGAGAATGTTGAGAAGGTGATGATGATGATGAGAACGTTGAAGATGAAGAAAAAGCGTCAGCTGTCACATTGTCGGACGTTTGAGTGGCTAAAGCAGCTTTCGATCGAAGGTGGTAATGATGATCTATCGTGACAATGAAATCTTAAACATTTGTCGCGCATGCTTCTTGCTTGCTTTTTTTTTTTTCCGCAACTACATTTTGTTCTTAATTTTCTTTTTAATTCTTGGATTGATGTAGCTTTACCAGGGTTGTTTAGTACCGTTATTTGTTAACCATTCTTTTTCTTTTTTCTCTTTCGAAAAATGCGATCCACATTCAGAGTGTTCATTCCTTTTTCTTTTTGAGATGCAATGGATTCATATTAAAATTTAGGACTTTGTGAGGTCTTTTTAAACGTTTATTAAAAATAAGTTTAGACTAAGGGATAAATAGCAAGTGGAGAAAAAAAACATCACTTATCTCCCTCAAGTATTTTATTTAAGGACAAAATGGATGGAAATACCCCTCAAAACTTACCATATTAAGATTATACCTGGAATTTAATTAAAAACAAATAATAAAACAAAAATAAAATCATACTATCAATTCAAAAACAAAACGAAATTTGCATCCCAAAGCTAAAGATTCACTCTCAATCTTACACAAGACCAATACCCACAATAAATTGCTCACACGAACAAACATCCAATGAGGTTACATTGTGGTTGGTTCTTGAAATTTCTCATTTCCTCACATGCCCTAGTAAGTTTCATAATTTTTTTCGTCAATTTGTTTTAGTGTAATGTAATTTTGTGTTTTCATGTAGTTAATTGCTTGATTAGAGTCGTTCGGTCTCAATTTTAATTTATGTGCCGATTAAGGCTTTACTGTGTTTAATTCGGGGCTTAATTCTTGGGGTTTTAGGTTTACTTTTGGAGTTTATTTTGGTGTTGTTTCATTAGAGCTCTTAGACAGTTTAAACTGGTTCTTTTCGAGTTTTTGTGTCGTGGTATCAATTAGGATTGTGACTTTCGTATTTTTTGTATGTTATATATATGTTCTTAGTACGTTATATGCATATTTTTAGTACGACATATACACTATAATGGTACGGATGATAATATAAACTGGTACGGTATAGGTAGGATTATGGTACAATGAATTTCTTCTTTGTATCAGGTCTGATTGTAATTGCACTGCGTTTCATGTCACTTTTATTACTCATAGTCTACATGAATTATTAAAGAGTATGCTTGGTGTATCAGACATGTATGCAATATCATGTAAGCATGGTGCGTACGTGTTGCAGATAAGAGACGCTCGTTTTATGAGTATTGCGACCCTTACTTTGGGGTGGGTCCAAAAGTACATAGATGCATATATGGATATCTTCGATCCTATTCTGACTAATGAGTGTCGATAAAACCATTTACGATGGATATCGTTAATCCTCCAGACATGCTTGTTTTTCCGGTCGTCAAGAAATGCAACGGTTTCCGACTCAAATTGACAAAAAATCGAACAATTGCACTGTGAAAAATATTGGCACAATCACCGAACGCATAGAGGATCTGTATTTACATAGCGTATTTGGCCACATCAACCTTATGTTTTTGGTTGATCGTTCTTTTTCTTTGTCCATATATTGCATATAGATTATAACATATGTTTGGTCATATGTTTCAGATAGGTTGATTCATTTGTGATATTTGAAGTACGAGCATGTTTTTAGTGTTGATGTAACGTTGTATTCTGACAACATATAATGTTATGGCTAAAACGTTGTTTGTTATACCTGAAGTTTGGTACGTTAAATATGTTAAACAAAGTATGGTAACTATGTATACATGGTACAACAAACACTGGCGAAGTGATACAAAAAAGTGATGAAGATACAAAAAAGTTAGTACCAAATTATGACACGCACCAATTTTGACATGCACATAAAAATTTTGGAAACAAATTATGACTCGCACAGAAGAATCCACTACAGCGAATTCCCCTGTCAGAATGACGTAGATAAAACTTTGTACGCTTTCAATACTTATCGTGGTACGAAAAAGTACTTCAATGTGGTATTGTACATATCCACAATAAGGTATCGTCAATGACTTCTAAATGGTACAGTGTAAATGTTATATTTGGTACAACTTATTTGAGTAAGCGTTTTTTGTTGCAATTCAAATTAGTTTCGATGCAAAACTATTTTACTATACGTATATATATTATATGCTTGACATGTTGATGGTTTAACTCTTACATGCAGGGTTTTCTATTGCGAACTCCAAGTTTCATAATAAAGCGTATGATCATTGTTAAAACATTTTCTACCAAAACTTGAGTTTAAACTACAACTTTACGATTTTGGGGGTTAACCCATTAATGTTGATATGAACTGAAACTTATAACATATTTGTTATTAAAGCATTTTGTCAGTCGAAACTAATGTAAAACGCGACGAAATACGCTTACCTTAATAAGTTGTACCATACATAGTGCGTTTATTGTACCAATTTGCGCCCGGTGACTTTTCCTTACTTTGCAGTTCAGGCATACCACATTTAAGTAGCAAGGCGTACCAAGATAAGAGGGACACTCTACCAAGTTTTATCGGTCCATATAATATCTAAAATTCCAAGTTCATACCGTCAACTTTTAAGTGTGAAGCCCTAAAACAATAAATAAATACAATATCGTCAAAAAACATCTATAAAAAGTCGAAAATTTTCAATTTAACAAACATTTTCTATATTGTAGTAAGCTCTAACATTGTTCATTATCTTCTACTAAAACTTGGGTTTGACAGTATAAAACCATGAGTGCAGAGATTACTTCGTCAAGGAGGGTACAAAGTGAAACATATAATTGATATACATATTGAAATAAGGTTTCCCAAAAGAAAAAAAATATTAAATTGCCATGAAAAACGCTTATCCTAATAAACTTTACCAAATATATCATGTATAATGTATCATTGAGTAGTATGTGATTGTACCTAATTGGGGAGTATATATTACCTTAGTAAGTAGTTTATTGTACCAAATTAAGAAGGGACAAGAGTTGACAGTACAATTTCTAATTTCTTCCTCACATGTCAGCTAACGTATTTGTTAGATTTTTCACTCAAATACCAATGTAGTTCTGGCATGTCAAGTTTGTTCCCCCAAAAGAGCTGATTTTTTATATTTTCATTTTTTACAGCTACCGTAGGATTTGACCAGTGTTTGGTGTACCTTGTAGACATAGTTACCGTACCTTTTAAACCATTGTTAGCGTACCAAAAAATTCAGGCATGAATTAATCACTCTAGCCATTATATTGGCTGTTATCTTAATACATCTACCAAATTACACCAACACAAATAATATGTTCGTAATCAAACGACTCCAAATAAGTCCACAAACGAATCATCCTATACGCAACATATAGCCCGAAATAGTAACAAATGAATCAACATATATCGATCATCTCCTGATCTGTCATACCCGATGCATCGTAGTTGAACGATGGTCATAAGTTGTATACCAGCATGGTCAGGATGAGTCGAAGCGTGTGGTGCAAAGGGTCACCCTCGTACCTAAACGGATTTCCGAGAAATTACCACCGTTTATTAGCAAAAATAAATCACTCATAGTTACGAATATCGAAGACGTCAAGTTGATTTACATGCGTAGAAGTCGAAAAACACCTGGACTAACCCATATCGAAGAAACCCACATTGAATTAAACCAAATTATGCACATTTCATGCAATCCTTGCTAGACTGGCCCGAATAGAGGACATATAGTTATTTTTGCATCACAAAATCCACGGAAAATAATTAAAAAGATACAAATACAACATTTATAAAAGTACGGCATGCCATATAAAGGTACGCCATAATAAGCCAATAGGTATCATAACAACAAGCAAATTGATACAAAATATACATAAAATTAGTACGACGTGACCAATATGTGAAATCCAACATTGGATCGCTAAAAATGAAAATCCCGAAGAAAAGTGCAGACAATTGAATGAAGAGATGTTTAGATACATGAAACCAAACAGTTTTCTTAGATATATAGCAAAGAAATTGAACTACAAAGTCAATCCATTGGACTCATAAAAGTATATATTGTTCAACAAAAGCAAAGGTTAACATACTTATAAAAACTCAACATCCCCATAGCCCAACCACCCACTAAGTTGTGACCTACATCGATTTAATTTCCGGCAAATCCATAATTTTGATTTCAAGCAGACTCGTAGTTTCAAACTAAACTACATCGATTTTAACCAAACTTGCAATTTCAAGCAAACTCGAGCATACATTGAAGCAAACTCGTAATTTTAAGTTGGACTACATCAATTTCAAGCAAATTCGTAATTTCGAGCAACCCAAATTTTTCGGCTAACCTACATCGATTCCAAGCAAACACACAATTTCGATTTAATTTGCGCAACCCAAGCTGGACTTACTTGAATTGATCAAATCCGAGCAGAATTGGACAAACTCGGTTTTCTTCTCCCCGCTCACAGTTTTTTCTTCTACCTCTTCATCATCTTATTCTGTTTTTCTTCTTTTTGTTGCTCGTTAAGGAATTCACAACTAATGATCGAGAACCACTCAACTCTTCTTCTTCTCCTTCGTAATCTCTTCACAAGGTTAGCTCGTCCGTGACTTGCGGTTTCATTCTTGGTCCATCAGCCTCTTTTTAATCCAAGATCAAATGATAAAAAAGCTTCATCGACTTTTTCTTTTTTCCTTTTTTTTTTCTATTCTGTCTACTTTTGATTATTCTGTTTTAAAGTTTAGTTTGATTAGAAAAAGAAAAAGTTAAATAAAAATAGTTAAATAAGGGTAAATAGTCTTTCAATAAAATTGGTCATTTAGTGAACTGTTTTTCAGTGAGTCCTTAAGTGAAATTTTTTGGGACATGGGGAGTAGATTTAATTGTAGTTGTCCCTTATATTAATAAAAAACAATAAAACATGTATTTTCGAGTCCGTTGACCAAGACGCCGACCTTTCTTATGAATAATGTTGGCCCATTTTTGCTAGTAGTTGCTTGTGCTTCAAATAAAAAAATCAATTCGTCATTGACGGATTGCAATGTCGTGTTTAGTGGGCATGAAAAGATCTATTTTATTAAAATATTTATAATACAGCCTACTTTACTAAATAAGATTTCGAAACAGCATAAATTAATAAAAAGCCAGTTATTAATTAATTGTGCGGATAGATGTGTAGAAAAATAAAAAATAAAAAGCAAATATCGAAATCGAAAAAGAAAAAGGGTAAATTCCCTTTCAGTACCATTTGAAGTTTCAACTATCCTGATCAGTACCCCTCCAAGTATTTCTTCCTGTTCAGTACCCATTTGCGAAAAATTGTGTGTTTAATACCACCAAACATTGAAAAGACGAAAATAACCCTTCTTTACAGATTCAGTTATACCAACTGGTCTATGTATTATACCAATGTATTCAATTATTATACCAACTGTTATCACTGCTATACCAAGTCAAATTTAAGAGTATTATATCACTATTATACCAAGTGTTCCCATTATTATACCAATATATTCAATTATTATACCAAATGTTATCACTGTAATACCAAAACTAATGTTATTATAGTATCCGAATTGTTTGGTATACATTCGAATTTATTGGTAGAATAATCAATTTTTTTTGGTAGAATAATCAATTTTATTGGTATAATAAGCTATTTTGTTGGTATAATAATCGTGTTTTATGGTATAATACACAAAAATCACTTTCATATAATACGCAAAAAATATTTTTTTTGGTATAACAGTGATAACAATTAGTATAATAATTGAATATATTGGTATAATAACGAGAACAATTGGTATAATAGTGATAACAGTTGGTATAAATGTGATAACAGTTGGTATAATATTCTTAAATTTGACTTGATATAAAACTGCAGATAATTGAAATAATATTTATATATGAAGAAAGGTTATTTTTGTCTTTTTAACGCTTTTTAGGTAACTAACACACAATTTTTTTCAGATGGGTACCTAACAGGAAGAAATAATTCGAGAAGAATGATCGAAACACTTATATCCTAGAACCTAAACACTCGACTAACCATCTAAACATCAAAACACATTAAGTTTTCGAAAAATTTAAAGACCATCACGAAGAACATTAAAAAAATAAATCGAAAAATTTGTGTCGAATCTTAACTTGCGTGGCTCTGATACCAATTGAAAAGCATAGTTTATTGATATCCAACTAATAGATTAACGATTTACCACGATTTTATTGGAAGAATTCAAGCTTCGCGTGGGGTGTGTGTGCGAGAACGACGTTTCTCTCTCAATGGATAATCTTCTATTAAGTCTCACACAGCACACACCTAACTATGTGTTAGATTTTAGTTTTAACATGATCTGATATATCATACTTGGGCCCAAGCCCAATTACAAACACTACTTTAGGGCTTTGTGTATATACCACATATTTTGGTATACACAAGGCCTAATTTGCTCAATCTAATTTGTAATTAAAATACAAAGATAATTATAATTATTGAACACAATAAAATATATCTAACAGCAGGAACATCACTTTTGCGTTAACAATTGATATTTGTGACTTAGTCACTCTCTTAAGGTCAGTAAAACTTTCTAGCAGTTGATAAGCTAAACTTTGTAAATGAATTATCTTTGGAACTTCTAGTTCACATTCTTTCGTTCGAGGTCAGAACGATTTAGCGATAGTTCATTCAAACTAATATTCATTTCCAGTTGTTTCTTTTCTCCCTCGAATGTCGGAAATTCAAATCATGAAAATGACAGTCAGCAAATCTAGCTGTAAACAAAACTCCAGTTAGAGGTTCTAAATATTTTATTATCGATGGAGATTCATATCCGACAAATATTCCTAAGCTTCTTTGAGGTCCCATCTTAGTTCGTTGTTCTAGAGCAATTGTAACATATACCGCACATCTAAAAATTCTCAGATGGAAAATATCTTGTTCCTGACCCTGAACCAATTGTAATGGCGAGATATCATTATAATTTGTTAGTCCGATGCGGATTAGTGCCGCTGGTTGTAATATAACATGTCTCCAAAAAGATGAGGGAAGTTTCGACTTCATCATTAATGGTCTTGCAATTAATTGCAAGTGTTTAATGAACGATTTTGCAAGGCCATTTTTGCGCATCAACATGTGGCACGGGATGCTCAACATCAATTCCAATGAAATACTGTAATCATTAAATGCTTTGTAAGTAAATTCAATAGCATTGTCAAGACGTATTTTCTTTATCAAATAATCTTGAAAATGCGCTCTTAATCGAATCAATTGAGCAAGTAATTTTACAAACGCCACATTGCGTGTTGACAACAAACATACATGACATCTTGATGCATCAATCAATACAATGAAATACCTAAATGGTCCACATGATGGATGTATCGGTTCGCAAATATCACCATGTATAAGCTCCAAAATATTATAGATTCATTCCTTATTTTCACTAGTGATTGCTGAGTAACTTCACTTTAGAGCAAGGGACAAACGACAATTCATTGGATTGAAGAATCTTCTGGTTCCTCATTAAGTGCACACGTGAATTATCAATTATTTTCTTTATCATAATTGCACTGTGATGGCCCAATCGCTCACGCCAACAAAGAATGTATTATTATTCGTAAATTTCTTGTTTATGATAAGCATGCGATTCAATTGTTCTAAGATATGTGTAATACAACCCATAGTCAAAAGAAGGTAACGTTTCTACAATTCTTTTGTCATCTGAAATCACTTTCGTGACGTATAAATATTCATTATCTTCTTTTTCTGCAGTCTCAACATGACATCCATTATGTCGAATAGCTTTAAAACTTAACGAATCTTTTTGAGACTTTAGAAAATATAAGACATTTAAAATATCAGATGTGTTCCTTCGGTAGCAATGTGTTATAGTAATAGCACTGATTTCTTTCATTTCAAGATGAGAGAAATATTTCTTATATTTCATAATCGTATTAGTCGTTGCTCAATCTGCAAGACATAATTCTACATTGCACATGCTCTTCTCCATTATTTAAATATCCTTAAAAATATTATAAATTATCATTAATGAATAAAACAACAGAATAAAATTATATGTATGTATTATAAGAAATAGCATAGATAAAGCAATAAATATAAATAATTTGCAGAAATAAAATCTTATCCCAATGGATCAATTTCCTCCACAATATTTGAATGAGCATTTGATTAGCATCATATTCGGCACGAGTTTTTAGAAATATTGCAAGCTCTTGAGCATGATTTTATTACATTTCTTTCACACTGAATTATAAAATCAATGGGATCTTTAGTTGCGAATGATAGCTGAATATAATATTCTTTGCTAACTTTTCATTCATTTATTTCACTTTCGTCTTCAAGGGTGATGATAATCACCACAATAAATATTATTCATGTCTGCTTTATTGTTTGTGAATGCACCCACTTCAAGAAATGCAATATAGTCATTCGATCGAAAGACGGATCACACCATTTTTTTCTTTTAATTTATTAACATTTCCACTTCAGGGGAAATCTCCTCACGATAAATTTTATAACAATTCCCGTAATACTTACTGTTGTTAGATATTTTATAGTGTCAAAACGTATTATATTTTGTGTCTTAGTCTTGTACCCTATAGATATCAAACTACTCAAACGTTCTTGTTAGATATTTAATAGTGTCCAATGTATTTTATTTAAGTCTTAGTCTTTTACTTTAATTTCCGTGAACCATCTCTACGTTGTAGAGATTAGTGATTTACTTTCTGTAATGAGCTTTTAGAGGCACAATGATTTGATACTTTAATCCAAGGGTATAAATACTAAAACCCTACATTTTTATCATTAGGAATTATTTTTATCGAAAAAATCGCCGCTACAGTACCTTAAAGATATCGAAATACACACTCACACACACATTATAGCACATTCTTCATCAATTCTTCACCAATCTTGTTGTTAGTTAGGTTATTTAGACCAACAAGTACCATCAGAGCCTAGCGTGACAGATTGAAACTCGTTTTCACGTTTGGATTTGAGAAATTTTGCTGGGTTTATAAGTTCCAATTTTCATCAAAGTGTTCTTCAGCATTTTCGAGTAATTCGTAGCCCTTTTGGTTACTTTTTGATCTCGTTTAGTGTTATAGAATCTTTTTTTCGAGAATCTATATGGAAAAACCTACAAATTTTCATCAACTTCGAGTAGTTTTTTAGCGATATTAAGTTCATAAAGTTTTCGCGAAAGTTTTCACACTCACTGCGAAACCATTGCGAAAACCGTTGCAATACAAGTCTGAAAACCTGTTTTCACGACTGTCAGTGGAAAAATCGTAATTTATGCTATGAAAACCTCCGTTTTCGCAACGTACGTATATTACATTTCGACAGTTTTCGCAGCAGTCGATAGTTGCTCTCCGAAAACTTGGGTTCTCGCATCTTACTGCGAAAACCAATTTTTGCACCAACAATAAGTCACGTTTTGAAAACCTCAGTTTCCGTACTTCACCGCGAAAACCGGTTTTCGCAACAACGTAAAGAGTCAAGGGCATTTCGGTAATTTCAGCACTGTTTTCATAACATGTTTTCGTAACAGACTTTTCGTAACAAGTTTTCGCAAACACACTACGAAAACTCCGATTTTTGCATAAGTGATTTTCGCAACCCGTTTTTTACAGAAACGATTTTTGCACTAAAAGTCTTTCGAAACCAAATTCTTGATAAACTCTCAAACTTCCGAAAATCCGAACTCTTCTCATTCCAACCACTTTACTTTCAATCACTTCATGTTAAGACGATCACCACCTATCTCTTGACAAGATGGGCATCATAGCCATGGCTAGTAACCTTAGGCTACCCGTGCTCCGACACAGTGAATTTTCCGTATGGCGAAACAGATTCATAAACTTCATCCACTCCAAGGATGTCGGGGAAGACATTCTTGCGTCGCTCAAGGAATGGCGCGCCCAATTCTAGACGACCATTCCGGTTGATGATAGCTCCGACCCTTCACTACTTCCAACCCGAGTGCTCAAGACACCATCAGAGTACACAGATGCTGAGGAACAAAGAGCAAAAGATAATCCCCACGCTGTGAACTATCTTCTGCAAGCCATCCCCAATGACATCTACTCTCAGTTTGAGATCTTTCCACCGGGAAAGAAATGTGGGATGAGATCCACAAGATGATGCACGACACGGAGGTTGGAGCATTGGCTAAGATGACAAACACTCTCGCAGCCTATGACACGTTTATGGAAAAACCCGGAGAAGAGCTCAAAGACACGTATCGGTGGTTCGTCAATCAAGTGAACGAATTGAAGAAAATAAACGTTCACAGATCAAACATGGAAGTGAACATTTGATTCCTAACATCACTGTTCCCCGAGTGGAAGAGTATTGATACCTTGATTTGACAAAACAAGGAGATCCACGTGTTTGACATCCACACGTATACGAGAGTCTCTCACAATGCTGACGATATTAACGAGATCGAGGGCAACATGAAGGAAACGGAAGTGGCAGACCCACTTGCCTTAGTAATCGACAGCAGAACGAAGAGGAGCAGGAGATCCTCCAAAGTCAAGTCGGTAAAGCTCCCTAGCTACTCGAATGACGATGGCTCTGGCTCTGACTTTGATCCTGAATTCAGAGACTTTGAGAAGCAGATGACCCTCATGAAGAAGCTCATGAAAAAGAAATTCTTTCAAAAGAAATCGTCATCATCTGGAAACAAACAAAGTACCTCTTCAAATTCTAGACAACCAAAAGCAGCTCCACAACATATCGAGCCCAACCATGCCCCGAACCCACAAAGTGCTATAACTATGGCAAGCTAGGGCTTTGGGCTAGGGATTGCTACTTCCTAAGGAAGAGGGATGTGGACTACTATGCCAAGAAGCTACAACTAGTTGAGGCAGAACAAGACTCGCGTAGTTCTGATGGATGAGGAGGACCACTGGCTCGAGAACACCTCAGACAGTGAGCCAGAAAATGTAGCCCTTATGGCGTTTGTTGAGGAAGCTGAGCAGGAAGCGGAGGACAAGGAGCCTGAAGCCTCGGATAATGTAGAGGGATCATCCACTAGTAAGGAGTTAGAATCTATTGACCTTAACGTACTTTTAAAACTTAAAAAAAAATATAAAGCGTT
The DNA here is from genome assembly GCA_004919715.1 of Linderniella brevidens. Lineage (NCBI taxonomy): Eukaryota > Viridiplantae > Streptophyta > Magnoliopsida > Lamiales > Linderniaceae > Linderniella > Linderniella brevidens. The sequence continues at coordinate 10,631,771 of SWDC01000148.1, forward strand.
CTGTCAAGAACGTAAATTCTTTAAGTAATTAGGGAGCATGTTAGCTAACAATGAAACAACATTAGCTACTGCTCATGAAAAGATCATTGCCTTAGAAATAGTTTAGCTAAATCAGAGGTTATGGTCTGTGCTTTGACCAAACGGGTCAACAAATCTGAGCAAGTTAAAAATAACTCTATAGATCACGAAAAGACTATAGAGAAATTAGAAGCAAGATTAGAAAACAATCACCAAAGCTTGCTCAGAAACTTAACAGACAAACACACTCTTACTTGTCAGCTCAAATAGAAAAGATCCAGTCGTGATACACAAATAGAAAAGCTCAAAACTCAAGTTCTCGAACTTACCACTAGTTTGAAAACTTGTAAAAGCAAGCGAAAAACCAAAACTAACGAGTACAACCTTGCAAATTAGGAACGTAGACAATTTACTCTAAGATTAAAGCTTAGAGTATATTCTTATGAAAAGAGGACAAATGGATCAAACCATTTTCCTGAATAAGCCCAAGGACACGAGTTTCTATAATCGACGAGAAGGCCTATGCTTGATAGGATTGAGATAAATGTGTATAGGATAGGCATGAAGAAAGAGGATATTCAACATTATTGGACTGTAGTGTAGGACATATGTAGTCATGACTCCAGACAGGTTTCTGTGGAATTCTAGAAGACTTGCGAGGTAAAGAAGTAATTGAATCAGGGTTAAGTAATTCAGGATTATTTTGTGCTATATCATTGGAATGAAAAATCAAACATGTGTCCTCATGTGATCGCGGAGTAGCAGATGCAGGGGACATGGTCTGTGGTGATGATGATACATGTTGCCTAAAGGAGATTCTGGTAATGATGGTACATGTTGTATGGTAGAAGATGATGATAGAGTTTGATAAGGTTTGACAAGATCATCATAGAATAACATTGGTTCTGGGATTAGATCAAGATCTGAACTTTTTTGTTCGGTTAAGGCAAAAGGAAAAATAGTTTCATGAAAGATCACATCTCTAGCTATGACAAATCTGTTAGTTGATAGTTTTAAGACTTTGTAACCTTTTTGTGTCAAAGAATAGCCAACAAAAACACACATTCTGGATCTTACAACAAATTTATGACTAACGAGTAAAATTTTTGCATAGCAAAAGCAACCAAAAACCTTTAAATGTGCAATGTTTGTGGCTGCCTGAAAAAGCATTTCAAAAGGTGTTTTTCCATTCAAAACTAATGTTGGTGTCCTGTTGATCAAATACACAGATGTAACCACACATTCTCCCCAAAATTTCATAGGAATATGAGATTGAAACATGAGAGCTCTGGCCACATTAAGTATGTGTTTATGTTTCCTTTCAACTACACCGTTTTGTTGTGGTGTGTATGCAATTGAACTTTGATGAATGACACCATTTGTTTTAAAAAAGTGCAGGCAGGAAGCTTTAAAGAAATCCAAAGCATTATCAGTTCTAAAGCATTTGATTGTGGTGTGAAACTGAGTTCGAACATAAGCAAAAAAATCTTGAAAAATAGTTAACACCTCTGTTTTGTATTGCATCAAGAAAACCCATGTTGCTTTAGAAAAATAATCTACAATAGTTAAGAAGTATCTTTGGTTTGAATGAGTTGGTGTTCGATAAGGGCCCTAAATATCCACATGTATCAATTCAAAAATGTGTTTGCTAACATGCTGACTAAGTGGGAAAGAATTCCTAGGTTGCTTGGCTTGTGGACTAACATGGCAATTAAAAGAACCAAAATGTTTATTATTCTTTAAATGAGGTAAACATTGAAGTTTTGATAAAGAAGCATGACCAAATCTTAAATGCCATATGCGAATATCTGATGAAACACTACAGCTAACAAATTTATCTCTAGAGATGTTGTCTTCAGAAGCAGAAATAATAGGTTGAACCTGACAGGAAGTAGGAGATACTTGTTATGTGTTTAGAGAGTAATGCTGAGAAGTGGCTGGTTCTTTTGTATCAAATATGTAGAGTCCATTTCGAAGTTTACCAGTCCCCTTTATCTTGCCAGTCCATAGATCCTGAAAAACACAAAATTTTGGGTACAAGACAAGTGAACATTGGTTTTCCTGGGTAAATTTTGAAATAGAAAGTTGGTTATATCGAAAATTTGGAACATATAACACATTATGTAGTGTAAGGTCACGGGTTATGTGAATTGTCCCTATCTTCTGCACTGAAACCTTACTCCCATTGGCAAATTAATAGATGTAGAAGGAGGTGCATTGTCAGCAGAAGCATAAAAAAAATCGGAGTTACAGGACATGTGCTGATTAGCACCACTGTCTATTATCCACTCGTTCCTCGAGACAGTGTTTAGGCATATGGGATCATTTGAAATCAAACCTGAATGATGCACTACAGATGCATCATTTACCATATTGGAGGCATCATTTGGATTGTCCTGACCAATAGAATCATTTAACAATTTTATCAATTGCTGATATTGTTTTTGGGATAGTGATGGCATATACATTCCAAAATTTTGTCCATTGCTAAGTGAAGATTCCTGATTATTGAGAAAATTTCTTGCAGTTCCTGCCTCTGAACATCTTTCATTCCCCTGATTCCCACATTGTTTATTAAAAGTAGATTGATTTGCTTTAAAAACACCTCTTCCAGTAAAGCCACCTCGGAATCTTCCACCTCTACCTCTTCCTCTGAAACCTGGTGGATAACCTATTAGCCTGTAGCATCTCTCCTTCAAGTGTCCTTGCATTCCACAGTGACTACAAGTAATATCAGGTTTCCTGTGAGTTCCTACAGTTGATGTTAATCCAATAGGATTATCTATTTTATTTAATGTTGGCATATTTCTCTGCAACTCCTCTTTGCAGATCATGGCATATGCTTGCTGGTGTGTAGGAGGTGGGACCATAAGCAGAATTTGTGACTTCAGCGGCGCATAGGATTCATTTAGTCCTGATAAAAATTGCATCAACTTATGCTCTGCCATATACAATCGATAAGATGCTTGTTCAGGCTCAGTTGCAGAGAGTGGAATATTGAGAAGTGACTCATATTCTTCCCACATTTGCTAGAGTTTCATATAGTAACCCATAACATCATCAGAACCTTGAACATGTGAGTTGATTTCTTTGAACAGAGAAAAAATTCTGCTTCTATTGATTTTGCTATATTGCTCCTCTAGTTTATTCCACGCACGAAGTGCAGTATCACAATAAACCAATCCTTTGTATATTTCCTTACTCACAGATTTTAAGATCCAAGATAGCACCATTGAATCACATTTGTCCCATCGATCGTAATGTTCAGAGTCAACTTTGGGTTTAGGGCACTTACTATTGACAAATCCGAGTTTTCCTTTGCATTTTAACGAGAGCACCATCGCCTTGCTCCACGCGCTGTAATTCTCACATCCACGCAGCTCATCAGGCACGAGAATTTGATTAGGAACATCTGAAGGATGCAAATACAAAGGATCTGAAGAAGAAAAGTACGGAAGTTCACTGCGCGTGGTTGAGTTGTTGGATTCCCCTGCATTTGGTGATGCTGAATCCATTTCGTGTCAACTCAGAAAATTCGAAATTGAAGCTGAAATCTTCAATCGGGATGATTAACTCTGATACCATGTCGAGAGTTTACTCAGACGAAGGATAAGAAATATTTTTGGTGTTTTTTAATTAATGAACTCTAGTCACTGTTACATTGGTTTATATACTAACGAATTCATCTAACTAACTTCGCTATATAGCTCAGCTATTCTATACAAGATATATATAAACTTAACAGTGGTTATTACCCTATGTTCTTGTTCAGATCCCACATGCAATAAAAAAGAAGTAACTACGCTTTGATGTATATAGCTGCTTCTCATTGTCTTTATTAGTTGCTAACGTCTGAATCTTGCAAAAGAAAGCATTGCAATGATTCCCCAATGATGGGCTTTGGTGATAAACACGACTTAAACATAGCGGAAGATTCGCGATTTCTTACCATTCTGGGTGTATTTGGTAGAACTGTTATGTGTGGTGGAACACCAAACAAGAACAAGATCATTCAGGTCACATTTCTTGAAAAGCTTCGGGTACGATTTTGTTTGTCTTTCTTTGGGCAAAAGCAACAGTTTTTCATTTTGTTTTCGAGACGGGCTTCAAGGGGTCTGCGTAAAGTTTGTACCTTTGATGTTCGTTTGATTGATTCATCCAATTTTTGTTTTTTGCTAACTTCCTTGGTGAATGGATTGTAACTGTTGCTCTTCGGTTATAAGAAATACATTTTCATTGCATAGATCTCCGGTTTCGAGTTCGTCGATAAACTCTTGTTGATCAAAACTGTAAAATCTGCAACAAGTTTCAGAAAATCGATAGCTCCTTGATGCGTTCGAAAAAATCGCCTCCCCTTCCGGTGCGGGAGTCAACCGTTTGCCCTAAGCCGTTGCGGTCGCTGAATACCTGAAACACCACAAAAAGCACGCTAGAAGGGCGTCGTTTCGGCGACGCCCCTCTGACGCACAAGTTAGATATCATCCTCTTCATATCGTTCCTCTTCGGTTAGGTGTAAAATAGGCTAGTGTTGTTGTTCGGAGAATATTACCTACCTTATGAATGACGAGACTAAGTATAGAGAAGTAAAAGAATAATTCCACTAACTTGAGGTAACCACCCGTGTTTCATCATGGGATCATGTAGAGCCCCATAATGAGACTTGGTCAAATATGTAACCGCTCAACCTCCCGAGAGTCGGCCTTCGTTTTCTCCACACTATTTTTCCCGAGTGCAACTCTTCATCTTCCTTGGGCCAATAACGGAGAAGGACGGAGTCCGAATCATCGACGACCCGAGATTTGTTGTCAATGAGTAAGTCTGAGGGTGGTTTCCTCAATCGAGGGGTGAATAGCTTCCCTCGGCGTCTTTCTCTGTGTAGCGACATGCCCAAGCGTTTGAAGTTTGCTGTAAAAGGGGAAGTGATCGAAGTTCCTCCCGCCTCTTTAACAGCTATTTGAATCCCGCGAGATATTTTACCGTTGCCGGAAAACCCGAAGGGTAACAGTAGTCCCCCCCTCAAATAGTCTAAAAAAGAGTAGAGCGAGTTTAAAGCGTTTATTATGAGGTAAAATATCGGAACGACTTTCTGCGATGCTCCTCCCTGAGGATGTCTTTCCTGGTCTTCTTCTGGTGTGAACGTTGTGGTCAGAAGGGCAGTCGTCTCTAATGCATCGTGATCATTCCCACCAACAACTGAAAAGAGATGAATACGAATTACTTCATACGTATTGTTTTTTTTTTCGAGCGTCAGAGTAACTATGTTGGGAGTTTATCGAGGATAAGGTATGCCCTTTTCCGAGTGTGTTTTCTGTCAGGACTCTCCTCAGAAGATGTTCTTTCGCAGGAGGGAAAAATATCACTCCTGCAATCTTAATTTTCAGCAAATATTTCACGGTATAAAAACTTGAGGGTACTAATAGATTTTCTGTTGTTTGAGGACTTAATTTTCGTGCCTCAGTCCGAGGACTTCTGTTTTTGTGCCCCAGTCCAAGGACTTAAATTTTTGTGCCTTTATCAGAGAACTTTAATTTCCATGCCTCAATCTGAGGACTTTAATTTTCAGGCCTCAATCCGAGGACTTTAATTTTGGTGCCTCAATCTGAGGACTTTAATTTTCGTGCCTCCATCCGATGACTAAATTTTCGTGCCTCAATCAAAGACTTTAATTTTCGTGCCTCAGTGGAGGACTTTAATTTTCATGCCTCAATCCGAGGACTTGAATTTTCGTTGCTCAATTGAGGACTTTAATTTTCATTCCTCGATCCGAGGACTTTAATTTTCGTGCCTCCGTCGAGGACTTTAATTTTCATTCCCCTATCCGGGGACTTTAATTTCCGTGCCTCCTCTGAGGACTTTAATTTTTCGTGCCTCCATCATATGACTTAATTTTTCATGACTCAATCCGAGGACTTTTGTTATTGTGCCTCAGTCCGAGGACTTAAATTTTCGTGCCTCCATCCGAGGACTTTTCTTCCAATTCAATCGGGGTGCTCGTGCCTCAATCCGAGGGCGTTCATCCCGATTCAATCGGGGTGCTCGTGCCTCAATCCGAGGACTTTGTATCATCCCTGATTCAATCAGGGTCTTCTCAATCGTGCGTCAATCGGAGGGCTTTGTATCATCCTTAATTCAATCAGTGTCTTCTCAATCGTGCCTCAGTCAGATGGCTTAGTATCATCCCTAATTCAACCAGGGTTTTCTCAATTGTGCGTCAATCGTAGGGCTTTTTATATTATCCCTAATTCAATCAGGGTATTCTCAATCGTGCCTCAATTCGAGGGCTTAATATAATCCCTAATTCAATCAGGATCTTCTCAAGCGTGCCTCAATCCGAGGGCATCCAGCAGATAATCCCGAAGATACCGGGTCGCCGAATGCCAGCGTGGAGCTGGGCTTAGAAATCCTGACGATATCTGGTCTTCGAATGCCAGTGTAGAAGTGGACTTAGAAATCCCGAACAGATGAATCGGGTCTTTAGTGTAATAAACGTTAATCGTTATTGTAATTATCTCCAGAGTCGGGTTTTCAAATGCTCGTGCGTAGAATTCTAAAACAAAGCATGTTGCCACTGAGAAGTCAGCAGAAACTTGGTATCCCAAGCTTGTCAAGTCATCGAGCGTCGGAGTAGAATTAGGCTTGGGAGTCTCGGTGAGATGCTCTTCATACGCCTGTGCGCTTTACCTCGAGTTTTTTAGAACTCCCGAGCAGGTTGTGTCTTCAAGCATTAGTGTATACATGGTAATATAAAATCCCCAGTCAGTCGGTAAAAACTACCAAGATCTTTTAAATTGATCTGGAAGAATCGTTGGTTGGACCGGATCATACACCGCCAATAGTGTAGGATATGTCGGCGGCGATTGAAGGGGCAACCCATGTGGTTGTCATTTTTTCCTCGGTCGTTGGTCTCGTGACGATTTCCTTGGAAATGCCTGAACTTTTAATCTGCAATATACTCAATTTCGAAACATTTATTCCGAGCATAACAATTTCGCTGCACACTTTGGTACTTTTGAGGCGGCGACGTGATTCGGGCGACAACTGCAAACGCGATCCGGGTTTGCTGCATGGACAATTTCAGCTTTTGATTGTGGTGGCTGCAACAGGTTTTGATGCAGCAGGTTAGTAAGGGACTTCCGGAAGAGCTTGGTGTTAGACTCAGCTTAATCAATGGTGATTGCTAGGTCGAGAAATATGGCGGCGGACGGAGAGGTGAGCACGGAAGTCGCCGTCATCGCCGCAAACGTTGGTTTCATGATGGTGCGAGAGGTTCAAAATCACGAGCTTACTATGGATTGTTTCCTTGCTCCTCCTCTTTACTATCGCGTAATATCAGCCAATTTGTTCGATTCTTCGAGAACTTTCGGCACCGACACAACTTAGAACTTTGATTGCAGTTTTTACAGCAAATTTCTGTTTGCCCGAGGTTACTCCTGTGTCGGGGGCTTTCTTGCGAGTCTGGCGGTTAGCTCGGCTTCGACATTGGTGATGATATTAGGCCGAGATATACAAGTGAAAGTTCGACACGCAAGCTCTTCTAATCGGGTCTAATGTATTTATTTTCCTCCTTGGGAAGTAGTCTGGGATTTTCCAGTTGTCGTCGATTGCTTGAAATTTCGAGCTGGTCGGATCTTCACTTGCCATGTTGCGTTTGAGTTAGTCAGCGGAGTGGCCTAAAGTCGGGCCAACGATCGTTGTGGTCGTCCCGAAAGCCCAGTGGTTGTTTCCGCTCGACCATCCAAGGTACGAGCTGAGGACGATCGGATGCGCATTCACACAAAAGCCCTCTGGAATCGGGCTTCATTTGTTGTATGGTGATGACTGGTTTTGGAGACGTTTTCGCAGGCAACGGAGGTTGGGTTGCCTTCGATCATCTACTGCCTCGAGGCAGAAAATTTCTTTTATGCGAGTACGACAAAAGAACTCTGGGATAATCTAGCTGAGAGATATGGGACCACTAATGGCCCTATGTTGTTAAGGATGCGAGAGGAACTTGTCAACACAAAACAAGGCGATATGCCTTTGATTAAGTACTACAACATTCTTAAGAAACTTTGGAATAAATATGACCATTTTAGGCCGCCGCCAGAGTGTCCTAGTGAGGTAGCAATGGTTCTGATTGATAGGGAGGAAGAGAATAGGCTAATTCAGTCTATCCTTGGCTCAAATGACACGTTTCAGGTTGTGAAAGATAACATAACGATGATGGATCTGTTGCCTTTTCCCTCCTTCGCTTTTGTACCTATTGCGACACATCGGGTCATGATCGTGAGAGTTGTTTTATACTGAAAGGCTTCCCTGATTGGTGGAAAGGGAGCAAAGACAATCAACCTCGCAGAATGGCTAACATAGCTGAGATAACTGATACTCCCTTAAGTTTTGCTGATATTTCTAGCAAGGATGTGGTGGCTTGGTTCAGGCAGATCTGAACTTGATCATGGCAAAGATGACAGTTGTAAGGTGATGTAAACAAGATGATAAAAAGGGAAAGCTCTCCGCAACAGCTATCAGGATCAGACCTCAATGCAATTTGCTGGCTACAACGATTTCACAGGTAAATCTTCCACCTCTCTTTTTAGCTTGACCGTTTCTGTGAATGAATGCTATTGGATTCAAGATACATGGGCCACAAATCATTCCTGCAAAGACCTTCATATTATGACAGACCACAGACCAGTTACACCATTATACCAATCACCTTACCCGATGGTAGTACTCAAACAATGCAGTCAATAGGAAAGGTCTCTCTGAGTCCCAAAATAACACTTATAGATGCTCTTTTTGTACCTCAGTTCAAGTATAACCTCTTAGTTAGAAAGCTTGAACAGTCCTCGAACATCTATTGTGGATTCTCATATGATTGTTCCTTTTTACAAGACCTTCGGACTAGAGAGATCATTAGTGTCGGGGCTGTGATCAAGGGTCTTTACATCCTAAATGAGTCTTCTTTCAAGCCTTAGAAAAGTGAAGAATTCCTACATTCTTATATGTCTAGTCTTCTGTTCAAAAACATCAAACACTGTGATGATATCCCAGTTTCTTTTCATGCTACTATTTTACCAAATAATGTGGATTGACATTCCCGTTTGGGACATCCATCTATCACGGTTATGAAACATATACCTATTGATTCCAAATACGATTTTACATCTCATCATAATTGTGAATTCTGCCATCTTGCAAAACAACAAAGATTGGTTTTTCCTCTGAGAAGCACTCATACAACCTGGGTCTTTGAACTTGTTCATATTGATCTTTGGGGACCCTATTCTTATCCCACATATTCGGACCATCATTACATCTTAACTATAGTAGATGATTATAGCCGAACCGCTTGGAGTTATCTGATACAAAACACAAGTTAGTGACTTGCTGCCCCAATTTATAGCCCTTGTTGGAAACCAATTCGATGGAAAGATTTTGAATATCAGGCCGATAATGATTTCGAATTCATCAATTTCTCTTTCTCGAAACTGTTTACATCCGATGGAATTATCCATCTGAAATCATGCTCTTACACACCACAACAAAATGGTGTCGAGCGAAAACACAAACATATCCTACAAATAGCCCGTGCCATTATGTTCCAATCCAAGCTACCCAAATATTTTTGGGGAGATTCCATTTTAACTGCAACATATCTCATAAATAGACTACCCACACCCATTTTACACTGGAAATCTCCTTATGAAATACTTCATTCTAGACCACCTAACCTCTCACACCTCACTCCTTTCGGTTGTCTCTGTTATGTGACAGTTACTCACCCTTCCAAAGAAAAATTTGCTCCTAGGTCTTACAAAGCCGTGTTTCTTGGTTACCCTAGTGGGCAAAAGGGATACAAAGTTTTTCATCAAGAAAAACAAACCTCATTTGTGTTGAGGGATGTCATTTTTAAGGAACACGTCTTTCCTTACACACATTCTCAAAACAGCCCCACTGTTTCAGCGATATCACCCTCACAGAATATTATTGATGAACATGGTCCCATTTCAGATCCTGATCCCCCACCCTCTTCACAATTCCGCACCATATATCTGAGTCTTTTTCTTCACGTCAATCCCAAACTAACTTGGAGTCTGATCATACTATGGACTGCACTGGGAGTGTTCCTACAAATCTTCCTGACTCCCAAACAAAAACTACAGATCTCCATCATCATAATCCTGATAATTATTCCTTAGTCCCCACCTTAAGAGCCACTACAAGACCATGAAAGCTTCCTGCTTGGATGTCCGACTATGTACTTACTAATTTTTCTTCATACAAATGCAAGCCTCATCCCTTACCCCCCACAAACTTTTCCTTTATTAAGAGCCCTTCTCTCAACCATCCATACCTCACATTCTTGGCCAATTTATCTAGAGTTCAAGAGCCTCTTTCATACGAGCATGCCAAGTCTAATCCGGAGTGGCAAAAAGCCATGCAATCTGAGCTGGATGCATTGGAACATAATCACACTTGGTCCCTCACTCAATTACCAAAAGGAAAGAAGACTATTGGATGTCCCTGTATTTATAAGGTCAAATATCACCATGATGGGTCTGTGAATAAGTATAAAGCACGGCTTGTGGCCAAGGGATATACTCAAGTAAAAGGGGAATTGTGTTATGTAGCTAACACATTCAGAGTATTTATCTACTCTTTCTCCCTTTTATGACCAGGCCTCATTCAGCCTTCTTCCCCTCTTGATGCATGATACATTTATCTTTTCCTTCACCCATAGTAGGGCGTTCAGAAAGCTACCATGAAGATCATCCCGCTCGTTGAATCTCTCCCTTTGCATCTGTCGGTCATAATGATGCCGATCATCAGGTAGGTTAGGTCTTCATACACCAACACTTGACTGGAGTTAGAAATCCTGATCAGAGAGATCAGGTGTTCGTTTGCCAGCACTGGGCTGAACTTAAATATCCTGACCAGATAGGTCAGGTCTTCACCTGGAAATCCTGACCAAATAGGTCAGGTCTTCGTTTGAAAATCCTGACCAGATAGGTCAGGTCTTCGTTCACCAACTTTGAGTTGGACTTAGATATCTGGATCATAGGGATCATGTCGTTGTTGGCCAGCACTAGGCTGGACTTAAATATCCTGACCAGATAGATCAGGTCTTCACTTGGAATCCTGACCATATATGTCAGGTCTTGGTTGGCCAGCTCTGAGCTGGACTCAGGTATCCTGACCAGATAGGTGTCCTGTTAGCCAGCACTGGGTTGGACATAGACATGCCGACCAGACTGGTCAGGTTTTTGTTGACCAGTACTAGGCTAGACTTGGATATCCTGACTAGATAGGTCAGGTCTTGGTTGGCCAATGCTGGACTGGACTTGGATATCCTGACTAGATAGGCCAGGTCTTGGTTGGCCAGCACTGGGCTGGACTCAGGTATCCTGACCAGATAGGTCAGGTCATGTTGGCCAGCACGTGGCTGGACTTAGACATCTTGACTAGACAAGTCAGGTCTTGGTTAGCCAGCACCGGACTGAACTCAGGTATCCTAACTAGATAGGTCAGGTCCTGTTGGCCAGCATTGGGCTGGACATAGACATCCTGACCAGACAGGTCAGGTCTTGGTTGGCCAGCACTAGGCTCGACTTGGATATCCTGATTAGATAGGTCAGGTCTTGGTTGGCCAGCACTGGGCTGCACTCAGGTATCCTGACCAGATAGGTCAAGTCCTGTTGCAAATACTGGGCTGGACTTAGACATCCTGACCAGACATGTCAGGTCCTTGTTTATCAGCATAGCTGAATTAAGATGTGTCCTTCAGCATTGCTGAATTAGGACTTATTTATTAGCATAGTTGAATTGAGATATGTCTGTCATTATAGTTAAATTGAGGATTTGTCCGTTACCATAGCCGAATTAAGGACTTATTGTCAGCATAGCTGAATTTAGGACTTTTCCGTTAGCATAGCTGAATTTAGGATTTATTTGTCCGCATTACTGAATTGATATATATCTGTCCGCATAGCTGAATTTAGGACTTGTCCGTCAGCAAAGCTGAATTTAGAACTTGTACGTCAGCATAGCTAAATTATGGACTTTTTTGTCAGCATAGCTGAAATTAAGGACCTATTTGTCAGCATTGCTGAATTGAGATATGTTCGTCAACATAGCTGAATTAAAGACTTATTTGTCATCGTTGCTGAATTGAAATATGTCCGTCAGCATAGCTGAATTAAGGACTTATTTGTTAGCATTGCGGAATTGAAATATGTCCGTCAGCATAGCTGAATTAATGACTTCTTTGTCATCATTGCTGAATTGAGATATGTCCGTCAGCATAGCTGAATTAAGGACTTATTTGTCAACATTGCTGAATTGAGATATGTTCGTCAACATAGCTGAATTAAGGACATATTTTTCAGCATTGTTGAATTGAAATATGTCCGTAAGCATAGCTGAGTTAAGGACTTATTTGTCAACATTGCTGAAATGAAATATGTCCGACAGCATAGCTGAATTAAGGACTAATTTGTCAGCATTGCTGAGATATATGTCCGCCAACATAGCTGAATTTAGAACTTGCTTGTCAGCATATCCGAATTGAGATATGTCCGTCAGCATAGCTGAATTTAGGACTTGTTTGTCAGCATTGTTGAATTGAAATATGTCTGCCAGCATAGCCGAATTAAGGACTTATTTGCAACATTCCTGAATTGAGATATGTCCGTCAACATAGTTGAATTGAGGACTTGTCCGTCAGCATAGCTGAATTAAGGACTTATTTGTCAGCATTGTTGATTTGAGATATGTCCGTCAGCATAGCTGAATTGCGGACTTGTCCATCCGCATAGCTGAATCAAGGACTTATTTGTCAGCATTCTGAATTGAGATATGCCCGTCAACATAGCTGAATTAAAGACTCAGCATAGCTGAATTGCGGCGATTGGTCAACATAGCTGATTAAGATACGCTTGTCAGCATAGCTGAATTGGGGCGGTTGGTCAGCATAGCTGATTAAGGTACGCCTGTCAGCATAGCTGACTTGGGGCGATCTGTCAGCATAGCTGAATTGAGATACGCCTGTCAGCATAGCTGAATTGAGGTCCACCTGTCAGCATAGCTGAATTGGGGTGGTTGGTCAGGATAGATGATTATGGTACGCCTGTCAGCATAGCTGAATTGGGGCGGTTGGCAGCATTGTTGATTAAGGTATGCCTGTCAGCATAGCTGAATTGGGGCGGTTTGTCAGTTGAGCTGAATTGAGATACGCCTGTCTGCATAGCTGAATTGTAGCGGTTTGTCAGCATTACTGAATTAAGATATCCAAATAAGGAATATCATGTCTTCTTTTTTATATTCCGAAGACTTTTACTATAGTCCGAAGACTTGTTTAGGGTCATGAGACATGGTTATAGTTCCGAAACCCTTTTTAGAGTCTTGAGACTTATTTAGGGTCCGGTGACCTGTTAGTGGTCCCGAGACCTATTCATGATCTGGAGACATGTTTGTGGTTTGGAGACGTGTTTATGGCAGACATGTCGATCTGGTGTGATTTAAGCCGCAGGTTGGTGATTTGGCTGTGCGTTATGAGAGATATTTGGCGGCTCCATTATCCAAATCTACGTCACAGAAGGTATGTGCGTGCTTGAGCTATTCATATCGACCACTCCCCATACTCTGAATCGTGTTTAACATAGTAGCACATTTAGAGTATTTTAAAAGATAGTTGTGGTCTGTGCTTGGCAGCGCGGAGCCAGACACCTTTGCTTGCCCGCGTAGAGTGGGACACCTGATGGTGTAGAACTGTACACATGCCCGCGTGGAGCCAAACTTATAAATCTTGATTAGACGCATGTTTTGCCACATTTGTGGATTTTAGAAATTTCGCCTGGAGGACTTGATCCTCCTACCTCATTTGATGGTTTGTGTTTTTGTGCCTCGTTTGAGGCTTGAAATTTAATGCCTCATTGTGAGGACTTGACCATTCGTGCATTATTCGAGGGCCTTAGAGTTTGTGCATCGTTTTGAGAGGCTTGAGAATTTCATGCCTCAATTTGAGGGCTTGATAATTCGTGGATCATTCGAGGGCCTTAGACTTTGTGTCTCGTTTTGAGAGCTTGAGAATTTGTGCCTCGTTTTAAGAGACTTGAGAGTTTCTGCCTCATTCGAGGGCCTTATAGTTTGTGCATCGTTTTGAGAGGCTTGAGAATTTCATGCCTCATTTTGAGGGCTTGAGAATTTGTGGATCATTCAAGGGCCTTAGAATTTGTGTCTCAGTTTGAGGAGTTGAAATTTGTGCCCGTTTTGAGAGGCTTGAGAATTTGTGCCTCATTCGAGAGCCTTAGAGTTTGTGCATCGTTTTGAGAGGTTTGAGAATTTCATGCCTCATTCGAGGGCCTTATAGTTTGTGCGTCGTTTTGAGAGGTTTGATAATTTCATGCCTCATTTTGAGGGATTGAGAATTCGTGGATCATTCGAGGGCCTTAGAATTTGTGCCTCGTTTCGAGGGCTTGAGAATTCGTGCCTCATTTTGAGAGGCTTGAGAATTTCATGCCTCATTATGAAGGTTTGGGAATTGTAGGACCGAGATGCTCCACTTCCTCGGGGCTTGTGCGAGGTAGTGTCCGGGATTGTCATGGCTTAGTATGGCACATCTAATGGTGGGCTAGTGTTAGGGCCACATACATGTAGGTCATTGGCCTTTTAGGCAGACCGGTGAGTCGTTGGTATTTTCGGCAGACCTGTTGGTCGGACATAGTTTAGGACGCATACTTGTTGGTCTTTGGTGTTTTTGAAAGACCTGCTAGTCTGATATGGTTAGAGGCGGACCTGTTGGTCCATGATATTTTAGGCAGACCACTTAATTCCCCCTTTTCTAATCTTCTCCACTACCCTAGCTCAGTTATCGTTATAAGAAAGGTGGTGATGAAGAAGATGTTGATAAATGGTGTCGCATGGTCAGCTGGCTTACCAGATGATCCAGTCTTAGTAGCAGTACTGAGGGACGTATTTCAGGAGAGCTTGCTACTAAGTTTCCAAATTGGAAATCAGTAGAGCTCGCACCCCCCGTATTCGGAAGTGAGTATACTGCCAACACTACTGATTGAGCTATGTGGCCGTGATACCTCCGTAGCAGACCACTAAAACGATGCCTGCAACTTAGTATTAAAATTATTCCCAACATACAAGATTAATTTAGCCCATTAAAACTATTCCCACCCGCCCGTTCTCTTTACTCCAGCATCCCAACAAACTAAACGCCCATCAGTAATCCCTAAAAAATACTGCATCAGCCCACATATTCTCATGAATCGCAATCTAGACCGAAGTTTCTAGATCTATACTATTAGCTCCCGTAGAAAAATAACAAAATTTGCCACATGTACCAAAATATTCACATCAACCCCAAAACGATGAACTTACAACCTGGTCCTTATGCTCCATCGACGCCGGAGATGACAGAGATGGCCACGACGAACGTCCTCGGGGCACCCAGGCCGTGGAGGTGGTGGTTGGACCTCCGAAATTCGAGAGGTTGTGATTTGCCTCCTTCGCATCTGATCCATTTTCTCCGTCGCCTCTCTCTCATGAATCGACGTCGGTATGGCTATGACGACGGGTGGTATGAACGACGAGCGGCTGAGATCGAGGTTCCAAACCGTGGGCACCTTCAATTTCTAGGAATTAGCGTCGATTTGCTCGATTTCTCCGATTTCGACAAGTTAGGGTTTTATGTTGGCGGCGGCGTTTGGCTCTAGATCGGAGTTGATATCGCCCACCTCCGGCCCCTGTGGGCAGCCACGTATGTAGAGGACATTGTGGAAACTGCAGCAATAGGCTTGGCTTAGCCGACGACGATAGGACAAGTGATATTCATGGCTGCAAACTCACGCGCGATTCCTTTCGTTTTCAGCGTTTCTCCTTCGTAGCCTGCCGAGAATCCTGACCCGGCTGCTGTGGGTGGGCCGGAGGAGACGGCGGCTCAGTCCCCATTGGCAGAGGCTGCCAGGTCTCCGGCGACAGTGCGGCCGAGGTTGCCGACGACCCTGGCTGTGGTGTGCATGGTGTATCCTTTTCGCTCCACAAGTGTTCGATGAAATGCCAGCTCCAAAACTCACAAATGACAGCTCAAAAAACTTCCCAAAAATGATCGAAAAACTCGAGAAACTCACGCCTCAACTCCGGTTTCCCACATACGGCGCCATTTGATACGGGTATGACCCCGATCAACAAAAATTAGGTCCGGCAAACGTAAGACGTCGGAGTCAAAGCGGACTCGACTCGAGTTGTTGAAAAACGTAAAGAAAGGGGTTGGGCCGTCAAATGATGTTTTTTATTAATAGAAGGAGATTACACACTCAAACTCACCTTCTCTCATATTTACACGTGATTTTGAGCTCTAAAAGATAAAGATGAAATGAAGAGAGGAAGAGAGGATGTGTGTGTGTGTTCTTGGTGTGTTAGTGTGTGTAGAATGGGTAAAAGTTGTGTAAAATGGATAGGGTTTCTCCTTTTATAGTGTGCCTCTCTCACTTTCCCTTGGAAATGACCTTCATCTCCTTCCTTTATGACCTGGGACCCACGGGCGTATAGCTTTCTCCTTAACGCTGCTGGCGGTGTCCTTAGGGTAGATCTTCCATCGGAGATAGGTGAGCTCCCCGATGTATCTCTTTCAACTCCACTTCCGCTCCGATAGACCTCGTGTTGTTGGTCGGAATGTAGGAAAGATTCAGCTCTACTAAACTTGCTTCTGTTGGAGGTAGCTCCTCAGCTCTGCCAGACTTGCCAGTCCTCTGACCCTCGTCTCATGTCAAACTTGTCTGTGGTCCTGCCTCAGCCCTGCACCTTATATGCGTTGTTCCTCTTCTCTTAAGAAGGATCTTCAGAGTATAGGCCTTCGGAGGATCAGATATGGAGGTCTCTATTGATCTAGATGGGAGAAAGAGCCTTGCTGGTGAAATTTACCAGCATCAATTACTTTGAGTCTTTTTCTCCCGTGGCTAAGCTCGTTACAGTTCGATTAGTTTTGGCAGTCGCAGCCACATGAAATTGGCCCATTCACTAATTAGACATCAATAATGCTTTTCTCCACGGCTACTTGAAAGTCCATCCTGGCTACTCAAAAGCCTTGGCCAGTTAGGTTTGCAAGATTCATAGGTCCTTATACGGGCTTAAACAAGCCTCACGACAATGGAACATGGAATTCACCACTCGCTTACAATCTTTTGGCTTCACACAACCTGGACATGATCCTTGTCTATTTTTTAGAACAACGAATACCGATTTTATTGTTCTCCTTGTATATGTGGACGATGTTCTATTGATAGGGTCTAGTGAAGCTCTCATTGTTGCAACTAAGAAGTTTCTCGATCGGTCCTTCACTATCAAGGACATGCATCTTGCCAAATATTTCATGGGTATTGAGTTGGCTCGATCCCCCCACGGTCTTCATTTAAACAAGAGGAAATATGTCCTTGATATACTTCAAAGTGTTGGCCTTCTTGGATGCAAATTTGCTATCACTCCATTACCTGTTGGCCTCAGTTTGAATGATAACATATGGTGCTTGTGCTGGTGCCTTGGCCCCTGGCTCCAGCTCGATGCGATGGTCTATGGCACAACGTGGCGGCAATTCTCGGGGAAGTTCGGCTATCATCAAATCCTCGAACTCGAACAACACCTCCTCCAGCTCGCTCGACACCGATGCTTCGCCTTCGCATGCTCTCAAGATCAACATAGCCACATACGTTGGCTCGCCCCTCCTTAGCCCATCGCGCAGTTGTAGTGCGAAAATGGCCTGAACTTGGCCCGTCCTGGCCTCGGCCCTCCTCGGCTCGCAATTACCTGCTCCCGCTCTTCCTTGTCCAATGCGAATAAGGTTGCTCGAAGGCTCCACCGTGACCCTCGCAGCCTTCATGAAGTCTAGCCCCAAGCTGAGATCGAAATCATCCAACCCCGTCACCGTGAGATCGACTCTGACCATGCCCTGATGCTAAGCACCGCGCGCGCCAAGCCCATTGTCCTCGATGGTCGGGTGTTAACGGCCTTCATCGTCCCTCCGTGGTAGCGCACGTCCAGCTTACGATCTTTGATCAGGCGACTCGACACGTACGTGTGAGTCGCACCGGTGTTAACGAGCTCGAATATCTCCGTGCAGCTGAGCACGCACCGAACGAACTCGTCGCGGGTCCTCGTGTAATGACTCTCAATATCCAAAGCGGGTTCATATGAGCGGGCTCGGTATCGTCCGCGTCATCATCCCCTATTATAGTCGACACCTTGGCTCGTTTCGAGCACTTCCGGGCCATGTGCCCGGCCACGCCGCATACGTAGCATGCCTTGCCCGTCTGGGTTGGCCCCTTGCCCTTAGACTCTGCTCTCTTGGCCTTCTTGCCGCCGTTTTTTTCTTAGTCTTTTTCTCCTTACTTGCCCTTTTAGAAGAGTTCATCGCGGCTCCGCCTGCCGCGACTTGTGCTTCGGCCGGCTTGTACTCCACAAGCCTCTCGACCGTCGCGTATGCCGAAGCTTCGCTTGTGCCCAACCCTTTAGTCCCGACATGAAATTGAATAACCGATCTGCGTCCGACAGCTCCATGATGTCCAGCATCAGTGAGGCAAATTGCCTTACGTAGTCGCCCGCCGACTACGTCTGGTGCAATCTGCAAAGGGCCTCCCATGCACGCCATACCGAGTTCCCCGGCATGAATTGCGCGCCCAGTTCCCGCCTGAGTTTGTCCCATGTTGCCAGTCGGCCGGTTAAGTTGAGCATCGAGCAAAAGTCTCGTTCCCCACCACAACTTTACGTCCCCGTCGAGGTACGTTATTGTCGTGTTCACGTTCTCCCGATCAGCTACTCCTGCCCCATCGAAAATGTCGAAAAAGGAAGATCTCCAACTCCTTTGCGTCGTGAACCCCCGAGAAGACCAGCGGCTCGCGCGCAGATCTTCTAGGTGCAGTTGCGGTGGGGGCGCCGCCGCCCCCCACCAAGACCCGTAGGACGGCGGTCTCGGCGTCGAGTCGAGTGACCTTAGCCTCGAACTCCGCCCGCGCCTGCATGAGTGATGTGATCTTGGCTTCCAGCTGCGCGACGTTTGGCATCGCGCCAACAACTGTTGGACGCCAGTCGTCCTAACCTCCAGCTCCGCCAACCGTGCTCCCGTCGTTTGACTTTTGTCGGCCATTGTGTAGAAACGATGACTCTGATACCAACTTTGTTGCAAATCTGGGACTTAGAATTATTTTTTTGAAATTTCGTAGTTCGACGCGCTTCACAACCGGCTCGCATCTAAGTCGATCCTCGCTCGCCCAATTCTCGATCTATCCGCGGTAAGCCTCTCGCACCCTAACTTTGCTTTGTAACACGAAAATGTAAATGGACAAAACCTGGTTAATCGAAGGGACAACCAAGGTCGCCTTCCCGGTTTGTCGTAAACTTTATTGAGCACAAATTTTACAACGTAGGGAGAAAACTCAATCTCGTGGCACCGAACAGATTTCGACCTCACTCGCCTAACTTACCTAACTAACGGTTATCTCCTACATCCCTTCGTTGGGATCTTAATCACTCGCTCAACCATCTCATAAAACCCTATCGGGATCTCGTCCAAACTTGGCGCCCCGAACTCAAAAGTGTGGCTCGATCGCTCGGAGTGTCGTGCGCTCCGAACCTCTTGTGTGTGTGCGTGTGCGTGTGTGTGTGATTCTCGCCTAATGTGGTGGATTCAAATAAATGACTCTATCACTGCGGCGTACTTTATATAGGATTGGGTTGCGAGATTTCCTCAACAATTTTATTCGAATTTGGTTGTTGCAAAAATCTCTCTTCGAGATTCTCTTCCGTTTGACATAGCTCCCCAAATATTCTCAATAGCCCCGAGACTCGGTCATCCCGCGCGCGGTCGCAGGACTTGGTCATTCCGAGATCATCGCAAGTTGTCTCCCTCTCATGTGTGCGGACGCGCACGCGTTGTGCGCACTATCCCACGTGCACCGCCACACACTCCGCCTGGCCTAGCCCTTTTCGGCATCGCCGCCGCCACCGCTGCCGCGCTGGTGCCTGCCGCCGTCTGCCGGAGCTACTACCGTTGGACCGCTGCTGTGTTCCGCCAGCATCGCCGAGCATCGCCGTACTCGGTCGGACCCTCGCAGGACCACGGCCTGGGCTTGGCCGCCCAGGCCCCATCGCCAAGTGTCGCCCGCTAAGTGCCGGCCATGTGGCAGGGCCGCGCGTCTAAGTTCCGCACATCTTGGGGCGGGCCATCATGTTGTTGTACGCGAGCTGTCAACATCGTTGCGTGCACGTGTGCCTGGCTTGTCCTGATGCCGCACGTGCTGTCCCACGTGTGCTGCCTTGATGCTGCGTGCGTCTGTTGCTGCCTCGATGCTGCCCATGCTGCCCTGATGCTGCCTAGGCCGCGCGCCCCATGTGACGATTATTTGGGCCCATTTGTCCCAGTGTTGAACCGCTCCACTCGTGCCCCTTGAACAGGCATCATTGATTGGGTTTGGCTCGGCAATGATTGAGCCGATGACGTGACGCTTAAGGTTGTGACAGCTATCGCCCCCCAACGGAGGTTAAAAAGTCGCGGCTCATATTAAAACCATGAATCGTAGTTGTTCTTGGAGAAACATGTTTCAACATGCATAACATGAAATGGTGCGAGGCCGTTCAGTATTCTTCTTTGGAGACTATCGAAGACTGAAAAATGAAACTTTTGTCCTAATTTATCGCTAGTGATATATGAATCATATTTCAAAACTTCATAATCAAGAAGTACAAACATCATGATTCGAATTAATTTCCTCTTTCTGAATTGTCCAAACAGACAGATTGGGTCAAACAAGCAAGTTCTTTTGACCCATTTCCGGACACATCCTAAGAAGAGCAAGCTCTCAGTTAAGAGATTTTTTGACGTCGTCAAATAGATTAGAGGTTCTGACGCTGGTTATGGTGATGTCAGAACCAAGAGTTACAACGATACCTACAAGAAAGCAAGCGATGCTTACATCGTGAGGCAGAGAGTGGTGGCCTCTCTGGCTTACTTGCAAGTACGTGACAAAGTTGGATCGAAGCTGTGCTTACATAAGAAGTAACCAAAATAGCCCTAAAAAAATAAAAAGGGAGCAAAAACCTTATGTTCGAGGCAGTGCAAAAGACAAAGTCCTGGAAATTCTTTGTGAAAGTCAAAATTTCTATAGTAAAGCTCCTAGTTGAGGTAGTGCAAAAATACGACTGCATCTAGAAGCTCTTTGTCTGGCTTGGTGCCTCTTGAAAAGGGGGGGGGGGGGGGGGGGGAAGAGGCACCTTTTTTAAAAGCCGCAGACCTGTAGAGAAAAGAAGAAATCTCGAGCGGTGTCTTGTCTGTGCCGCCCACCGGAGAAAACTTCTCGAAGACCGATCCGAGGCAAATGTAGAGGAGCACCGACAATGCTGCAGTTGCATACTAAAAGGATGTTTTTTGGATTTAGACTTGAATGCCCGACAAGGTCAACGACGAAATCTGGGGTACTTGGCTCGGGTCTATCGTGCAAGGCTAAACACACATCTGTACATGTAGCACTGTGATGTGGCTGAGCGCCATTGGGGGCTGCAGGTCGACGCTTGCTACCGTGGCACGTAGCACCAAGAGTGCCCCAAGAGCGCCATCGGGCATTCCAAAGTCGAAAATGATTTTGTAGGGTTTTTGTGCAACAGGGCTAGGCACACTGCTGTTCGGCTGCACCGCTGGACACTGTTCTATTGGATGTCAGCATCGTTCGGCACTTCGGGCGGTTGGGTATTTGGATGCTTCAAAACAATGTCATCCGGCACGCGTATAGCATCAAACGCCGCAGAACAACAACGTTATTGGGTAGTAGCAGAATTCTAGATGATGTGGCGGCGACGCCTCTGCGCTTCTGCGCTTGAGATTGCGGATACGCAACGGGCGACACCACTTGATCGTGGGGATAAACGCCGAGCTCAAGAACGAGAGCTTCTGACCCATGGGTGGCTTTAAGTTGGTTGAAATTTGTAACCGGCTTGAGTTGTTGGACTATGAGCGCTAATTTGGCTAGCTCGTTTCACTTTTGCATCAAAGGCTGCAAATATGGGGCGTCGTTGGGAGGTGACGGGCACGTTGACGTCCAGCAACACCGTTGGGCGGCATGCGGACCAATATGAAAAACAAATAGATATATATATATATATATATATATATATGTATATGTATATATTTTGTGCCCATTAGAGTTTCTTTTGGGCTACAATAAATATTTTGCGCCTTGTTGTAACATACATGCCTCAAATGTTGGGCCAAGTTTGGGTCCATGTCTTTCCATCTTCATCTTATTTAGCCTAATATGGAGCCTCTGAGTAGATGGTGAACTGTAATGCTGTTCTGTCTACCATAGAACTTATGGGGGGAGCATTTCTGTGAGCAAAACGCATTCCAATTGTGTTGCCACACAAGAAAAGGAATAAAACTCCGTACGAGCTAGGGAAAAATAGGAAGCATATGTAATTATCTTAAAGTGTGGAGGTGCTTATAAAAGGTCGAAGTACCTAAACCTAAACAAGTTTGGATAGAACCCTAAACTACTTTTTATATGACAGTAAAGACTCCAAGTCGATGATGACTACATATTTACTATCAGTGGAGGAGCATTTTCTTGGAAATTCTCCAAGAAAACGTCCATTGTTCAATTCACGATGGAATCGAAGTGCATCGCAGTAGATAAAGCAGGCGAAGAAGCATAATGGCTTCGTAAATTTACGGAGGATGTTCCTTGTTGGAATTAACTTGTGCCACCTATAAGATACACTGCAATAGCATGACGGCTATCGGCGGACACATAGTTGTATGTGTAAAGGTAAGTCTCCGCACGTTCATCGGAGACAACACCCATCGTAAGGCAACAAATCTCTAGCGAATAATCTCCATTGCCTATCTGAAGTCTAAGGAGAATATTGCGGATCCGCTTACAAAAAGACAGTGCTAGAGATCAGTTACAAAATAGAGAAAGGGGAGTTAGGCAAAAAATTCACACACCAAAGAAGGGGCTCGGTGGTAACTCAAACATGGTGAGTGGAGATCCCACAAACTTACTTCAATGAGACAGCTAAGCTGTGACCGGTTCTAATGTATACTTTGGAAATTTGTAACTGCGTTCTGGAGAGTTGTCCAAGTAATTTTCCATGGTGAGTGTCCTATCGGTTACTAATTAATGCCGTAAAAAAACTCTCACACGTCATAAGATTTTGTCACTCGCCTTGCAGAAATGCGTGCTGATGAGAGAATGTGGTTGATTCATTGTGAATAAGCAATCAAATTTTGGCGTTAAGATTTGAAAGGCGTTGGATTTGGGACTTGGTCATCTTTTACGGCGAGGAGAAGATAGGAAAGTCTGGTGATAGCGTTAATACTCCTTGTCATTTGTTCGATGCTCGCCTCTTTTCTTTTGAATCGGATTACACAGTGGCTTTTATTACATGTAATGGTTGGAGCTCACATCGTTTACTGCGTGTTGCTTTTGTTTTCTGTTATTGTTTTCTCTTCTGCTTTTTCCTGATTGGATCTGGTGTAGTATGCGTGACTGCATTTTGTTGGAATATTGGCTTCTCCTATTGGAGATCCTATTATTAGTTTTATGATTTGGCTTTGATTCAACGAGGTCGTTGGTTGATAAATATGGACGGTTGATTCTTTCAGTCTATATATATGTGTTTCTGTTACCGATGCTGTTTTTTTTTAAGAAACAGAAAATTATTGGGTGTCATTTATTGTAATTTTTTCTACTCTGAATATGTCAGGTTTTTGTGCTGAACAACGACGAGATTCATCTTCAAAAAAGATTTTAAGCGAAATTCTATTTTTTTTGTTCTATCTTCCAGTGAAAGTTTGAGCCAGGAAGCTAATTGAGATGAGCTTATTTTTTTTTCCTGATTTTATTCAAATTCTGGTGCTATTAGGAACCTGTAAGAGTTTACGATAAGCAAAAGGCACCTGAAACCAGAAACAACTCTAAGGTCTAGAAGCTGTCCGAATGGAGACGCGTGTCAGCAAGCGCACGGGGTGTTCGATTGCTGGCTGCACCCTGCCCGCGACTGGAAGCTTTTCAAGGACGGGGATCATATTGATTTTGCTTTTCACCGAACTAAGTTTACATAATTGTATTGATTTTGCTTGTCGTCGATGGTTATCGGGTTCTGATAGCGCTGGCAATCGTCGGAAGATTATTGGGCTAAGGAAGTCATGCCCTTATGTTTTGTCGTCCTATAGACTTTTACCTTTCTCTCGAGCTTTTTGGGTATCGATGGTTTGAGATTATTGCCCATTTTTACCCTCAATTTTATTTATCAGGTAGTAAATCGATAAAAAAGAAATTATGTCGTAGTTTTTTTATAAATTTTGTAACATGGGCAGGTTCTATATTTTGTTTTGGCGGGAATCTATAATCGAGATAGTTGCAAAATATTGAATTTTTTTCTGCGTTATCTAATTTTGTATCGATTATGAGAGTTGGGTTGAAAGACTGTGAACATAATCCCTAGACATTCTTAGGATGTGCCACATTCATCTGTGGGTTTGATTCTCTTTTTGTGCATCTCAGCAGGTTGGTTAATTTGAGTTGATTTGGGGGACGGGAATATATTGCCTTTATCTTTACATGGCATATATGTTTTTTTTTTCCTCCAACAACAATATCTGCTGATCACTCTTTTCCATTTGAATCGACCAGGCCTATCTCAACAGGAACCGGCCAAGTCAATATCTCAAGATCAAAGTGGAAAGCACGCTCAAAGCATGTGGCCTTCTTTCATATGCAACCTCGAGTTTACTATCAATGCATCACAAGCTGACTATAAGCCATCCAATTGTGAGTTCTATTGTGAGAATTCCCTCCATTCTCGGTGTGAAACTCGTCTTTTTGGTGTTGATTATCAAGAAACTTTTGCACATTTAACGAAAATGAACACAATTAGAATCCTCTTATCAATAGCTGTAAACTCCTCTTGGAATCTAACGCACATGAATGTAAAAAATGCATTCCTATAAGGTGACTTAGAGGAAGAGATATAAATGAAATTACCCCCGGGTAACAAACTTGAAGACAATCCAGAACTTGCAAGCAGACTAAACAAATCAATTTATGGACTTAAGAAATCCCCAAGAGCCTGGTACGCAAAATTAAGTCATGCACTATCAAAATATAACTTCCAAAAAGTACCGCAGACTCATCCTTATTCATGACAAGAGAAAAACAAAACATTACCATATTTCTTGTATGCGTAGACGACATTATAATTACAGGAAACAATAGAGAAGAAATTGAAAAGGTCAAAAGCTACTTAAAACGACAATTTGATATTAAAGATTTAGGCTTGCTCAAATACTTTTTAGGGATTGAAATAGCCCACTTAAAAAAATGATTATTTCGTTCTCAAATAAAGTATGCATTAGACCTTTTAAAAGAAACAGAAAAACTTGCGTCAAAGCTAACAAAGACACCAGTGGAAGTCAACAAAAAATTTAATCACAAAGATGGACAACAGGAAAAGAACATCGAACGATATCAGCGACATGTTGGAAAGCTTATATATCTCACAGTCACTAGTCCTGACATATCATATGTTGTTAGTGTTGTTAGTCAATTCATGCAGGCTCCTAGATCGACGTACTTAGAAGCAATCGATCGAATACTAAGATATTTGAAGGGAACTCAAGGCCGAGGGATATGGATGGAGAAGAATTATTCGTTCGAGATATCAGGATATGCTGATGCAAACTGGGCAGGCAGCTTTGATCGTAAATCGACGACTACTATTACATGTTCGTAGGTGGGAACCTCGTTTCTTGAAAGAGCAAAAAACAGAGCGTAGTAGCCAGATCAAGTGCATAAGCTGAGTATCGAGCCATGACATCAGCATCAAGCGAGCTAGTGTGTATCAAACAAATATAAACGGACTTGGACATCGGCCATAAGTGACCAATGCAACTATTCTGTGATAATCAAGCTGCACGACACATCGACATGATCCAGTTTTCCACGAACAAACAAAACACATCGAAGTTGACTGTCATTTCAACAGACAGAAGGTTCAAGAAGGGATACTAGAGACTCCGTTTTTCAGAAGCGAAAAACAATTGACAGACATATTCACTAAGGCATTCGATCACTCGAGCTTCGAGAATATCTCTAGCAAGTTGAGCCTCTTTAATATATTCGAGTTCAACTTGTGGGGGAGTGTTGAAGAACTAAAGGAGGAAATATATCAAAGTAATAAATCAATCGATTTTAGAAAAGGAAAGCTCATCATTGGTCAAGACCAAATCTCGACAATTAGCAAGATATGGCAGAAAATTCCTCCTACCAAATCGGGCCGAACCTAAACACGATAACAATATTAAATGAGTATAAACCAGCCAAAATCATTAATAAGATATGAACTTAGCTGAAATTAGGGATAACGACTATAATGCCGATTATGTAATCTATTCCTATTTTGTAATTCCCCCACCTCTATAAGATGTTCGATCTGTACCAAAACATAATGCAGTGAAACACAAACCAAGTTAATATTATATTCTTCGTATTTTAACAATTATATATTATTGTATCCTGATTACTAGCCTAACATCACGTTTGCAACTGTCGATAATATATATATATTAGGAACCATGAGTGTCAATGAAAAGCTCGAGATTCATATTCTTCCATGCTATGAGACCCTTGGTTTCTTCTCCCGATTACACAACCTCACTCAATTAGTTTCTTCATATTATCCTTCTTTTTACTTAGTTGGTATCAATCATGGTTGAGGCTGGCGCTTCTATATTCCAATCAGTTTAGCTATCACCAATGTGAAAACTCTCATCCCCATCACATTGGACTTGAAATCTGGACAATACAATTCATGGGTTGCGTTATTCAAAGTTCAAGAAAGAGTTCTTAATGTGCTTAAACATGTCATTCTACCCACTAATGGAATAGAAAAAGTTGTCTATGACACAACAAAGCAGATGATCTACGTCTTTGGAAATGGCTCGATGCGGCAGTTTTACAGTGGATTTATGCCACAATCTCCTCCGATATCTTAACCTATATTCTCTTCGATGACGACTCAGCTGAACATGCTTGGCAGACTGTTGCAGATCTCATTCAGGACAACAAAAACGCGAGTCAAGTTGGATTAATATTCCGATAGATTTCTTGATAAAAGACAATGCACATTGCCTTGAAGTCTGATTATTGTAACTTATCATGACCTTACATCACATTATTCCGATTTGGTTTTCTTAAGGAGCGAGCAATAATTGCACTAACCAATAGTGACGTTGAGAATCTCAATTAAAAGATTATGGCTGCTTCCTGGATTCTCTCGAAATTACTTAGAGTTCGGATATAATATGTTCAACGGAGTTGGAATCAATAGAAGAAATGCATCTCATTGAGCTGCTCTATTCCACAAGTTTTGCGGGTCTTCCAAATCGTTGTCTAGAACTAAAACTAGGAGTCCCGATCATTTTAGTGTGAAACATGAATCAATCGATTGGTTTGTGCTATGGAACGTGATTGGTATTTACAAGCTAGGATATAAGGCCATTGAAGCGACATTAATATCATAACCAAAGAAGGTAGAAATAGTTCTCATACCACGGATTGGCTTATCACCCTCCAACCAAGAAGCGCATTTTTCTATAAGGCACTTTCATCTGAAATTGTCTTTTACGATGACAATTATTAATAGTCAGGTACAAACATTAAATTTTGTTGATTTATGTCTTCCGAATCATGTCTCTAGCCACGGACAACTTTATGTTGCATTATTCCGTGTTACATCGCCCAATCGTATCAAGATTCTAATACGCAATAATAATGATTTTCCTAAAAATGTTACAGAGAATGTTGTGTATAATGAAGTTTTATCCAATAATGAAAATATTTATTGTTTCTATTAGTTCGATTTTATTGTTTTTCATTTTTTGGTTTATTTTTTTACCTTGACATTGATTCTCATTATATTAACTTAATCCGATGTATTGTTTGAAATGATTGTAGATTGAACATCTAAGATATCGGTCAGTAATGCCCCAATAGTTATATGTGGAATTTGCAAGGACGTTTACTGTGACGCTACGACGTTCATACCATATTACGATCCAATAGAGAGTATAAAGTGCAAAATTTAATCTTCATTGATGTCGAGATAGGAAAATTCTTTGCACGACATGCTAAATCGTACTACTTATCATTCAATTCCGGTATTAGCTGATGTTATGTATTAACAATTTCTTTTATAGGGAAGCAAAATATAAGTAACCCTACAAAACAACGATATTAAAATTTATCGAGATACTATGAAAGTGAGGAACGTATATTACATTGAAAATTTAAGTGTAACGCCTGTTCAGATTTGAATTGGACTTTTAGAAATGATTATAAGTTGAAGTTTCATCGCTTTACCAAAATTGTAGATTATGAAAAGCAATGTGATGATGATATTCCTCTATACAACTTTCGGTTTGATCAACTTAGTGTAATTCATTGTTATGCTACCCAGAAGGACCACTTAGTCGGTGAGTACTCATTATTTTTCCACTATTCGTAAATCGTTATACAATGATCTTATCTAAGATTTATCGCATCTGCAACTGATTTAGTAGTGCTGAGTTGGAAATGTTACTTTTGAGAATCAAAATTGCACCTCTGGCCTAACTCACATTCGGAATGTCTTTCTTTGTGATTTGAGGTACCATGTTATAATAGCTATATTTTTGTAAACCTAATTAATATTATCTTTCTATATCTTTTCTTAATTTTTTTCCAGCACAAATATAAAATAAAACTTTCCCTTTGAGGAAATTTTGCCACAAATGAATGTTACTGACATATTTGTGATGCGAAAAATTTCTACTTCTAGATGTATCAAGTGTTGAAGTGAAGAGTTTCAATAGGGAGTTTTCGACACATTCAACACTTATTTTCAATTAATGACTCTTATGTAACTTATTTAGGTGCATATTAAACAATAAGATTTAGCAGAACTTTTGTTGATCCAAACATCGACCAGGCAAACGAGATCCGTAGATGGTATTCATTAAAGTTAAATTAAACATTCACACTTATATGAGTGCATATTACTAAACTAACGTGTTATCAGGTATGCCAGGAATAATATTGCACATAAGCACAGTTCATTGAGTCAAAGAAGAGGGAAAACTATACACTAAGTGAGTGCTTGCTTGATGTTGTTTCGATCAACTTAAATAATTAAATTGTCGTTGAAAATGTAAGATTTATTTACATTTTTCCGTAAAATAAAATAATCAATCCATTATATGTTAAATATTAATATCTTATTAATTACATGAAGGTACAAAACTTTCGTGTACGACATGCGTAAACCAAATAGATATGGCAACGATTTGGTATGAATAGTGCCTACTCTGTTTGGTCAATAAAGTTACAGATGGTTTTTGCGTAAATTGCAATGGTTGATATCATAGTTTATCTCGAGGTAACTTACATTCAGTTCCAAATTATTTTTGGATTTGGAATTTAATATCTAAATGTTATAATTTTTTATATGACATATTGTTATGTAACTTTTAGGTTTAGATTAAACATAACTATAAGTAATAAATCATGTTCGAAATAGTTGAGATGTTGGAATGATTACTCGAAAATCATATTAGGCATATCAACATCTGTTAGCCCTCGGAGTTAACCCTACTCGAAAAAACAACCGAGCGAATTGAAACACCCGAGAAGGAGATACACGATCCCTACAAAATCGTTACAAGGCACCTAAGTCGCATGGCAAACCGCCCGGGAGAGATCGGGCTAAATCACCGAGAAGAAGAAGGGACAGAGCCGTTATAAATCCTTTCCCACGAAGGGCCCTTATTAAAAGCACCATAAAAGCACCCATGAACATCATAGCCCAACCATTACCTAAGGAACGTGGAAGAAACACTGAAGAGTGGCAATAAACGACACCCAAATATGCCTCGATAAATAGGTAATCCGACATAAACTGAAGGCAGGGTGAGAATATATGCAAGAAACTATAAACACATATTTAGAAGTCCAATTCAATTTGGGAATCGCCTCCCAGATTTCATCTCCATACACTGTTACTGACTTGAGCGTTGTAGAGGGTTTCTCCAGCACCCCGCCAGCTCCCCTTCTAACGAGATTTTCTTAGCAGGGTTAAAGCCCGAACAAGAAATAGGAGAAGCAGAAGACTACGAAGAGGAGGTGACCCGTTCGAGATTTAGCCATTCATCTGCGATCAGTCTTTCTTGGAGTTTTCTCCGAAGGCATCATTGACGCCGCCTGTGGGAAGCGTTGGCAAAGACAAACAAATGTGGTGACGGTTGGATCCACCTCCGCGGAATGGAGAGGGAAATGTCTTGACCCCAGAATTGATGGGCTTTACCATGCTGGCTGAAGTAGTAAACACGGCTAGAAACAGCCTAAAATTGAAGAAAGAGAGAGATTTAATCGAAAGATAGAAGACATGAGAAGCGAACGCAAGCCTGGCAGGGACGATAGGTCGCTCAATAAAAGGAAAGGAAAATGGTCTAAGAAGACCAACGACAAGCCTTCCCAGGTCAAGGAAGGAAGACGAAGAAGGTCTAGAACCCGTCGAGAAGA
The DNA here is from genome assembly GCA_004919715.1 of Linderniella brevidens. Lineage (NCBI taxonomy): Eukaryota > Viridiplantae > Streptophyta > Magnoliopsida > Lamiales > Linderniaceae > Linderniella > Linderniella brevidens. Next base: position 10,662,376 of record SWDC01000148.1, read on the forward strand.
AAGAGAAGCCATTGAAACACAACAAGATGAATACGATGATATCGTTTTCTCCGAATGGTCAAAACACGGCCGGTCCTCAGAGAAAACTTCTTGGATCAAGGAGATGTCCATGAAGGCGAGAAGACCGACAAAACTATCAATATCCTTGGGATGACAAGGATCAAGGAGAAGTCCATGAAGGCGAGAGACAAACTTTAGAGAAAGATCAGCCTCTAGATCACGACGACACTAAGAACGAGGAAGAAGCCATGTGAAGATAACCAGAACGCATGGACGAAAAAAAAAGAGATGCTAAACAATTTAATCCCTAGAGAAGTGAGCTCTTAAAGCTAAAAGACGAAATCAGGAAGTTAAAAGAGATGACCGGTCCGGAGGAGGCGACTCATATCGTGCAAGAAAAGTTGGGGCCGGACGATTAGAGAACATGGAAACCACTTTCAGAAGAAATAGATCAGGCCCCATCATTTCTTTTGGACCCGAGGATTTTCATGAGAATGATGAGTCACTTGAAGATTCTTAGGTGGTCAGGGCCGAAATAATGAACCATAATGTGGTAAGAGTGTTTGTTGATAATGGGAGCTCGGTTAACATCTTATACCAGACGTATGTTGATCGAATGTAATTAGGCAAATATAGAATCAACCCCTGACGCTCACGCTATCCGAGAAAAAGAATATTTTGACCTACCCCTCACGCTCGGAACAGGGAAGATGCGAAAGACCAACATCATACCGTTCACGGTGGTAGACTGCCCCGTCTTCTTACAATGCATATTAGGAAGACCATCCTTGAGCTTGGAGCCATAGCGTCAGCACTGCATCGAAAGTTAAAATTCCTTATAGGGAAAGAAGTGGGAGAAGTTTTAGGAGAGAGGAAGCCAACTCAAATGTTATGTGGAAGAAGTAAGGAGTGATGGGAAGGCCTCCAGAAAAGGGTTCGAAGACCGTCCAAGAAGAAATAGAAGAGAATAACTTTACACCATAAAGCGAGTGGAAGGAAGTATGATAGACGAAACGGAATAGGTCGTGATTCTCCCCCTTAAGGCAAAGAAAGTACCGCGAAAAATATACAAACTTGAAAGAGGAGCTTTTTTGCTTGCTACAAGAAAATCAAAACATCTTTTCATGGTTCGTGGATGATATGGTGGGGTATCGAGCGAACAATCATAGAGCACAAACTCATCATATCACCTGATATCCGACCGATCCTCCAAAAGAAGAGGAATTAGGGTCTATAAAAGACGCATATGTAATAAAATAGATAAGCGAGCAACTAATGGCAGTACACATTCAGGAGGTACCGTTTGACAAGTGGTCCCCAAAGCATCGGGGAAATGGAGGATGTGCTTGGATTTTGGGGACCTCAACACGGCCTGTCCCAAGGATTGCTACCCTCTACCAAAAATAGACCAATTAGTGGACTCCACCTCTGAACATGAGCGCTTATGCTTTTTGGGTGCTTTCCAAGGATACCGTCAAATTAAATTAGCACGTGAGGATCTAGAGAAGGTCAACTTGATTTCTTGCGATGGTACATTATACTGTGTGGTAATACCTTTCCGGGCTAACAAAATGCTTGAGCCACTTACAAATGACAAATGGATAAAGTCTTTTGGGAACCTATAGGCCAAAACGTGGAAGTATATGTGGACGACATACTACTTAACTCTAAACATGGGAAAATTTCCTTGGGGACCTCCGTGAAACATTTACAACAGCCCAAAGGTAAAACCTGAAACTTAATCGTGCTAAATGTACCTTTGGGTTACAGTCGAGAAAGTTTTAGGGTATATGGTGACAAAAAGGGGAATCGAGGCTAATCCTGAAAAGGTAGGGGCATATCAACCATGGTAGCACCTCGCAATATAACGAAAGTTCATAGACTCAACAGACGAATCAAAGCCGTGTTGCGATTCATTGCTCGATCGGTTGCAAGCTTGCCATTCTTCAAGGTATTAAAGAATATAAATTTTTTTGAATGGGCAGAAGAATGTGAGATATCATTTCAAAGCCTAAAAGAGTTTCTCAAGAGTCTACCAGTGTTGAATAAGCCTGAACCCCGACAGGAGCTTCTACTATACCTAGTCGTATCGCCACAGGCCGTCACTCAGTGTTGGTACGGGAAGAAGCTCGGACTCAAAAGCCCGTTTATTATTTGAACCACACACTTAAAGGGTCAGAGATTCAATATGCTACCCAAGAAAAAATTGCACTAGCTTTGGTGATAACCGTGAGACGACTGCGACCATATTTCTTTTCCCACCCTATTATTGAGCTAACCAATAGGCCGCTTGGGAGAATCATGTCTAGACATAATAGCTTGGGGAGATTGATAAAATGGGCCATGGAGCTGAGCGAATACGGGATACAATTTCGTCATCGAACCGCCACAAAGACGCATGTTTTAGCTGACTTCGTGGTAGAAACTCTTGAAGACACATTAAGGGAATGTGGAAAATATACGCGGACGTCTCCTCCTGTCAAAAGGGAAGTGGGATGGGAGTGGTCATGATCTCCCCGGGTGGACAAGAAACATGCTTAGCTATACGATTAGGTTTTGTGGCCTCAAATAACGAAGCCAAGTATGAAGCATTGCTCACAGGAATTAGAACAATCCGCAATATGAGAATTACCCGAGCAACCTTGTTCTCCGATTCTCAGTTGGTAGTCTAACAGGTTACGAGGAGCTTCAATGTCAAAGAAGAAAAGATGTTAGCTTACGTTCGAGCCTACGAAAGGTTGAAAGAAGACTTCGAGGAACTAATCCTAAGACACATTGGTCGAACCAGAACAAAAAGGCCGATAGATTAGCAAAAAGGGCGAGCACCATGGATTCTTTAGTTCTCGAGGGTCCCAAAACCAAGTCAATAGCACATGTAGAACTTGTCTGAGCCTCGATCATAGTAGTTCGCCAGGGAGATTGAAGATATGAATCGTACCATGACTTGCTACAGAAAGAATTGCGCGAGGATAGAGAAAAGAACCAAACGCTATTAAGGTGATCCTTACTGTTCTCACTGTTGAACGAAGTACTCTACAAAAGGTCGTACATGGGACTATTACTTAGATGTCTATCCGAGGAGGAAGTTGAAAAGGTAATTCAGGATATCCATGAGGGAAAATGCGGAAGTAATCCAAGAAATTCCTATCACCCATGGCGTGCAAGAATGCATGTGGTGCGGAAGGAACGTCTGAGGAAGAAGGTTGGAAGCAATTCTGGCTCAAGTAAGACAACATGAACCGCATATCCTGGTACTCCGGGGGATGTCTTACAATTAAAAAATTACTCATCCAGCCATTTGGTGAGGGTGGGTTATTGAGAATGATTTCTTCCGCCTGACAAAGCTCGAAGAAGAACTTACCCTCGTCCCTTTTATCGACAGAGGAGTTAGGTGTAGCAAAGTAATATAGCCAAGGAAAGCAACAAAGTGCAAGAGTTAGGAGTTATCTGGCTCAGACTTATGGGAAGGTGATCATAGATTTCAATCACAAAGGTTGGCATGGGAATGCGAAGACCTAATCCGATCAGGTCGATGAAAATTGAATTAAACCCTAAAGGGGAAGACAAGACACGTCATATGAGCGGGCATTCTAACCTCGAATTCGTTGAATATGCCAACCCTCTCCTTTATATCATTAACCCAAGGTAAGCATAAGGTCGAAACCTTGATTCGAAACCATGGGAGACCCGCACTGACCCAGGAACTCGCTAGCTCACTCATCCAATTGTGAAAAGCCCTTCTGAAAGGAACTCTCACAACGAAAGTTCTTGGGAGAAGGAGGGCGCTTAGGGTCAAAGTTAAACGACTCGTGATCCTTGTTTCTCTAAAGTTTGTCTCTCGCCTTCATGGACTTCTCCTTAATCCTTGTCATCCCAAGGATATTGATAGTTTTGTCGGTCTTCTCGCCTTCATGGACATCTCCTTGATCCAAGAAGTTTTCTCTGAGGACCGGCCGTGTTTTGACCATTCGGAGAAAATTTGTATTCATCTTGTTGTGTTTCAATGGCTTCTCTTTCTTCTCGACGGGTTCTAGACCTTCTTCGTCTTCCTTCCTTGACCTGGGAAGGCTTGTCGTTGGTCTTCTTAGACCATTTTCCTTTCCCTTTATTGGGCGACCTATCGTCCCTGCCAGGCTTGGGTTCGCTTCTCATGTCTTCTATCTTTCGCTTTAATCTCTCTCTTTCTTCAATTTTAGGCTGTTTCTAGCCATGTTTACTACTTCAGCCAGCATGGTAAAGCCCATCAATTCTGGGGTCAAGACATTTCCCTCTCCATTCCGCGGAGGTGGATCCAACCGTCACCACATTTGTTTGTCTTTGCCAATGCTTTCCACAGGCGGCGTCAATGATGCCTTCGGAGAAAACTCTGAGAAAGACTGATCGCAGATGAATGGCTAAATCTCGAACGGGTCACCTCCTCTTCGTAGTCTTCTGCTTCTCCTATTTCTTGTTCGGGCTTTAACCCTGCTAAGAAAATCTCGTTAGAAGGGGAGCTGGCGGGGTGCTGGAGAAATCCTCTACAACGCTCAAGTCAGTAACAGTGTACGGAGATGAAATCTGGGAGGTGATTCCCAAATTGAATTGGACTTCTAAATATGTGTTTAGAGTTTCTTGCATATATTCTCACCCTGCCTTCAGTTTATGTCGGATTACCTATTTATCGAGGCAAAAAAACCTCAAAATTAGTTAATTTCCAGGTAGTATTTAGATATGTTACATATCACACATTTTATGCAAAGCGTAAAAATTCATATTTCATGCAGACACGTAATTAATATGTTAGCACGTAATTAATGTTGATAATGGCATGAAATGCATGATCATATTACGAGGATTATGATTTTATGGGGTCTCACATAGAACGTAAAATCCTATACAATTGACCCGATTTTATTTATAAGTCAAAGGTGATTTGAGTGAAAAACGAAATTGGGACCTAGAAACTTTTAGCCCTTTGCAAAGCTTTATACTTAGGAAAATTTCGGACTTAGGAAATATTTCAAGTTCAATTCAAGGTCGGAGAGAATTTAACTTTCGGGTAATGCGATTCAAATTCGAGTGCCCATTTTCAGTCAACACAAAAGCCGAATTTCGGTCAACATGAATGAAAATCGAATAATGTATAATTTTCGGTCAACGAGTCAAACAGTCAATATTTATTAAAAGTCGTCGCGGATTTTAAGTAAAAATTTGGGTGATGAAAGTCGGGTAGATTTTTCAGCTATAAATCAAACGTTTGCTATAGTCAAAATTTATCGAGTGGAAGAATTCGGGTAGACTAAATTCGGGTGGACAAAATTCGGGTGGACACAAAGTGTATCAACAATCGATTTTCGGGGAGAAAGTCATATACCATCCGAAAATCGTCCGAATGACTAAACCCTAACTTGCATAAATATGTAAAAATCGAGTAAATGCTTGTTAACGCTTGCAAATTTGAAGTCGTTCTTACCTAGAATGGGTGGATAAGTGCAGAAATTGAAGAATTTTGGATTAGGAAGACGGAAGGGACGGAATTTGTTGTAATATCAAGAAGAGGTTTTGATTTTTCGGGTGAGTTTCAATAGTGGAAAGTGATTTGGAAAATTCGAGCGAGTCTGTATCTATAGGGTTTTACTGTAGATTTTCGGGTGCTTTTGATTTTTGGGTAACACAAATTTTCGACGTGTTTTTAGTTTTTAATATAAAATAATGATTAAATCAAGCCGAAAATTGAGACGTACCCGAATTTTGGAAATTCATGGATTTTTAACCGAAAATCGCAACTTCAAAATTTTCAAAGGCATAAAAGTGATACGAGTTTTGCTTAGAAAATTTTAATAAATTTCAAACTCCCCCTCAATTTATGCATGTCTTTCAAAAACTCCCCCTAGATAGAGTAGTAAAACTCCCCATCGGTTTATGCACACAAATAAACATAGAGAATAAGGGAATAATATGTAAGACATATATCCGCAATATAAGGTTCATGGAGGCACAATCGATCATGCATCGAGGTTGAACATGACTAACTTAGACATGACGAATTAGAATTGTTTTCCATCCAATGTCTTAGAGAAAAGGTCGGCAAGTTGAAGTTCGGTGTTAACGAAATGCATTTTGGTGGTGCCTTGCCCCGCATGTTCCTTAATAAAGTGATACCTAATGTATATGTGTTTTGTGCGTGAATAGTGTACGGGATTACAAGTTATTGCTATTGCACTCTTAGAGTCGCTAAATATAGCAATGTTATTGAGTAAAAGATCAAAATCTTGTAGTTGGGTTCTCATCCACAAAATCTGCAAACAACAACTCGCAGCGGCGACATATTATGCCTCCGTGTCGAAGTTGAGACGCAGTTTTGCTTCCGAGATGACCAGCTCACGAGTGTACCCCAAAGAAATTGAGCGGCTCCGGCAGTGCTTTTCCTGTCCAACTTGCATCCTACAGAGGCTGCATCCGTGTATCCAACAAGTCTTAAGTCTGAATCCATTGGGTATCATAGACCGAGGTTTGGGGTTCCCTTAAGGTACTTAAAGATCCTCTTTACAGCAAACATATGGGATTCCTTCGGATTGGCTTGGAAGCGAGCACATAGACAAGTCGCGGACATGATATCTGGTCGATTGGACGTGAGATAGAGTAAGGATCCTATCATGCCTCGATAAGTGGTTCGGTTTAACAGATTTTCCTGAGGTCCGCATCTAGCTTGCATGAAGGAGACATAGGAGTACTGGCAGGAGTGGAGTTGTCCAAGTTGTTCTTGTTGAGGATGTCGTGAATGTATTTGGGCTGGCTGCAGAAGATTCCGTCGTACTTAACTTGATGACCTAAGAAGAAACATAGCTCTCCCATCATACTCATTTCGAATAACTGCTTCATTATATCTCCAAAACTCCTGCAGAGTTTTGCGTCCGTCGAGCCAAAGATGATGTCATCGACATATATCTGGACGAGCATTATATCTGATCTGCTTCTTTTGGTGAAGAGAGTCGTGTCGATCTTTCCTTTCGTGAAATAGGAGGAGATGAACAATCCGAGAAGACTTCATACCAAGCTCGGGGAGCTTGTTTTAGTCCATATAGGGCTTTGTTCAGTCGGTACACATAGTCGGGGTTCTCTTCGCTCACAAAACCTTCAGGCTGAGAGACAAAAACTTCTTCCTTTAATACTACGTTGAGGAAGGTCGTCTTGACGTCCATCTAGTACACCGTAAAGTTGCTGTAGGCAACAAAAGCTAGGAACATCCTGATGGCTTCAATTCTGGCAACAGGTGCACATGTCTAGTCGTAATCGATTCCGTCCTGTTGATTGTATCATTTCGCCACCAGCCTAGCTTTATTCCTGATCACGACCCATTGTTCGTCGTTCTTTTTTTTTTTTTGAGGAGCTACTTAGTGCCAATAATGGTTTTCCCTTTCGATCTAGGTACTAGTTTCCAGACATTCAGTCTTTCAAATTGGTTGATTTCTTCCTGCATGGCAATAATACAATTTGGATCGGTAAGAGCGTCAGCTACTTTGGTCGGCCCCTTTTGACTTAAGAAACATGAGTAGTGACTTTCATTGATCGCAGAAGCGTGAGTGACCACTGGAGGGATCCATAATGATCTGTGAGTTTGAGCGCGAGTCCACTTTCTTTCGTGTGTTTGCGACGATTCAGCGGCATCGTTACCCGTAGGAATTTCCTTATTGGGGATAATCTGTGGTTAGGTTGGGGTTCTGACTCTGCTGAAGACACTTCTGTTGTGGAGTCAGTGGATTGAAAGGTGTCGTCTTCTGAGCGTACAATGACATCAGAGTCAGTAAGAGGTACGTTATCTTTGCCGATGCGGAGATTTTCCATCGTAGGAGGCGAAAGGTCATTGCTTGGGGTTGCAGAACAAGTAGGATCGGTGGGTGGCGGTGGTCTTGGATAAAGATGCTCGAATAGCATATCAAGATCCACATCGCTTGAGTTAATAGTATTTGAAGGTGTGCCTACCGAAGAGGTGCTAGGTTGATCTTTTGTCAACTCTCGTAAAAGTCCGGGTTCTTGATTGATTTGTGCAGAAGCCACTTGGTCTACTTCGTCGAATGTAACGTTGATGCTTTCCATGACATATGTTCTCTCTTTTACGTATACTCAATATACTTTGGAATTTGTCGAGTATCCCACAAGTACGCCTTCGAAAGCCTTTGGATCAAGTTTGCCCCGATCTTCGCGGTCGTTGGCAACATAACACTTACATCCAAAGACCCTGAGAAATGAGATGTCTGACACTCTTTGGTTGATCATCTCGTACGAAGTCCTCATGAATCTTCTGTGAAGGGAATCACGATTGTGAGTGAAGCACGTTGTATTTAGTGCTTTAGCCCATAAAAAGTGTGGCAGTCCATAATGAATTAGGAGAGTCCTGGTTGCTTCGACTATGATCATGTTCTTGCGTTCGACAACTCCATTCTGCTGGGGTGTCTTCGCAGCTGAGAACTGTTGGGTAATACCACGCCATGCATAGAAAACGCTGAGCTTTCTGTTCTTGAATTCCGTCCCGATGCCAGTTCTGATTTTGTGATTGCTCAACTGGTAAAGGTTATGTGCTGTCGTCACAAATTTGATGATGAGATCCGGTGTTTCGTCTTTGGTTCGGAGAAAATTGGTTCATGTAAAACGCGAGAAATTGTCCACAATCACTAACACGTATATACGCCCATTGATGGTATGAGTGCGCATGGGTCCACATAGATCCATGTGAATGAGCTCAAGAGGTTTGGAAGACAATGTCATGTGTTTGGTGTTGTGAAACGCTTTCCTCATCTTCCCTATTTCGCATGTCGAGCAAAGATGCTCTTTGTGGTACCTAAACGAGGGAAGCCTTTTTACCAAGTTGTCAGTGCGGAGCTTGTTTAGATCCTTAAAGTTGAGATGTGAAAGGCGCTGGAGCTAAAGGTCGTTCTGATGTAGAGAGGCTCGAGAGATGAGACACGTCAGTCGAGCAGTCTTCAGATAAATGATATAAAGGTTCATCTTTATGTGGCAACTGAGCAGCTCCGATCCTTTATCATCGATGACGCTGCACTTGTTAGATTCGAAAAGAACCTTGAGCTTTTGTCACGGAAGCGTCCGATGTTTAATACGTTGTAGCCTAGGCCTTCGACGTATGATACTCCTTTGATGGTGAGTCTGTCATGAATGAGGTCGATTGTTCCTATCATAGGTGTAAAGTCACCGTTTCGAAGTAGACCTTCCCGAGATAGCCCTCGGAACAGTTGCTCAAAATCTCTTTATTTCTCGTCATGTGTGAGGAGCAACCTTAGTCTAAGTACCACACATGACGGACCTGCAAAACAAGTTAAGGAAGCTTAGGTACTCGTATGAGGACAAATCTTTCTTTAGTGCAGGTGAGGGTTTCAACCATTTTGTTGTTATGTTGAGTTCTAAGTCATCTTGTTGAATGACTGACTTAGGAACCCAGACTCGATTATAGCCTATTAGATGTAGTAGGGATTTTGGAATCCACATTTGCCTATGTTTTGACAATTTATTACGCTTGTTTTTGTCCTAATTTTCGGGTGAGGTGTATCTCTTTCTCTTTGCTTTGTGAGAATGCATGTATTGCATTGGAGATACACCATCAGGAAGAGAGGAAGATAAATGTTTTCTTCTTTGTAAAGTGGAAGCAATTTTTCCGAAACTATTGTTATGAGAACGTGGAAATACGTCATCGTTGTCATAACAAGACTTAGACACCTTAGTTGAAAACAATGAAACCCTGTCTGCGACATTACAAGACAACTTTTTGGAAAACGTAAAACAGCCAAAAACATGAGAAACATGAGTGGAATGTAGCTTCTTCTTTTTATCAAAGAGAGTTGATCCTTCACTCGACCAGACCTAACTTTCTTCGTCTCTCTAGAACTCAGTCTTTTATCTGTAGGCACGTGCAATACGGATTTAGTACGAGACGAGGAGTTTTTCTTTTCTGTTTTCCTGCATTTACACGTAGATGTTTCATAAACAGAAGAAGAGGATGAAGGTTTGTACACATCAGGAAAGTTTTGAAGAGTATAGATTATGCTTAAAAGAACATTTCTTTCTTCTGAATAGGCTTTCCTTTCAGATTCCAGAGATGCAGTTATCGCCTATTTTGCGAATTACCTCTTGAATATAAATGGAAGAATAAATGTGTTTGGCCTGTTCGGAAGTACCTTCCTGATTTTCGGGTCCAAAGAGAGAAATGAAGTCTGTAGTTAGCGGAGTGTTTCTAGTTTTATAACTATCGTCAGCTCCGCATAACTAAATGCAATTTGGGCCCAATATTTGTTTCTCCTTTTTTGTTCTTTTGATTTGATCACTTCTGTCAATTCAACAAAAGGCATAAGTTGTTCCAGGCTTAAGCCGAAATGTTTAATGTCGTACAGAGAAAACACTTCATCTTTCTCTAGGTTCGTTTTACTTTGGAACCCCAAACTTTCACGAGGATTGTAGAATTCTATATCTTTCGGTTGGTTGAGAAAGATGGTTTGATCGATTTGACCTCTTTTGGTAAAAATGTCTTCCAATTACTTGACCTTCTTATTGAGTCTAACGCGCTCATTAGTGATCAAGTCCTATTGAGAAGATACGTTTACACGTTCTTCTTCGCTTTCCTTCAAATTTGTACTAACACCGCTATCCTGTCTTTCGCTATTCTCTACCTCTTCTGCTAAGTTTTTGCTTTAGATTGTGAATATGCTAATGATTCCTTAAGAATAGCTATCTCTTCATGTTGTTTGTTTAGTAAAGCGTAATTATTGTCAAAATTACTTTTTAGTCCCGAGTAATCCCTACGTTGCTTGGACAACTTGTGTATTGTCTCAGCTCAATTAAATCTTTAGGGGATGGAGTGTATACCTCAAGGTCGGAAGCAGAGAGATCAGTTCTGTCGGAGCCGGAGCATAACGCTTCTTCATCTGAGCCATGTCCTTGCTCTTGACCATGAAGGCTTTTTCCTTCTTCTGTTCGTCAGAAGTGTCATAAAACCAAACCTTTTCCTCAACTACCAGAACAATTCATGCATCTTTGTGCTGGGAGAACTGAACCTTCCTGTTGTAGTACTCGGTGTCCTTTTTCTTAAGTCTGTAGCAGTCCTTCGGAAAGTGACCCGGTTTTCCCAATTGAAGCATTTCTTTGGAGCTTCAGTTTCCTTAGTTTCGGTTTCCTCGGGAGCGATGGTTTTTTGTTTACCGCTGGAGGTTTGCTCTCTGTTGTAGAAAGATGGTGACTTCTTAGAAAATTTCTTATTCACATCTTTGAGAGCATGGCTAATTGCTTCTTGAGATCGTTGAGTTCTTCGTTGGATTCAGAGTCCGAGTCAGCATTGTCTGAAGAGTCGTATAAGACGACGCGTTTTCCCTTAGAAGCCTTCGAGCTTTTGTTGGTAGGCTTGTTGGTCACGAGTGCAACAAGTTCGACATAAGCTTTTTCCTTTCCTTCGTTTCTGATTCATTTGGCGTATTCGATGTATTGAGAGAGGTTATCATGCAGGGCATGAATGTCAATGCCATTCAGTTCTTTGTTCTGCTGCTTGATCAGATAATCAATCTTGCCCCACTCGAGTTGAAGTGTGGAGAGAATTTTGATGTTGTGCTCGAAGTTTGACCGTTGGATGTTGATCTTCCTCATCTCATTGATAATAGTCAAGAACAAAGGTATGTGTCTCGAAGATCTTCCCCTTCCTTAGCTCTAAAGGAATCGTAGGCAGTAAAAGTGTTTGATTTCTTTGACAAGGTGCTGACGACTGACCCAACCATCATCTTCAAAACTTCGTCTCAAATTTCTTTGGCAGTAGACATATTGTCCACCTGGATATATACGTCGTTGGGAAGGGCCTGGAGGACGTAGTTTCTGGCAAGCTTGTCAGCTCTGGCCCGTGCTTTCTCTGTGTATGAGTAACGACTAGAATGCTTGAGTGTTCTTCTCTCCAAGAGTGGAGGGACTATATTAAGCTGAGCTTCAACGACGGTCCAGAATTGAGCTGGTTCGTCGAAGATAGAAGAGAGCATGTCATCGGCGAGGTCACCATCCTTGATTTCTATGAAGTTGATGAAGCGATTTTTCCAAATGTCATAATCGCCCCAAAAGGCGTCCATGATGTTTGGTAATGATCGTAACGTGAAAGAGATATATCAAATGAAAGTTATGTTTCAAACAATTATAGTTTAAGTATCGAAAAGTTTGAGTAAGAGATTTTGACCAAAATAGATGAGAGTTTTCAAAGTCTTTAAAGTAAAAAATTTGTATTTTGGACTTAGAAGTTTCTTGAAAAATTGTTAAATGATTCTCGGGCAAAGAGTAATTTGAATTGGTCAATTGGCGAGAATTGTAAATTTCGTGTATTGACTTTCGGTCAACATTTCAGTCAAAAATTCGTTTAACACACATTGAAAATCGAGTGGGTATGAAATTCGGGTAATATGTGCACTATCGGGTAAATTTGTCCGAGAATTGATGAATTTTCAGATGATTTTCGGTCCGGAAAGTATCTTATAAAATTTCGGATGAATTTTAGAGTATCATATAAAATTCAAGTAAATTAGACGAATTTTAAAATTTCGGATAAGGTTGGCCAATTTTTGAAAATCGGATGTTCCTGGCCGAACTTTGAAACTTGGGTATTTCTGGCCGAAAGTTAAAAATCGGGTAATCCTGGATGATTTTTTAAATCCGGTATTCCCGGCCGAAAGTTGAAGATCGTGTAATCGTGGCCGAAATTTGAAATTCACCGAGAGTTATGAAAATCATGTTAATTTCAGAGTTAAATTGCCCGAAATTGAGTCAATTGGACTGATTTCGACGGGTTGAAGAATTTTAAGGGAGATGAGCCGAATTTCTTGGCACTGTTACATTCATCTACCCGAAAATCAACATTGTAGCAGAAAAGACCCATAAATAGTTTATCAAGCTCTTAAAGGGATAAAATATGTAAAGACAGTTCAAAAACACCCAAATGAACAAGAAAAATCGAAAATGAAGTTCATGCAAAAACTCTTTTAAATCATATTGAAATCGAACAAAACTGGAATAAATCATTGTGATCGATCCACGCTAGGCTCTGACTTGTTGGTCCGTTATTTTCCAAACAAGGATAGCTTTTAAGCATAAAGATTGAAGAACGCCTTTGAGTGTGTGATAGTGTGTGTTTCCTTTTAGAGAAGGTACAATGTGGCTTCCTTTGGATTTCTTTTGATAAAAAACTCTAAAACGGTAAAGGGACCCTTATATACCACATGTGTTGGTATATTAAGGCTCATGATCTAAACTATCATATATTTGCGTAGAGGCCCAAAACCACTACAATCTACTTAATTACAAAATTGAGCCAAGACATACAAGAATTAAAGAACACTACAAAAGATTCCTAGCGGTCTCCATCCCCTCATCTGCTTTACCCACCTCGACCTCTCGAGCCTCCTCCAGAATCACTTCACTCGAAACATGGGCTTTAACTTATGTATCTTTCTCAGACTGCTCTTATGGGCCAACACATGAGGCCCTCACATCGACCTCCACAAGAGCAAGATCAACGGGCACCCTTCCCTCCCCCTCCTGAAGCTGCTCCCCCAGATAGATTTTGTCGAACCCTCCGGGGTCGCCTTGGGACCCCCCTTATTAGGAATATGAGATTCAAAGGAAGTGAACTGATGGAAGAGGGCATCTAAATCCAAGAAGCCAAAGGGATGGTGGGACTCATCATAACCGTTGGACCAAAGCTTGCCCAAACAGCCATTAAAAAGTCGTGCTCGAAAAACAGAACGACCTGGACCGCGAAATGACCTGTTTGTTCCTCAGCCCACACTTGTTTCTCTCCACCTTCAGAGCTTCTTTGGATTTTTTAAGCTGCTCCCGAAGATCTCTCACCTGCCTACTCAGACCCGACACCTTGGAAGAAAGGCCCTGCTTGCGTTTCTTAGCCCACTAGCTCCTGAAACGATTTTGCAGCTTGGACCTTGAGCTTATTGTTTGCCCCGACCAACTCAGCTTTCTCATGACGGATGGAGAGGAAACAGTGCACCTTCTCGCTCATCCAAGAAAAAGCCAGGGATCGGAGAAATGGAAATGCTCGAGCATGCCTGATCATGTTATCGCAATGTTGGATAACATCTCCATCTCGGTCGAAGAAGCATTCCGAGGAGATGGAAGTGACGAAGGTAAAAAGAGCAGTTGTCCCTCTTATCTTTGAGAAGTCTAGTTGGGAAACCATCCCTTTAGGAAAAAACGGGGGCATGAACATCATCGGAAGGACCAAAAAGCGCCCGAGCTTTAGAAGACGTTTTCGCCTTTTTCGACGAAGACCCGAACAAGCCCGATGGCGTCCCCCTTTAGGGAGCCGCCTTAGGTTTGGGAACAGAGAGGTGGAAACAACATGAGTCTTCCCCTTGGCCTCCAACATCCCCTAGCAGCTAAGAGAGCTTCGCTCAATTTAGCACCTGACCAAAAAAGGAAAAGTAAATAGGTTAAAGAGACCAGATAAAGAGAGTAGCGTCTTGGGGTACGGGAATATACTTATATCCTCTACGCTCTGAACATCTTTTGAGCAGAAGTCTAAATGGGCTAAGTGATCGTCCTTAACAAGCTCAAACACGTGAAAGAAATGCGCCCCGATGAAAGCAAAGGAACTATCGACCACCCTTATCGGGACAGAATCCACAGAGATCAATTTGAATGCCATCACCCTACGGGTAAGAAAGCACCCAGCGGTCATCAGTTGAGGTAGGAGGACGGACGAAGAAGAATTTGCTCGTCCAGCCCTTATGGAAAGTAGAATTCTCTTGGATAAGCTTCTCAACGAAAGGGAGGAAAGGAAAAACGGCCTAACGCCTTTTTGTTTATCTTAAAGAAGGGCTAAGAACATAGACATCGAGAGAGGAAAATCATAATACTTGAATAAAAGGCCCAGGGATATGAAGAGACGAGAGGAGTTAGGTGACAATTGACTCGGGAGAATAAGGTAGTATGTATAGATACTAGGATAAACTAGGGAATTGGAAAGCGAAGGCCCATCTCGACCTAATCGGCGAAGTAAGTAAAAAACCCCTTAGGAGGAGAACATGGCAAAAGAGGGGATTATAGCCTCATAAGAAGATGGCACTCCCTATGTTTTATTAAGATATGGTAGTCGGGATGCAGAAGGAGTATAGACTTGCACTCGAAAAAAAGGGAGGCGCGAAAACGAACGTTCAGTCGCCCTCTACCATTCGTTAAGCACTAGCCTATTAGCCCTAGGACTCGGAAAAGAAGGAGACAAGGCGACAAGGGATCTTTCCAATGATCTCGATGCGTCGAGATCGTCTTCTAAAGTCATGGAATCGTCGCCCTCCACGCGGTCAAGGCGTTCACGGGAGATACTACAGTTCTCCTCCACTGCCATATCAAATTCGCACGGGTTGGAAAACTAGTCGGAATCTCGAGCGATCTCACGGTCCCCGATAGAACTGGAAGTTTCTACGTCGATAGGATTTTCCATGGGAAGGAAATTGAACAAAATAGGAGTAAAATAAGAAAGCAAAGAACGAGAACTACAGGGAACTAAACCAACGATCGGAGAGCGACTAACAAGAGAAAAACACGAACAAGGGAAGCAATACGGAAGAAATGTCGAAAGCAGGAAAGAGGGGGTATTTATAAGCGCGAACAGAACAACCTGGACCGTCTGATCTCCCCCAAATCAATGACGAGAAGCACCTCAATATCTCCCCAAAAAGGAGCGGAAGAAGTCTCACACTCATCGTATACCCGTGGAAGCACGAGAATGGAACACAAAAGGCTAGGGCAACTACGAATGATTTTCTTACCGAACACGTCCAAAAAGATTCGTCAAAGCACTCATTTTTGGACTACTTGAGGGGGGCTAGTGTTACACCTTCGGAGTTAACCCTACTCGAAAAAACAACACAGCAAATTCAAACACCCGAGAAGGAGAAACACGATCCCCACATAAACATACCAAGGCACCTAAGTCGCATGGCATGCCATCCGGGGAGACATCAGGCTAAATCACTGAGAAGAAAGGACATAGCCGTTATAAATCCTTTTCCCACAAAGGGCCCTTATTAAAAGCAACATAAAAGCAACTATGAATAAAAGACATATCTAAAAGGGCCCAATTAGCTAAGGAACGTGGAAGAAACATTGAAGGCCGGCTATAAAAGACACCCAAATATGCCTCTATCAATATGTAACTCGACAGACACTTAAGGCAGGGTGAGAATATATGCAAGAAACTCTAAACACATATATAAAAGTCCGGTTTTTACATTCAATTCGGGAATTGCGTCCTGGATTTCATCTTCATACGTTGTTTCTGACTTGAGCATCAGAGGGAGTTTCACCGGCACCCCGCCGGCTCCCGTTCTAAAGAGTTTTTCTTAGCAGGGTTGAAGCCCGAACAAGAAATAGGCGAAACAGAAGACTACGAAGAGGAGGTGGCCCGTTTGAGATTCATCGGGGATCAGCATTCCCCGGGGTTTCATCCGGACACATTAGCATCAGACTTAAAAGCAAATTTACAATGAGTTAAACTGTTCATTTTTATTATAAATTCATAAACTTATAAATTTTCTCACAATGATTTAGGGTGGAGATGATGGGTCATTCCTAAAAGATTACTTAAATATTTCGTTTGAAGTTGGAGTTCGTTTTTATTTTGTGTGCTCCCAAAACATACGATGATGAATTAAGGTTTTGTATGTTTTTAAAGTCGAACAACTTTTGATGAAATTATCTTTTATTTACTATTATCTCTCATCAAATATACGAGAATGTCTTATGTTAAAAAAGATCTCCGGCGTACATATATAGTTAAGACTCTGTGTATTGCACCGGCAAAAAACTAGTACAAAAAAGAAATACAAAGGATATGATAAGTAATTACAACCTTTAACGTTATTGTATATCTGTAGGAGTACGAATAACCTATTATTAACGTCATTATGTAAAAAACCTAATCACTGTATTTAAATTTAATATAGATTGCATGGTAATGGCTCGTGTTAGAAATTCATTGGGTGCATTTTGTTCTTTTTTTTCATTTATTTTTATTTTTATCGTAATTAATATTGCAGCTTAATTAATTATTCTTCTTGACGTCATTTACTTTGTTTCTAATACTATTATTTTAAAGGAGGATGTTCACCTAAATATGAGCTCGTCTCCAACAAGTTGCCAGTCACTGACAATATTGTAATTATGCGATTTTTAAAGGAATAATATTGTAATTAACATCTAAGAGGTCTCTGTCAATATCTTCTCACTTTTGATGTTTGTTTTTGAATTGTTGTACAGTGTGAATGAGATTATTAAAGGAAATAGTCTTTGACTCGGTCAACTTTAAAAAAATAGCATCCAATTGATGTTTTTTAATTATACTTATACTAATGAGACCCATTAGAAACTGAAACATATACATTAAAAGCAATCTCCGTTAAGGTGGATGGATGCGGTGTAGTCCAGTGTTGTGTAGTCAGACGGAAAAAACATAGAAATCATATATTTTCTCATATGGCAAAACACTGAAGCAAAAAAAGAATAGTGGTTTGGTTGTAACTTGAGACCATGATTTCTGGCTCCCACGCAGCAAAAGACAAATAATACAAAAAAATAATATTTCAGCTTGAAAAAAGTATATATTTATAAGAATCCATCTGCGAATGCGCGGGATAAGATTGGTCGCAGGGATCTCTTGATTTTGTTTTTTCTTTTTTCTTTTCGAAACGATAGCTTGAATTTCATTAAAAACAAAGTACGCATGCTAAATAGCCCAACGGATCTCTTCGGTAAAATCAACCCCCGGCCGAGAACAAGGCTCACATAGGAGCATGATCAACCAAACAAGTAAAAAAGAAAGAAAAAACCCGACAGAAAATGGGAGACACGGTCTTGAACCCGAAGAACTAAAGAACTTACCATAAAAATAGCTATTCAGATAAATCAACAATAGTCTTCACGTTCTTCGATCTTCGACTAAAAGGATCTCTTCTTCATCGGAGGGTGCTCCACAGAGGGAGAAGCACGCTCCAACGATGGAGACAAAGCTCCCGGCCCGGGGATCGGGGGACACGAGCTCCCTAGTTAGGAGACACGTGAGCGAACATTGGTGGTGGAAGACAGTGGTGGATAACGACAAATAGGCAGTGTGTCGAGCGGCGAGCGGTGGAGAGAAATATTGTTTTTTTTTAACTAAAGACTAAAATCGAAAAAAGCATCACTCCCCATCCCCACACCAGATGATGAGGGAGCACATTGTCGCCTTTGATTGTGTTGTTGGTATGTGGTGGAAGGTGATAGTGGGGGGATGGGGCGGATTGAAAGAGATAAGGAGGGTTAGGGTTTGGATTTGGGTTTTAGAGAGAAGGGAGATGATTTGGGTTAGAGAGAGGTGTTTTTGTTTTGTTTTAAAGTTTAAACAAGAACTAAAATTAGATTTTGTCTTGTTACTGTGAAATTCTCATCGCCTATGCGCACGGGATACAAAACGTTTTGTGTTTCGGGATACAAAACGTTTAGTAATCTTCTGATGAAACATCCATCCGACTAGGCTGCTCTTTTACGGAAAGTTTAGTAATTGTATGCTACTGACGTTTAGATGCAATGATGTCTTATAATTGCATTTTATTTGAGTATATTCAAGTCTATGCCACGGGTGATGTTGATGTTGGTCACGAGTGACGTTGATGTTACGCAAAACGTGAAGTACAAGATCAACGTCGATGTCTTTCTGGAACAATAATGGATACGGGTTCACCAATTAAAGCGCATATATTCGCAAGGTGGAGGACGTTGAATTTGAAGACAAAATTAAGCATGTCAATTAGCTGCACTGTAAATTCATTAATCATACCCATAAAATGGTCATCTTTGATGTACCGAACTAACTCTAGTTGCATAAGAAGCTACATATTGACAAAAACGTTATGGCGGGTTATGCAATATGATCCTCCGTGCAAATTTTACCTAAAGGAGGAAGATTATCCGCTACATCAATCTAGTTTCGTTGGTATCTAGAAAATTTGTTTAAGGAGTTTCTTATCTTTATGGCTATATACATGAAAGTGCACTCGTTATCAATTAGTCGAGCTTTGTCTTTGAACGCCTTTTTCGTAGACAATGAAGTATGAAAATTTTGGCGAGTTGGTTTTTGTAAAGCCACCGTGGCAATAAGGCGAAAGGATTATAAATATGTCAATGACCTTATATGTTTGCTATTTTGACAAACGTCATTTTATCTCCCCTTTACCCGATTGTATGGACAATTTTCTAGGGAAAATAAGGAAGCTCAGACTCGGGACGTGTAATTATTATTTTTTTATTTGAAACAAACACATTTAACCCTAAGATTAAAAGATGAACAGTGTTATGTTAACCCTAATAATCTTACATTTTGCTTCAAAAACACAGTTGTTGAAACATGTATGTCATTCATGTTATGTTAAGTGTCTAGACACTTGTTCGGATGCAAGATTTTTTTATTTGTTCTGAGACGCATGTTTTATATTTAGGTATTTTGTTCCTTAAGATAACATTATTTTTTTCATATAATTTCAGAAGACACAGTGGGAACATGACGAAATGATTATGTGTATGTCAATGACATAATCCGTCTGCTGTTTGATGAACGTCATTCTGGCTACTCTATGGACAATTTACTTGAGAATATAATGAAGCTCGAACCCGAGACGCGTAAGTATTTATTTTTTATATGAAACAAACATAGTTATCATAATATTAAATATGAACAATGTTATGTTAACCCTGCATTATAAACTTTATTAGTCATACAATCATTCTTTAAAACCACAGTAGTTGATACAAAATGTATTTCATTCATCTTATGGTAAGGTGCCTTGCATACACTTGTTCGATGCAAGATTCCTTTATGTCTTCCAATATTCATGTTTTGTTTTAGGTATTTTGTTCCTAATAAAGAGTACGATGTCATTCGTTTTTTCATTATAATCTCGGAGACACAATGAGAACAAGACAAAATGAATTCGAAACAAGATTTCTTTATGCTTCCAGTATGCATGTTTTGTTTTTAGGTATTTTGTTCTTAATAAAGAGTAAGATGACATTCGGTTTTTCATTATAAATTCGGAAGACACAGTGGGAACAAGTCAAAATGATTATCTGCATGTCAATTAATTTGACTGGCATGTTGCTTGATGAACGTCCTTATGGATACTAGTTGCTCGAATGTATGGACCATAGTATTTAAAGGCGAGAGGCGCATAAAGACGATGACGCGTCGCCTTGCCTCCGAGGCGAAACGCAGTTTGAGGCGCGAGCCTCAAATATCGCGGCACACCTTAATTAATATGTGAAACTTTTATTAATCATGATCAAATAGGTTTAATGTATTTCAATATTAGTTCAAGTTATCATCTCTAAGTTGTAGAAACATGAAAGAGATATTTTTGTCATTTTTCATCAATAAAAGAATATTCATTGCCACAAAGCTATGCTTTGAAAAGATATCAAAGCGAAGCTTACAATGAGTGTGGTCTTTTCAATGCATTGAGTGATGTTGTTCTAAGTATATCTATTAAAAATTTTATTTTTAAACTTTAAATGTTTCTTATGTCATAAGATTTTTTATGTGGGCAATTTTGTGATTTTTTTGGGTTGTTTAATTATAATTGGCCACTTTTTCATATTTTTAAAGTAGTTTTCTTTTTTTTTTCTTTAAATATAAACGAGGCGCACCTTAATTGCGCCTCAGGCGTGCGCCTTTTTGTCGCCTCATGGAAAGGCGTGCGCCTGAGGCGCGCCTCAGTGAAAGTGTGCGCCCCGAGGCCCGACAAGGCGAAAGGTCGTCGCCTCACCTCGCCTCTTGCCTTAGGCGCGCTTCGGGGTGCCTTTAAATACTACGGTATGGACAATTTACTAGGAAAATAAAGAAGCTCAAAACTCGGGGCGCAAGAATTATTTTTTGATCTGAATAAAAGACTGTGAACCCTAATATTAAAAGATGAACAGTGTTATGTTTACCCTACATTACAAACTTTATTAATCTTACAATTATTTCCTTCAAAAACACCGTAGTTGATACAAAATGTATTTCATTAATGTTATGATAAGGTGTATAGCTTACACTTAATCGGATGCAAGATTTTTTCATTTCTTCCGAGATTAATGTTTTGTTTTACATTTTGTGTTCCTAATAAAGAGTAAAGATCTCATTCTTCTTTTCACTATAACCTGGACAGACACAGTGGGAACAAGGCAAAAGGATTATGTATACGTCAATGACCTGGTCCATCAGATGTTTGATTCAGTAGGGCTCGGAGCGACTGTATGGACAATTTACTTGGAATTGGGAAAATAAGGAAGTTCGGACCCATGGCGTGTAAGAATTCTTTTTTTTTTTTTTATCTAGACATACATAATTAACCCTAAGATTAATAGTGTTTGGTAACCCTACATTACAAATGCTATTAATCTAATTACAATCATTTGCTTCAAAAACACAATAATTGATACAAAAGGTATTTTATTTATTTTCTTTATGTAGCTATAACGAAAAAAGAATGACATCTTTACTCTATCTTAGAAACACAAAACGTAAAAACAAAACATGAATCTCGAAAGACAAAGAAAATATTACATGCGATCAAGTGTCGGTTAGGCACCTTACAATAACTTGGCCCCCAAAAAGTGTTTGTGTCTGTCACAACTCCAAGATTATGATAGTGGAGTTTCATGTTTTCCTCTGTCATTATCGTATATTAATGTGAGTATGGCGACTCCAGAAATGAAGCAATGCAAGCAACTGTCCTAAGATCAAAGGGTGTTTGAGTTACACATTGAATGTTAAAAAACATTTTCAGGATGGTGGCCACGTTTTACTTTTTGAAATTTGTCCCTAATGTTATTTGGTAAAATATGCAAGAGAATGTGTAAAATACTAAAATTTTAAAAATCTTGGGAGTGAAACAAGGTTGTCACCAGATAATATATATCATTCCACATAAATATCAATGAACACCTTCACTACAAAATATATCTTATCTTCTAAAACATGGATATAAAAGACGATAAAACTTATGAAATAGCACCACGTCGTCCTCTTCAACTCACGTGTTAGACCAGAGTGAATTTGAATCACCGCTTTTTTTGACTCCTGTTCTTTCAAGATTATTCTACAAAAAAAAAAGAAAAAAACAGGTTAGGGAAGCTATAATTTTAAACCACGATCAAATCTATGAGCATTGGTTTATACATTCCTTCGTCATATGTACGTCACGTCAGCATTTATTATTATTATTTTTATTTATTTTGGGCCGGTTTTACTAATTAATTTCCCATTCACCCGTTTTCATTTTTGAGCAAAGTCTATAAACTCGTCTTAAACGTACATTTTGAATGGGTTGAAGTGACAGAAAATCAAAATTGGCGTAAAAGGGAAGTCGATTCAAATTTCTAATTTCTACAAATTATCCTTTTTTGTTGTTTTTGGTAAAAAAAAAAAGGGAGAATCCTAAATTCATTTCATATTGTCTAACACAGATTCGGACGAGAAATAAGTGCTCCGGAAGTGCCATCCAAAACAAGCAACTGGATTGTTCTTTAGTCAAGAGCCATACAAAATTTACAGATATAATCCTCAAAATACCTTCATCGTTATAAATGAACATTGCCAATGTATGAATCACATTGGAGCAAAAAGTCCCTGTGAGAGTCTCAAACTCCAACAAGTGTTCTACATGTTAGAGCCACCGAAGTGCCCTTTATTCAAGAGTCACCCAAAAATACATATGGTAGAATCCTCGAAATCACGTTGGAGCGAAGAGTCCCGGCGAGAGTCTCAAACTCCAAAAAAAAAAAAAAAACGGACCAATGCAGAAGTCACGGCGACCACAAGATAACAATATCTTTTCAAGTTGCATTTTTCAAAATATTTCAAAGACTAACTTGAGCGGGAGTGTTGAAGATTGACGGACTATCATCCAATCTGGTCAACAATCAATGAGCAAATTATGCAAAAATCAAGGCAAATAAGGAAAACATATCATGTATATTTAGTCGTCAATGTCCCAACGGCTAGTTTTTTCTCTTTAAATTAGTCGTTATTCTCTACAAAAATAATATCGAGAAATACATTAGAATCTCATTCCGCAAAATTCAATATATTTTGACATAATTTTGATTTTTACATTTTTTTGCCAAATCACAGCGTGGCCAAACATGATTGACTGTTCTTTGATATAAGTATATTTCAGATATTTGACTGACGGGGGGAAGGAAACTTGTTCTTCTCCCTGGCGGACCGACCTTTAACAATCATATTTAAAAGAACACTAAATAAAAGGGATACGAACCATATACATCTTTTTTCCGCATCTGTGCTTTTTATATCGTATTCTTCACTAATCAAAACCCAGCTTCATAATTGTCTTTCTGCGTCTTAACCAAAAACTGATCTCGAAGCTCCTTCCAGTCCCGCTTCATTACTAATCTCAGGTCAGATGCAGCTCGAGATATATTGTTAGATTAAATCGAACAATACATAGGATATTTTATCTTATCCACGCAATGCCATGTGTGGCTATCCTCATCCTCGAAATAAATATTCCCAACTTCCAAGAATAATAACTCCCACAAATATCTATCAAAAATTAAATATTCATCACCAAAGTATCCCTCTTTCTGCTGGGTTTCTGTCTTTTCTCCGAGAGACATAGAAAAGGGATAAACATGGGAACCTCCGAAGAAACCCACAACGTCCGGGTCTTGGGCTCGGGAGGGCAGACCATAGTCCTAGCCCATGGGTTCGGCACGGACCAGTCGGTGTGGAAGCACCTGGTTCCGCACCTCGTGGACGAGTACAAGGTGGTCCTCTACGACAACATGGGCGCTGGAACCACAAACCCCGACTACTTCGACTTCGAGAGGTACGCCACCTTGGAGGGCTACGCCTGTGACGTCATCGCGATCCTCGACCAGCTTCGGCTGCAGGGATGTATATACGTTGGGCACTCTGTGTCTGCTATGATCGGCGTAATCGCCTCCATCACCCGGCCCGATTTGTTCACCAAGCTAGTCTCTATTTCGGGTTCTCCGAGGTAACTGGTTTTACATAATACTCGAAAATATCAACCAACTTCTAAATACATTTTATTTTTCTCAAAAAATAATATATGAAGAACCAAGTTCTAAATACATGATGTATAGTATACATATATGATGATATATATGTGAAACTAATTTGCTTAATATAATTCTAACATAGGAGTAGCTCAAAAAAAATACAAGATAAATGAAAAACTTTTTCAAATATTAAAAACAAATTTGGATTTATAAATCACCGTGGCTGGTCCCGCACATATTGACAGCATATTCTTGATGAGATTTCATCTTAAAATCACTTTCCCGCACATATTGACAGCATATTCTTGATGAGATTTCATCTTAAAATCACTTGGTGATAGGTTGAGTGACTCATAAAGCTTATATATTAGTCAATTTCTCCCGTTTTAATCGATGTGAGACGATAACATATGAGTTATCTCAACAGCCGAAAAATGAAATTAATGACTAAAAATATTATATCTTCTCCAACAATAAAATAATAGAAAATATAAATAAATAAATGTGAAAAAGCTTTGCACGAGGATGTATCGAACTGTTCAGCGCAGGGTGAAAGAGGAATCGAGCTGGCTCGACTAAAGCTTGGCTCGAGCTCCGAGCTCGAGGTCATAATTGTCGAATTCGAGTCGAGCTCATTCATGAGTGCTCGAAAGCCGGCGAGGCTAGCGAGCTTTATTTATTTATTTTTATTGATTATCTTTTAATGTTGTTTAGGTTTTTTTATAGAACTAAACGCTCCATTGGCTCTAACGGGCTCGGGTTCAAGAAAATGCTCGTCTTGGATAGTTTACAATCCTAGAGCATGATTAACTCGTCTTTTGCCCTTAGAACAAAATAAAATTCTTACGATTTTCTCGTCGATTAAACGATCAAAGAGTATTTGATATAAACATGGCTGAATTTGACGAGTGTTTCCTATCCATTACTAAAAAATTATTTCGCTGTTTTGGAAAAACCTATACTTACTTTTAAAAATTTGAGGGTTGCATCATAAAACAAATTGATAATAAGATAAGAAACATCTTTGATTTATCTATTAGTCGAATGAAATTAGTTTTTCCGTTGCATGACAAATAATCTCAACATTGGCTCTTTGATTGATTTTCTAAGGTACTTAAATGACTCAGACTACTTTGGAGGATACGAACCCGAAGAACTGACGCAGCTATTCGAAGCGATGAAGTCCAACTACAGCGCGTGGTGCTCGGGCTTCGCCCCGCTGGCGGTGGGCGGCGACATGGACTCGGTGTCGGTCCAAGAGTTCAGCCGGACCCTATTCAACATGAGGCCTGACATAGCCCTGAGCGTGGCCCAGACCATATTCTACAGCGACATGAGGCCCATCCTGGCCCACGTGACGGTGCCGTGCCACATAATCCAGAGCATGAAGGACATGGCCGTACCCGTTGTGGTGTCCGAATACTTGCACCAAAACCTCGGTGGAGAGTCCATTGTCGAGGTTATGTTCACCGAAGGCCATTTGCCTCAGCTGAGCTCGCCCGATGTTGTCGTGCCAATACTCTTGAGGCACATCAAGTATAATATCGCGGTTTGATTTATATTTTTATTAGTTTATTTTTTTTGTTACTGTTATGTCAATGTCTTTCGTTGTTTATTACGATACTTATATAATTAATGGCTGTAAACAGTGTGAAGGTTTGACGTGATGGAATAAATTCGTAGAATTTGTTAATGCATTAGGGTAAATAATGATGGACACAATTATTGGGCCTTGTACCCAATTGTTGTAGGCATATTTCTCTAACACATAACACAAAAATATTGTAAACTTTACACAAAAATACATTAACTATAATGTTTTTACTCCAACCAGTAACTCTATTTTATAGACTAATTTTTACTCAAACTCATTAACTCTATTTCTACTATAAAAATAATATTTTATACATATTCTTACGTATTTATATTGTAATTTATTTTAAAAAACTAAATATTATATAAATTAAATTTAAATTATGCCTAAAAGTTATTTTTTAGTTATATTTTAATATATATATATATAACTTATTAATTGTATAATTGACATGTTAATTTAAAAGCAAATATACTCATATTTTCTACGTAAAAATAAAATATGTATTTTTAATCATAAAATATAAAATGAAACATATAAAATATTAAAAGACGTTTATGGGTATTATTTTAATGATATAAAATATTTTAAACATAACTAAATAAATTTATATTTAGAAGAAAATAAAAATAAAAATTAAATTATAACTCTATTTTAGAATTGAGAAATAGAGTTACTCTAAATATAGAGTATCATTGTTTGCAAACTCTATAATAGCGTTAAAATAGAGTACCCGTTAGAAAATATGTGTGCTCTATTTTAGTGTTTTACGCTAAAATAGAGTAACCGTTGGAGATGCTCTTATTTTTATGGAAGGGTCGCCGTTATGATTTGTATTGTAGTGATAGCATTTTTTACCCTTATTATTTATTTGTTTTAATATATAAATATATATAAGATTATTTTACATTGCAGGAGTTATATTTAATTTTCTTATATATTAAATTATAATTTGATTTGAACTGAGCATTTTTTAACTATATATATATATATATATATATATATATAATATGAGGACAAGTACACATAAATACATACCTTTTTGACATAAATAACCCTGAAACATATACATATTTACATAATATCCACATTGATAACATTTAAAATAGAAATAAAAAGAAATTTCTTCAAAACCCACAACCATTGAGCTCGTCTCTTGCTTCAGATCAACATTCAAAAGCTTCAAACCTTTCCTGCTTCAGATGAAGGATAGAGCTCACGATGAACACAATTATCGCCACCGCTCATCGTTACTGTACCGCCGTCTGCCCGCTGTTCGTCGCCCGCCGTTAGCTCTCTGCTCGTTACCCTCCACCACCCTCCTCCCTAATGGCGTTGTTCTATCGCCTTTTGCTCGTCGCGCCGGTACTGTCCGTGCAGATTGCGAGACCTTCAACTGGACTATTCAAGAATCTTCGAGATCTCTGAAACTCCAACTTCTCGAGCCCCAGGATGGACATCGATCGTTCACTGCGAATTCCCTCATATTGTGCTTTCGAATGCCTCTTGAAGACCCCTCGTAGCTCTGAATCAAGTGGAATTAAAAAATCGATATTGAATTTTGAAAAAGAAAGAGACGTTCCTGGGTTACTGCACAATCAATGCCTTCTTACTGTGCTACGTACCAGGTTCATTGATCGCCTACTAAATTGAGGCTTTCCGCCCTAGATTAGGATTTTATCCGACCAATTTGAAATTAATCTTATAGTTCCTGTCGATTTTTCTATTTGGTATTTTGGTACAACATTGTAGTGACTCTAATTGGTACATATGTATGATTATGGTACGATAGGTTTCTTTTTTTGGTACCATATGTCGGAGTATAATTACGTATTTGATTCTCTCGTAGAGTTTACCTGAATGATTGAGGATTATGATTGATGAAAGACGTCCATGAATTTAAATTAATGAAGATAACAGAGACATGTACGACTACCTTGGGAAAATTATGGTTGATGTAGGAGACATTTATGTTGATGAAGATGAAAATAAATGAGACATATCGTTCACGAAATTATCGTTTTAATACATTTGTATTTGTAAATGTGGGTCAACGAGGCACATTACCATTGGCGGACAACCGTAGATTGAATGTGTGGGCATAATTTGTTGATATTCTTTACTTTAAATGTGATCTTATCTATTGAATGTTGTTGTTAGAATTTATTTGTAATTTTCGGGTTGGTTGTTATTTTTACACTTTGTTTGTGATTTCTAGATAGGATGTTGTTACTAAACCCATGTTATTAGTGGTACGTCCTTTGCAGTACCAAAACATAAGTTGCTACGTTACTCATTTGATTATTATGTAGTATCAAAAATTGGAAGATGCAGTTCGTAATAGAAAACGATGTTGTGCCTTAACATTTACGATATATATGATTTTATATGTTGGATGTTGTATTAACTTATAATTTGATGTGTGATGTTTGTATAATTTTTTGGATGGCAGACCAACAACGACCTAATACATTTATTATGTACCATAAATTTGTATAAAATGTACATTAACCACATCTAATAGGTACAACAACCACATGCAAAATGGTACGCTAAAAGCATGGAACTACATATAAATAACTAGTGGAAAAAAAATATTCAGAGAGTCTCTGATATGTCAGGAATAATTTCTGCAGTATTTGAATGTTCTATTTGTCAAAAATTGTACTATATGTCAGTTTCTGTCTTTAAAGATCTTGGTACTACAAACTACTTACAAATGGTAAAGTGTTGCACCGCAAGAAGGTACATCCGCACGGTAATAAATGCTACCCTATAAACGTTGAATTTGATACATTTTATTAGGATAAGTGTTTTTAGTTGTCATTCGAATTAGTTTTTCATGTGAAACTATTTTAATATACATGCATATATATATATATATATATATTATGTTTCATTTGAAATCAAATTTGATACCACCATGATTTGTATTACAAACTCCAATGCTCATAATAAGATAATGATCCTTTAAGAACATCTTACTATTGAAGCTTGAGTTTTAAACTACAAAATCGTGAGTTTGAGGATTGACCCATTAAATATGGTACGAAATAAAACATATCAAAGATTTACTAATATTAAAGTGGTTTTGCGTCGAAGCTGATGCGAAGCACCACGAAAAAACACTTACTCTAGTATGTAGTATCAAATATATGAAATGTATGGTACCATTGTTTACCTTGTTAGGGTATCTTATCACCCTTGTATATAGTACCAAACACGGAAAGAAGTAGTACCTTATATTATTCGGTCTGTTTATGATCTATAAATAGTTGTTAGTACCTTAAACTAATTAGTGTTAAAATAAATATCACTAATTAAATATAA
Source organism: Linderniella brevidens (assembly GCA_004919715.1). Taxonomy (NCBI): domain Eukaryota; kingdom Viridiplantae; phylum Streptophyta; class Magnoliopsida; order Lamiales; family Linderniaceae; genus Linderniella; species Linderniella brevidens. The sequence continues at coordinate 10,691,381 of SWDC01000148.1, forward strand.
TATAAACTTGCAAGCATGAAGAAGACTTAAGATTTTGTTCATTTATTAGTTATCATTGTAATTAGGGGCGTAACTTGTATTTTTTATAGTATTGGACTTACTTGTAATTATACCATGTATATAGGTATTGTTAGGGATATGCCCTCGAATGCTATACGAGGATTGGATATGTATAGGGCATTAGCTTATTTATCATTTGATTGTCAATGTAATCAAACATTGTTTTGCGTATTAATAAATGCATTATTCGTTTATTGGTTATATGAGTTCTTTACTTAGCATCGGGTAAAGCAATAAATGAATAAATCCAAATGTGTCGAGTTGAGTCACTGTTCTCGATGGGTACGAGAGAGGAAGGCACCAGTGGACTCTTAACCTCGAACATAAAGATTATAGAAATCGGATGTTTGCATCCATATTTGTCTTGAATATTTCTATTTCCTCATCTCGTTCAGAAGAGTCAGATAGCGCTGATGGAGTTCGTATAGATTTTCCTCCGTCTTAGCTTTAAAAGAGTCGGAGGTTGTGAGTATGTTTGCTTTCTTTGCCTTTACTCCTGCTTCGGTCCTTTGCATCATTTTGTGGAGCTCGTCCCACATAGCCTTAGAACATGATAGACTATCTATTTGCATATATATGTCATTTGGAATGCCTTGCATCAGGAAAGTTTTAGCTCCGAGATCAGCTTTAGCTCTTAATCTCTCCCCCTCAGAATATTCACTAGGAATTTTAAGTCTTCTAGTGGCATGAATGGGAAGATTATTTGTGGCATCGCCTTCTTGGATAAACCAGAATTTACCGGCTCCTTCTTGGAGAGAAGCTATCAGATTTGCAGCTTAATCTTTCGTCTCCAAGAAATTCAAAAAACGGCTTCTCCATACGGTATATTCGCCTCTTCTAAGAATTGGAGGACGAACATTGTTTCCAAGAGAGTAAGCATCATTGTCGTAGTTGACTGGTAAGATCTCGTGAAAGTTTTGATTTGAGTTGGTAAGTGTGCTTCACAATTGACAAATTTGTTAGTAATGTTTGGTTCGTACTTTAAGCAATTTCCTTTTAGGGCAACTTTTTAGGTCCTAAAAGTTTTGCTTGAGTAAAGAAAATATTTCGTACAAAAATTTATACTTCAAAATTTTGCTAAAGGATATCGAAAATTTTGATTATTCAAAATGATTATGCGAAGATTTTTCGTATGTTTTGAAAATGACAATTTTGATCTCTGAGAAAAAAAAATCAAGTATGTGTCGAAAATATTTGCGTTTGAAAGTTCAGTAAATGTAAAAGTTTTTCCTGCAGTAAGTTTTTCGATTTGAAAACTTTCGATCCTTAAAATCAAAAATGATTTTCGTAATTGTATGTTTTTCGAATGATGTTTATCGAAAATTATTTTGGACTATTAAAAGTTTTGCAAACGTATCCTGTCGAAAAATGATTTATTGAAAATTTATCAATCACAAAAACTTCTATCGAAATATTTGTTATCGAAAAATTTAGAATGATCTAAAAACTATGACTTTCGATAAGTTTTGACTAAACTTATTCGAGTGCGAAATTATTCGATTGAAATACGTTTTCGCTAAGTTTTTATTCGAGAATTATGATGATCGAAAAATTGAGATCGGAAGACTTGTAATCGAAAAACAAGTTTTTCGTGACAAAAGTAAAACTGTATATTACGAAAACAGTATTCGTTGAAAAATTTTATGCTTAGTTACACTCGAAAAAAATTATTGTGTATACATCAAAAGACTATTTATCAAAAACAAAGTTTTTGATAAATATATGACTGAAACTTAGCGAAAACAGTGATCTTATCGAAAAACTTTTGCGCCATTGTACTAATCGAAAAAGATTTTCGAGCCAAATTTTCTATCGAACAACGATCGAATAACACAACGCACGTTCAATGGAACAGTAAATCACAGATTCAGTTGAAAACATCAAATTAAACAATGATATTCTAGGTAATCACTTGAATTCGTGTACTGAAAAAGAACAAACACAAGATTAAACACGTTTTACAGCAAAATATATCAATTTTGATGAAAATGTATTCAAGTCACAAACAGTAAAATAGATCGAAATAAAAATAAGATAAATTTGATGTTCTAAGCGATTGAAATCAGTACTCGATTCATTCGTAACATTTAATCTATCACTTTTGCATCAAAATCAACAACAAAATTCGCAGAATTCAGAATATAGATCAAATTTGCATTTCACGCGAGTTTTTTATCGAAAAAACTCCACATCATATTTTAAATATCTATTTGGGATCGCCGATGTATCAACACCCGTGCTCTCCAATACTTCAAAAAAAATATCAACAATAAACAATGCAAACGTTAAAAAAATTAAGTAAGGCGTATAGTAAAATGAAAACATAGCCTTGTCAATCTTCTCGAGTTTGCACAAGTGCTCCTCAAGATTTATTGGTTTCGAATTGTGACGAATCCAATCTTGGATGCCTAGTAGAGCTTGAATATATTTAGGGGACAATGAACTCCTAATAGCATCAAGCACTCGACCACCCGTACTAAAAGTGAACTTAGAAGCAACCGTTGAGACTAGAACACCAAAATATCTCGAGTCATCTTAGAAAGAATCGGAAGCGATGAGAATTCAATATCACCACTAAAGTATGTTGAAGTCATCATATGGGTCCTCAATATCTTAGCTCATATATTTATCCAATTCCGACTTAACACGTTCACTTTTTCCGTTTCTCGTTCTCTTTCTCATTTCATTCAACAAATTACATTTATAGCACTAGACGAAGAAGAGGAAGAACTGCCACTATGGAGCAATTGGACTGTCGGGTATTCCATATCTCATTTTGTATACCGTAAATAATTCTTGGATGTCACATCTAACTTTTTCTTTCATTATGGACGAGGTAAAACAACCGGGTTATAACCGATCAAACGTGAAATTAATCATCTTCCACATGGAACGAGGATCAAGAATCACGGCCTAGTACAAAACCTTGTTCATGATTTCTACTAACCCCCAATATTTGTCGAATTTAAGCTCCATTCTACGAGTCATGTTTGTTATTTCTTCATCGTCCTCATCGTCTTCATCTAACAAACCCCGAAGAAGCAAGTCCCTTAGTTATTTCATGAAAAGCAATATTAGACATGACATGTGACGAAGCCAAATACTCATAAGCTTGTAAAAATGACTAAAAAATTTTACCAATATTTTGGCTCTTTCCCAATCATCAGTCGTACACTACAAAATTGTCCCAAAATGTCTATGCCCCATTTACCAAACGAGAAAGAGGACAAAATCGGGTGTGTTTGCTCTCCGGGCTTATGAGTGAGGTTAGCAAAACGTTGGCACTGTACGAACTTTTCGGAAATGGAGGTGTTGACTCTCTTCTAGCCAATGACTCATTAAGAGAAGTGCGACTTCAGCAATTCCTTTCTACTTAACTGACTACGGAGAGGAGGAAAAGGACCAACCACACCAAAACGTAGGACCCGATTGTGAAGGAAGGCAACTTTCTTGACATAGGGGTTCCATCGTATCCTGAATAATAGTTGGCCAGAAGTACCCTTGTCGGAGCACTTTTTGTGCTAGCGACCTTCCTCCTGAATGATTACAGCATGATCCTTCATGGATTTCCCGCATAACGTATTCGGCCTGCTGGGGTGTTACGCACAACATCAAGGGTCTGTTTGACCGACTTTTTATATAATTCTCCATTATGTATGGTGAAGCGATGTGCTCGGTGTAACACTTTCGTGCGTCTCTAGGATCTTCTAGTAAGTGCACAGTGGGTCCCTCCACGAGTGGTCTGCATCTACTATGTTTAGGATCTGCTCTTCTTTCGGGCTGAAGAAAGCAGGATTTTCAGCTACGGTAATTTGGCTAGATTCCGTCGGCTATGACCGCAAACTTGGAAAGTGTGTCTGCTCTCATGTTTTCCGAACGAGGTATCTGATGTACTATGAATTCTTCAAACATTGTTCTCAACTTGCCAAGTAGTTTGTTATATTTAAGCATCACTTTCCCTTTTGTTTCATATGTTGCCTCCGTCTGCTTAGAGATGAGCTGGGAGTCGATAAATACTTCTAGCTTTCGTATCTTTGGGCCAGAGCCATTTTTAAACCGGAGATCAAAGCTCTGTATTCAGTCTCGTTATTTGTGACGAAAAAATCAAACTTCAATGTGTATTCAATAATTTCTCTCTGGGCACTTGGAACCATATGCCCACCCATCTACATGCATGGTCCATCTTCCAACATGTGTTTCCTTCAATTCCACCACTTCATGCGTGCTCATCCCTACAACATAGTTGGTCATTACTTGTGCTTTGACAGCATTTCGGGAGCAGAACTCTATTGCAAATTCACTTAGTTCTCCTACCGATTTCACCATCATATCGGACACTTCTGGCGTCGAGAGCACTTATTTCAGTGGGTGATTCGTTAGACCGACTATTTCATTTGATAGGAAGTAAGGCGTCAGTTTCTTCTTGCAGTCACGAGAGCCAACACCAGCTTTTCTATTTCAGTATTATTCATTTGTGCTCCTAGGATCATTTTGCTCACCTCAAATCGATTTCTCTGACAAGGACTGCGCTTATCGCATAATTTGAGCATGCTAGGTATACAATCAGGGAATCTCCTACTACATGCGTCGCAAGCAGCGTGTGGCTGAGTCAAATATCGCTTTAGCTCCTGGAATGATTCCTCACATTCCGTGTTCCACTCGAAACTGTTTGCTTTTCGAAGGCTCTAAAAGGGTGAGGCCACGATCGGCCGCGCATGGTATGAAGTGATTCAATGAAGCCATTTGCCCCAGTAATTGTCGTATTTACTTTTTGACATAAGAGATATCAAGCTTAAAATTGCCTTTATATATTCCGAGTTGTCCTCAATTCCTTTGGTCGAGATCATGAATCCAAGGTATTTTCCTTCTCGTACTCTGAAGGTACATTTGGCAGGGTTCAACTTCATCATGTATCTTGTCATAATTTCGCCTCCCTTAGGTGTGTTACATGTTCTTAACTCCGCTTGCTCTTTACAAGTATGTCGTCCACCTAAACCTTCATTGTTTTTCCTATTGTTTTCTGAGCATTGAGTTTACGAGCCTTTAATATGTTGAACCCGCATTTTTAAACCGAACAACATTACTTTATAGCAACCCCTTATCCATGATGATGTCGTTTTTTCTCGATCTTCTTCAGACATCTGGATTTGATTGTATCCCCGTTAAATGTCTAGCAAACTAAAAATGGAACATCCAACCGCCAAATCGATTAATAAGTCGATCATGGGTAGGGGGTATGGGTCTTTTTTGGACATGCCTTGTTGAGATTGGTGAAATCCACGCACATTCTCCGTTTCTCATTCGGTTTGGGGACGAGCCCCACATTAGAAATCCAAGACGGATATTGTATTTCCTCGTTAAATCCCTCTTTCTGTATATTGTATACTTCTTCTTCAATGGCCTTATTCTTCAATGTTTAGAAGTTCCTACTGAGTGATCGACGTTGAGGCAATGAGGAATGATGCTTGGATCTATTCCTTGAAAGTCAGAAGTTGACCATGCGAAGAGATCCGCGTTTTGGCGGAGGAATCCTACTAATTTCCTCTCTTTTCGCCCTCCAGATCAACCCCAATCCTTACTATTTTTTTAGGATTTCTAGATATACTTAATTTCTTTTACCCATAACAGCTCGATCTGAGGACTGTTCCCATGATCTTTGCTTTTTTATCGACACACATCATTTCCTCTCTAGTTCTTTTGTGATCTTTTCGAACCTCTGGCTCACTATGTGCCCCCGGTTTTAGGGCTGCAACGTAGGTGCTTCGGGCAATTTCCTGGTTTCCTTGCACCTCTCGCATTCATGTCTCGGCCAGGAATTTAATTTTTAATGATCTTGTGCATGTCCTGACATCAAACTTATTTAGCCCATGCCTCCCGATTATTATGTTGTAAGCACTCGACGACCTATCCACCACCAAATAATTTAGGATCTCCGTTTCTGGGATGTGTTCCTTCCCCCACGATAGCGGGTAAGTCTATGGCCCCTAGGGACAACCGTGCTTCCTCTAAATCCGATGAGAGTGGTGTTCACGGGATGAAATCTGTTAATGCCAATGTTCATTCTCTTCAAAGTACGAAAATAATATTTACGGAGCGCCCATGATCAATAAAGATCTTGGCGACATTCGGTTTGCAACTCTTGTTTTGATGACTAGCTGGTTGTTGTGGGGGAAAATAATGTGTTTCATGTCTTTGTCGTTGAAAGTTATCGCGGTTTTAGTATACGGGCATGTCTCTACTTTCATCACTTATCTGGTTCGGTAACAAGCGTACTACTTGAATTATGATATCTGCGCGTATTTCTTCCTGGAAACATATTTAGATCCACGTTTATAATTTCATTCACCCGAGTTCTAGACTGGACATGAGGCTGTAATTGGTTCTTCTCTTGCCTTAACTGTGTTGGACTTAATAATAAATTAAGATTGGGCTTGAATGAGATTTGGGCTTAGCATGGGAATAAATAAATAAAGGGAGAGTAAGTATCCCACATTGGTTGAAAAAAGAAATGTTGAGCACCTTATATATGGTGTTGTATTTTATTAGTCTAAAATTGTTAGGCAATATTATACATAAATTATGGCGCTCGCGTGCGCACGCAGGGGGGGTGCAAATCCGGCCGACTTGTGTGCGAGCGCGCGACCTGCGCACACGAATGCCGGACCGGAAAAGGGCGGGCCTGATCAACCCGTTTTATATTTTTTCTCCAACGAATTTTAATTATTAATAAAATTTTCGAAGCCAACGGCTACTGTCCGAAACAGTGTGTTCGAACAGACATACACCTCTGTTTCCAGCGGACGCCTCTGTTCGGACAGAAGAGGGTTGACCAAAGGGCTGTACCTCTTCTTCGAATGGGTATCTGCTGCATATAAATAAACCCTAAACGCAGTAGCAAAAATAAGAATAAAAAAGCTCTCAAATTATAAACGTTTCCGCTCAGAAAAAGTTCGAAATATTCTCGTTCAAAGTTCGCCCGTGATTTCTTCAGTGCACGACGAGTCACGCTTCCGACGTATCCTGGACAGACCTATACGCGGAATCTGTCTTAAGGAAATTGTGCTCGCACAAGCTCGGAATTTCCTTACAAAATATACTCCTTCGCCTCGTTACTCGAAAGATTTCCAACAATCTTAAGACAGATCCTTGACGATGGTGAACACCGAGGGTAATGCTGAAAACTCTGTCACCTCTGCTCCGCGTGACCAACAGAAAACTGTCACAGTTCCTGTCTCGAAGATGCCTCTCGTGACAGCCCCCGCTCAACCGATTGCCATGCCTCCTGCCAGCCACATGGAGAAGCCGGGACAGCATCAACGTTCAAATGCTGGCAGCAAAAGATGCTTTTCTACCTGACAACGCTCAACCTCACGAGGTTCCTCACCGAAGCTGCGCCGAAAATTCCCGAAGGTGATGTTAACGTCGAAACTCAGTCTGCGGTTGACGCATGGAGGCATGCTGATTTCTTATGCCGTAATTACATTCTTAATGCGATTCACGATACATTATATAATGTATATTCTGGTGTGAGTACGGCTAAGGAATTATGGGAATCTTTGGACCATAAGTATAAATCAGAGGATGCCGGCTCAAAGAAATTTGTGGTCGGACGGTTCCTCGATTATAAAATGGTTGATTCGAAGACTGTTATCAGTCAAGTGCAGGAACTTCAGTTGATCCTGCACGAGATCCATGCCGAAAAGATGACGTTAAGCGAATCTTTTCAAGTGGCAGCGGTCATGGAGAAGTTGCCTCCCGGATGGAAGGACTTTAAGAACTATCTCAAGCATAAACGCAAGGAGATGTCCTTAGAAGACCTCATCGTTAGACTTCGAATTGAAGAAGACAACAGAAATTCGGAAAGAAAGCTCTCGAGGTCCGACGAAGCCAAAATTAATATGATGGAACACGGTCAAGGATACGGCTCGAAAAACAAGCTTGCTGAAAAGGGCAAAAAGAAGTTCGGGCCAACCGGTGGTGTCTCGAAGCCGAAGTACAAATTCAAAGGGTCATAAATCGTCCGAATGCCGACTTCCTAAGAAGAAGCTCGAGGCCAATATGGTGAAAGACATCACTCAAGACGTTGAAGAAATGAGCCTCGCCGCGGTGGTTTCGGAGATCAACATGGTCGGGTCAAACCCTAGAGAATGGTGGATCGATACCGGAGCCACAAGGCATGTGTGTACGAACCGAAACCACTTCTCGACGTTTGAACCAGTTCAAGGGGAGAAGATCTACATGGGAAATTCGGATGCTGCATCCATCGAGGGAAAGGGTGATGTGCTCCTCAAGATGACATCTGGCAAAACGGTGACGCTGAAAGACGTGTTGTACGTGCCAGAGATTCGTAAAAATCTTGTCTCGGGCTCTCTGCTGAACAAGCACGGGTTTCGCATTGTAATAGAGGCGGATAAAGTTATCTTGTCTAAGTCAGGAATGTACGTAGGAAAGGGATATGCTACCGAAGGCTTGTTTAAACTGAATGTAATGCCTTTTGGCAACGATATGAATAAAAAGAACAATTCAGTTTACTTGCTTGAATGTTTTAATTTATGGCACGGTAGATTAGGTCACATTAATTTTGAATCGATACGTCGATTAATTAACTTGAACCACATTCCTAAATTCGAAATCGACTCGAAACATAAATGCGAAATATGTGTTGAAGCGAAACTGACAAGGTCATCGTTCCCAACGGTCGAAAGAAATACCGAACCACTTGAACTAGTTCATAGTGATGTTTGTGATTTGAAATACGTTCAAACACGAGGTGGCAATAAATATTTTATAACATTTATTGACGATAGCACGAAATATTGCTATGTATTTTTGCTTAAGAGCAAAGATGAAGCGTTAGAGAAATTTGTTCTCTACAAAACCGAAGTTGAGAACCAACTCGGTAGAAAAATAAAGAGATTAAGAAGTGATAGAGGCGGTGAATACGAAGCTCCGATCGGGAACTTCTGTGCAGAACATGGTATTATTCATGAAGTGACTGCACCTTATTCTCCTCAATCAAATGGAGTTGCCGAACGGAAAAATCGCACATTAAAAGAAATGATGAATGCGATGTTATTAAGTTCAGGCCTACCGCCCAACATGTGGGGCGAAGCTATCTTGTCGAGTAATTATCTTTTAAATAGAATACCTCGAAAGAAAGGAAATAAAACTCCATATGAATTATGGAAAGGAAAGACGTCATCCTATCAACATTTGCGAATGTGGGGGTGTCTAGCAAAGGTAGTCGTACCGACACCTAAGATAATAAAAATCGGCCCTAAAACAGTCGATTGCATTTTTATAGGATATGCACACAATAGTACGGCATATCGCTTTCTTGTATATGATTCGAAAATTCCGGATATACACAAGAACACGGTAATGGAATCAAGAAATGCATGTTTCTTTGAAGATGTATTTCCATGCAAGTCAAATAATGGATCAAGTTCTTCTAAACGAACTAACGAAGAAACTGAAGATCCAAGCGCGGTTCTTGACGATGAACCACGACGAAGCAAACGAGCAAGAATAGAGAAAACATTTGGTAATGATTTTGTCTCATATCTACTCGAAAAGGAACCACTGACTTACAACGAAGCAGTGAGCTCAACCGAAGGACCTTTATGGAAAGAAGCCATAAACAGTGAAATCGATTCTATTTTGCAGAATCATACGTGCGAATTAGTTGATCTCCCGAAAGGATGTAAACCTTTAGGATCCAAATGGATTTTTAAAAGGAAAATGAAACCCGATGGTACGCTCGAAAAGTATAAAGCCAGACTTGTTATCAAAGGATACAAGCAACAAGAAGGCTTAGATTATTTCGATACTTATTCTCCTGTGACGAGAATAAATTCAATAAGGATGATACTAGTTATTGCATCCTTAAGAAACTTAGAAGTACATCAAATGGATGTCAAGACAGCTTTCTTAAATGGTGATCTAGATGAAGAAATATATATGGAGCAACCCGGGGGATTCCGTGCTCCGGGAAATGAAAAGAAAGTCTGCAAATTAATTAAATCATTGTATGGTTTGAAACAAGCTCCAAAGAAGTGGCATGAAAAGTTTGATCATGCTATGATGACCAACGGTTTCAAAATCAATGAGTGCGATAAATGTGTCTACTCTAAAGAAACGGATGATGGCTATATCATTTTATGTCTATATGTAGACGATATACTCATTGTTGGTAGTAATGACAAAATAGTAAAATCTACTAAGAACATGTTAAATTCGAAATTCGACATAAAAGATCTTGGACTTGCTGATGTGATTTTAGGAATTAAAATCCTACGAACAAATGAAGGTCTAGTTTTGAGTCAAGCTCATTAAATAGACAAAATTCTTGACAAGTTCGGGAAAGATGATACCGGGAAAGTTGATACCGGTATTGCTAGAACGCCATTAGATAGAAGCGTTCATTTATCTAAAAATCGCGGTGAGGGTGTTTCTCAAGTAGAATACTCACGAATTATCGGAAGCCTAATGTATCTAATGAGTTGTACTAGGCCAGACCTTGCTTATGCAGTAAGCAAGTTAAGTTCATACACGAGCAATCCGAGTGCAGAACATTGGACTGCAATAATTAGAGTATTGAGATACATAAGGTATACTCGCGATTACGGATTGCACTATGGAAGATATCCTGCTGTGTTAGAAGGCTACACAGACGCAAATTGGATATCTGACATAAAGGACTCAAAATGCACAAGCGGCTATGTATTCACTCTAGCAGGAGCCGATGTGTCGTGGAAATCCTCAAAACAAACTGTTATAGCGAGATCCACTATGGAATCCGAGTTCATTGCCTTGGATAAGTGTGGAGAAGAAGCTGAATGGCTACGCCATTTCCTAGAGGATATTCCAAAATGGGAAAAACCCGTACCACCTATATGCATACATTGCGATAGTCAATCTGCGATTGGAAGGGCAGAGAGTACCATGTATAATGGTAAGTCGAGACACATACGTCGTCGACATAATACCATAAGACAACTGCTATCAACTGGGGTTATCACAATTGATTATGTGAAATCAAAAGATAACATTGCGGATCCGCTAACCAAAGGGTTAAATCGAGATGCAGTTTGTAGACTGACAAAAGGAATGGGCTTAAAAAGCCTTAAAGTATAAAAGTTCTAAGAAGGAAAACCCAACCTATGTGACTGGAGATCCCAAGATCTAGGTTCAAAGGGACAACCTAATTTTAGGACTAAGGATCACTGTGGGGGGGAGTAACCCCGCTCATTCCTGTCGAAAAACAGTGACAAAAGGAGAAGGCTAGCATATGTGGATGCTTTAATGACTATCATAGAGTGTTAATAAAATACTCGTGACGTGAGAAGTCACCTATGTTAAGGAGAAGTGGGGCCGCTTCAAAGGAGAACTGAAAGGCTTAGTTCTTTAGAAACCTTCGCAGAATCAGGACGTGCTCATGGCCAAAACGAGCAAAACCATGAGAACTGAACAAAGAGAAATGGTTTCTGCGTATGTACGTGGGTTCATTTACACAAGAAAGCAGGACAGTTCAAGGACATCGCGTCTACTGGACAGCTAGTAAATTAAACGTACTTTACAAGGAGGAAGTTCAAATGGTAACACATACTATCCTCTATGCAGAGATCAGAAAACGAACATGAGCTCCGAAATGAAAAAACAACTCTCATTCATGTGGGGGATTGTTGGACTTAATAATAAATTAAGATTGGGCTTGAATGAGATTTGGGCTTAGCATGGGAATAAATAAATAAAGGGAGAGTAAGTATCCCACATTGGTTGAAAAAGAAATGTTGAGTACCTTATATATGGTGTTGTATTTTATTAGTCTAAAATTGTTAGGCAATATTATACATAAATTATGGCGCTCGCGTGCGCACGCAGGGGGGGTGCAAATCCGGCCGACTTGTGTGCGAGCGCGCGACCTGCGCACACGAATGCCGGACCGGAAAAGGGCGGGCCTGATCAACCCGCATTTTGGTCCCGTTTTATATTTTTTCTCCAACAAATTTTAATTATTAATAAAATTTTCGAAGCCAACGGCTACTGTCCAAAACAGTGTGTTCGAACAGACATACACCTCTGTTTGAAGAGGTGTCTGTTCCAGCGAACGCCTCTGTTCGGACAGAAGAGGGTTGACCAAAGGGCTGTACCTCTTCTTCGAATGGGTATCTGCTGCATATAAATAAACCCTAAACGCAGTAGCAAAAATAAGAATCAAAAAGCTCTCAAATTATAAACGTTTCCGCTCAGAAAAAGTTCGAAATATTCTCGTTCAAAGTTTGCCCGTGATTTCTTCAGTGCACGACGGAGTCACGTTTCCGACGTATCTTGGGAGACAGACCTATACGAGGAATCTGTCTTAAGGAAATTGTGCTCGCACAAGCTCGAAATTTCCTTACAAAATATACTCGTTCGCCTCGTTACTCGAAAGATTTCCAACAAACTATACATACTCAGCGACTAGCTCTTGAAATATTCGACTCGGAGTAACCTTTCTATCTCGTTCTTCAGGTGGAAGCATTCAGTTGTGTCATGGCCCCTCTCCCGGTGAAATATGCAGTACTTTGTAGATGTTTTCTTTTCGGGGAAATCTCCTCCCTTTTGGAGGCCAATGCACCAGACCAGATTTTTTTATTTCCATGAGCGCTTCCACAAAGGAATAGTAGGTGTTGAAGGGTGCCTTCCTTTCTCTGCTCATCTCTCTTGGTGTTTTCAGCATGTGCCCAAATCAGGATTTTCGTGAGGGGCAGGATGTCCGTACCATGGTCTTTTGGCGTTATCCCCTCTTTCGATATGTCTCCCCTACCTTCGCTCATTAGGGCTTTCTTGGCCTCCCGTTCACGCTGCTTTTCTTCTTCGATTCTCACAAACTTAATTTATAATTATTTTTACCTCCTTTAACGTGCGCCCCGGGTTTCCTACTAGTTTGTCTTTAAATGGTCCTAACTTCAGTCTATATCTTACGGGCCACTATCATCAAGTCGTTGGAAATGGTCCTAACTTCAGTCCCTGTCTTAGGGCCCACTATCATCAAGTCGTTGATAAACTCCGGGACCTCCATAGCACCACTGTCGAACCTAGTCATGTAGTCTTTTTAATGATTCATCCTCATGTTGCCTTATGTTGAAGAAGTCAGCGACGATAGTCTTTCTCGTCTTCACTCTTGAGGCAAAGTGATAGCGAAAACGTGCCGTGAAATCGGCGAAAGACACCACACGTCCGGATGCCATATTTAAAAACCAAGCTATAGCATTCAGAAATACGACTCCATCAAAATGAACTTTAGCGAGACATGATGGAGTTCGAGGACCGATTCACCGCTATTATCAACGATGTCTCAGCACTCGAAGGATCGTCGAAGATAGAGGCATGGCTACTGAAGTCATGAAAGCACTTCCCAGATGGGATGTGAAGACCATGGCTGTGAGAGAAGTCAAATATCTTAGCAAGTTGCAGTGGCACGATCTCACCGCAGACCTTAAAGCCTGCGAGTTCGAGCTGCAAACTCGTATGGAGGAATCGGTCCTCGTACGGCTTGTGAAGGCGCTCGAAGCCGCCGAAAGCACTTCCAAGTCCGCATAGGACATGAATGAGGAGGTCATGACACTCTTCATCAAAAAAGTTGGGTGGTTCATGAAGAGGAACCAGTCCTCTTACTCACCACAAATATATAAGAAAAATATTTCAAAAGAAGAACAAAAGAATGACGCATATTTTTATTGTGACATGAAAGGCCATTTCATAGCCGACTGCAAGAAGCACAGAAACGACAAGGGCAAGGAAGGAAACATAAAGTACATAAGAAAAGGGAAAGTACTCTAGGTAGGATAGCAAGATGAAGTTGGCTGAGACCGACTCAGAAGAGTAGGAATCTGAAGAAGAATCAAGTGATGACGAGATTGAGTGTCTCATGGCAGGTTTCGATCACGATGGGGTATTTAATTTCTCACAACCTGAGTTTACTCGTGAAGTTCTTGTACAAGCTCTTCATGAGATGACACAGGAATATCAAACGCTCGCCACTAGAATTAAAATAGCTCACAAAACGGTCACAGCAGTCATATATGTATTGCTGAGAGTGAGGGTATTGCTAAAGCTAAAGCTAGAACGATGTCACTTAGGACTAAAAACGAGATCCTCAAAGAGGGCCCGAACAGATTAAATTCAAAGCCCTGGACTTTGATAATATATTACGTTCCTAGACAGAATCCTCAAAGAAACTTGAGGAATTACAAGAAATGCTAAAAAGTCCTAATGATAGGACAGGGCTAGGTTACGCTCCAGAGCCTCAAAACACCCTACTCGGGTCCCAAAGTCCAATCAAGTTTGTCAAATCCTCAAATGGAGAGGAAGTGGTGGAACTTCAGTCCTCATCGATCATGGATAAAAAGAGATTTGGACTTGGATATAAACCAAGCTCCCAAGGATCCCCCCCAAAAATTGGAAAGCCATTAGGACATTCTCCGAACTGGAAGACTAAGCCTAGAACTCGAGAAGAAGTGCAAAGGGTAAGGAGTGCGAATAACCTTGGGTCCCAAAACCGGTTCCAAGGAGGTTTCGGTACTCAAGGTAATCGTCCTCAACCAGCTAAAACCCATCGTTGGGGGCCTAAGCACCAATGTAGAGGGGAACCATCGGCCCAAATACTTACTGGCTGAAGGACCCATGCAAATGTTGGGTATAGTAAACCTATCTGTTGCCGGCTCACAAGAATGACATTAGTCGGTCCTGCTGGTATTTGGATATCGGTTGCTGCAAGCACATGACAGGGAACCAAGGATTCCTCACGGACATCAAACAATGCACAAGCCAAACTGTCACCTTCGGTGACAATGGTAAAATTAAAGTCATAGGGAAGGGTAAGCTTGTCTATGATAAGTTCACACTCGACAACATATGTCTTGTGAAGAATTTACACTACAATTTAATAACCATAAGTCAACTATATGACAACGGCTACGTGTGTGACTTCCAGAAGGATAGATGTAAAGTCATCAATCCTTCAAAAAAATGGTTCTCATTGGCTGGCGAACCAATGGAACCTACACCATCAAACTAGGTGAACAATTAGTATCAGAACCGACATGTCTTGTAGCTGAAAGCTCAAGAAGTTGGTTGTGGCACAAAAGATTGAATCACCTGAATTTCAAAACCATATCACGGGTAAGCTCAAGTAACTTAGTACATGGTTTGCCCACGCTAAGTTATTCTAAAGAAAAGATAGGTATGGCTTCTCAACATGACAAGCAAGTAAGATCTAAGAGCATATGAAGGACCGCCTCCAGTCACTGTCTATATCTGTTGCATATGAACATTTTTGGTCCCATACCCGTACCAAGTCTAGGTGGGCCAAGTATACCCTTGTGGTAATAGACGATTACTCAAGGTTTTTTTAGGTATTGTTTCTTCGATCAAAAGATCAAACACCAATCTTATTAATCAAATTACTTAAAAGATTACAAAATGAGCAGAACCGGAAGGTCAACACAATTAGAAGTGATAGGGGAACTGAATTTTTAAACTCCACACTTAACGATTTTCTTGAGAACCATGGCATTCGCCATGAATTATCTGCCTCCAGGACACCACAACATAATGGAGTTGTTGAACGAATAAATCACACGCTGAAGGAAGCATCAAGGACTATGCTAGCGATGCGGACATCTCTCAGAAATTCTGGGCAGAAGCGGTTAACACAGCATGCTACACTCAGGACAGTACGATGATCTGCAAGAACATATGGAAGACTCCTTACGAGATCTGGACAGGGAATGTGCCCTCAATAGGATACTTCAAGACATTTGGAAGTCGACGCTACATACACCTAAATTGAAGTCACATCTCCGCTTTCAAAAGCATAGCAGTTAAGGGTTTTTCGTTGGGTACTCTGTTTTGTAAGTAAAGCCTACAGAGTATTCAACTGTAAAATACTTCCTATCGAAGAATCGACTCATGTTGTGTTTGAGGAATCACAAGAATAAGACAGCTCTCTCACCAACATAAATCGCCTAAGCGAGATGTTGGAAAAGGTAGATGCGGAGGCGTCAAGTGACGATGATAGAGTTGAAAATTCAATATTAAGACAAGAAACCACAGAGAGAATAGAGCCCTGCATTGATGACTCAGTACCAAAAATGCCCGATACTATAGCAGAAACGGTCCTAGATCCTAACGACACATCACAAGAAGTGAACGTAGGACTGGATCCAGCGACGGCAGAGGGACACTCTAACGAAGTACCGGAAAATGTCGGTATTGAACAAGAAATCACATAGGATGATAATGCTGAGGGGGAACATATTAAGTGGAACTGAACCTCTCTTAATTACCCCTCCAAACTACTCATAGGAGATCCACAGGCACCGATGAAGAAGTCTATACAAAACCTGTTTAGCTACGCCTTTATCTCTCAAACACAACCTACCAAGATTGAAGACGCACTCAAGGATGAAAGTTGGATCTCTGCAATGCAAGAAGAGTTAAATCAGTTCGAAAGAAACGAAGTATGGACCTTGCTACCGCGACCCTCTCAGACGGTGATTTGGAAAAATGGGTATTCAGGAATAAGGTAAATGAAGACGACTTAGTCATGGGGAACAAAGCCAGACTAGTTGCCCAAGGATTCCTAGCATATGTCGCCTTCAAGGACTTCAAAGTTTATCAAATGGATGTTAAAAGTGTGTTTTTAAATGGTATATTATCAAAAGAAGTGTATGTTGCACAACCTCCCAGCAGTCATGAAAAGCCTAAAACCACGTCTACAGACTCAAGAAGGCGCTCTACGTAATGGACAATTTCAGTTCGTAGTGGATCATGGCTTCACTGTTGAAGTAGTAGACAAGAATCTATTCCAGTTCACTAAGGGATAACATCTACTGCCAGTACAAATATATCTTAATGATATAATCTTCGGATCAACAGACCCCAAGCTGTGCAAAAGAGTTCATGCGCATCTCCATTAAAGTCGACATGATGGAACTTCTACATTCCGAAGACGGGGAAGTTCGTCAGATGGCGACATGTTTTCAGGACTCAGTCACGCGACTTTTCTGGACAACGAACGCGAGACACGGATGATGTGCATGAGTTATAAGCATGCGACATCATCAAATAGTCCAACTTTGTGGTAACAATCGTCATGACGAACCACGTCGATATTACCAAATTGTTTGTCGAAATCTTCGACCTACCAACTTCCGTGAAGACGAAGCTTCGGGAAGCAATTGCAAATGTGAGGGACGAATTGAATGCCCACATAAATGTCCATCAGCGGAACCGACTTCAAGGACTCTGACAAGAAGATGGTACTGAAGCCCGCATATCGTCTTCTCCACGACATAGTGGCGAAAGGGCTTTTGGGTAAGGCTGGGCTTCTGACATGCTGACAAGAGAAAAGATCGACGCTATGGCGGCCATCCTTACCAACGCAGATGTCGATTGGGGCTCAATCATCTTTGAAGCCCTCAAAAGGCATTGTTAGGACCAAGAATCGGGTCTTAAAAAATTTTGGTCTCCAAGTCACCCACATGCTCATCAAGAAGATAAGTGTTGACAAATTTTCAGGGACCGCACGAAGCCACCCTCTCTTTGATGAACGAATCATCGGCTTCCATTCAGTGTCGGGTGTGGTCCTTCTCGAGCCAAGAAAAGGGACCAAGAGAGGGGCATCACAAGCACTGGCCATCGTGCCAGTCGACCCGTCACATCAACCGTCAAAGAAAAAAAATGTTGCTCAACCAACAAGTGTTTCTTCCCCACCGCCAAAGCCTACCAAAAAGAAGGCAGAGAAGAAGAAGCCACCGCCGGTGCCGCTCCAAATCGTCCACGCCCAAGAAACAAAATCTCCATCTTTCAGGGGTGAGACCGATACATGGCAAGCATCGCCCCCACCTCCGCCTAAGAAGAAGCTGCGTAAAGTGGCGGATGTGCCGGCGGATCCTTCGGCGCCACAAAGTGATGAAGGGGCACCCTCTCTGGTCCTCACTCAAATGTTCCATCAACTGATGGAAAAAAACCCCGCACAAAGGACCGGAGACGGTGCAAATGCGGAGATTGGAGCAATCATTCGGAGTGAGCATGCTCCGAAAACTCCATCAAGGGGAAATATTGAAGTTACAGCCCCCGAAGTGGTCCCAGAACAACCAGCTGTAGCTAAGGACCGACCGATAACAACGGCATCAGCAGTCTTGCCGCTCGTTACCATTCTTAAGCACACTAATGCCTCCAAGAAGAAACCAAATGGAGGTAAAGTCAAGAAGTCATCATGTCCACAGAAGTTGTCCTACACCGAAGTGGTGATGCAGGCCATCGATGCTCAAAACAATGAAGTCACCACTGAAGTCATTCAAGGGTACGAGGACTTATGTGTTGTACGAATGGGGAGGCCATTTTCCAAGATTAACAAGAAGAACCGTGGTCAGGCCATGGCGACTGAGAACCGACTGAGAACCGACTGATGACGCAGTTAGGGTTAGAGACTATCTCATCTCTAATCCAAAGACGCGAATTGCTGGAACTACAACTGCGTCATCAAGAAGTAACCAACATCCTTGCTGATCGGGAGTCACATTACGACCCAACTCCAAGGATGCTCGTCGCGAAGTCAAAGTTCTCAAAATACTTCGTGCTGACAAGGTGGGCTTGTGTCATGACTGGGAGCCATCCGCGAAGAGCTCAGTGTATGGGGACCGCTGACCTCCATGGCGCTCAGCACATTTATGACCGGACGCATCGGAAGCTCTCAAACTCTGATCGTCAGTCCCCAAGTTGGCCCGTCACCCTCCAATAAAACTGTGACGCCAATTTCGGTCCTCGTCGGTCTCCCAAAGGCCTTGCCATGACCTCCTAGCCCAACCAATGAAGTAGAAGGCTCAACTCTCATTCTGATAGAGGCCTCGGAGTTACTCTAGCCCCCATCAAGGATTGCGCAGAGCCTGCAACAACAACTGTCCTTACAACCTATTGCTGAAGAGTCTGCGCCCCCACTCTCTCCGCCGCGGAACGCATCTCCGCTGCCTAACCCATCTCCGCCCCAGAACCTCTCTCCGTCGCGAAACCCGTAACCACCATCTAACTCGTCTCCTCTGTCGAATCATGACGTTGCGGTCCTTGATCTAGCCCACCATGCTGAAGGGGCCGCCGGTGCCGTAGCTACTAATACGGAACGGGCTTTGACGCCACAACCCACTCCTCTTCCATCTTCTAAGTCTCGTTGGGTCCCCGACATGAGTGCCTATAGATCACGAAGCATGTTCTACATACGCTGCACATATCGCGAATTCGCGCAGATGAGGCGCAAACTCAAGACTGCGAACAAGAATCAAGGAATAGTGATGCAGCACATTGATAACATCATTGCGAGCCAGGAAGAACTTACTGTCGGGCTTTCAAATGTTAAAGAAAGCCTATCCCAAGAGCTTAAGGTCATCTCAGCTCAACTCTCCGTGGTTGTGGAACATCTGTCCACCCAAGGCAACGCTGGGGCTGGGATTGCCAAAAAGGGGGGAGATAAAGGGAAAGTCGCCGCCGCAACCAAAAGTCGTCGGTTCCTGACTCTAATGTCACAAGGGCAGTTTTGGATCCTTCTCTGTTAGCTATTGTGAAGAGAGTCAGGACCTCATCCTCTTCCTCAACACTTGTCAATCCCATATATCAGGCGCCAAGCATCGCAAATGAAGAGGCTAGGGAAAATTTCATTGCCCTAGTATTTCGGAGGATCAGCTACAGCCCATCGGTCATATAGGAAAACCCGAGGCATGAGTTGGTCCCATTGAGCGCATATACCCTT
Organism: Linderniella brevidens; assembly: GCA_004919715.1. Lineage (NCBI taxonomy): Eukaryota > Viridiplantae > Streptophyta > Magnoliopsida > Lamiales > Linderniaceae > Linderniella > Linderniella brevidens. The sequence goes on from SWDC01000148.1 coordinate 10,711,230, forward strand.
CAAGGGTATTAAGGGATATAGCGGCAAACCTCACTGAAGACCAACTCTTCGAGCTCATACGCTTACACGACATCAAGACCGCCGTGTATGGAAGAGCTCTGACGTAGAAAGAGTTTCCAAACTCGCTAAAGAAAGATGGAAGAAGTGAGGATTGAGGAGGCTGTTTTTTGGCAAAAGTTTTGTCAATCACCAAAAAAAGGGGAAACTGATAGATTACTAAAAGTTTTGGTGATTGAGCTGAGTACCAGAGGCAAGGTTGAAGACCGAAGGCGAAGGGGAGAATCGGAAGTAAGAGCGAGAACCGGAGGAAAGAGGATAAAAGAGTCAAGTGACAAAAAGGACGACAGGCAACAGAGGGGCATTAAATGCAAGGCTGCAGCGAATACTGGAACAGAGATAGACAAATTACACAAAGTGGCAAAAGTACTCAGACACAGAGTAGATATGGCACTACAGGGCCAGAAACAGGAAATGCAGGTAATGCTTCTGAGTAAATTCAAATGCTCAAAGCACAACGGCTAGTTCGAGATGCGAACAGTATAAATAGCCGAAGAGCCAAACAAGAAGAATACAAGTCTAGCTAGCAAAATCAAAGATAAAGCAAACTTAAGATCTAATTGTGTTCATCATTCTCTTTGTAAATCTTGTAATCAACTGACTGTAAAAAGCAGTTGTAACTGTAGAACTATAAGCTAGACATAGCTGAAGGTTGTACTTGTTAAGTAAATCATACTTCGAATACCTTCCTTGAGGGAAGAATGGGAGACGTATGAGTTTATTAACACTCCGAACTTTCAGAAACAATCTATGTGCATCATCTTCAAACAAACACAAAAACACACACACAAAAATCGATACTAAGTAGTAATTACTTCTGCGTACCACTAAGGTTGAGAGAAACAAGCGAGAATCGAAACACTGCGAGTGCTAAACTAAATCAGTACTCAAGTAGAAAAGAATTGAAAAACATTTTAAGTGTCCCCCCTTCTAAACACTTAGCCACAGGTCCCGACCCTGACATACGTGATGGAGAAACGGCAATAAGTCCAAAGCGAACCTACAGTCAAGCGAGACCGTAAAAGAGCGGCAAAGTATTTATTCACCCCTCAAAACAAAACATTTCGACTGATCTGACACTTGGTTTTATTAACTGGGAAACTAACTCTAACATATCGCGTATGATAGAAAAATTTTGCAATTATATTTCTTTGCAATTTCTCTATAGAAAGTTGTAGACTAATGTTGACATCTCAAGAGCAAGTTGGCTAAATACATTGATGTTGTCGCCATAAAACCCACCCCAGCCCAGACCGTCGGGTCTGATACCAATGTTATTACATATTAAGTCGACCTTATAGAATAATCCAGATGTCATTGGCACTTCAAAATTTAAACACAGCCTGTAAACTTGAAGTGGAGAAATATATAAATATATACTCATCACATGCAAATGAATTACTTTGCGTTTTGCATTGCAGCTTCCTAGGTTTGTCTTAATATATATTCCACTAAATAAACGTTTTAATTTTTCAAAAAGGTTAAATCAGAAGCTGCCTGTAAATTTCATCCGACCAAAGACAGTTCTTGATTGTGTATGTGTGCGTACTTATAAGAGTCAACCAACGCAGATAGCACTGTGATTGTTATTCCCCATACACGTATTCTTCAACAGGCTGTCAAAAAGTTTCTTGGATATAAATCATTAATTACAGTACATCTGATAATTAAAATGCTGCTCTTCAACTAACTCCGCACTATAAATACTGCTTGTGAATCTTCCCCAGGGACTCACCCCATCAGCCATTTAATAGTTTAAAAGCTCATACTCATCACACACACACACAAGCATTTATTTTATCACCTGAAAAATGACGATGAAAGCAGTTTCCATTGCCACTTTGCTTCTTATATCTCTAATACTGATCTCTTCTTCTAGCCTTGGAGGTGCTGCAAATTTGCAAGCTCAAGCTCCAAGTAAGAAAGCTTAGCTTAATCATCATTAATATATTCCACCGGCTCTAATATTGTTTTTTCTTTTTTTCTTTCTCGTATCGATAGTGCATGTAATAACGACCGATTTCATCAATTGTTGTGTTTTTTAGCTGCTGCTGCTGCTACTTGCCCGGACATGTGCAATAAGAGGTGCAAAAGCTGGGATTTTCAAGCGTTGTTTCCAGTACTGTTCAGTGTGCTGTAATAAGTGTCGATGTGTTCCTTCGGGAACATACGGCAACAAATCGGAGTGCCCTTGCTACAGAGACATGCTTAACTCCAAGGGCAAGCCAAAGTGCCCTTAGACTTTTCATTTTTTTTCTTTGAATAATTTAAGTGCGATGTAGTTTGTCTATTTTGCTTTCATCTATCTTCTCTTCAAACATTGAGCTGTTGTACTATTTCGAAATAATAGCGAGCGACCATTTGTTTTTTCTTTTTCTTTTTTTTCCTCTTTTCCTTCTAATTGCATGTCAACTTAGAAAAAAAAAATGTAAAAAGACTATTACAACCCTTACAAAACTGTATAAAACGCGAAGCATATAATGTGTAGTACAACGTTTGAATAGTCAGTCCTCTATACGGTAAAAAACTGATTTCTCAGGTCTAATTTTGTTGCTGAGAAGCCAGCAAAAAAACTGAGAACCCACATTATGCAGAGAATTCATCGAGGGTTCTCGACATTATACGAGTTCTCAGCTCAATCCGACCCTATATATTGATGAGAATCCATGTGGACAAAAAACCAACGGTAGGTTTTTAGCATTATAGTGCATTTCCAGCACCAAATTTTAGGCTGAAAATTCAGCATAAAGCTCATCTCCTACTTGGGTTCTTAGCACCAAAATTAAAGCCGAAAATTCAAACATAAAACTGAGAATCATGTTGTAAAATGAATGGTGGAGGAGGTTATTGAAAAAATGCGCCATTTTCTTAAGGAACCCATTATCCGATGCAGTGCGCTGTCGATGATCTGCATTAACACGTGAAAGCCCGTCACAAGACAACAACTAACATCACCAGTTTTCAACTGTACCAAGAATTAAACCACATGCAGTCAAGGCTCAAAGCTTTCTCCTCGCGCGTTACTAAGTTCGTGGTGATTCCATTACATCATCTCCACTACCTTAATACATTACTAAGAATCTAAATTTTCACTTAACGTACTTGAGGTGCCTTCAAGTATGAAGCAATTTAATTGATCGATCGCTCTCCCACGTTAGGCTCTTATTGCCAACAAGTACAACTATTGTGGGATCATTAGAAATACACGTTAGTGGTTTTCATTGCAACCTCGGCGGCGATGCTGTTGTGGTTGTGGTATTGGCTTTTCTGAGTGACCTCGTAAAGCCAAATCCCCTTGCAACGAGGTACAAGATGAAGCTAACATAAGCAGCTGTAAACACCGAGACAGCGCATGTGAACAAAAAGCCACTCCCTTCCGAAGCAAAGAAGTCCACCAAGAGGTAGCCGTTGATCACTATCACGAGGACCGCCACGAGCCACGAGATTACCTGATAAAGACACCACAAGTCTTAAGCCCCGATGTAATAAATCCAAGATAGCTACGTACATATTGTTGAAATGACAACTTAACCTAAAAGATTAAGCTTTTAAGGTGAACTGGTCATTAAACATGGTATCAGAGTCGGGGATCAAAGAGGTCTTGGGTACGAATCCTCACGACCATCCATTTAAGAAAATTACATGCCTAATGGTAGATAAGAAAGAAATCAGCTTAGACGTAAGTTGGCGTGTTGGAAATATAACATAAAAATTTAAAATATGATATACTCCAGATTTTAGGCGAAGTGGCCGTTCAACACATATATGGTAGTGAAGCAGTAAGTACCTGAAGAACGGAGCCGATCTTGAAATAGCCCATGACCTCCTCCTTCGAAACCAAGAAGAGCAGTGGAATGAGGGCAAAAGGGATCTGAATCGACTGAAGAACATTAAGCCATTCGTTCAAAACATCCAACGAATCTTCAGAAGCATCGAAGATGAGGGCAACGATCAAAGTGGGGACGATCGCAAAGCTCCTGGTGATCAAAGCCCTCATCCACTTCTTGAGCCTCAGGTTCAAGAACCCGCCCATGATAAATTGGCCAGCGTAGGTCCCGGTGATGGTGCTGCTCTGGCCCGCGGCCAGCAACCCGATGGCCCATATGTACAAAATGGGGAAAATCCCGCCCCCGTACTTGTCCTCGAGGAACTGACCCGCGTTCATGAGTCCTATGTTGTCTGCAAGCTCGGTACCGTAAAAGGCCTTTGCGAACACGGTGGTGACGAATAAGTTTATTACGAAGGAGATCGTAAGGGCAGCTCCCGATTCGATGGAGTAGTAAGTTATGGCTTCCTTGACATGGGCTGTGTTTGTGCTGTCGATTTCCCGTGATTGTACGAGGGCTGAGTGAAGGAACACGTTGTGGGGCATTATAATGCAGCCCACGACTCCAACTGCTTGGCGAATCGTGTTGGAGCTGAGTTTTGGGATTAAGACGCCTGCGATTAGGAAAGATTGATTTATGTTGTCATGTGAAGTCGTGTTAGAAATTGGAAAGATTCGATTTTTTTTTACCGAGTAAGAGCTCGGTTCCGTTGGGCTTTGTCTCGCCGAACATCCATGCGAAGGAGATGGCCATGACTGCGATGAGGACGGCGAAGAGTGCTTCGAGTTTCCTCACGCCGTAGTTTTCGAGGAAGAGAAAGATGAAGCTGCGAGTAATACATTCATTGCTCATCAAATGGTTGAATGTGCGTGCGAAAAGTAACATACACAAGTCATGAGGAGATGGAGAATTAAACTAAGACACCATTAAGGAGATTAATGCAAATATACATAGTTATAAAATCCCATCACAAACATTCCTTCTTCACAAGTCAAACAGATGACGTCAATACTGTAATAACAAAAAGAAGCAACAGGAACAAGTCTCCAGCGAACATGAGTCATTAAATGCTATACTAGTGCTGATCCTGGACCTATATTTTTCTATTTTTTAAATGAAAAATAATAATCAACATAGTCCCGGAAAACCGAATGCCAGAAAAATCACTTTTAAGGCATGAAGCAGCCCTCTTCCATAACACTACTCACCACCACACAAAGCGCAGAATTATATGGAAAAAAGAAAAGCAAAACTCCAGATTTTGTGAAGAAGAGGAAGTCTCAATTAGGAACCAAAGAGTTAAATCGTCAACAAACAGCTTACAAACTCCAAGACAATGCAGATTTGAGAAATTAGACAATTTATAGACAAAAAAATCTTTTTTCCCTTCATTACCAGTCGAGAGCAGTAATAACGACCCCAGCCCAAAGTGGAAGCAACCCATGACTCAGAATCTTAATCGCAATCGCACTACCAATCACCTCTTGAATATCGGCACCAATCAACGCAAGCTCCGCCATGAACCAAAGCAAAAGCCTCGCCCAATTAGGATACTCCTCTCTGCACAGCTCGGCCAGGTGCCTCCCCGTCGCCACCCCCAAACGAGCCGACAATAACTGGACCAAAAGTCCCATCCCCGTGGCCCATAACAGGAGCCAAAGCAGCGAGTAGCCAGCGATGGCGCCCGATTGAAGATCGCCTTCTAAATTCCCCGGATCGAGGAAGGCGATGCTCATTAAGAACCCGGGCCCGGTGAAAAGCCAGAGCTTTCGCCACGAGAACGACGGCGTTTTGTCCGAGGAGGGCTCGCCGTCTCCGGACTCCTCGACGCCGATGATGTGGACTTTCTCGGTGGAGTCATAGGCACGCTCCTCTTCTTCGTCTCGGCGATGGCTGAGGAGCGGCTCGCGGTGTTCATCTTCTTCGAACGGAGGCATCTTTCTTCCTTATTTTGTTTGATCAATTTTGGGAAAGTTGCCTGTCTTTCTTCTCGTGTTTGAGTGCGTACGAAGAATTCTGAGACTGATAAAACATTGAGGGGTTGCTTTGTTTTTTATTGTGGTAAGATGTGGCATGTGAGGTGGCGATGAAAAAGGAAATAGAAAATAAAAATAGATAAAAATTAAATACTAATATAATGAACAATAAATAATAATACTTAATAATAATAATACTAAATGTATTGATCTTTAATGTTATAATAATATAACCTCAGTTCGCTGAAACAAAAGTAGAAAATCAAGTTTAAGAAACTTTATAAAATATTCTTATCATCTATATGGTGTAGAATTCAATATTATGAGTGAAAAGAAAAATAAAACTGATTTGTAATGAGTGAGCTTAAGGTCATATTAAAATGAAATACTTCAGATTAATTTTAGGATAAGGATTATTGACTTAATAAGCATATAACTATTTCATCACAACCTCGAAATTGAAGTGGGTCCCACAAAACATTTGGTGTTCTACGAGGAATGAATGTAAATTCGTTTAGCGTCATAATCGGATTAAACAGATCGTTAACAGACGTGTAATGAAAACTAACGTGGCATGAAAGGTGACGTGTCAGTGAGCTTACCTAACGCTGAAATCGAGCTATGGCACGTGCGCGATAAGAGCCCACACGGGCCACCTTGTGTCGCTGTTGAGGCTGAGCGTGGTTCCACGCTCAGACCGTACTCTCACTTCACGACAGTGTCTCTAATCTGGGTTAGGTCACGCGATCCGGTTTGCCGTTTCTTGGAGCGTGCTTTCACTCTCCACGCTTAAAAATAAGCTTTTTTTCCATATGAGAGATCCAATCCAATCGACTATGGGGCCGTTCAATGTTAAATAATTTATATGGCTGATAAATTTGTCATAAATTCTCCCAATGATCATAGTCATTAACTCGAACCCATGATCTAAGTGTTTAATAACATCCATAATAATGTGAAAATATCGAAAAACCAGATTCTGATTTGATATTTGGTTTCCAGAATCGAAAAAATCAGATATTCTTTTAAAAATCAATTCGGGTATTTGATTGCTTTATTTTAAATAAATTCGATCCGGATGTGGACCAAAGTAAAATTCGGACATCCTATATTCGCTTTTATTTATTACTTCAATTTTTAAGCAAATTATAATTAATTTTTTGTAATTTTTCATTGTAGATATTACTATCATTTTTCAAGTTGTAGGCATAAAAATTTGGTAAATGAGCAATGAACTATCCTATCATCACCAATGAGACACTTGATGTCTTTGATGCTTTAGATTTGAATTTGGGATACATTTGATGCATTAGACACTTTTATTTTTTTTAAATCTATTTATTATATTTTTATTTCGCTTGTTTAGCTTTAAATATAATTTTGATATGATGCGTGAGTTGTGTCTCGTGTTTATTATTATTTATGATGCAATTTTTAAATCACATATATTTAATTATGTTTGTGTCTTTATGTGAATTATAAAATATATATTTAAGAATGTCAACGGGGCAGGGCAGAGATCTAATTCCCGTCCTTATCCCCGCCAAGTAAATGGAACAAAAAACCGTCCTCATTTCCGTCCCTGTGATGATGCCTTCCCCACAAGGATTTCCCCCACCCAACCAGTTATAAGATATATTTAAATGGTATTTTAAAAGAGGATTCCAGTTCTACGAGATATTGTTTTAAAAATATTATTTTATCTTATAATATATAAACTGATTAGAATATTTAAATGGTATAGAATATTATCTGTATTATAATAATATAAATAGGATATTTTGAAATTTACATCTGATCCCGACAGAGAACGGAACAGAGATCCCGTCTCCGCCCCGCGTAGATAGAAAGTCGGGGATTTCCAGTATTGTTCGGGGCCGTCTTCGCGGGGATAGGAAATCTAACCATATCCCTTTGATAACCCTACGTGTGTGAATTTTTTGATGACATAAATCATTTTTTGTTTTGGTAAGAAAATAAAAAAAATCACAAACAAGTTCAAGTCTAAATTTAGAAAACGAATGCAGATATTCAATTTTAGATATCTAAATAAATCGAATCCGAATGAAACATGGTCGGATTGTGTTTTATTTCTGAGAGGTGGTTTTCATATCCAAATCGGATAATCGCATGTATACGCACCTAATGCTAACCCATGAGTGGGAGGGACGATACCCAGAGAAATCTTACACATCTCTTCTTTCAAGCACATTTAACTATATAGCGATCGCCAACATAAATTATTTTCAAGTATGAGGAAGGCGAGTGTTATCCACACGTCTATTACGAGTCTGAGTACATTCATGTCGGAGGTGATAAAAAAATAATGAATCACGTAAATGACACATTTATGTTAATATGTATTAGTTAGGCAATAATTTATGACTAAGTATAATAAGATTGGCAAAGCAATGCAAGAATCAAATTAAATATATATTCCTCACATTGTCACAGAAATGGGCAATTATTGGAGTCGCCTGCGACTTTCGACATAGGCTTAGCACGAGATCTCATAACGTTTTTGCCTTTTGTTTTGGCCTGAGTAGGTTAGAGGCTAATTATAGTTTAAAATTAGAATACATGCCTCTGTCATAAAAAAAAAATATTTTAAAGGACAGTATTTTGTGTAAAACTTAGAGTAAAGAGCCTAAACTTCGATTTAACCAAAATATCTTCTACAAAAATGTAAAAAGGAGTATTGAACACCTCTTTTATGTTATCATCTTATAATATATTATTTCGCAGATATACGAAGGGTTAGAGAAAAACAATGTTGTACTGCTATAAAGTTCATAAGTGGTATCAACAGAACAAAATTTAGCTTCAACGATCGAAATTTCTCATACATTTTATTTTCATTCGCACGAACACCCCATGCACCGGATTAAGTTCGATGTGTCCTCGAGGGTTTAATATGAACTTTACGGTGTCAATTCGAAGATAAGCGTTGAGATTTATTTTCGAAATTCTTGACGCAAATAAGAAAAATTTATTGTGAACCGAATCATATTTTTGGCCAAAATTGCAGCTAATATGTATAAATTAAATGACCCATAGCCTGGACATTACGTTGCGCCATTGTTGGCTCCATCGTTTATCGTTAAGGGTTAACGGAAATGAAATGAAATCGCCGTAAAAAAATTGCATAAAACATTGTTTGTATAACATGTATGAATTAAAACATTGTTTGTATAACGGGGTTAAAGTAGTATGAATTTCAAAGCATTTGCTATCGCAAAACAAGTATGAATTTCAAAGCATTTGTATAACATGTATGAATAATTAGAGTGACCCTTACCTGTGCTGCGATGACAAATGCTTTGAAATCCATACCACTTTGACGAACAATATTTTATGCAAAATTGTTCGGGCGATTAATTCTCAATTTCGGTAACCCTGATCGAAGAACGATGGAGCCAACATGGTGACACAATGTAATGTCCAAGCTACGAGTCACTCTAATTTTATACATATTAACTGCAATTTCGACCGAAAGTATGATTCGATTCACAATTAATTTTTCTGGACGCTAATCTTATAATTGACGACGCAAAGTTCATACTAAACCCTCGAAGACACATCAAACTTGGTTCGGTCCACTGGGTGTTCGTGCGAATAAAAATAAAATGTACGAGAAATTACGACCGTCGAAACTAAGATACCACTTATGATACAGTACCACAATAGTGTAACACTTTGTATATCAGCGATATATAAGATGATAAAAGAAAAGAGGCGAACTTCTTTTAAAAATTTTGTAAGGGTATTTTGGTCAGATCGAATTTTAGGTCATTTACTCAAAGGTTTACCCAATTGAGATCCTTTGAACTATTTTTTTGTGACAAAGGCCTATATCCTAATTTGAAACTAGAATGGGGCATAAAACCTAATTGCGCCTTTTGTTTTCCGTTATTTCTTTAGGGTTTAGTGATTGTGGTGTGTTTGCCATGGTGATAGCCTTTTCTTCCATTTGTTACATATGCACGTTGGGTGTTCAGATATTAATAGCCCTAAAATAGTAATGATTCGATTGAGACACAGTGATAGATTTATTACGTAGCTTGAGGTTTACCATACATTGTCGACTAGGGTCCGATGAGTTCACTTTTTCATTTACAGATGTATAAATCGTTGTTCGAAGGTGATCATTGATAATGTAATAAAACATGGTATGATACATTTTTGATGTGGTTATCCAATATCCATCCTAAGATTTTTTAAAGTAACACTGGCAGATTCGTTTTCAGATATATTTTCTTTCAGTTTTCCTTTTCTATAATAATTTCTCCTTTTGTATAACAATTTTCTCCTTTTGTTCGATGTAAATTTGTAATGTGAATTTCTCCTTTACAGAAACAAGGCGGTTTTCATGTATTTGACGAGGATCATGACGTGTTGATGAGGATCGGGACATGACATCGATATTCTTGAAGTTGTCAAGGTAACACGGGCCTAATTGATTTATTTTGCGTAAAAAATGATTAAATTCTGTTGGATTTAAACATCTAAGCAATATGGTTCGATGAACACAACACTTATTATTATGTTACTAACATATTTACTCAAGTGTGCAGATGAGCCCAGTTCGAGAAATAGATACGAAATATGAGCTAATTGTGAAACACCAGGTTTGTCAATGGGCTGCACGGGTACTTGTTTGAGTCAGGACTTGTTTACACGAGTACTTATTTACATGGGGATTTGTTTGAACAAGGAGTAGTGTACAAGGGTACTTGTTTGAAATAGGACTTGTTTAAACCAGAGCTTGATTACACTGATACTGGATATGACAGTACTTGTCAACCAAGTACTGGTCAACTAAGTACTCGATATGATAATATTGGTCAACTAAGTACTGAATAGGACAACACTGCTCAACTAAGTACTTAATAGAACAATACTGGTCAACTAAGCACTGGATGGGACAGTACTGATCAACTAAGTACAGGACTGGTCATCACCAGGAGTGATGTACAAGTCTTTACACCAAGCAGCATGTAGAAGCCACTAATGCTGACAGCATTGACCAAGTCAAGGCAAAAGCTTCCAACGGCTATTTAATGTGTCTAACGGCCATATCAAGATTGGAGGCTATAAATACAGAAGGAGAACAATAAAGATCACAAAGGATCCTAGAGACAACATGAAGATACTATAAGAGAGATCAAAGAGAAAAGAATAAGTGCAAAGAAGAAAATCAAGAGAGTTCTTCCTCGTTGTGTGTAGGTTATAAAAGATAGACAGAGCTACCATGTCCAAACTGACACACCCTACTCACACAAAAGATAGATAATGTGTGCCGGTTGTGAGGTTGTGGCCTACGATTGTTCGTATCGATGGACTTTAAAAAGCTATCAAAGTCGATTGACTTTGCAGGGTAACCGAAGTGTGTGCTAGGAGTTTAGTTAGCAGACTATAACTTAGTGGGTTATATTGTGTAAGTCCTAAGGAGGTTGTACATCGTAATATGTAAACCAAGTCTACTAGTGGTGTCTTCCTTGCGGGGAATAAAGTGAAATGTAGGAGATTGAGCTCCGAACTTCCATAAATACACTATGTGTTGAGCGCATTGCATTGCATTCATATAATAGCATGCATAGTTGAAAGATTTTAAGTGTTCGATAAAATGCTTCAACCAAAATCGGGGTTTAACTTGCATAGATTTTGGACAATTTTAAGAAGCCCATAAAGACGATTTAAGATAATTAGGTTGAATATTTTCCGCTTGTTTAAAATCCACCCCACTTAATCTCTCGGTGCTAAATTAATTTAAAAAACTAGAGTTATTACAACTCAAGTATTATTCAAGTGATTAAAACATAAGAAATTATCTAAGTCTTATTTTAAAACACTGTTCCACGATCCTAATAGAGTCGGATAACGAACTCGATGAGTCGGCTCGACGAATACACAACTTGAACTCATGTTGCCGAGGTAGAACTTTGTCACGCCTCTTTAAATGCTGAACAATTTTATTTTTTTGTTATGTTAAATTTTTGGTCTAAATTTGAAATTTGAGCTAATGGGGAGATTAAGTATATGAGCTCGCGAGCCCGTCTTAATTATTTATATTCGAGTTCGAAGCTAGAAAATGAGTCGATTCACACCCTTAATTTTACTTCTCTAAAATTCCTATTTGCTGGCTGGAAAAAAAACAAAAAAAAAAAAAAACTCCAGTTGTTGTTAAATGCATTTGGTTAAACACAGATTCGGCTTTAGATAAATTTCTTATAATTTTTGGATCTAACATGCCTTTTTACACTTGAAATTAACTTTATACCTTTTGTGATATATTCTTAACATGAGCATCAACGAACGGTTGAGAAGATAGGTGATAAAAGTAAAAGCAGTGGTTGGGGAAATATGTGCTCTCTTTCATCATCGTAAGATGCCAAACAATACTACATCACTATCAATCATTACGATACGATCTACCAAGACAGATTGTATGTAATAAATTAATTTTCTAATTATTGAAAATGTAACGTAAATTAAAAGAACGCACGAAATGAAAATGCATTGATATGGTCCAAAGCATATTAGTATCCATACACGGGACGGAGCTACAGTGGGGCTCGGGGGCTGGATTACCCCGTAGGGGTATCCCGGCGGCAGCCCCACCGGCCGCAACTTTCTCTCTTTTGCAGCTTGAGTGCCCCTGGGAAGAAGACGACTTATGGCACACGGTGGGCTGACTAAAAGAAGCCCAGCTGCTGGGCTTTTAGATTTTTTTATTTTTGTATTGGGCCTCTAATTTATTTAATCTGTTTCTTTGCTGTGATCATTTTTTATTTTTTTTCAAATTTTATTGTTGGACTAATAATGAGGTATAAGAGGGTAAATGACTCTCGTTGCTGTTTTTCCACCCACGTGCGTCTCACTGTGTCCTATTGCCACGAATATCGCATCAAGATTGTTACCATTAAAAATGCATCAGAATTATTGCTTTTATTAAGCAAAACCTTTTGAAATTAGGCACGGAAAGTAAAAAGTATGAGCTTATAAGTGTCGATATTTTTAATGTTGATAAAATTAAGTTTATTAAATGTTGTAAATTTTAGTTGATGAGATCACATGAGATAAGATGTATTTAATGTTTTAAATGTTAGATGAAATAGTAAAAAAGATTTCTACTATAAATAGACCGATATATTTGTATTGAATGAAAACATCAATAATACTATCTCTACAATTCCAGTGTTTAAATTTCTGTTCTTATACCAGTTATAATAGTTTTATAACACTTTATCAGCACGAGTGCTCTCCAGCAACAATCAGCCTCCGTCCAAGATTTTTTACAAGTATAATCGATGTATGGTAATTTTATTTTCTGTACGAGTTTATTTATAATACTCGTACACTTATGTTACAGACAATTTAAAATTATATAAATGTAACATATATACAACTAAACGCCTTAGCCCGAGTGGTTTCGCGGAATATCGTCACTACAAGTGATGTGAGGTCCAGATTTTGAATCCCAGAGATGGCGAGTGGATTTTTATTTTTGACGAGATTTAGAAAAGAGCGATTTAAATAATATTATTTTTATTGATATCTCAAGTATATATCATATATATTTTGAATTAACTTTGGACTATATGGATGTATAAATTTTATTACCACTGGGAGAAATTAAATTTATTTTACTAAAAAGAAATACATATATTTTATCCATATCTGACTATTATGATTTTCTTATTATAGAATCATATCGTTTTATACAAAGATGAATATTGCGCTTCTTACTTTGCTTATTAGGTGGTGGATAATATTTTTACAGTTGTTTCTAAAATATAGTTATTAATTGTAATATTTTCATTATTATGATTATCAAAATATATTTTATATTTTGGAGGATGTTGCTATATACGATGATTAATCTCCTGATTCTTACTCTATCCACAACGATAATTATCTATATATGAATTATGTTTTTACAAGATTTTACGAGAGTGATTAATTACGATATTTTTTAATATATGTTTCTTATGAATATATTTTGTGATAGAAAAATGTCACTCTACCTGATGATTAGTCTCTTGACTACTATTATTTTTACGATGTCACTCATCGGGATGTAGACTTTAGGTTTCGTAAGGATTTTTGCAAAAGAAGATACAAAAGAAGATTAATTATAATTTTTCTTTAAAATATTTTTTTTACGATAAACTTGTTATAATGATGTCTCCCCATTACAAATGGTTCATAGTCAGGAACCAGATATTTCCCATATAAGAATTTTTAGATGTGCAGTATATGTTCCAGTTGCTCCACCACAACGAACAAAGATGGGACCTCAAAGAAGGTAGGGAATATATGTCGGATATGAATTTCCATCGATAATAAAGTATTTGGAACCTTTAACTGGATATTTATTTACGGCCAGATTTGTCGACTGTCATTTTGATGAATTAAATTTTCCGACATTAGGGGGAGAAAAGAAACAGCTGGAGAAAAATATTAGTTGAAATGAATTATCGCTAAATCATTATGATCCTCGAACTAAAGAATGTGAACTAGAAGTTCTAAAGATAATTCATTTACAGAGTTTAGCTAATCAACTGCCAGAAAGTTTCACTGACCTTAAAAGAGTGACAAAGTCACATATACCAGTTGTTAATGCTCCTGCAAAAATAGATGTTCCTGCAGGACATAGTATCGAGCTTAAGCCACAGCTAAAGCATGGTAGGCCCTCGAGTTCCAAAGATAAAAATCCTCGTAAAAGAAAAGGAGCAAATAATAATAAGAATGGTCCAATCGATGATTTATCGACTAGAGAAGAGTCGATGGACATAAAAGATAATGAGAATGAAATCACTTGAGAAACGAAAAGTTTTCGGACCTGTAGTCCGTATACCAGAAAATGTAAAGCCGGTTGGATATAAATGGGTTTTCATTGGAAAGAGGAATGAAAACGGCAAATTTGTAAGATACAAAGCATTGCTTGTTGCGCAAGGTTTTTCGCGACGACTAGGTATTCATTATGAGGAGACGTATTCTCCTGTGGTGGATGCAACTACTTTTCGCTATATAAGTCTGGCAGTATGAGAAGGTCTCGATATGCGTCTTATGGATGTTGTCACTGCTTATTTATATAGAACACTTGACAGTGATATATATATGAAGCTTCCGAGGGATGTCAGTTGCCTAAAAATTCAGGGCCCCGAAACGAGTACTCAGTTAAGTTGAATAAATCGCTTTATTGATTAAAGCAATCTGGGCGAATGTGGTATAATCGCCTAAGTGATATTTAGTGAAAGAATGGTATCAGAATGATCAAACTCGTCCATGCATATTTCTGAAAAGATGTAAAAATGAGTTTGTCATTATAGCAGTATATGTTGACGATATCAATATAATTGGAACTCGTGAAGAATTGACCACAGTTGTTGATTGATTAAAAAGAGAGTTTGAAATGAAAGATCTCGGAAACAAAATTTTGTGTTAGACTACATATTGAATATTTTGAAAAGTGGAATATTTGTACATCAAGAGACTTATACGAAAAAAGGTATTCAAAAGATTTTACATGGATGAATCTCGTCCACTGGATACTCCACTGATTGTTAGATCTTTAGAGTGAATAAAGATCCGTTCAGACCACGTGAAATTGATGAAGAACTAGTTGGTCCTGAAGTACCATATCTTAGTGCTATTGGAGCACTAATGTATCTTACGAGTCATACGCGACATGGTATAGCGTTCTCTGTAAATCTATTGGCGAGATATAGTTCATCGCCGACTCGTAGACACTGGAATGGAGTTAAACGGATTTTTCAGTACATTAAAGGAACATCTGATATGAGATTGTCTATTCTAATGAGTTGAAAGCAAATTTAAGTGGGTATGCATATGCTGGCTATTTGTCTCACCCACATAATCCTCGATCGCAAACATGTTATTTATTTATATATGGTGGAACCGCTATTTCATGACGGTCAGTTAAACAAACTTTAACAGATACTTCATCTAACCATGCGGAAATTCTCGCTATTCATGAAGCTAGCCGAGAATGTGTTTGATTGCGATCGATAATTGAGCATATCCAACAGACTTGTGTGTTGATTTCTCATAAATTACTTCTCACGATCTTATATGAAGATAATGCGGCATGCATTGCCCAATTAAAAGAAGGATATATTAAATGGGATAGAACAAAACATATTTCACCGAAATTTTTCTTCACCCATAATTTGGAGAAAAAGGGTGATATTGATGTACAACAAGTGCGATCAAGTGAAAATCTTGCAGATTTATTTACGAAAGCACTTCGTCCAATTATTTTTAGGAAACTGTTATATTCAATTGGAGTTCGAAGACTCCGAGATTTATAATGATGTTATCATCAGGGAGAGAAAATACGTGTTGCACTGCTTTTCCCTCTACTATGGTTTTCCTATGTGGTTTTCCCAATAAGGTTTTTAATGAGGCAACAAATGAAAGCGTATCAAAAGGAATTATGTACTTTTTTTCATTCACCAGGTTTTTATCCCACTGGATTTTTTCCTAGTAAGGTTTTAACGAGGCAAATTCTTTGAAAAACATCCAAGGGGGAGTATTATGAAATATTAAGTGTGGATGTTTTTACTGTTGATAAAATTAGGTTTATTAAATGTTGTAAATTTTAGTTGATGAGATGAGATAAGATGTAAATAATGTTGTAAATGTTAGATGAAATAGTAGAATTTTTTCTTCTAAATAGACGAATATATTTGTATTGAATCATATCGAAAACATCAATAATACTTAAGTATTTAAATTTCCTTTTCATATACTAGTTATAACAGATTTATAACAATCTTTACTACTTTTACTATATATATATCTATTACAATTATAAAAGGGCTAGTTAACCTAATATGAGCCTGTTTTCACCAAGTACTCGGTCACCCTCTACTCTATGCGAGTGTTTTTATTTTTTAATTATTTATTAGGTGATTAATTTCTAATCGGTTATGTTCTTGGTGAGACGCGAAATTCACAATCCGAGCTCCGCCCAATCTTTTCCTCACCCAAACACACTAACATGGACTTCAATAATCTCTGTGTTTTCCTCTTCACACACCTTCTGGACCCTGTTATTATATCCATGCTCCCCCACCACAGCAGAGCGCTCCCTACGATCGCCGCACTGCTGAAGATGTGCGCTTTACTGCGCAGTTTTGCACTCATCTTACAACATCATTCCATGTCTTTCGAGCTTTCTGTGCTAGATTCCGCTTGTCAGGTCGGCCCTGGTGTCTGTTTACTCTAAGATGCTGGGTTCGGATAGCGCGTTTAAGGTGTTGGACGAATTGTTCGACCGAGAGGAAGTGTGCTACGGAGCCATCATTAATGGGCTGGCGAAGCCCCGTTGAGGCATTGAGCTCCTTTGTCGAGATGATGCCTGAATGGTTTTGTTCAACAGGTACAGTGTCACGGGGGCATTGGCCATGGTCTCCAACTAAGCTATGCTGGAGCAAAGTCGGGTCATGCACGAGCACGCGGTTGTAACCAGTTTGGGATCTGATTGTTATGTACGAACTGTTGGTGGATGGGTACAGGAAATATGGGGCTGTAGATGATGCAAGGAAGGTAGTCAATGAATTCCTATCAGGCGATTGGCGCATTGGCCGTGTGGAACGCATTGATGTCAGGCTATGCACAAAGAGGGTGCATTGAGGCAGCTGTTCAGCTTCTCACGTCCATGGAAGTTCAAGGCCTAACCCCGGATGAATGCACCTTCTTGGCCGTTCTGACCGCATTTTGCAACACAAATATGGTTCGATAAAACGAGCACTTGTTATGCCTTGGAGGCAAAAATCGAAAATTATACTTGTTTAGTCGATGCATCGGCTAGAGCAGAAGCACTAGTAGAGAAAGCTGAGAGTGTCATTTTAGCGAAGCCCTACAATGCGGATGCTGCCATTTGGCGTGTTTTGCTGTCGAGCTGCACGAGTCATGACAAAAATGTAGACTCTGCTTGGAAATTGATCCCAACAATCAGTCAACATTCATGATTTAGGCCAACAATTGTGCATGCACTGGAGAATGGGACGATATCAAGAAAGTGAGGAAGGTGATGAAGGAGAAAGGAGTGAGGAAATATGTTGGCCGGAGTTGAATTGAAGCAATCACGTTTTCTTGCTGGAGGTGGGGTGCATGAGCAATTCAGATTTCTTTTCACATCACCTTTGTTTGAGAAATTAGATATACATTTCTTGAGCTTTCAGCTACTCCTTCCGGATAAGTACAAAATAGATATTTTAGCCGTTGCTAGCTTGTAATATCTTTGATGTACCCTATATGTGACTTGAAATTTAGAACGGAGTTCCTGATGGTGAATTAAGCGCTGAAAGATTATTTTAGGCAATTACTTGAATCCGTGGCTTAATGCTTATTTGACTCTATAGTGTTGGAGGAAAAGCAACTGCAAAATAAAGGAACTATAGAGGTACTAAACGATTTCAACGGGCGTGTGATTGGATGAAAACAGGCAAACATAGAGAAGCTTGTGAAGGTCACATTACAACCTTTCCAATCGGATTTAGTTTCATCTTTTTTTTTGCTTCAAATTTTTGGTCAATCCCATCCGGACCGGAGTGCCGTTGTTTATTCCTGAGCAGTCCATGGCGTATTTCCAAATCTCTCTGCTTCTTTTCAAGTACATGCTAGCATTATTTTCATTTGCCTGGTGTCTATTGCCCTGCACTTAATTGCAAGAGCAGTATTACCTCACATTGACCTTGATTTGTTCGCAGACCAAGTTGATTTGCAAAGGAGATTGTTATGAATCAAGCATATAGCAACGTGCAAAACTAAGGTGTTCGGCATACAACATTGAAAAATGAGGTCCTTCAAGCATATGATCCAGATGTTTTACATTGTATCTGTTGTTTATATATTTTCCTACCCGTTTCCTATGGCTCTTTTTCCGGGTTAAAGTTTCTCCGCAGCCGCACAAAGTGCGGCGATACCTATCTAGTATATATTAAAAGAGCTAGTCAACTTGTTATCAGCCTGTTTCACGTAGGTAGTGGGTCATCACTATGTGCGTGTCTTCATTTTATTCGTTGTCTGTCCTGACTTTATTTTTAATTATTTTCCTGCATTTTTTTGGGTAATGGTCTCCCTTCCATAGTTCCATCCTTACCAATAGACCAGAATCTCGTTTGAAATTTCCAATAGTAAACCCCACAAATCTTCCGACCCAAATCGCTAAATCGGTTAGAATCGCTTGTCACCTCCAGTACAACCACAAGACCCATCTCTTCGGCGACACCCCGGGGGTGGTGGTAGTGACATCCGAAAAAGGCGTCATGGGGATGACGACCACCACTGCCAACAGTGGTTTATCGGTGGGCAGGCTCCGCCACTCTGCTGTCGGCATCGATAAGAGTGGCCTCCGTAATTTGGACCTTCCCTTGGGCCTCGAGACCTTTAGAAACCATACGGCTCTCAACCTCTCCTACGCCTCATCAGGATCAGCCCTAAACTCAAGTAAGTGAACGTCTGCAAAGGACTCCTCCAAGCTTGAGGCTCGGAACCCCATCCAGAAGATAACAAACGACGTTCCTAATGGGTTCCTTCTGTTCCAACTCTTTCGAATCTCTGCATATTTTACCAGCTAATGGACTCAATCGCCAGGGCCTTCTGCGTCCTTACGAAGCCAAATTTCTCGCCGTTGTCGTAGAGGGTACAGTTCAAGCAACATTGCTTTTGTTATTAAGGAAAGGACAGTGCGTAGTCGTTTGAGCATTATATGCAGGTGGAGTTGAAAAGCAGAGGGTTGGATACCAAGTAGTACGTTGTCACCTTGCTGGCATTTGGGACCGAGTGCGACGTTGGTGAGAATGTTGATCGTTTATTTTTAGTTACCTCTCATCGGGCATTTATCCAGCTTAAAGTCTGAACAATCCTGCATTTGTGATGTTTCTCAGTTAGAGATACGTTGGCTTATTGCACATATTGTAGTTGTAATCTTATATCATTTTATGGAACATTCAGGTTGAAAATGCTCAAGGCCTAGAACTGTATTGATTTGACTACAATCCGTTGAATTTCGTTTCATGAGTTTGATGTTTTTATCATATTTTTACTCTTGTCCCACAATAAAAGTTAGAAGCTTCTATCCTTTATATACAACAATGATAAATCTGAAGTATGTGCATCCGATCATCACCTTTCTTTATTGTATTAGAAGTGGATCTAGCCAATTGGTTTGGGAGTTATGTAACAGCGGAGGACGATGAGTTGTGGGAGGCTGTATCTCTGGTTGAATATCATCAGTGTCATCGATAATTTATACATAACGGATGCTGAAATCTGGAACTTTTGGTGGACCCGCTTTCAGTGACAATGGAAATAATGTTTTTAGTCTCTCAAACGTGAACATCTGGAGAACATTGGGCATATAGTGCTATAAAAATTATTGCCGACTTTTAAAAAATTTCTTCCTTCTATTATTCTCGCAAGACATCCGTTTAATGGCAGTCTTTCCCGTTCATGCAATTGAATATTACATCAGATTAGTTTCAACTGCGTGTTGTTATTATTAGAACAGAGCAACTAAAATTTGTCCATTACAGAGAGCAAGTATGCAGTTTCATGAAGTCCTCATTCAGTATCAAATGGAGTTTCTTCCCGTGGTTCTACGCTGGTGGAGAACAATGCGGATTCATCAACTTCCTTACACTTGGATTGAAAGCTCGAAAACGAACGTAAGCATTCGGAGACGAGCCAAGTGACCTTTGAAGTTCTGAACATTCTTCTTTTCGACAGGTGACGTCGAGTGTAAGTTCTTGAGTTATTTCCTGCCGTGTGTACAGGTTTTACTTTGACTTCAGCATGACTTACATAGGCGACAGAATGATATGTTCGCACATATTGAACTTGTCTTTGCTCTTCAGAGTTGTGCTTTCGTGTGGCCGTTAATCAGTGAAAAAGAAGGGAGATTGGTACCTCGGAAATGTTAAAGAAAGCAGTATGAAGAGCATGAGATGGTTACAAGGTCTATACTAAGTTTGAATTGTCGCTGAAACTTGTTGTTTCATCCTAAGAACAATCAGTTGGTGACAAAACTTGTTTGGTCGATGTGTTGTTGATACTACCTCAAACATAACACAAAAGGTTCGTTTTCAACTGCAGGTTTTCATATCGATAGCTCTCTCTACTCCTAAATGTCCTCTAAAATTTCAAAACTACAGGTTTTCATATTGGTAGCTTTTGTTTATATATTATCCTATCCAGTTTCTATAATTCCATTTCCGGGTCAGAAGTTTTCTCCAAACCGCACAACGTGCGACGACAGTAACCTAGTAAATTAGTAAAGCAGTTGTCTTCGCTAGCTCAAGATCGTTCGATAATGGTTTTAAAACCGAGTCTTTGAACCGGACCGGAAAATTTAGTGGTTTAATCATCGACGTTGCAATTTGAGTTATTCTGGGTTTTCCTCAACAGAGAAGTTAGACAGAAACTTCATAAATCCATAGGTATTTTTCGGTTTGCCGGACAATCTTGGGTCTTCTTCATGTTTCCCGTTGGCGAACAACGACAGCATTCCATCTCCGGGTCGTCGCCCTGATCAAACGATCGAACCACGAGTTCCTTTTCTTCGCATTGGGTAGGATTGAGATTGTTCTGTTGGGTATGATGCGATGGGTTGTCGAGGGAGGCTGTCGATCGAATGTTGTGAGCTGGTCTGGTGAGGCGGAGTGGGTGGGACTCTTTTACGCTTTTTATTATATTAATATTATTATATGTGGAAAAAAATTAATGTAAGTATAAATTCGAATAAATATGAGGGTATTTAGTCTTTCCCAGAATTTCAGTTAGCAACTAACGTCTAAATCACATAAAAATTCCGATTTTGATGTTTAAGGACGAGTAGTGTTTCATGATACTATAGGGGTACCAAGCGGCTGAAAATAACTTTGGTCACTAACTGGAAAAAGCTTAAACGCAGGGGTAACAGACGAAATTCCCCTAAACTCTTTAATATAATTAAATCCTTCGCTCCTGTCTTGGCCCTTCGTAAAAAAATCATCAAATTCAATAAGATAATAAGATAATTATTATGAAATTTTTATAAATAATATGTAGATGTTTTTAATGTTGTAAAAGTTAGTTGATTGTTGATGAGATAAGATGTATTTAATGTTGTAAATGTTAGATGAAATAGTAGAAATTTTTCTACTACAAATAGACCGATGTATTTGTATTGAATCATATCGAAAACATTATTATCTCTCTACAATCCCGTGTTTATATTTCTGTTCTTGTCCAATTATAATAGTTTTATAACACGTTATCAGCACGAGCGCTCTCCGGCAACGATCAACCCTCGGACAAGATCTTATACAACTATAATCGAGGTATGATAATTTTATTTTGTGTACGGTAAGTTTATTTATAACACTCGTAAACTTATGTTACGGACAATTTAAATTATATAAATATAACATATATACCGCTAAAACGCCTTAGCCCGAGTGGTTTCGCGGAATATCGTCACTACAAGTGATGTGAGGTCCAGATTTCGAATCCTAGTGGTGGCGAGTGGAATTTTATTTTCGACGAGATTTTGAAAAGAGCGATTTAAATAATATTATTTATTTTATTGATATCTCAAGTATATATCATATATATTTTGAATTAAGTTTTGACTATACGGATGAACAAATTTTATTACCACTGGGAGAAATTAAATTTATACATCTCTGATTATTATGATTTTCTTATTATAGAATCATGTCGTTTTATACAAAGATGAATCTTGCGCTTCTTACTTTATTTACCGTGATGCTTATCGGGTGGTGGATAATATTTTTACAGTTGTTTCCAAAATATAGTTATTAATTGTAATATTTTTCATTATTATGATTACCGAAATATATTTTATATTTTGAAGGATGTTGCTATATACGATGATTGATCTCCTGATTCTTACTCTACTCACAGCGATAATTATATATATATGGATTATGTTTTTACCAAGATTTTACGAGAGTGATTAATTACGATATTTTTTTATGTTATAATATATGTTTATTATGAAATATATTTTGTGATAGAAAGATGTCGCTCTACCTGATGATTGATCTTTTGACTACTATTATTTTTACGATGGCACTCATCGGGATGTGGAGTTTATTTTTCGTAAGGATTTTTACAAAAGAAGATACAAAAGAAGATTAATTGTATTTTTCTGTAAAGTATATTTTTTTACGATAAACTTGTATTGATATTTATATAATATTGGAAATATTAATGTTATTCACTTCATATATTTGTTTACTTTATGATTTGAATATTTAAATGTCTTTTGTATATTATGATAGTATGACGAATTTGCAAAGCCTCGAGTTTGTTGCCCTTGACATCTCAGGGAAAAATTATTTATCTTGGCAACTAGACGCATAAATTCATCTAAAAGCAAAAGGTTTGGGTGACACTATTGTCGACCCAAAAACCACAACGGGTGCAGGTGACGCCACTGATACGGTAAAAACCACAAGCGCTCAGGATAAGGCAAGAGCTTTGATAGTTCTTCGCCACCACATTCATGCGGATATGAGGGATGAATACTTGAATGAACAAGATCCCGCTGAATTGTGGAAAAATCTGATAGATCGATTTGACCACTTGACAACAGTTATCCTCCCTAAGGCAAGGTATGAATGGATGCATTTAAGATTACAGGATTTTAAATCCGTAACTGATTATAACTCGACTGTTCATAAGATGACTGCCACACTGAAATTGTGTGGAGAAATAGTCACCAAAGACAGTATGCTGGAGAAAACATTTAGCACTTTTCATCCATCAAATATGATATTGCAACAGCAATATAGGGAGAGGAGATTTAAAAAGCACTCAGAGTTAATCTCTTGTTTATTGTTGGCTGAACAAAATAATGAATTATTGATGAAAAACCACGAATCCCGACCGACTGGTTCTACTGCAATCCCTGAAGCGAATGCAGTCAAAGGTAATAATTATAATAGTCGAAGCAATGATGTGGTCGTGGTGGACATCGCGGTCTTGGACGTGGCCATGGTCAAGGTCGTAGTCAAAGCCGTGGACGTGGCCGAGGAAATTACGGTGGTGGTTATCAGCATTTCCGTGGTAGTTATCATAACAATCATGGTGGTCATCAAAATTTTCCCCAGAAGAGGAAAAATTACGAGAATAATGATGAGAAGAGGCACATTGACCAAAAGAACAACAATGAGCAATGCTATCGTTGCGGCGGTTCGGGCCACTGGTCACGTAACTGTCGCACGCCCAAACATTTGATTGAATTATATCAACAAAACAAGGGCAAAGAAAAGATAATTGAAACGGATTCTGTTCAAAGTGATTTGGCCTATGCTTCTGGGACAAAAGATGAAAATACACATTTCGAAACTGCGGATTTCTAGTTTTTTCCTGAAGAAAACTAATCTACTATGTATTATTATCGTGTGCTTTATTGTTATGTGTATTGTATGGTTTATTAATTGTGTGATTTGTTATGTATCGTTTGGAGTATTTTATTAAGTTATATGTTTTCTTGTGATATATCTGTTTATTTTAATAATGATTATTATGTGTCTGTTTATAAAGGAATTTCTCTGATGGAAACGAACATGTGCAATGGAGAATTATGTCTTGCAGACTGTGCAACGACTCATACGATTCTGAAGAATAAGAAATATTTCGATCATCTTGAAATGAAAGAATCAAGTGTTATTACAATATCGGGTAGCACAAATATAATTGAAGGCTCCGGAAGAGCCAACATTTTACTACCCAGAGGAACAAGGCTGATAATTGAAAACGCCTTATATTCTCCTAAGTCTCAAAGAAATTTATTGAGCTTTAAAGCTATTCGACATAATGGATATCATGTTGAGACTGCAAAAAAAGCAGATGTTTAATATTTGTACATTATAAAGGGGGTTTCTAATGATAAAAGAATTATGGAAACATTAGCTTCCTTTGACTCTGGGTTGTATTACACATATCTTAGAACGATCGAATCGTATGCTACCGTAAACCAGAAGTTTACTAATGACAGTACATGTAATGTTTGGCATGACCGGTTGGGCCATCCCGGTGCAATTATGATGCGGAAAATAATTGAGCATTCACGTGGGCATTTAATGAAGAATCAGATGATTCTTCAAAGTAATGAATTATCATGTGTCGCCTGCTCTAAAGGATTCGGCCATCACCAGCGAAAATAAAGAATGAATCCATAACATTTTTGGAGCGTATACATGGTCATATTTGCGGACCGATACATCCATCATGTGGACCATTTAGGTATTTCATGGTATTAATTGATGCACCGACTAGATGGTCTCATGTATGTTTGTTATCAACACGCAACATGGCGTTTGCGAGATTGCTTGCACAAATGATCCGACTAAGAGCACATTTTCCAGATTATCCGATAAAGAAAATACGCCTTGATAATGCTGCTGAATTTACTTCCAAGGCATTTAATGATTATTGTATGCTATCGGAGTTGATGTTGACCATCCCGTGCCACATGTTCATACGCAAAACGGTCTTGCAGAATCGTTGATTAAGCGCTTGCAATTAATTGCAAGACCATTATTGATGAAGTCGAATCTTCCATCGTCTTGCTGCGGACATGCTATATTCCATGCAACAACACTAATCCGCATCAGGCCAACAAGTTATAATGATGTCTCCCCATTACAAATGGTTCATGGTCAGGAACAAGATATTTCCCATCTAAGAATTTTTGGATGTGCAGTATATGTTCCAGTTGCTCCACCACAACGAACAAAGATGGGACCTCAAAGGAGGTTGGAAATATATGTCGGATATGAATCTCCATCGATAATAAAGTATGTGAAACCTCTAACTGGAGATTTATTTACGACCAGATTTGCCGACTGTCATTTTGATGAATTGAATTTTCCGACATTAGGGGGAGAAAAGAAACAGTTGGAGAGAAATGTTAGTTGGAATGAATTATCGTTAAATCATTATGATCCTCGAACTAAAAAATGTGAACTAGAAGTTCAAAAGATAATTCATTACAGAGTTTAGCTAATCAACTGCCAGAAAGCTTTACTGACCTTAAAAGAGTGTCAAAGTAACATATACCAGCTGTTAATGCTCCTGCAAAAATAAATGTTCCTGCAGAACATATTATCGAGCCTAAACCACAGCTAAAGCGTGGTAGGCCCTCGGGTTCCAAAGATAAAAATCCTTGGAAAAGAAAAGGAGCAAATAATAATAAGAATGGTCCAACCGAGGATTTATCGACTAGAGAAGAGTCGATGGGCAATGAGAATGAAACTCATGTACCTGAACGTTCAGAAAATAATGATAATGAAGAGATCTCGATAAACTATGCCCAAAATGAAATTAGATGGAACCGAGATGAAGTCAACGTTGACAATAAATTCTCATTTAACGTAGCGCTACATGTAAATAAAGATCCCTTCAGACCACGCGAAAACGATGAAGAGCTACTTGGTCCTGAAGTACCATATCTTAGTGCTATTGGAGCATTAATGTATCTTATGAGTCATACGCGACCTGATATAGCATTCGTTGTAAACTTATTGGCAAGATATAGTTCTTCGCCGATTCGTAGACACTGGAATGGAGTTAAACGGATTTTTCGATACCTTAAAGAAACATCTGATATGTGATTGTTCTATTCTAATGAGTCGAAAGCAAATTTAGTTGGGTATGCAGATGGTGGATATTTGTCTGACCCACATAATGCTCGATTGTAAACATGCTATTTATTTACATATGGTGGACCGCTATTTCATGGCGGTCAGTGAAACAAACTCTAACAGCTAGTTATCTAACCATGCGAAAATTCTCGCTATTCATGAAGCTAGTAGAGAATGTGTTTGGTTGCGATCGATAATTGAGCATATCCAACAGACTTGTGGGTTGCTTTCTGAGAAATTACTTCCAACGATCTTATATGAAGATAATGCGGCATGTATTGCCAAATTAAAGGAAGGATATATTAAAGGGGATAGAACAAAGCATTTCACTGAAATTTTTCTTCACCCATGATTTGGAGAAAAATCGTGATATTGATGTACAACAAGTGCGATCAAGTGAAAATGTTGCAGATTTATTTACGAAAGCACTTTCCCCCAATTAGTTTCAGGAAATTGGTATTTTCAATTGGAGTTCGAAGACTCCGAGATTTATAATGATGTTATCATCAGGGGAGAAAATATGCGTTGCACTCTTTTTCCCTTTAGTGTTTTTCCCCATGTGGTTTTCCCAGTAAGGTTTTTAATGAGGCAACAAATGAAAGCGTATCAAAAGGAATTATGTACTCTTTTTCCTTCACTAGGTTTTTATCCCATTGGGTTTTTCCTAGTAAGGTTTTAACGAGGCAAATTCTTTGAAAAACATCCAAGGGGGAGTATTATGAAATTATAAATAATATGTGGATATTTTTAATGTTGTAAAAGTTAGTTGATTGTTGATGAGATGAGATAAGATAAGATGTATTTAATGCTGTAAATGTTGGATGAAATAGTAGAAATTTTTCTACTATAAATAGACCGATGTATTTTTATTGAATCATATCGAAAACATTATTATCTCTCTACAATCCCGTGTTTATATTTCTGTTCTTGTCCAATTATAATAGTTTTATAACAATAATAACTTTTTCAGAAAATCACATTATAAATATTATTTCCCATTAAAACTCTAAATTAATATTTCATAAATACGACAATTTATTATGGTTATGTGCTAAAATATAAATCTATTGTCACTTGATTTTTCTTAAAATTTAAAGATAATTGGATTTCATCCCTAACTTTTTCAATTGCAGCCAAAAGTTCCGATATCGAGTCTCTAGCTGCAACAAAAAATTTAATTTTAAAAATGAATATATTTACTTAGTTATAAAGAATTAGTTTATGCATGAATAGATTCAATGAAACATATATGAATTCTTTTATGTTTGTTACATATTAAATTTGTTGAATTTAAAAAGTTTGTCTTTTAATTAATAAATATTATTTTATCGATATATTAATATCTCTCTAAATTAATAAATATTAACCCAAGTTTATTAATTTATAGAAGTTTTACTGTAAAAATTCTAATTTGATTTTCTTCTCCGCCAGCGGCCACAGATCTACTAGCATCATGGACGCCAGCCGATCGGGTCGGAGCACCCATCACTTTTTCACGATCCTTTTCAATTACATTGTTTTCGTTTTTTGATATTTTGTTTTGAGAGATTTATTTTCTCGTATGAGAGTGTTTTTCTATTGAATAAGAGGTTCAAATGATCATTTACAATAGACTGAGAGATAGATGGACATCATGCTAGTACTAGTGATTCAAACAATGGAGATAATGTGAAAAGCGCATGAAGAAGGGATTGCAATTGATAATACTATTTGAAGAAGAGATTGCGACTGATCGTTCATATTTCAACAGTTTTGCTTATTGATTTTATTGTAATATTGTGTCGACTTGATATTATGATATTTTTTTTTCTGAAAAAGAAAAGATTAAACGCAAAATAGAGAGTATGGGTTGTAAATGGTCTTTTCTAACTTTTATATCTGGCGTAATATTAGCATTAACATTAGAACCGTATATAGCTGCTCGCGCTAGATATGTCATAAAATGAATTAATTCTGGGGCTTTCAACACTTAAATACCTACAAGAATTAAAAAAACGAATCAGTCCCCTGTCAGAAATGTTTTTTAGCTAGGTACCCACCTGAAACTTATTTTACTGATAGGTACCTAACTGACGAGTTTACCCTTATAAAACATGTTTATTATAATTTTTACCTAGGTTTCTCATTTACCATTCAAAAGGGGTAGCAAAAAAAAAAAAATCATACACAATCCCGTGCAGGCGCAACTGGCCTTTTCTTCCCCAAATCGAACACACCTCTCCCGAAATCAAACGAGATCGAAGCTAATCTCATCGTGACTGGCCATAATGTCTTGAAGAACGCTCGCACGCCCGTCGAACCCGTCTCTCGTCGAAGTGATGTACGTTGGTTTTTTTTAATAAGTTTTCGCTCATTATCGGCATATCGTTGTTTCGTGTTTCTCATGGGCTGGGTTAGGTGTTTTGATAAATGGTCGTAGTTTTTGTTTGATTTCAAGTTTTTTCGAATAGGTCGATTATGGTTTGCAGTTCGATTTGAGGTCCATTTGTTTCGATTGAGTTTCCAATTGATATTGATTTGATAGGGTATACGAGTATGCTGCAATTATTTCATCGATTAAGCTTCTTTGGTACTATATATGCATTGTGTTTGGTGAGGATCGGACTGAAAGTGAGGATAGGGCTGAAGATAAGGCTCAGAGTGAGGAGAATGTTAAGGATATGGCTGAGGATAGGGCTGCAGATAGGCTTGCGGAGGTTGAGGTTAGTGAAGAGGAAGGAGCACATGAGGAGGATAAGGCCGTGAAGGCTAAGGTTTCATCGATTGCTCGAACACCCGAGGCCGAAATGATCGTAAAAAGCGGCAAACTTTAGCATTCAAGACACCGGATTCCACTCATCAGCGACCACAAAAGAAGGGGCGAAAAATAATAAAAAAAGCTTAAATGATAACGTCGATGATGTCGAGACTGATCGGGTGACATACTGCCAGAAGTTCTAAGATTCATTTGACTACGCCGGACGTCAAGGGATCCTCGCAGAGCAGCGTTAATGCATTGACATATACCTTAAATCGAAGAAGATTAGGTGCCTTTAGTTCTATATTTCAATTGTATTGATTTGATTTCTTTTTAAAATGTGGGATTAATTCTTATGCAGCGAGGTCGTTTGCTAAGTGACCTGACTGAAGTCGATGCCAAAGGGTTCTATATGTTACTGTTCTGGGATATGCTTAAGTCAAACGTTATTGATGCGTTCATCAATTGTTTGACGCGACATTCAACGAGATCCCCGGGAGACCACGCGTCTTTGTTTTCCCCAGTTTCGTTGTGAGACTTTGTGTGGATGACTGAGACTTTGTATTTGTCTTTTGTGTTTGTGTTCACGAGACTTGTTTGGATAACATACCAAAAAACGTATTGAAAACGTACCTTGCCTGCCTATATGATGTACCTTTCACTGCCTACATGATGTACCACAATTTAAATATATGTCGTACCAGATCTTATATACATGACATGCCAGAAGTCAAATATATATCGTACCATTTGGTAAACCATTGAAAATAAATAGATTCTTACGCAAATCACGTATGACTGCGTGACGTTGATCAAACATAACGATAATTAAATGATTTATTACAAACTATGTTGTAAGATGTTCTTGCTAGTATCCTTATATTATAATGAAACTAGGGTTTGTGGGATTAATTCACGCGTGTAAGGGTTAATGCATCTAATTTGATAACAAAGGTAACATATACTGTATATAAGTATTGTAGGATGGTTTCGCATGAAAAACTAATTCTAACGGTCTCGAAAAACACATTTCCTTATATGATGTACCAAAGATGTAAGAGATATTGTATCATATGTAACCACGTAGTTGTACCTTATATGTTTATTATGGGGTACCTATTTAAGTTTGGTTGCAATACCCAAAATTTACATATGACATCAAACATCTTCTGAAAGTCTTTGACATGTAAGACGAGTTGTCTTTTCGTGAACATGTTACCTCGTATGTCAGAAACCTGTCTTATCCTGTCAGAAACTGTCTCCGACAAAATCAGACCTTTTTTCCTTACATAGTAGCATTTATTTTATTACGAAGTACTTCCCCGGGTATCTTACCGTGCTCTTACTTCAATATACGTAGTACCTTTTTATATACTTATGTCGTACCATATGTAAGTGTAGTGTTAAATAACCATATCATATGGTAGCATGTTGTCGTAACGTTTTTAGATAAGTTATGATATTATGTATAGACAACTTGCAGTATCCTTTAATGCGTATGACGTACCACATATTAAATACTAGCATGAACATACATCACCAGTTATCCATCCAGACATAACATCAACAACATACATCAGGAAAAGAATGTGCAATAACCATACATTTGGACAAAAGAATGTGTCATAACCTATTGGCATCATTTGCACAAAAGTATATGCCATAACCTATTTGCACCATATAAGAGAGTAACAACAAATGTTGTTAGGACAAAAATAGTAACAAAATATATGAAAATACCGATGCTACGTCGATACGACTTCTCTACACGTACGACGATTAAACATTCACTAGCATGTCAGAAATTTTCCGACATGTTTCAGCGTCGAAACATATCGTACCATTTTTAATGCGTTTGCAGTACTATTTTTATTACATTTTTTGTATAATTTTAATGTGGTTGCAGTACCTTCCATAGATATTTTGTGGTACTTAATGTTTGTATCATGCTGCTCCTCACCTCAAATCAAAAAATAAAAGTTGCATCCGCCAAAACATACACGATAATATTCAGAAATTTTTAAGATATGTCAAAATACAACCAAAGTATATACACATGTACAAACATCAAATTGAAACAAAGTCAACATACGGAACATGAAACTACAGCAATCGAATCTAATCGAATCTATACGAAATGTCAAACCCTTACTCACCAAACTAACACGAAATTTAACTGAATATCTTAATCTTAAGAGTTCCATTCGTACACATCTTCACACTGATGAAGAAATAGTTCCAATAAACTTCTGCAACAATCAACTTTATATTCTTCGTTGCTGCTTAAATTGAACTGTGTAAAGTAAAATAAGAACAGTATAATATATTTCCTCGTGGAAAATGGTACGTAAAGTTCCAATTTTTTTTATGAACACACATTTAAACAATGTACCACATGAATTAAATTTAAAAAAAAGTATAATATTTTTCCTCCCATCAAATGGTACGTAACCAAATTAAAAATAATACTTTTTGTAGCCCTAGTAAATGTACCAAATATTAAAATAATTAAGTACCACAACAATACATCATTTGGTACAAAATATAAATTGAAATTGGTACTACATAACAAATAGGTAAATCACTATGATTATTGACAAATAGTCTCACTTACAACCAAAACAGATCTCTCACGCGTATTGATATTGAATTTCCACGCCTAACTAGCTTTACTTACGTATGAGTCGAAAATTCGACTTGCATTGCTGGAATTAACTGGGCTGAGAAAGACAATGTGGGGCTGCGAAAATATTTTCGTCTGCACTTCTATGAGAATACAATGGGCTGAAGAGAACTGAAACAATGAAGACTGATTGGTCGATTTTTAGGCCCAAAATGAACTCTAATTGCAGATTCTAAAAACACAAAATTCTGACAAAATTTGAACTAATTTGGCCGAAAATGAATATTTGGTGCTGGGGAAACTATCTCAGCACTTTTCTGGCAAGATAACAGCTAGAGTTTGAAGATCGTGACATTGAGTGTGGTTGGTTTCGTGAGAGAGATGTTAAATGTAGAGATGAAGATGATGGGGAAAAAGCAATATTATAACAAAAATTAAGGGTATTTTAGTATTTTCAAGCACATGGATACCTCAAAGTAATAAATAATTTGAAATGGGGAGCTGAGAAAAAATATCTGACAAGGTGATGATAAGTAAAAAATTTTTATATGAAAAAGTATTTATGAGTAGTTATCCCTTAATTTTGTTATAAATCAAATTTGAGGGTTGTACCTTAAATAAGTTGTGTTGGGGAAATGACTATATATATCCATAAAATGTGGTGTTTTGATGGATTTCTCAGTCCAACTCCAACTGAGCCAACCGTATTCAAACCTCAATTCAAAATGACTTTTTGACCTTCTCTGGCCAATTTAAAACGTTGTTTGTACTAAAAATTTTAGTTTGTTATCCAAAAATTGCTATTGATGCTTTTTATTTGTTATGAATTACTAAATCACCCAAAAAAAATAAACATAAATAAAAATATCGAAAAGGAAATTGCATCTATTAATAATTTGTTGGTTCCGGTGTATTGCGTTTGGTCGGTGACTGCAGAAACTCGAACAGAAATTTGTTAGTGTCGAAGTCGAGGCACGTATTACGTACGATGTCTGTAAGACGTTATTGCCCCGTATTTCAGTCCCCGGGTTATCGCAATCCATCACAAAGATACAACGACTTCAAAATTTTGCACGTGGCACAACGATAAAAAATTATCGGCGAATCTACTTAAAGACTCGAGCCGTTCTTGCTTTTATTTTACTACGGACTGTGTATGCACTATCTCTAGAATGCTTGGGGTCGATCGAATGAATTTTTCCAATTCTGCAGGGGTCTATTTATAGCTTCTGAATAGGTTTGGGGCGATTCTGCGAATGGTTGCATCTTTTGTGCTTTTTCAAAATTTTGCACCTTTCGACCAGGGGCCAAAGTGAGAATAGTCGAAACGTTCGGGCCCCTTCGGAATAGGTACCTTTTCAGCCCAGCGGTTCGACCCTAACCGAATCGGCGCAACCCATCGCACCCCACCGAACCTTAACTGGTCCGCTACACGTCACATATCCCAATCCTCGTCCATGTGGCACTTGCATCAGCACCACGTCAGCTTCACTTGTACACGTGTCCTCTGACACGCCAGCATTACTTGCCACGTCACCGGTGTCATCACCGCCGCCGCCTCACCGGAGCATAAAATTAAGGGCTCCTCAAAGCTCATAGCTCCGATGCAAAATGCTAAGTGGTAAGTGCAAAATGCGCCTCAAAGCGCCCATTGCGCACTTGACACGGCTCGGGTAGGTGTCGGCCTCGGCCCGGGCGTGGGCTCGGCGGTGCGAGGCACCGCCTCACACTTGACCTATAATTATCTCCAAATCCCCCAAGCAAGCCCATAAGTCCATAACTCACCAATCACTTGGACAAACCCTTTTGAATAGCCCATGTAGGAAGATTCCTTGTAAACAAGTGAAAAAAGGACGAACTTCCAATGTGGAACAAGTCCCTTTATATATATTAATATATTTTATCTCTTTATTGGGCCAACTTCAAAAATTAATTTTTCATTCACCCGACATCGGTTTTGAGCCAATTAATATTCAATAGATTCCTTTCAAAACATAGAAAATGAATCTTTCATCAATTTTGAGTGTCGACGAATGACGATTTCTCGATTTGATTAAAATTGGTTAAGCTCTTATTTATTGGATCTAAAACCCATTTAGGCCTGTAGACCAAATTCCAACAATCCCCCACATGAATGGAAATTAATGCAAATGCAATGCATGCTGACTCTAGCAAGAAAGTCCCGACGATCCATTAGTGCATCGAGATAGGTAGCTTGTGGCTTTGAACATTCACTAGTGAAATGCTATCGGATTTACTCGCTGCTTTGTGTAAACCAAGACAACAACATACGCACAAAGATGAATCTGATCTCTTTCGATTATCACGTTGTGTCTACTTCGGCCTTGGACCGTTTCTCCATTCAAAAGTGTTTCATTTGAAGCGGCCCCACTTCACACTTATATAGGTGACCGACTATTAGAACTTAATCAGGGAGTAGCTCGAAATACTCCACCAATTTGGTATAGTTATCATTAAAAGCGTAAATGCTTACCCTTACCACACGTCATCGAGATATTACCTGGGCAGCTCTCGAGAATGGACTTTTTAGGGTTTCTAAGTATACAACTGAAATAGTCACAACTTAGTTGTCTCATTGAACAAAGTTCCTGGGATCTCCGATCATCATGGTTGAGTTTCCACTGTGCCTTGTCTTGGTGTGTGGATTTTTAGTCCCATTCCCCTTACTGCAGTGTTTAACTGTTCTCTAGTGATGTCTTTCGTCAAAGGATCTGTTATGTTCTCTTTAGACTTCACATAGTTGATAGAGATTATTCCACTAGAGATTAGTTGTCTTACGGTGTTATGTCTCCGATGTATGTGACGAGACTTACCGTTATACATGCAATTATGTGCCCTGCCGATAGTCGTCATGCTATTGCAGTTTATCATTATCGCTGGTACAGGTTTGTGTCAACAAGGAATATCCTCTACAAAATTTCGAAGCCATTCAGCTTCTTCGCCGGCTTTATCTAGTGCAATGAACTCTGATTCCATCGTTGATCGACCTATTCACGTTTGCTTTGAGGATTTCCAAGAATCTGCTCCTCCATCGATGGTAAATACGTAACCACTCGTGGACTTAGAGTCTTTACTGTCAGATATCCAATTTGCGTCGCAGTATCCTTCGAGAACTGCGGGATATCTCGAATAGTGTATGCCATAATTAATGGTGTAGTTCGGATTTCTTAGCACACTTTATAGTGCTATCCAATGGCTATTACCCGAATTACTAGTAAACCTACTAAGTTTACTCGCTGAATATGCTATGTCATGTCGAGTGCAATCAGACAGATACATAAGAATGCCAATCACCCGAGCATATTCGGGTTGCGATATAGGCTCTCCTTTATTTTTGACCAAGTGTAGATTAGTGTCTACAGGTGTCTTAGCCGGAGGATCATCGAATGCTTCAAATTTCTTTAACACGTTCTCAACGTAGTGAGATTGTGTCAGAACAATTCCTTCGGGTGTCTTAGAGACATTTATCCCTAATATGACATCAGCCAAACCCATATCCTTCATGTTGAAATAATTTTTCAACATATTCTTCGTATTCACGATTATTTGGTGACTTTTTCCCATTATCAACTTGTCGTCTATGTAAAGACCACAATCACAAATTCGTCGGGTGTGCCTTTAATGTAAATACATTTATCACACTTATTTATTTTGAACTCATTCGATAGCATCGCATATCGAATTTCTCGTGCCATTGTTTTGGCGCTTGTTTAAGCCCGTAAAGTGATTTCACGAGACGACATACTTTGTTCTCTTGCACGGATGAAACAAACCCTTCGGGCTGTTTCATATATATTTCTTCTTCTAATTCCGCATTAAAGAATGTTGTCTTCACGTCCATTTGGTCTATCTCAAGATCATACAACGCTGCAATGGCAATGAGAACTTGAATGGACGTTATCCTTGTTGCGGGCGAATATGTATCAAAAAAGTCATAACCTTCCTTTCGATTGAACCCTTTAGCGACTAATCGAGCTTTATATTTCTCGATCGACTCATCGGTATTAAGTTTCCTTTTCAGGATCCACTTACATCCGAGAGTTTATCACCCCTTCGGGAGATCTACCAGTTCCCAGGTATGATTATGCATGATGGACTCAGTTTCGCTATTAATAGCTTCTTTCCAGAACGGTGCTTCTGGACTGGACAAGGCTTCTTGCAATGTATGGGGTTCATCGTCCATCATATACGTTAGAAATTCGGGTCCAAATAATTTGGAAACTTTCTTTCTTTTACTTTGCCTCGGTTCCTCATTTTCTTGAGGTGAACTTTCAACGGCATCGTCAGTTCTTTATACAGAACTTATCTCCTTTCTTTCCTTATTTGAAAAGATATTTTCGAAGAATGCTGCGTTCTCGACTCGATCCCCGCGTTCATATCAGGGATTTTGATTTGTGCACCAAAAATCTGTATGCATTACTGTTATTAGCATATCCAATGAAAATGCAATCAATAGTCTTGAGTCTTATCTTAACTTGCTTCGGTTTAGGTACTTCGACCTTTGCTAGGCACCCTCAAACTTTATGGTAATCGTATGTCGGCTTCCTACCTTTCCATAACTCGTATGAAGTTTGGTCTCTCTTTTAGTGTGGCAACATGTTTAGAATGCGATCAGCCGTGAGAATTGCTTCCCCTCACAAGTTCTGGGGTAGCCCCGAACTGATCAACATCGCACTCATCATCTCCTTTACAGATCTATTTTTGCGTTCTGCAATGCCGCTTGCTTGAGGTGAATACGGCGGAGTAGTTTGATGAATAATGTCATGTAATTGGCAGAATTCTTGGAACGACCCCACATATTCTCCTCCTCTGTCACTCCAAATTATTTTTATTTTTGAGTCGAGTTGATTCTCAACTTCACTTATATCTCTAAATGGCCTCAACAGCTTCGTCTTTGCCACTTAGAAGATATACGTAATAGAAACTTGTGCAGTCGTCAATAAAAGTAATAAAATACTTTTTCCCACCTCTAGTCTGCACGAACTTCAGATCACATATATCAGTATGGACCAGTTCTAGAGGTGAACTTGCTCTCTGCACGGAGGAGAATGGTGTTTTGACCATCTTTGCCTCAACGTAGACCTCACATTTTTGTGAGTGTATTTCTATTTACGGAAGCATGTTTAAACTTATTAACTTTTTAAGTTTGTTTAAACCAACATGTCCCAATCTATCATGCCACAAATTAGAACCCTCAACCAAGTACGAATAACTTTTATTACTAGCGAGCTTAATCTCGCGTTTTACAGACATTACACTTAATTTAAAGAGCTCTTTTTCAAAGTAGCCCTTGCCTACGAAATGACCATTCTTGGTCAGCACATACTTATCGACCTCAAACACATGTCTAAATCTGGCTTCGCTCAGCAGGGAGCCGGAGACTAGATTCTTCTGGATGTCCGGAACATGCAACACATCCACCAGCGTCAGCTCTTAGGTCATGTTGAGAACCACCCTTCCCAATCCGACAATTGGTGAAGTCGTCGCGTTCCACATATGTAGCGTTATTCCAGAAATCGAGATGGACTCGGAGAACATCTCTCGGAGCAGATATGCCGTGTTGCTCCGGTGTCGATGTACCACGACCTAGGTTTCTCTACGACATTAGCTTCGTACACGACCGCGACGAGGTCTATCTCCGACATATCTGATGCCAGCTTTGCCGCGGACAGGTGAGCATGGTTCTTTTTTACCCTCTTTTTCTGTCGACAGTCTTTAGCCATGTGTCCAGGCTTGTCACGGTTGTAGCAGTTCCCTCTTATCTTGTTAGAGTTCGACTTCTGCTGGTTCTGCAACGTATTCGCCCGCTTGCGTTTCTTGCCAGTGCCCGACTCGACCAAGTTCGCTCGTGCCTCCATGTTAGCCCTCTTGTTCTTGGCCTCGATCTTCCGGTTATCTTCCTCGATCCGAAGCCTCACAATTAGGTTCTCAAGCCCCATTTCCTTGCGCTTGTGCTTGAGGTAGTTCTTAAAATCCTTCCAAAGAGGCGGTAGCTTCTCTATAATAGCAGCTACCTGGAAGGTTCGCTGATCTGCATGTTCTCCTCGTGTATATCGTGGATGATCAACTACAGATCTCGGACTTGATCCAAAACCGGTTTGGAGTCTGTCATCTTATAGTCCAAGAACTGGCCGACTATGAATTTCTTCAGTCCGACATCATCGTTTTTGTACTTTTTATCCAACGAGTCTCACAACTCTTTCGCAGTCGTAGCCACTGCATAGACTTTGCATAGGTAATCGTCGAGAGCGTTCAGGACGTAGTTACGACACATGAAGTCGTTATGCTTCCATGCGTCCAACACAACCTTCTCGTGCTCGTATTGCTCGTTCACTTCGGGAGCCTCACCATCCGCCTCGTTTGGTGCGGGTTCCATCACCTTCGGTGGGGGCCCTTCAGGAAGCGGATCAGGTTAAGGGTCGTCAGGTAAAACAACATTTTCTGCTGCCAACGTTTGAACCTGGTCCCATTAAACTTCGCCGGTCTCTCGGCATGGCTGCTGTCGGTCATTGCGGGCAGCGGTAGTGCACTTGGAATGTTTGCCATCAATCATACGGAAATAAAATCTTACGATTGTTGGTTCCAGTGTATTGCGTTTGGTCGGCGACTGCAGAAACTCGAATATAAATTCGTTAGTGTCGAAGTCGAGGCACGTACTACGTACGTTGTCCGTAAGACGTTATTACCCCGTATTTCAGAGCCTCGGGTTATCGCAATCTGTCCCGAAGATACAGCGACTTCAGAATTTTACACTTTGCACAACGATAAAAATTTATCGGCGAATCTATTCAAAGACTCGAGCCTTTCTTGCTTCTATTTTACTTCGGAGTGTGTATTCACTAATGCTAGAATTGTTGGGTCGATTGAATGAATTTTTCCAATTTTGCAGGGGTCTATTTACTGCTTCTGAATAGGTTTGGGGCGATTCTGCGAATTGTTGCATCTTTTGTGTTCTTTTGAACTTTTTGCACCTTTCGACTAGGGGCCAAAGTTCAAATAGTCACAACTTTCGGGCCCCTTCAGAATAGGTACCTTTTCAGCCCAGCGGTTCGACCCGAGCTGAAAAGGCGCGACCCATCGCACCCCATCGGACCTTAACTGGTCCGCTACACGTCACCTATTCCAATCGTCGTCCGTGTGGCGCTTGCGTTAGCGCCATGTCAGCTTTACTTGTACACATGTCCTCTGACACGTCAACATCACTTGCCACGTCACCGGGACCGCCACGTCACTGATGACATCACCGCCGCCGCCTCACCAGAGCATAAAATTAAGGGCTCTTCAAAGCTCCTCGCTTCAATGCGCCGTGCGATGTGCGCCCATTGCGCACTTGGCAAGACTCGGCTCGGGCTCGGCGGTGCAAGGCACTATCTCACACTTGGGCTGTAATTAGGTCCAAAACCCCACACAAGCCCATAACCCACCAACCACTTGGGCAAGCCCTTTTGACTAGCCCATGTAGGGAGATTCCTTATAAACAAGTGAAAAAATAATGAATTTTCCAATGTGGGACAACAACAAGTCCATTTGTATATATTAAATATATTTCATCTCTTTATTGGGCCAACTTCGAAAATTAACTTCAGTTCACCCGACATCGGTTTTGAGCCAATTTGAAGTAAAATTAACTTCGAAAATTAACGTGAGAGGATTTTTATAGAGGTTATATCCCCAATCGGAGTTTGGTCCTCTCCTTGAGGTTTGTTCCTCAAGAGTTAATCAATCACTATAATGTTACCTTATTCGGTTACAAAACTGATTGATTATGCCCAATACGTAAAACGAAACAAGTCGAACACTAGACACACTAGGTTACCACATGCCGAGTTTCGCTCCAGGGAATCTCCAATTCCCGATGGGAAACAGCTCGCTACCGAAGGGCCCCCAGAAGACAGTCACTGTCCTTCGCTTCACGTGCATGTAAACGTTGACCTTGCCCCCTTCGTGTACCTCACGTCCGAAGACAGAATATATGGCGTGGAGGATGGTATCGCTCAGTACGCTTAGATTCGCAAATGAGCGCTCAACGACATAAGACTATTTGCAAGTTTACGCTCGAAGTCTCTCAATTGTTTTATTCTGCTCAATATCTTTCGTGCGCGTACTTTCACAAGTTCTCGTTAGCTCGATCCTTTAAGTGTTGCTCATATATATAAGCCTTTTCAATCAAACTTACATGGAAAGTCAATCACAAGATTAATTCTAGAAATAGCACATAATCCATGTAATAATCGAGCAATTAATATGCCGACGAATCATGTCGTTCAAATAATATCACAACGGTCACACGCTTATAATAGCATGTTTTTATTCCATTTAAAAGCACATATTAGATATAAAGGCATATAATTCTATTCGGGATGATATTTTTCTTAACAACACTTTCTATATGTGATATCCATCTAGCATCATATAAAGTCAATCAATCATGATCTTTTCCTTTTATGGTTCCTTAATTTCAGCAATAAGAAATCCTAATTGATTTTTCCATATTAGATCAAGTAGAATGCATGCACGGATTATCGATATGATTTCTTCCCATAATAGAAAAATTCAAACAGATATAACACATTCCGTATTTACAGAACATACTATCCTAATATAACTCAGCATGATATCTCACACGATTTACCATGAATAACACAATATTTCTGTAATTAGATTCCCTAGCATGTGAGACATCTATAACATGTGATCACATAGTTTTACCAGTTAAGCACATAATCACATGTAGATCAAATATTCGACATTTTTCAATGATGTAGTCTATAAAACATGCATAGTCGAATATTATCATATATTTAGACATTTTAATACATCAGAATCGAATTGCTCAAGTTATGGCCCTAATTACATAGATCATCAAAACTCTTCAAAGCATATAGACCAAAAAGGTCAACATTCTCCCCCTTTTTGATGATGACATGTAATTAATGCATCACAGAAGCATGTATGTAATTTCGATCATGTAATTCCTAACACATATGTCTAAGTAACTCATGATCCAATCAGAGCATATTATTTTTCAGAAACTCAAAATCAAAGTATAAATGCTCCCCCTGCCTAAATGCAGATATCTCATGTAACATGCATAGATATATCATAGATGGAATTTACTCAGTTTTCTAAGTGCAGATATCATATGTAACATGCATTGATATATCATAGATGAGTTTCGAATTTACCAGTTGCTCCCCTGCCTAAGTGAGCATTTTTCAAACATGGTTCATGGCAGCAGATACTTATCAAGACATAGCAATAAGTAAGCGCAAAATATAAATGGGTTTCATAAGTACTGACCCATCAAACAATCATACGACTCCACTAGACACCACACATTAATTACCTTAATTTTCCCTCTTCAACATCAAAAAGAGGGAGTGACCAACCACACAAGCCACACAGACCTAAACGAGCACTACCTAAGAAAATAGCTAAAAGAGGGATATCATAAGGGAAGACATCCTAAAAGCTTGTATCACTATCGTAATCGGTGGATGGGATGGATTTCTTCAGAGCCTTCTTGATCTTGGACAATTTAAGCAAGACTTCGGAGTTCTGATCCTTTATCTTGGACAAGTTGAAGCGCTTCTTGTTGTCAGCCTTGATATCAGCGATATCACGCCGGATCGCAGTTATTACATCCTCATCGACACCGTGTGCCTCACCAACTTCCTTATCAAATCCACTCAGCTCAACAACCTTCGCCTTTCCTTTAGCAACCGATTTCTTTTGAGCACTACCCTCTGACTTCTTCTCATTTTCCTTGAACCAGCCATGTCAGTTATGCTGAATGCCCATTCTTTTCAGGGTTATCACGTCCACAACGTGCTTTGCATCATCTTCCCAAGCAGGGGGCAGTGTTACTCCCTCACACTCAAATAGGTGGGTCAACAGCATTCCATACGAAAGTGGTTTATCATTGCTCTCAAAGGCCTGAATCATGAATTCATGATAACGAACCCAAGATTGAACTTCTTATTCTGAGAGACCATGATCACGACGAAAGTGCTCATTAAAATCATGGTAGTGGAATGGCATCCGCTTCCTATCTTAGCACTCCAGAGGGTCATGTTAAGCACTTTGTGGAGAAAGAAGTGGTCAATGTGCAGCTGATTCAAAGCTTCCCCATCGGAAAACCTAGGCTTGCTATTGGTATTCCACAGTGTCCTGAAGACTTCCAGGCACTTGAACTCTACGGTATAGCACCAGTCATTCACGTTGTAGTGACATATACCCTCATCCGCAACTCCCAGCATCTCGTTCATCTTTTCCTTTGTCTACACGATCTTCCTCCCAAGCACATACGAGGTGATGGTGATCTCGTATCCCTTTTCCTCATAATCAAAGTTACCATATAACAACTTGACTGCTTCAGGGTAATAGGTCCTATTCATACTAAGGAACTTCTCCCAACCGTACTCTATCAGCCACGTAACCACACCACTTTCAGGCAACCTATTGAACGCAACCCCTTGCCCTCTTGCGATATCTCTCTTCGCAAAGTCTTTGAAGTTTTCTTTCGAAACATGGTTCAGAAACATCACCTCTTTAAATCTCCCTCGGTTTGTTCAAATTGAAAGTGGACAGACTTGATTCCTTCTCCTCCTCCTCGATTTCTGCTGCGTCTTCCTCCATGGATTTCGCCATTTCTTTGATCCGCGATGGTTCTCTAAGAGGGGATGGAGGGGATTTTCGAGGAGATTCGACAGAGGGTTCCTTGGGCTGAGGGGAAAGTGTCGGCTTAGGAGACGGAGTAGGCTCACGAATCGGAATAGGGTCATCGGTCGGAGTCGCCTTCTCGTTTTTCGCACCTTTTTCCTTCTTTACAGGCTTCGGCTTAGTAGTGGGAGGAGCTTATCTCGAGGCTTGAAACATGGAGCGAGTGGTTCGTGCAGAAGAGGGTTGAGGTGAGGCGGTTTTAGGAGAGTTAGGAATGAGTTCAGAGTTTGACTCGTCGGACATGGGTTCCTTGCGTTTTCTGCTTGAGCTTTGCTCGATTGAGGTACCTTTAGTTCTAGCGGGTTTCACCATTTTTCAGACATGGGGAGGTTTGAAAAAGACGAAAGTTTTGAGGATGAGGATAAAGTAAGAAGATCGATTATTCTTTTGGGATTTATATAATATGAATGGTTTTAAATAAGGTAAAGATAAGGATTGAAATCAAATTTCGAAATTTGAATTTCAATAATGGAATAAACCGCCAATCGAGGAGTCAGATATCTCAGAATGATTTGACGTGATCTCTTTAAGTAAGGAAATGTTATTTAAAGGCTGATTTGAGATAAAAAAAAACGAAAGGATCTTATTTTCCTAAAATAATTCTAAAAGCTGAAATTAGGAAAAGATCTTAGGACTAATTCTAAAGGCTGAAATTTATGCGAATTTCTATCAAAAAGACTTCTATAGTTGGAATTTTAGAATTTTTAGAATAACTGGCAGAATTTTAGCAAGTTATCTAACCTTATTTAGCTCGGTGATTGCCAGTCGATCACAGATATCGCAGAATTTGATCTCGATTAAGGGCTTCGTGAAGATATCAACAAGTTGATCATTTGTTCTTACGAATTCCACGCTGATGATCCCTTTTTGAGCATGATCTCGTTTAAAGTGGTTTTTAACCTCTATATGCTTAGTACGAGAATGA
Organism: Linderniella brevidens; assembly: GCA_004919715.1. Lineage (NCBI taxonomy): Eukaryota > Viridiplantae > Streptophyta > Magnoliopsida > Lamiales > Linderniaceae > Linderniella > Linderniella brevidens. The sequence goes on from SWDC01000148.1 coordinate 10,754,808, forward strand.
TGCACCGAATTCTTAGTAATACTTAGACCATCTCGAACTACATAACCCAAAAAATGAGGTAAAAATATCACAACCGAACACCAAACCAAAACCCAAAATGCGTTTTTGTGTTTCTCTCTCATATTTTTTACTCAAATTTGCCTTTGTATATAGAAAAACGCGTCTGAAATTTCAACATTGCATTGAAGTCCTTTATCTGTTTTAATTATTGAAAGCCCATTTAAAATATATAAAAAAAATTCTTTCCGTCGTATCTGAAAAAAATTTCTTCGCCTCCACTGTGTTCTCTGCACTTGTTGCGTCCCTTTCGTAAACATCTTATTAACATTATTATTACAGTATTACATTGACCAAAACATCAAATACTACCTCTAAAGTGCACGTATACATACCTTAGGACTGGCAGCGGAGTGAAGCAAACCTCGGAGAAATTAGGGCGAAGGTTAAGGTAAGTGGGACTAACTATTTTGTGGGGTTGTTGTTCGTGCCGATCCTTTTTCAAAAGATTCAAGCTTTGAGCTCTCCAATTGATCCGATTTTGAGAATTTTAGTTTATTTGTTAGATAATTAAATTGTCTCATATTGGTTGGTAACTACGGAATAGTAAGGATTAGAATAAATTAAAATTAATCTCTTGAAATATTGTACTGCATTATCTATCAGAAACTAAACGATAATAAAATTAGATATGCAATTCTAGAATAAGTCGAAATCAAAATATTATGGTCTAATTTGTAAAATTATAAAATATGTTGGTAATATTGAAAAATTATAAATGTTAATGTTGAAATAATATTTCAAGAATATTTTTGAGTTTGAGAATGAGCTTAATGGTTGGAGAAAATGACTGCATTTTTTAGTTTGAAAATGAGTTTGCGTTTGAGAATGAGTTTTTCGGTTGGAGATGATCTTATGGTGCTAGTACTTTCGCAAAGAACAGGAATTTTGTCATAACTTAACCCAAAATCACTAAGTGTTTGTTTCATCCAAAAAACTTGTTGACAACAATTTCCTAAAGCCATATTTTCAGCTTCAGTTGTGGAAAGGGCGACAACATTTTGCATTCTACTAGACCAAATTACTAGAGAATTCCCAAGTAACTGAACATGTACCACTAGTACTTTTCCTATCTCCCTACAGCCAGTAAAGTCGGCATCAGAATATCCCACTAATGGGAATTCAGTGGTATTGAAATACCAAATACCAAAATTAACAGTGCCTTTTATATATCTAAGTATCCGATTGACTGTTGTCAAGGGAGATTCCTTAGGATTCGATTGAAATCTCGAGCACAAGCCAACAACAAACATGGTATGAGGTCTTCTTGTAGTTAAATAAAGGAGACTTCCGATCGTACCTCGATATTTAGTTTGATCAATCTGAGTACTTTATTAATCGCTATCGATTTTGGTGGTATGATGCATAGGAGTGGAAAGTATCTTGGAATCACTCATTCCAAATTTAACTAGCAATTCATTGTTGTACTTCATCTGAGATATGAAGGTTCCCGAGTCAAGTTGCTTTATTTACAACCCAAGGAAGTAGTTTAGCTCACCTATTAGACTCATTTCGAATTCCTTCTGCATGGACTTAGAAAATTTCTCACAAAGAAGGTTGTGAGTACTTCCAAAAATTATATCATCAACGTAAATCTGTACTAACAGCATGTGATCACATTCATACTTAATAAACATGGTGTTATCAATAGTTCCAGTAGTAGATCCCATGTCTATCAACAATTTGCTCAATCTTTCATACCATGCCCCACGGGTCTGCTTTAAACCATACAATGCTTTATTTGGTTTGAAAACATGATTTGAAAAATCATTCTTTAACAAAACCGGGAGGTTGTTCGGCGTAAACTTCCTCATTTATAAACCATTTAAAAAGACACTTTTTACGTCCATTTGAAAAAGTTTAAATCTTTTAAAACATGTATAAGCAAGTAAAACGTGTATAGATTCTAATCTAGCTACGAGCAAAAGAGTCTTCGAAAGATATACCTTCATCAGGGGAATAACCTTTTGCAACTAACCTTGCTTTATTTCTGGTCACTTTATCGTTTTCATCAAGTTTGTTGCGAAACACCCATTTTGTTTATAATGGATTTTCTGTCCGGCCTTTCTACAAGTGTTCATACTTGACTCTTGAATTGTGATAATTCATCCTCCATAACGGTAATCCATGATTTGTCATTTAGTGCTTCATGGATGATTCTTGGTTCTACCATCGAGAGCAACGCATCATGGGATTCCTCTGTATCTTGATTTCGTGCAACTGCCCACGTTTTGATTCAAGAGGTGATATTCCCTATGACTTGATATGTTGGATGATTGGAAGCATGTTTGAACTTTCGGCGATGTTGTTCACCTGAAGCTTCCGGTTCTAGTGCATCATTGTTATCGTCTTTTGGAATATCCTCCTTTGTTTATTCAGAAACCTATTTCTCTGCACGAGGTAATTCTATACCTTCCTCATTAGTAGCATCTGCGGTAGGAATCTCATCAAAGGTTACATGTATATATTCCTGAACATACTTTTTCCTTTTATTGTAGACGCGATAAGCTTTGGAATGAAGACTATAACCAAGGAATATCCTACATCTACCTTAGAGTCAATTTTTCCTCTTTTATCTCTACCATTCAAAATAAAACACTGACAACCAAACACATGAAAATATCATATATTTGGATTTTTACCGATCCAAATTTCATAGGTCGTTTTTAATATTGATCTAAGTAAAACACGATTAGACACATAACATGTTGCACTAACATCTTCCGCCCAGAATTGTTTGGGAATATCATACTCATGTAGCATTAGTCTAGCCATCTCTTGTAACACTCTATTTTTCCGCTCAACTACGCCGTTCTGTTGATGTGTTATAGGAGCAGAGAAATTATGACTATACTCATACTGATCACATAAAGATGCAAATGATTTACTATAAAATTCTAGGCCGTTATCACTGCGTATCTTGCATACGTGCATTTCTTTCTCATTTTCAAGTCTCTTTACTAGTGGTGCAATGTTATCTAATGCTTCACTCTTATGTGCAAGAAATATCACCCATTTATACCTAGAATAGTCATCTACAATAACAAATACATATCTTTTACCTCGCAGAGACATTGTCTGAACCGGACCAAAAAGGTCGAGATGAAGTAGTTTCAGAGGTCTGGAAGTAGATATCACATTCTTTAACTTAAAGGATGTCTTAGTCTGCTTACCCATTTGGCATGCTTTGCATGTTCTGTCCTTGGTGAATTTTATTTCAGGAACACCTCTTATCAGTTCTTTGCTGATTTACGAGATATCAGCTCCATATTGACCTATCCCAAGCGTTTATGCCATAACCATGTGATATCTTGTGTAACTGCTAAGAACTTGACATTTTGGTTAGCGACATCATCAAGAGTTATGCAGTAGATATTTCCATACCTTGATCCACTAAATAAAACACTTGGAACCGACTATTAGAACTTCATCCTGGAGTAGCTCGAAATACTCCACCAATTCGGTATAGTTATCATTAAAAGCGTAAATGCTTACCCTTACCACACGTCATCGAGATATTACTTGGGCAGCTCTCGAGAATGGACTTTTTAGGTTTTCTATGTATACAACTGAAATAGTCACAACTTAGTTGTCTCATTGAACCGAGTTCGTGGGATCTCCACTCATCATGGTTGAGTTTCCACTGTGCCTTTTCTTGGTGTGTGGATTTTTAGTCCCATTCCCCTTACTGCAGTGTTTAACAGTTCTCTAATGATGTCTTTCGTCAAAGGATCTGTTATGTTCTCTTTAGACGTCACATAGTCGATAGAGATTATTCCACTAGAGATTAGGTATCTTACGGTGTTATGTCTCCGACATATGTGACGAGACTTACCATTATACATGCAACTATGTGCCCTGCCGATAGCCGCTATGCTATCGCAGTTTATCATTATCGGTGGCACAGGTTTGTTCCAACAAGGAATATCCTCTACAAAATTTCGAAGCCATTCAGCTTCTTCGCCGGCTTTATCTAGTGCAATGAACTCTGATTCCATCGTTGATCGACCTATTCACGTTTGCTTTGAGGATTTCCAAGAATCTGCTCCTCCATCGATGGTAAATACGTAACCACTCGTGGACTTAGAGTCTTTACTGTCAGATATCCAATTTGCGTCGCAGTATCCTTCGAGAACTGCGGGATATCTCGAATAGTGTATGCCATAATTAATGGTGTAGTTCGGATTTCTTAGCACACTTTATAGTGCTATCCAATGGCTATTACCCGAATTACTAGTAAACCTACTAAGTTTACTCGCTGAATATGCTATGTCATGTCGAGTGCAGTTAGACAGATGCATAAGAATGTCAATCACCCGAGCATATTCGGGTTGCGATATAGGCTCTCCTTTATTTTTGACCAAGTGTAGATTATTGTTTACAGGTGTCTTAGCCGGAGGATCATCGAAGGCTTCAAATTTCTTTAACACGTTCTCAACGTAGTGAGATTGTGTCAGAACAATTCCGTCGGGAGTCTTTGAGACATTTATCCCTAATATGACATCAGCCAAACCCATATCCTTCATGCTGAAATAATTTTTCAACATATTCTTCGTGTTCACGATTATTTTTTAACTGTTTCCCATGATCAACATGTCGTCTACGTAAAGACATACAATCACAAACTCGTCGGGTGTGCCTTAAATGTAAACACACACACTCATTTATTTTGAACGCATTCGTTAGCATCGCATATCGAATTCTCGTGCTATTGTTTCGGCCATTGTTTAAGCCTGTAAAGTGATTTCATGAAACGACGTATTTTGTTCTCTTGCACGGATGCTACAAATCCTTTGGGTTGTTTCATATATATTTCTTCTTCTAATTCCCCGTTCATGAATGTTGTCTTCACGTCCATTTGGTCTATCTCGAGATCATACAATAACAAATGCATATTTTTGACCTCGCAGAGACATTTTCTGAACCTGACCGAAAATATCGAGATGAAGTACTTCCAAGGTCTGAAAGTAGATATCACATTCTTTATCTTAAAGGGTGTCTTAGTCAACTTACCCATTTGGCATGCTTTGCATGTTCTGTCCTTGGTGAATTTCATGCCAGGAACACCTCTTATCAGTTCTTTGCTGGTTATACGAGATATCATCTCCATATTGACCTATCCCACGCGTTTATGCCATAACCATGAGATATCCTGTGTAACTGCTAAGCATTTGACATTTTGGTTTGTGATATCATCAAGAGTTATGCAGTAGATATTGCCATACCTTGATCCACTAAATATAACCTCATCATCCTTTTTAGCTATTCATTTATCATTTACAAAAGTTACGATATAACCCTTATCACACAATTGACCTGTGCTTATTAAATTATGTTCTAAATCCTTAACTAGCCATACATCGTCTATAGTAGTATGTAAATTGTTACCGACATTTCCAACTCCAATGATCCTAGCTTTGGTGTTGTCAGCATATGAAACATATCCTCCGTCACATGCTTTAAACGACACGAATTTGCTGATATCACCTATCATATGGTGGGAACACACGTTGTCGAGGTACCACATGTTTGTCTTGCTGGAACTTCTTTGTTGTACCTGCATGAGTGAGTTCTTTTCTGAGGCACCCAATGCTGGTTGGGTCCTAACATGTTAGTAACAAAATAACTAATGTTGACATGTGATATATCATTAATCCCAGACTGTGATCTCACGAACTTAGATAGATCAGCTTTAGGAACATGGTTATCAAGTAATTTCTTTGGCCTCCAAACATATTTCGAATTATCAGCTTTCTTCATAAAGCAGTTGTATGAATAATGACCATGACGACCACATGAAAAACATTTTGGTTTTTGTACAACTGGTGCAACATGTTCTTCTACCATGGAATATCCTATCTCATATTTTCAAGTATTTCTAGGCATATTCAGTAACATATCTGTGTTTTGCTTTCCTTCGAGAAGTATATCAATGATACACTCTTTTTCTTCTAAGGAATGTCTAAGGGCAGTGATATCTCTGTTTGTCTTTTCAAGTTCTTTGTAATCGCATTGAACTTTTTATTTCTTAGAAGAATCTATTTCTGCTTTCAAGCGTGAGATTTCTAGATCAGCATGATATTTTTCTCTCGCTAAGTCATCTCGCTGTTTAGCCAACTTTTTCGTTAGCGACTTGAGCGACTTGATCTTTTCATGAGCATTTTGAATTATTTCACATAGCTCTTCCTTTCTTTCATCTACTTCAAAAACTGAGGAGGCGTTATCAGGATATTCTTCCATACTTGCATATAACTCAGAATATTAATTTTGTTAATAGTAGATGAAGAAGATATCTGATCATCATCAGCCACGTAAGCAAGGTTTTCTTCCTCCTTTTGTTCATTCTCGGAATCTTCTCAGTAGGTCACCGTGGCCTTCTGCTTCTTTGTCTTTTTATCATCGCTTGGTAATGAGCAATTTGAAGCAATGTGACATGGCTTATTACACCTGAAGCATTTATGGACATTATTCCCGGATGAGGATATTCCCTTGTTCTTCTGCCGGAATTTAGAGTTCCCTTTGAATCTTCTTCATTGTCGGAACTTCTCAAATATTTTGGTCAGCATGGCTAATTGCTTCATCATATCCTCTTCTTCTTCTTCTTCAATGTCTTCATCGGAATCACTTTCTAGTTCAGCGTTAAAGCAATGATTTGTTGATTCCTAGCTTGCGGCTTTTCTTTTATGGATATTTGAGTCATCTCATATGAACTGAGAGATTCGATTAGTTCGGAGACAACTAAATCATTGGCTTCGTAGATAGCGGTGACTTTGGGCACTCTCTCGGAAGTGATCTCAAGATTTTTGGAACTTTCTCGTCGTCGGGAATGATCTTGCCAAGAGAAAACATCTGATTGATGATGGTCATGAATCTTGCATACATTTGACTTATAGTTTCATAAACTTCCATAGTAAACAATTCGTATTGATGAATTAGAAGAGCTATTCTTTCTTGTACACAACTCGAGTGGTTCCTTCATGAGTGACTTGCAGTATCTCCCACATGTCTTTAGCGGATATACATGAACTTACGGGATTGTATTCTTCCCTCGTCAGTGCACAAGTGATCATATTTTACGCCTTAGTGTTTAATGAAATTCATCGCTTGTCTGCTACATCGTAATCTGTAGCTTTCCTTGATATTTCATCCTTGTTTACGGGAATATATGGCCCGGCCGTAATGATGCCCCATAGATCATAGTCAACCACCAGAAGGAATTCCTTCATGCGATTTTTCCATATAGCGTAGTTCGTTCCATCAAAGAGTGGTGGCTTAGAGTGGGATTGTCCCTCTACAAACACATCAAAACTCGAAGAATCCATTAGATCTTTTACTCATGCGTGTTAGGCCTGTCGTTTGAGTAACCTGGCACTGATACCAAATGAAGTAAAAAATGCGCCTAAGAGAGGGGGGGGGGGGGTTGAATTAGGCTTATAAAAATTTAGCTTCTTTCTTTTCAATCACTTTGAATGTGATATCCTAGAAACGTTTTTGTTCTAAGTGATTACTTTTCAAAGAATGTTTCGTCGGTATCTCCTAGTTGCTTCAGAATGTTCTACGTGAGACATGATTTTTTTAGAGGTTATATCCCCAATTGGGGTTTAGTCCTCTCCTTGAGGTTTGTTCCTTAAGAGTTAATCAATCACTATAATGTTACCTTATTCGGTTACAAAACTGATTGATTATGCGCAATACACAAATCGAAACAAGTCGAACACTAGATACACTAGGTTACCGTACGCCGAGTTTCGCTCCAGAGAACCTCCAATTCCCGACAGGAAACAGCTCGCTACCGAAGGGCCTCCGGAACACGGTCTTTCCCTTCACGTGCGCGTAAACGTCGATCTTGCCTCCTTCGTGTAGCTCACGTCCGAAGACAGCACGTCCGAAGACATAATGTATGGTGTGGAGGATTTTATCACTCAGTACGCTTAGATTTGCAAATGAACGCTCAACGACAAAAGACTATTGGCAAGTTTACGCTCATAGTCTCTCAATTGTTTTCCTCTGCTCAATATCTTTCGTGTGCGTACTATCACAAGTTCTCGTTAGCTCGATCCTCTAAGTGTTGCTCATATATATAAGCCTTTTCAATCAACACTTACATGTAAAGTCAATCACAAGATTAATTATCAAAATAGCACATAATCCATGTAATAATCGAGCAATTAATATGCCAACGAATCATGTCATTCAAATAATATCACAACGGTCACAAGCTTATAATAGCATGATTTTATTCCATTTAAAAGCACATATTCAAAATAAAGGCATATAATTATATTCGGGATGATATTTTCCATAATAGCACTTTCCATATGTGATATCTAGCTAGCAGCATATAAAGTCAATCAATCATGATCTTTTCCTTTTATGGTTTCTTAATTTCAGCAATAAGAAATCATAATTGATTTTTCCATATTAGATCAAGTAGAATGCATGCACGGATTATTGATATGATTTCTTCCCAGAATAGATAAATTCAAACGGATATAGCACATTCCATATTTAGACAACATACTTTCTTAATATAGCTCATCATGATATCTCACACTATTTACCATGAATAGCACAATGTATCTGTAATCAGATATTCTCTAGCATGTGAGACATCTATAACATGTGAGCACATAGTTTTACCAGTTAAGCCCATAATCACATGTAGATCAAATCTTCGACATTTTTCAATGATGTAGTCTATAAAACATGTATAGTCGAATATTATCATATACTTAGACATTTTAATACATCAGAATCGAATTGCTCAAGTTATGGTCCTAATTACATAGATCATCAAAACTCTTCAAAGCATATAGACCAAAAAGGTCAACACAATTAATATTCGATATATTCCCATCGAAACGTAAAATATGGATATTTCAACGGTTTTTGACGAATGACGACTTATCGATTTGATTAAAATCGGTTAAACTCTTATTTATTGGATCTAAAACCCATTTGGGCCTATAGCCTAAATTTCAACGTAATTATCATTTTATATTTTTAGTAACAATTTATGATATCTTATTTTTTTGTATATTTTATTAATATGAATAGTTAAATATTATTTGTAAACTAAATTTGTTAGGCAGTAATGAAAAGTCGTAAAAGTTTATTATGAAGAATATTTTTTTTAGTTTGAGATTGAGCTCAATGATTGGAGAAGAAGTATTACATTTTTTATTTGGGAATTGTTTAAGACTTAAATTTTCAATAGGTAATGGTTTATCTATCTGCAATATCAATTGTCAACAATTTCCCCTCTCTCCTTGTATCTTCTTTAACAGCTGTATTTCCTTTTTTTTCCCAGACATTATTACTAGTTTTCTTGAAGTTTTTTCTTCATGTTTGCTAGTACGGTGCTAGTCATAATAGTTGTTGGGTGAGGAATTCGGATCTCATTTTCCAACGTTTTTTCAATCTTTTATCTATTGGTCGATGTGAATACCAATCCTACATCCATTTGACAAAATCCGATCGTTGATGATTGTGCAATTACAAACTCTCACGCATCTTTTCTCTATCTTCTCTAGGTTACATTATTTATACAGCTTATGAAACTTCATATAAAAGCTATCACAAGGATAAAGTATAAGAATAACTTGATTGAAACTTCCAAGACAGATCTCATTGAAACTCTGCTTTAGTATTGTAACAATCGAATCCTTCGTGGTAGTAATCTGAAAGCTATTACACAAGCTACTATGAAATCTAAAATCAAAAAAGTATATAAAACTTTTCTTACCGACACATCGTGAAACTCTAATCCTCACATCCTTTACTCCTCAACCATTCTCGTCCTCACAAGAAATCCGCCCACTCTTTCTCCTCCTTAATCCTCTCCAAAACCCCATCAAGCGCCACATCAAAAGCATCCTTAAAACCCCTAACACCACCACCACCACTAGGCATCTGATAGATAATCCTCGGTATATTCTCTATCACCACCTCCCTCTTCTTCCCAATCTCCTCCTCACCAAACCTACCCAACAAATCCCCAATCGAAACCGTCCCGTTCCTCACCTCCTCATGGTCAATAAACACCGAGTAACTCTCAGGGTCCCCCGGCAAAAACCACTCGTACTGATCGTAAGCTGTCCTCTTCCAGAAGAACACGGGAACCGAACCCGCCACCATGCACTCGAACACCGATCTCCTAGTAAAGCTCTCCCCCTTAGGCTGCAGGCAAAAATTCGAGCCCAGAGAAGCTTCTAGAACCATCCACGAATCCGTGGAACACGGGCTCGCGGCGCAGTCCACGTATTTACAAGAGCCCGTCTCGTTCTTACAGTAACCAAGCACGTGGTTCCTGAAATCGAGCTCGCCCCAGTTTGCAGAAGACGTTTCTGCTACGAACGTTGCAAGTTTGGTTCTTTTGTAGCTTCTTACAAAGTCCTGCCATTGTCTGAGGATTTCGGCTGTCTTGGGGTGGAATCCTGTGGGGTAAGGGACGCTGACGTCCATTTCGTCGCCGGGGTACTTCTCTACGATGAAGCGGGTGACCTTTTGCATCGAGCGCATGTTCAAGAAACTCGAACCCCATGATTTCCCGGGATCCGTGAGCCTTCGGAAGTCCCACGTGATTCTTGAGATTGTCGTGAAGTGATCCGAGCCGTTGGATTTCCTCCACGGATCTTGGTTCTTGACCCACCTCAGCATCATCTTGCAGTGATAATCGCGCTTGGAGGTGTCGTTCGTCCACAGATGCTTGCCTACTGCGAGCCCTGCGTAGAAGGGTATGTAGAAGGCTGTTGCCGATTCGGGATCCGTAGTCCTGCGTTTTTGTTTTTTTTAGGATGTAATAATACTTCTAATCGAACTAATAAACAAATTCGAATGAATTAGGCAATATGATTTTGGGAACTTAAAAAGGATATTTAATTACAGATCTCGTCACACCTGCACTTGTGCTTCAAGATTCTGTGATGGAAGATGACTTCGAGAGTGAACTGATTCGTGTGGTACCATGATTTGTGCACATCGTCCGGTAAGAACCTGCGGAGCTCGGTGGCGGATTTGCCGTAACCGTGGTTGGTTATTATGCCGCACTCCCAGTTCCAAGGGCTCAGGTCCGTACAGTTCTTCACCACCAGGTCCTTGTTGAACATCTCCGGCAGCTCGTACGCGTAGACCCTCCCCGACGGGCACTCCTCGTTGAATCCCGGCGTGGGCACCGGCGAAGCGAGCATGGCGTTGGTCAGAGACGGCAGAGCGGCGTTGTCTCGTGTGGGGACAAAGGAGTGGGTGGTGGCGACGGTGCGGTCGGGAAAACACGGCGGCGGGGTGCGGAGGTAGGAGATCAACAGTCCCTCGATCCAGAGGAAGGCGATGAAGAGCCAGAAACGTGGGTGCGACGTGAGGTGGTAGCGTACTGTGGCTATGGCGGATTTGAATATGCTTGAGCTTGTGTTGCTGTTGTTCTTCGTTGTTTTCTTCATTATGGGTTCGATCTCCGGTGGAGAACAAGGAACCATACTACTTACTGTAAATGACTCCCTCTCGTGAAATTGTGGTGAGAAATAAAATACAGTATTAAAACATAAATTGAAAAGAAAAAGGAAATTATGCCAAAGTTACTATTGTCGGCAGGGCAACGTGGGGTGTGTTTGGTGTTATATAGTATTGATTTATTCCATCCTATCTAGTTATAAAAAATTTATTATCTTCGTTGGGGATTTTTGACAAAACTTTTTGACACCAAAGTGAATAGGAAAAAAAAGACCGATAGTTTTACATTTGATGTTTGAGATATGGATTTCACAATTTTTTATTCAGAAGCAAAACTTGATAACAATAGACGATATATATGTGTGTGTGTAACAATTGCTGAACTTCGATGCTTATTAGGTGGGCAAATCTTGGAGCCTTGTCGGGTGGATGAGTCAGTCCTAACTTTATTTAAATATATATTGGACTTATTACAACATAGGAAATAAATAATTAATATGATGGGCAGTTGAAGAAAAGGTTCACCTAATCTAGGAATTAACAGGTGAAACCTTTCTAATTATCATTACGATTTTGGAACTAGGTGTAGGTAATAAATCTCTAAACTCAATAATTAAGTGCATGGCACGGGAAATAATTATTTATTAATGATATCGTTGGACTCATTCCAAACAAAGAATATTGATAGTCAACATAATTTGTTGACTTCTTGGGAAAACATTATGGCGCGATTAACGCTTATAAAGCTTAGGAAAACGAGGAAACTGTCGTCAAAATAAAAACTTAAGAAGATGCCATAAAAACGAATAACAGAGCATGCAAACATAATACATTACTTAAAAAAGAAATACTACTTTTAAATAATTGACACGATGAATTCATTAATTATTTGGAGAGGTAACGGTGGTCGATACCATCTCTCTAAAATTATACTTCGTGCTTAATATACATATATATGAAGTCTATTATTTTCTCTTCTATATTTAGGTTCTGTTTCCTTCTAATTTAGGCAGATAAATGCAATGGTCGCACGCTATTATCGTAAGATACTTTGTCGGACTAGGTTTTTTCGACTGCAGCTATGTCACCGGCTTGATCAATACTGAACCAATTTTGTGACTCACTTCCGAAGCATCATTGTTTCTTTTCTTTACTTATAACAATTTGGTCATCGATTATCGTATTTGTTAGGTAATTCTAGCAAGATTATGGTATGAAGATCAATTTCATATCGAATTGCATTAGAAGAAAACAGAAAACTAACGTGATCCAGATTCGATGTGAATCCAACATTCAGGGCCATCAACTAAGATCTTTGTTGATGTAAAAAAATTACAGAATTAAGATCTCTCTGTCTCACTCCCGTGTTTACAACAAGTCATCACGAAAATTGAGAACTGTTTCCCTCAGACGTTGTGCAGTATGTATGCTTTTATTTAATATTCTGTTGCTCTCTATATATTTGAAAGGCCTTAGAAATACTACATAAATGCTTTAATTTTTTAAGTGCAGATATTACCTTTGCTAGCGCAATTGAATAAGTATGTTAATAGTTATGCTTTTAAACGCTTTCTTCAACTTGTCTCGTGTTTTCAACAACTTACACCATCCCTACCCTCCGAAAAAAACTTACGCTATCCCAACATAACCCATTCGGTGAGCTCAAAGAACACATTCAGCGGACATATGTCTCATTTGTTGGTTTATACTTTGAGTCCATAATTTTGTTGGGAAGGGTGGTGCGCCCGTCGGTGGCTAGGTTCCCCCCGCAGCGAAAATCGGTCCCGGATTTGCTCGGTATAATATCGGAAAAAGTGGCACCCAAGAGGTAATTTTGGTGAGATCCGCACAATAACTACCACGGTAATAGTAAAATTATCGCAAAGTAAGAATGAACCCTGAATTTTTAAGTGGAAAAACCATGTGTTAACGAAGAGGGAATCTAAAACACCCCATTTCTTATCATCTCACGATTTTTCCGCACACCTCTCAGTGGATGTGGAACCCTATCAGTTTCTACCTAAATTGCTAACCTAACTATTCACTCTAAATGTAATTCTCGAATGAATTGGTGATAATAATAACTGAAGAACTGCAGCATATCATTTAGACCACTCAAATCCAACAGCCAGGATCTCGTCGCGTCGCCAATCTATACAAACCATTCATTATTTACTACATATATAATAGTATTATAATATTACATTAACAGAATTATTTTATTTTATCCTCGTTAATGAGGTTGGTTGTTGTAAATCTGGTTGGCTAGGCTGAATCTTATCAGTTCTCCCCCTCCGGCGTCACTTATCTCTTACGGGAGAGATCTCCTACCACCCCAGCGATAGCCCATCCCGGCGAGTTCGACGCAGAACACGTCTTCTCATTGGGAATAACCTTCGTTAGAATGACCTCAACATTCTTGTTCGTGTGGATTTTCTGTAACGTGAACGCTTTATACTCAATAGCCATCATGAGCCAATGATAGCGGACATCGATGGGTTTCGTCCTCGAACGATACATAGTAATCTTGCTCAAGTTTAAAGCACTTTGATTGTCACAAAATATCAGGCATGCCTCCTGTTGATGCCCAACTCCAGAAGAAATCTCTTCAACCAAAGTATCTCCTTCATGGTGTCGCCTGCTGCAAGGTACTCCGCTTCAGTAGTTGATAAAGAAACACACTTCTATAACATCGGCTGCCATTAGATAGCTTCCCCTAAGAATGTAAATATGTATCCCAACGTGGACTTTCTGTGATCCAGATCATTGGCCATATCAACATCCATCATGTAAAAAAACATTTATCACTTTCAAATGTTGGACATAATTTGGAAGTTCATCTCAGGTACCTCATGACCAATTAACTGCTTCTTAACGTAACTTCCTAAGATTTCATAGAATCGGCTCACAACACCAGATGTATGAGCTATATCTGGCCTCCTACACCCATGGAACACATCAAACTTCCGATCGCCGATGAGTATGCAACGTTTATCACCTCTTCTCCGTCTTAATATGTTGATGAACTGAATTTCTTTCGCAACTAACACTTTTTCGCAACTAGCACGCGACAAGTGTCCAACAATTAATATCTCTCTTTGGAAAATCTCTCTTCAACTGTTAATCATCTCTGCATCTTATCCGAAAATTAGCATATAAAAAACAAATATGAGGAGAACGATAAATTTACCGTTAGAGTATCTCCGGACATATTCATAAGGATCTACATCCGTTCTCTTAAACCTTTGATGCACCATGTACGAATCGAACTTCTTGTACTACGACCGTGGAGCTTGTTTTAGGTCGTACAAGCTTTCCTTCAACCAGCAAACCATGTCCCCTTTACCTGTAACCTCGAGCCCTTCGGGTTATTCCATATATATCTGTTTATCGGGATCATCATGCAAGAATACGGTCTTCACGTCAAGTTGCTCCAATTCAAGATCCGTGGTAGCCGTTAGTCCGAATATGATTCTGATTGAACTCATTTTCACAATTGGTGAAAAATTCTCGTCAAAGTCGATTCTCTTCTTCTGAGTGGAACCTAAGACCACTAATCGACCCTTTTATTTGAACAACTTGCCACCATCCTTCTTCAATTCGTAAACCCATTTGTTCTTGAGTGTCTTTTTTCCTTTCGGCAAACGAACTAACTCATATGTATCATTCTTCTTCAGAGAACCTATCTCCTCTTACATGGCCTTAATTCAACAAGCTTTGTCGCTATAAAGATTATTCGTCCTGGAAGCTCTCTGCTCCCACTTGTTAGTAATCAAAATATAATCAGAACTCGAATACCTCGTAGATGGTTGGTGTTCTCTCGTTGAACTTCTCATCTGAGGTTCAACCGCTTCTGGGAATCTGAAGGCTCTTACTGCTCTACACCTTTAGATACTCATTTATGTTCTGGTTCATCATTTCCACTGACTAGCTGTACCGGTTCAGGTTCTGATTGTTGCATTATGTCCTAACATCATTGAGAGGAATGTTAACTGGTGTATAATGAACAATACCTCCATTCGTGAATTTCGACACATCCACGTTTGGGTCTTCCATGGTCTCATGTTAATGGAATACTATGTTGCGACTCCGAACAATGTTCTTCTTCTTTTGATCCCAAAGTGTGTAGCCGAATTCCTCATTTCCGTAGCCAACAAAGAGGCATGAATTTGATTTATCATCGAACTTCGATATTTGCTCATTCCATACATGCATGAATGCTCTGCAGCCAGACACTCTCAATTGCCAATATGAGATGTGTCTACAGGTTCACACATTTTCTGGAATATCAAAATCTGACACCGAAAGATAGCCGGTTAATAATTTAGACTGTAGTGATCAGAGCTTCACCCCAAAATGACTTAGATAAATTAGCCATTTTTTGCATCTACCGGACTCTCTCCATTATGGTTCGATTCATCCTCTCTATGACACCATTCTGCTTAGAAGTACCATGAACTGTTTTCTCATGCCTTATTCTCTTCTTCGTGCAATAATCTATGAATTCTCGAGATATATATGCACCACCATTATTTGCGCGTCTACACTCCAGCGACCTTCCGATTTCCCTTCCAACCATCGTATGGAACTTTTGAAAATAATTGAATGTCTGATCTTTTGTCCGCAATAGATATACTTAGGTCTTACGAGAAGGATCATCAATGGCGGTTAGAAAATATTTAATGCCTCCAAACTCTATTTTGCATCCCAAATAGACAATAATCACATGGGTTCAATGATTTCCCCTTGGCTACCGTATGAGGGACTTTCCAGCAAAGATATTCAACCCCTTCTCACCTACGTGCGCCAACCGTCTTTGCCACAAATTCGAAAAACACCATATTCAACTGTGTTCAGTTGGTTAGCACATATCGCCCCGTGCATCTTGTACAACGAGCAACATAACTTTCCCCCCGCTACCACTAATGATGCTTTGGTGAGTTTCCTATTGCTATTTAATATCATTCGTTGTCCAAGAAATCAAGTTGAAACGAAGGTCTGGAATATGCGAAACATCTTTCAGCCTTAACGTGCACCATCGTCTGGATAAAGATATCACCGATTCCCACAATTTGAGAAATGGTTTGGTTGCTCATCTTGGTAAGTTTTCTGCCTTATAAGTGAAGAAGTATTCATGCTTTGAAACACATTGGTAGGACGCACCGGAGTCCATTACCCAGTTCATGTATGGAACAGGAAAACAACCTGCTTCATGCTAGCGTAACCTCTCTATCATGGTTAGTGGTAATTGCAGAAGTGTTCTCGTCTTGTTTCTGTTCTGTTTTGAAGCCTACAATGTGTTTCTAAGTGGCTGATTCTTCCACAATGTTAGCACTTCCTCATCCCCCTGGACATGAATTTATCTTTGGCATTGTCGTATCCGTTCGTGCCACTACTCTTGGCCCTTATTCTCTATGACAATGGCCTGATTTCCCGTACCAATACCGACAATGTCCTTTTGTCGCAGCTCTTCATCGTATAGTTCATTCTTCGCCATAACCATCGTTACTTTACAACTTGGTGTTGAGTTGCTACGCAATACCACCAATGTATCCCAACTCCCAGATAGAGATCCAAAAAGTAGACGTGCTTGTGTCTCATCATTAAGGACTAGACCAGTGTTTTTAAGTTGAGTAACCAGCCATTTAATGTTATTCAATATGTTCAACAACTGATCGTACCTCGTTCAGCTTCATATTCATGAGTTTTCGCGTCATGAATACCTTACTCAGCGCATTTGTTACCTCGTACATACCATCTAATTTCTTCCAGAGATTTTGGGGTTCCGTGTCAGCATAATTTCCACCCAATGGTGGATCGCGCCTAATGCCTTTCTTTACAATTTATTCCACGCTCCTCAGGCACACCCTCGGGCTTCTTGCCTTCCATGTCGATAGGATTATGGAGGTCATTGCAATAAAGGTAGTCTTCTACATGATCATTTCTTCGTCGTTCTCCACGGATGTCGGTCTACTAACAACCTATTTATTATCTTTTCTGATGTGGAAGGTCAATATCAGTTAGAACCACATGACATACTAAGAATACTAACTAGGTTTTGATATCACTTGTTGGGGTAAATGCGTCGATGACAGCCTTGATGCTCCGAAAAGGGTCGTCCTTCGTGATGAATGGGGGTGAGAACCTATCGAAGCCAAAAAGCGTTCCATTGTCACGACATCGGAGTATGTGTGGCCTGCACTTACTCGAGCATGACTTCCAATCGATCCTTATCACACCATTGCGGGAAGTGTCACTACAACCATTGTTGCAGGTACAGTAAGACCTGCTGAGGTATTACCGATCCAAAGCCACTTAGGCTTACCGTTGACATCACAATTCAGAATGGCTCGAGAGGATGGCCCGTTGCCGTTGTTGTCGCTAATGGTGCAGCGGAGGAACTTTCTTCCAATCCTCAAACGTCATCCTTAGCAGATGGATAGTTTTGTTTTGGTCACGGAGACCAATAGAGACATGTGTATGTATCCTAAAAGTTCGAAAAAATATAGAATGGTGGGCATAAGACCTTAAGTGGTCAATAAAGGGGCAGTGATCACGGGCTGCAAACCACTTGTTTCAATATTGCCCGCCTTCAAGTGAGGCGGTGATAGTAGATGCGGGTCCCCCATGATTAGTTTGTGAGATATCTGTCTGTTGGGAGACATATGAATGGTTAGGTATGGGTTGTGCAAGCGCCGTCGGACCAGATGCAGCGTCTTCTACTCCAGAGTTGAACACACCAACTCTTGTACTTAGGGTTCGGTACGATCTATTTGTGAGGTTGTGGAGACAGCCACGGACAACATGAAGACGGCGGTAGTTGTATCGTTGATATGCTTTTGTCTAGCCTCGCATCGTGTGCCGGAGATGTCGTAGGTACGATGTTCCTCGTCGTCTGATTCCATGTGTTCGGACAACTCCCCAGCTGTCAGACTTTCTGGACCCTCACTTTCCTCGGGCTTACTTCGGGGTTGGGTGCAGCTGGGTCAGGCTGAACCGTGGATCATTGGACTAGATTGGCACGTCGGTAGGTAATCACCATAGCATCTGTGGCATTGGAAAGGGGGAGTAGCTCTTCTGGGATCGCCACCGGTGTCATTTGGGGTCCTCAAGGGTTTGCATGCGGATTCTAGAAGTATTGGAACTTGGGAGCATCGTAGCTCTTTGCGTTCGGCTGCCTTGGGATCTTCGGGTGGTTTCCATAAAATAATGATGATGAGGGAAAACCACCGAATATATGGAACGAAATTTGGCTTCTTCGGGTTGTCTCTTGTACTGATTTGCTCCATTAAATCGTTCGAGATAAGTTGGGCACATTGTGATCCTTGTTGAACACGATGCCGTGGAAGAGCCGGATGATATGTATGGCTTAAAAAGTTTTTTAAAAATATGTTAAGTCCCACTTTTCGGCATTTGGAGGTATCATGTTTAATTATGTAACTTCGCGGGTTTAGGAAAATGTTGCAAAGTTTTGAAGTTCGATAAGTGAGGTTTGCGACATGATTGTGTAAATAGACCGCGAAGTGTTATCGAAAAGTTTTTTTTTTCAAGTTTTGGTTCGCCAAGTTGAAGTTTTTGGGATTCCTCTTTCCGATATATGTTGTCGATACTAACAAGGTTCGCGATGAAATGCTATCGCAAAATGTAAGCGTTGGGTTATCGAAAAAGTTTAGAGTGTTGGTTCGCAATGTTGACGTTTTCGATGAACTTCTGCGAAAATTTTAGGTTCGGGAAACTTAAGTTTTAGAAATTAATTAGTTCGCAAAGTGAGTTGGCGGAAAAAGATGTTAAGTGCGGGTCTGCGATGCCGATGTATTTGACATGGAGCTTTTCGATATCAACATGGTTTAGATGTGTGGAGGTTTTCGATATGAGGTGGTTTTTCGGTATTGGATTTTGCTAAGTACAGTTTTTCAAAACGCCGTAGCTTCTCTATACTACGGAGGTTTTCGATATAGAGTTTTGATACGAAATTTTTTCGATACGGGATATTTTTTATATGGTTATATCGAAAAGGCGGGTTTCAACAGCTTCTCGATAAGTTTTCGATATTAACTTATCGGTATATATCGAAAAAACTAAGAACCTAAAAAACGAGATTAAGCATAAAAAATTCATCGAGAATATGAAATTTTATCAAAAATCTTTAGCACAGAACCAAATTAGGGCTAAATTGATAAGGAATAACACCTTTAATGACTTGATTAACCTCAAAATCATTTTAAAAGATGTGAAGAGACTAACCTTGTCTTGCATTGGAAGAAGTTTCATTTTATGGTACAGGAAGGTATAGTTCTGGGTCACAAGGTATCACACAAGGGAATCGAGGTAGACTGAGCCAAAGTCGACGCAATTGAGCAGCTACCACCACCCACATCAGTGAAGGCAGTTCGAAGCTTACACGCATGATTCTACCGATGCTTCATAAAGGATTTTTTGAAAATAGCTTAGCCTTTATCTAATTTACTTGTTAAGGATGTTGTTTTTGACTTCACTGATGAATGTCTACAGGCCTTTCGCACTTTAAAAGAGAAACTCACCACAGCACCAGTGATAGTTGCACCGGATTGGACACTCCCATTCATATTGATCGTGACGCTAGTGATGGTGCGGTAGGAGCTGTTTTGGGACAACACAAGGATAAGATATTTCAGACCATTTACTATGCTAGTAAGACTTTGGACGATACACAGAGGAATTATAGTACCACCAAAAAAGAGCTACTAGTTGTGGTATTTGCGGTAGATAAATTTCATTCTTATCTTGTGATGAATAAGGTAATCATATACACTGATTATGCTGCACTTAGGCACTTATTTGCTAAGAAAGATGCTAAGCCTAGATTGATTCGTTGGAGTTTACTACTTAAAGAGTATGACTTAGAGATTCGCAAAAAGAAAGGTGTCGAGAATGTGATAGCTGATCATTTGTCTAGGCTAGATAATTCACATGAGCAGAATAAAGACACACATATTGATGAATGTTTTCCTGACGAACAATTATATGCTTTAATCGATACATCATTTTCTTGGTATGTGGATTTTGCGAATTATGCTGCTACAGGTGAGATTCTTACACGTTTGACTTTTCATCAGAAGAAGAAGTTTCTCTCTTATGCAAAGCATTACCTTTGGGATGACCCATTCTTGTAAACGATCTGCTCCGATCAGGTAATCCGACGATGTATTCCCGCCGAAGAGGTAAATTCTGTCCTATCTCATTGTCATTCCGGTTTGACGGGTGGACAGCACGGGCCTACAAGAACTGCATTTAAGGTGCTCCAATCAGGTTTATTCTGGCCTACTCTTTTTAAGGATGCACATGCTTATGTTGCTTCTTGTGATCATTGTCAGCGTACTGGTGTTATTTCTAGAAAACATGTGATGCCTTTTAATATTATGCTAGAAGTTGAATTATTTGATGTATGGGGTATTGACTTTATGGGGCCTTTTCCTACTTCATGCTCTAATAAGTATATTCTCGCTGCAGTAGATTATGTATCTAAGTGGGTAGAGGCTGAAGCATGTAGGACTAATGATGCACGCGTTGTTCTTCGTTTTCTTAAGAAGCATATTTTTACTTGTTTTGGTACACCACGTGCTATAATTAGTGATGGCGGTACTCATTTTTGCAATAAATTATTCACTAATTTATTGTCGAAATATGAAGTCAAGCATAAAGTGTCGACCCCGTACCATCCTCAGACGAGCGGACATGTAGAAGTTTCCAATAGGGAACTTAAGCAGATTTTAGAAAAGACAGTGAACGCCTTTAGGAAAGATTGGTCTTTAAAGCTAGATGATGCATTATGGGAATATCGCACTGCATATACAACACCTATTGGAACTTCACCTTTTAAATTAGTTTATGGAAAAGCATGTCATTTACCTGTTGAGTTAGAACACCATGCATATTGGAATGTGAAGAGACTTAATTTGATTCTATCGAGGCAGGTAAAAACAAGTTACTCCAATTGAATGAGATGGAAGAATTTCGTTAGAATGCGTATGAGAATGGAAAACTCTACAAGGAGCGAACGAAGGTGACATGATAAGAGAATTCTACAAAGGGAGTTTAAGGTTGGAGATCGAATCTTGCTGTTCAACTCCCGAATGCGACTTCCCGGAAAGCTAAAGAGTAAGTGGATTGGACCATACGTAGTGGAGCGAGTATTCCCATCCGGAGCCGTACAAATCCTGATAAACGGGAAGGACTCTCACAAGGCCAATGGGCAGCGGTTGAAGTTATACGACAAGCGGGAAGTTGGAGAAACAATATCTGTAGTTTTTGAGGAACCTGGTGCTAATAACACTACTGCTTTTATTTGTTTTGTGCCTTTCAGGGACACCTCGTCTGGAGAGAATACCAGCGAGCTGAAGGACCCCCAGACCAACAAAGCAGGACCAGTCCTCGATCCTCCATGATCGTTCTCCGAGTCGAGCTAACGACTACAAAAACAACGCTTCTTGGGAGGCAACCCAAGGACTATCTATGCATGATATATTATTTCTAATTTCAGTCTTATTATTATTTACGTCTTATATATTATTTTCGCTGTTTAGAATTCGTTATCACGGTGTCGTCTAGGCATATTTTCTCGCAGGTCCGTTCACTAAGGTAGCTCGTACTGCGGAGCAACCAAATCTTCTTCACGTCCCACCCTACATCGATCGGCGCATTATTCAGGGCAGTGTCACTTAAACTCTTTCTTTGCTTTCAATTATTGCACATTGAGGACATTGTGCTAATCAGTTTGGGGGTGGGGTGACACATGCTAGATTTCATATGCTTACATGTCTAGGTATCGATATATTTGGATTTATGTTTGGTTTAGACTGATGAAAGTTTTGATTTGAACGACATCCGTGAAATCTCCTGTCAGTGATGAAAATTTTTCGAATTTTGCTTGTGTCGTGATAAGATCCAACGAGTTGAATGTGAAAGTCCTGCATATTTCATGTTTTGATATTAGCATTACTATCTTGCTACATTGACTGCTCTAGAAAAATAATGCGTATCACGAGACACAAACCCAGCTATATACGTGAGTTTGAGTTGATATAGAATTTATTGCGCAACTCCTTACATGCTCAACGTGTTTTCGAGAGTCACACATGGTCTGAATATTTTCGAACTTGCTCTGTTATGCATGTCAACATTACATTGTAGATTTTTGTGTACGAAAATGAGACTACCCAGAACTGAGTTAATGGCCTAAACATATCCGTACCTTGTTTGGTTACCACTTAGCGAACCACTTTGAGCCTTATCTGACTTATTTATTTATGTGGAGCCCAGACATTAAGCCTGTAGCCTCCAATTTAGCCTTTACACCCGGTTATCAACACGTTATTTTACTGATCGCCTAGGGAAATAGGAGCGAGAAAGTGTTATGTCAGTGCACATTTGGCTGAAAAAAAAACTAAGAACCCTTCTTGCGATAATCTCTCGTTGTGGAAACGAAAAATCAAGAGAAGAAGGGCTTAGTTAAAAAAAAGAGTCGAGAAATGAATATGCACTGGCATTGATAAGAGGGCGATTCAGTGATTAACGTGCTTGATTATTTTAGCTCATTTATCTTATATGACATACCTGTTTTACCCGAGCCCCATTACAACGTGATAAAAGACCTTTCGATTCGTGCATGATTTTTACTAAGTGATTGCGATGTGATATATTTGCAAGACTAGAATGTTATCTTTCTATGTTGTGAATTGAGTGTTTTTATATAAATTCCATTAAACACCTTGAGTGATTTGAGCGAACCAAGTTGTTGAGTGATACGTGTTAGAATTCTAGAAATGTCTTTTATGCTATGATGTAAATGTGAACTATCACCTCATGTTTCGTGTTCGACTGAATTATTCAGTAGTTGATGATGATCCTAACATGCTTCTGAGATAAAACAGGAGTAGTTCATTTGATGATTTTGAAAAATCCTAACTTGATTTCATCTTATTCCGCTTTTATGACCGAGGACGATCAAAGCTAGTTTGGGGGTTGTTGATAAGTTAGAATTTTACGATATTTTTATGCCCCGTAAAAGTGTGTGTTCGGTCATTATTTACCCGAAATTCTTTGAATATCGTACGTTTGCAATAATATTTTATATTCTGCAGATACATGAGAAAAAGGGCCAAAAACATGAGAAAATACGTGTGAAAATAAGACCGAAACGACACGATCTATGCACAGAGGCCGCGCAATCAATACACTATAAAGTATTTGCTCTCACTGGTGGAATTCAATTGCCCCTTTCTAGTCCATTTTGAGCCCATTAAAAGGCCGAACAGCAGCCCACGCCATAGTGAAGATGTGAATTGAAAATTCAAAACACCGAAAATATCGCATGGCTGCTGAAAAATCGGATTTACTTTCTTAGGCGTTCATGGGCTTTATTTTCTATAAAAAGAACACCATCAAAGGCAGAGAGAGAGGAGTCGAAGCATACACCTTAAGAGAACACACGTCTGAAGCAGCTCTCATCCATTCGCTCGGACCACCCACGTCAAAAGCAAGCAGCTCTCATCCATCCCACCAGCGCAGCCCCAAACCCCAAAGCAGCTCGCATTCATCTCTCTCTCGAAGGCATATCACGAAAGGGCGCATACACGGGCAACGACGGGAGATTCCGAGGGAACATGGCGTGACAACCCGAACACCGTGAGGGACGAATTTTATATTTTTCTTTAGACGTTTCAATGATGTTCTCTTTGATTTCATCGTTGTTTTCATATGAATTGAGTTAGGTGTTCTATGTTTGAGTTTAATGCTTGTGTGTGATTCGCCACCATATGCATGATCCTTGACCGGTTTGAGACGGACAAAGTGATTAGACTAGTTAGAACAATAACATTGAACCCTATTACGTAAAACCGACCAGACTTGGAATTCGGTTTCGTATGTGTGGTTTCCGAGATCTTAGGCGATGAAAGCGTTTAAACCCGGGGAATTTCATAGAGATTGAATGCGTGCGTAGAAACTACAATTTCTATAGACATATAGAAATTAGTTTCCTATCGCATAGGATCACTATTGCGGGACAAACGAGTTGCGATTATTTGAGGATTCTTCCTTAACTGAGATTCGTATTGATTAGATAGAACAAAATGCATGAAAACGTATGAATAATTTGTGCCGAGCATATGCCTTGATCACATTTTCTTTATTTGGTTTAAGTCGTATTCTTTGCTTACTTGCTATATTTTATCTGCTTTTTATTTACTATTCGCGTTTAGTTTCATTTATAAAATTTCAAAACAAGAAAAATCCCCTTTTTGTCTAAATTAGAATTAGGATTAATAACTTAAAATTAATCGAGCTATCTTCGTGGATCAATACTCGGACTCACGTCCGTTTTATACTACTTGCACGACCTAGTACACTTGCTAGTATTTGAGTGTGTAATTTGTCACCCAGGAATATAACGCGCTATCAGAGGTGTTTTTCCTATTTTCTGTCCATTCTACACCCTGCATAATCTGCATCAGTGTAACAACCTATTAGAACCAGAGCCTTTAGGATACCATAGTCCGAGGTATGACATCCCTTTGAGATATTTCATGACCCTCTTCACGACTAGCATGCGTGATTCCTTTGGATTGGCTGAAAGCAAGCGCCATGCATGTGGAGAACATGATGTCGGGCCTACTTGAAGTGAGAATGTAGTTCTCCATGTTGTACTTCTTCAAGATGTCATGGATGTACTTGGATTGACCTATGAAGATTCCGTCTGAAAGTTGCGTGACTTGTAATCCGAGGAAGAAATTGAACTCCCCCATCATGCTCATTTCTAACTTTATCTTAATAAGATCCCCAAACTTCTAACACAACTTAGGATTGATCGTATATCTGAATTTGCAGAATATCTCATCCACGCCTTTTATTGAAGAGAGTGGTCTCAATTTTCCCTTTCGTGAAGCCCAACTACACTAAAAATTCTGAGAGGATGTCATACCAAGCAAGAGGTGCTTGTTTTAGTCCGTAGAGAGCCTTGTGTAAGTGATAGACGTAGTCAAGGTGAGAGTCAGTCACGATCCTTCAGGCTAAGAGAAAAAACTTCTTCCCTCAAAATGTCATTGAGAAAAGAGGTTTTGACGCCCATTTGGTAGATGTGAAGCTTTTGTAGGCTGCGTAGGCGAAAAAGAGGCACATGGCTTCAGTTCTTGCAACATGAGTAAATATTTCATCGCAGTTCATGCTTTCCTGCTGATTGTAACTTTTTAGCCACTAGTCTTGCCTTGTTCCTGATAATGACACCCTCTTCATCTTTCTTATTCTTGAAGACCCATTTAGTACAATGATGGTCTTGTCGTTGGTCTCGGCTAGGCTTGTCAAATCAACCTTTGCCCAGCCAGCGACGGTTTGGGCTTACACTCCCGCGCATCAGAGGCGATAAAGATCGAGCCAAATTCCCCGCAACTAGAAGGAATAAGTGAGATATTGTTATAACTAAAAGTCCTACGAAGTAGCCGCTGCCCATCTTAGTAGGGACGTAGACAAGCCCAGAAAGAGTAGTCAACCTGAGGATCTAGACAAAAAATGGGTTGGAGAGGAGAACTTTCGGCAGTTGTCCGGAGCTGGAGGAGATCCTTTGTTTGTTGATGGAGGATGACGATTTCTTCTTGAAAAATTTCTTGCTCATCATTTTTGTCATCAACGCCATTTGCTTCACTAGCTCTTTCATTTCGGGATCTTACTCGGACCTTGAGTTACCTTGGCCGGTGAGCTCGAGGGTTTTGTCGACTTCTCTTGTACGATTATGTGCCCCTCTTGAGCTTTTTGTCGATTACTAAAGCGAATGAATCCCCCACCCCCTTCCCATTGGAGCCATCCGCAATCTCGTTGAAATCTTCAATGCGTTGTGCGAGATTGTCAAAGATACTCTGATGTCCATTTCATCGAGGTCATTGCTCTGTTTGATATGAGTAGCGATCTTCTTCCATTCGGGCAACATAGAAGAGAGAAATTTGACGTTGATCTCCATGTTCGTCTTAAAGATGTTGATCTTTCTTATCTTGTTTATAAGAGCCACGAATTGTAAGTAGTCATTGTGTTTGCTTTCTTGGCCTTCACCCCGACCTTGGTTCCGTGCATCATCTTGTATATTTCATCCCACATCTCTTTAGCTGTGGACATACTATCGATCTGTAGGTAGATGTGGTGATAGCTTGGAGAAGGTAGGTCTTTGAAGTGAGTTTTGCTTTAGCTCTCAACTTTTATGTGGTGTGTATTCGTTGGGTGTATTCAACACTTGAGCGTCAAGTATTGGGGGTGTAGCCGCTGCATCTCCTTGGAGATTAACATGTCATCTCCTTCCAAAATCTAGTGGGTCCATTGCCGATGGAGATTAGCATCTCATATCCTTGGTCCTCGTTTTCCAGGAAGTTGAGGAATATGTTCCTCTAGACCACGTATACCCCACATCAAAGCACCGGTGGACGAATGTCGTATTTCATGGAAAGAGCATCCACCGTCGAAGGTTGGATTTGATCTGACTGATGTGTTCGATTGGGCTAGTGAGAAGTGAAAGTGATTCTGGATTTGCGACGTTTGAGTTCAATAGTTTTGGTGTAGAAATTTTTTATATCGAAAATATTTTAGATCGAAAAGTGAGTGTATCGAAAGTTTTTGGTATCGAAAAAGTATGAAGTGTGAAAAGTGTGTATCGAAAGGTAGTGTCGAAAAAAGTTTGAACTTATCCCGAAGTGTATATCGAAAAGTTAAAGTTTTTGCAAACAGTGTTTATCAGAAACTTCTTCAGTGTATACCAAAAAGTTTTATATCGAAAAGAGTGCATACCAAAACCTTTTCCAGTGCATACGGAAAACAATAGATGCCAAAACATTGCATACACCGAAGAAAACAGTATATACTGAACAAAGTGTATACCGAAAACTTTTCTGCCAAAAACTTAATCGAAGACTAGTTTTCGATATCTCTATGGCAAGTGTATCAAAAACTCTGGAACACGATTATTTGCACAGAAATCACTCAAACTCAAAGGAAAATTCGGGGTAATCACACAGAAGTTAACGAAAATAGTTTCTAACACATGACGAGTAGAAAAATAAGCAAAATAGACTCAAAAACTAAAAAATGTGAAGAAAATTCGTCGACTTTAGAAAACAAAAGTTAATACCGAAAAACTTTCGTGAATCCAACAAAACTAGGCTTAGTTGATCACGCTAGGCTCTGATACAAATTCTAGGTTCCACTTTCCTATCAATCAGAGGATTTTAGAGGTGGAATGCTCGAGATTTACGACCATAGCTTAAGTGTGTATATGTGTGTGTAATCGCCCCTAAGGGTTTAACGAATGAATATTGAATGATTCACCTGAAAATTGTTAGGCTTTAGTATATATACCACATAATGTGGTATATTATACTAAAGCCTAACTCGTCCAAATTACATTTAGACCCTATAAAATAAAATCTAATATATTAAGTACAAAACAAAGACAAACTAATATCGAACACAATATAAACACATCGGCACAACGAGTCCCGATCACGAAGCTTGTTTCATCGGACTTCTTCTCCATCCTCAACTTACAGTTGTCCAAGATCTCACCACTAGTGAACTCGCTGCAATACCCCATAAACTCGAAGATTCTCGTCGCGGGCAACAATCTGTTGCACCGATAAAAATCGATGCCCGAATCCACGCTGCCGTCATAAAATCATAACGGGCGACCTTGATAAAGCCGGAAAAATAAACAACGATTTTGCAATCGAAGACACCCACCAAAAATCTCGATGTAGCTACCTTTTCTTCAGTATAACCCATACTTCTCGGAGCAAAATCGGCGGTGATTTGAGAACACGCAACGACGAGGCGACTCAAGACACCGGCCTTCACTTGTTTTGACACAAAGAACCACCATCACGACTTACGCGGCTACAAGACGACGACAACGGTCATCACTCCAATCTCCAGCGACGCCCCCACCACCGATTTGGCTTCTGGAGTCGTTTGTAAGAGTTTCAATGGTTAACTGTCGCTTGGAAATTTATTAATGTAACGGGTAGTTTATGTTATTTTTTTCGTTTGGAGCGATGAATATTAGGGCCAGAATGCAAATCAAAATTTTGTGAGATGCTGCAATATTTTTATTAGGTTTTGCCGTGTCGGGCTTTAAAATACGTATCGGCTGGAAATTAGGTACTTTGAGCAGCTACCTAATATGGGTTGCTATAATTACTTTTGTTAGCCTGATAGAATTATTTTTTATTTGGTCTGCAGGAATTAATTATTTTTGGACTCCAAGAATTTATATTATGAACCGCTAAAATTATTTAGTGGGCTTAACCTATTAATTATGTAAGGCATATAACTATTCACATTTTAGTTAGACTATTTCTCAATATTTGACGACATCTTAGAAGTACTCGAGGATCCGATTTATCTGTCGGGATTTCTAAGTCCAGTTCATACTGGCATCCGAAGACCCGATTTATCTATCTGGGATTCCTATGCCCAGTTTCACACTAGCATCCGAAGACTCGATTTATCTAGTCGGGATTCATAAG
Organism: Linderniella brevidens; assembly: GCA_004919715.1. Classification (NCBI taxonomy): domain Eukaryota; kingdom Viridiplantae; phylum Streptophyta; class Magnoliopsida; order Lamiales; family Linderniaceae; genus Linderniella; species Linderniella brevidens. The sequence continues at coordinate 10,783,847 of SWDC01000148.1, forward strand.
CCCAGTTTCACACTGGCATCCGAAGACTCGACTTATTCGGGATTATTCGTCGAGGAATTCTAAGTTGAACTGTTGAAGACCCTGATTGTTCGAGAACTTAAAGCCCCATTGACAAACGGAGGCCGAAAGTTCACTCTTTGCGGCATATTCCGAGTGCACATACTCGAGGAGTTTGGTTGAAATATTGTTAAAATATTCCGGGTGGACGATTCTATGAGTTTGGTGGGAATATTCCAAATGGATATACACGAAGAGTTTGGTGGGACTATTCTAGATGGACATACCCGAGGAGTTTGATGGGAATATTCCGGATGGACATACCCGAGAGTTTGGTGAGAATATTCCGGATGAACATACCCTAAGAGTTTGGTGGGGATATTCCGGATGGACATGTCTGAGGAGTTTCGTTGGAATATTTCAGATGGGCATGCCCGATGTAGTTGGAGTTTGGTGGAAATATTATATATGGACATACCGGAGGAGTTTGGTGGAAATATTTCGGATGGACATGCCTGATGAGTTTGGTGAATAGTCTAGGTGGTCGTGCCCGAGGTTTTTTTGTTGGAACTGAAAGACCCGATCTACTCGGCATTTAAAAATTCACGGATGTGGCGGAGCATTACGAAAATCCGGGACTCGAATATTTCCTAGCTATTGTTACCTCATGAATTTTAAGGTAAAATATCCAAAGCCCACGAAAGGACAATCCATCACTTTGGGCCGTATCATTTAAATTCGAAATTAATACGGCTGAGAATATATCTCAAATATATAACAAACTCAAAGATATTTGAGGAAATTTGAATATTTCCTATCTTTATAATTACTCACGCTCTTCAAAATTCAAGGTACACTTTTCTACGCTTCATAAAATTCATAACACTTTTTTCTTCTCGAGCTAATTACTGAAGACTTTCCAATGACTCGAGTGTCATAGGGGCGTAGCCGACAGCGGCACCTTTTTTGACGTGATTTTTCTGTGATGTTGTAGGTGTTCAGCAAAAGTAGAAGATTCGGATCGAAGATCCGACGGATCCAACGCATCATCGAGGCAGTCGGATTTTCTTATCGCATACAAAATGATTACTTAGCTTCTTAAAAAGCCCTAAGTACTCATATATTATATATATATATATGTATGTATGTATATATATAGATTTATATATATGTATATATATGTATTGACCGAAATTCCCAAGTCATTGCTTAGTAGAAAACGAGAAGTTCGAAGTCTTTAGTTGCGTTTTCTCACAAATGCAACGATCATGTAAATAAGTAAAATATAGAACAAGGTCGAATTGATAAAAAAAAACATTACATTAATTAGTAACAATAAAAATATTAAGAAAAACTAGGAAAACATTAAGCGTAAGATATTCGAATAGTTATGTAAGATGTGTTCGACTGATGCACAATGACCTCTCTCGGTGGCGGATTCTTCTGGCATATTACAAATTATTGAATAATTTTCTTCAGTTACATAACAAATTAATTGAAAGCTTTAGCAGCTGTATAATATTAATGCATTATGGAAACTGCCAAGGGCTGCGATGCCAATGTCAAAGGATAAAAGATGGATACTGGAAGCTTATTGGCGATCTTGTAATATAAAAAAAAAAAATAGTAATAATGTGACCACCCTCCCAACCAAGATAATATTAAAATAAAAACATTTGCAATAATCATACATGACCAAACCGAAAGAAAATAAACAATATTATCCATAATCTCTCTCTCTCTAATAAAAAAAAACAAAAAACTAGAGTTGCTCAAAAGCCGTTCTCGTACGTACACTCAGGAACTCTCGCTCTCGCTCCGATTAGGTTTGTTGGAAACACGACCAACCTAATCAAAGCAAAACCAATCAATTTATCTGCTAATTAAGTAACTCAATTAACTAAACCTTATGAAATGATAACAACTCTGTAAATATTACCGATCGTTCAGCCTTTGGAATCCAATCGTTCATAGCAGGGTTACTATTCAACGTAGTTCCACCGGACTTGTAATACCCGCTGAGTTGAATTACATCGTCACCTACAGTGTTGGTCTCCTCGTCATCACTCGCCACCTTAATAAAACCAGTTCCCGTCTGTGATCGGATCCAAGAAAAGAATGAAATAAAGAAATCATATATACGTACTGTAATAGTCCGATCGAACAAATTATAAAAATCAGATATATAAAATTATAAAACCTGGTGATGCTGCTTGTCTATGGAAACTAGGGTTTTGTAGTACTGAGTCTCCACGAACTCCTCTTCCACATTTGCTCGATGAGACAACACTGCCTGAGAAAGAAATCGAGTAAATTGTACTTAACATACACAGACATATATGTATGTGACCAAGTACCTGTTGTGATGACTGATGTTGAAGTGATTGTAGCTTTTCGAGCTCATGGGGAAGATAATCAACATCATCACAACCTGAAACAGATATATCGCAACCCTCGGGCTCGCTTCGATGGGGTTTGATGGGCCGTTTGTGTGCTAGGGAATCGAAGTGGGCCCGAACCTGGCTGTAGATTTGTTCCTGTTCGGCCGAGTTCGAAATCTCGTCGCTTCGGCTTGGCTTGGTCATGGTCGAGTCATCGAAGTTGCCGATATTTTTTTTATTTTGCGTTTGTTTCCGTATCCGTGTGTGCGAAATTTGCAGGGATTTGAATCTTCCCTATGATAAGTAAAAACAATCAAAACTGAATAACAATAAATAATTTTTGTCTATCATTAAAAATGAGGTCTTAAAACCAGGGGCGCATTGTAAGAAAACCAGGAACTTTTGGTGATAGTAACGGAAAAGGGCCCTGGACCCAAAGACATTTATTGTCATCACGAGCGGGCGGATCTAGGATAGGCCTTATTATCTATTATGTGTACAATATAATTTTTTTACCTAAATATACACAATTATTTTATTGCTTAGTCTGATAGGCCGTAAAGCTTCACTTTTTTTTTTTTAAATATAAAATTGATATATATCAGTATTGTTAGTCATTGGTAGTCATCCGTTAAGGTATCGTATATCGCTTGAGAAGGAGGGGATAAACCCGAACTAACGAATTCAAATTTATTAGCTAGGTAATGAGCAATGAAATTACCACGACGCCTTATGAAAGAAAAAACTACAGAATCGAATAAAGAAACCAAAGATAGTCAGTCATCTACGATGCAAATGAGAAGAGCAGAATGTTTTTTTCTCTGTCAAACGTTAGCATGCTATCTCAAACTCAAAAGCGTATGTACAAAGGCTAAACAGCCTTGACAGGGTCTCTCCAGTGACAGGGGACTCGCCGGTAGAAACAAAAGCTTACATGAGGAGCAAAAAACAGAAAGACTACACAATTAAGAAGAAAAAAAACGGTCCCAGGAGGTCGTAGATAAAGACACCAGGCACAAGAAAGTTCGATGTTCTTCTAGGAAAGACAAAAGACACCCCTCGAGAGGAACGACAGATCTTCACCACTGGAAGTGGATTCCCTAGTGACCCAAAATGTTGTCCAAAGTCATCTCCATGCTGCTCCTGCCGAAGCAAGCCTGAAAGTGCAGAGAGGGTGAGAGACAATATATGCACTGATTTCCTTAAGATAAATCCTACATGTACTGCGAGACAAAAGCCTCCTGACCAAAAACGAAAGAAGCTTGGACCCAACCACAAAAGCTCATTGAGGAATGCTCAAAATTCGGCCCAGTCCGATACAACATGGGCAACTGAATCTTGTTCAGTCCTTTTTTCTCCATTGAAGATTGTTAAAAAATACTATGATATCAATAACATCAAAACCTCACAGTATCGAACGACATGAACATCAAACGAACATATCAACAAGATAAGATACTAAAAACACCAAAAATAACAGAGATGATGACTTATCTAGTCCAGAAGGGTCGAAAATGTAGCTGCGAGAGATTCGGCCTTTAACCAGGGTTTTATGGCACTTTGAAGTCGATTAGAGATCGACTCAAAGCTTGAAGAAGGTAGATCGAGAGGCTAAGGGAGGATATAACTGGATATGAACTATCAGGGAGGAAGATGAAGTTTACAGACGAAGAGAGAAGAGAGAGCGATTTACAGAGGCGATTCTAGGGTTTCTTGAGAGTGAGAGAGAGATGTTGAAGAATAATGATCTGCAGCGTGCGGCGTAAGATTATTAGGGTAGGGTTAGGAATTTTGCAGAATGGTCCCTGGTTAAATTACGACATGCTTCACTAAACTCTCGCAACATTTTGATTTAGCCCATGAATTTGCGAAAACAAAGTATTTCGTCCCATAATTAGCTTGACGAAACACTTTATTGGGCCCGGAAAACATCTTTGGCCCAATATCGTGATAACCCAAAAGGGTTATATTTTCAACATCCCCCCTCGCGATGACGGGCCAAAGATGTTTTCCATACACAACTTACCTCGTAGCTTGTCGTGGCTCTCCTTCCCGAGTGACTTGGTTAGAATGTCCGCCACCTGATCCTGCGATTTTACAAACACAGTTTGAATAATATGTTTCGATATGTATTCCCGAATAAAGTGACAGTCTATTTCTATATGTTTAGTTCTCTCGTGAAACACGGGATTGTTAGCTATTTGAATAGCTGCACTATTATCACAATGAATCTTTGCTGGACTGAGATTTGTGATCTTGAAATCCGATAACAGACTTCTTATCCAAATCAGTTCACAGGTGGTTTGAGCCATTGCTCTATATTCAGCTTCTGCTGAAGATCTAGCAATCGTTTTTTGCTTTTTGCTCTTCCACGACACCAATGTATCTCCTAGGAACACACAAAATCCCGTAACTGATCTTCGTGTAACAGCACACGAAGCCCAGTCCGAGTCACAAAAAGCAGAAAGTTCAGGATTTTTGTTTCCTGAAACCAGCACACCATATCCGGGTGCTGCTTTCAGGTATCGTAGGACTCTAAAAGCAGCTTGAACATGTGGCTTATTAGGACAGTGCATGTATTGGCTAAGATTTTGAACAGCAAATGTTATATCAGGTCTAGTATTGCATAGGTAAATTAATCTACCCATCAAACGCTGAAAAAAACTCACATTTATGGTATCCGAATCACTAACAGCTGAGAATTTTAGATTCTGCTGCATAGGAGTGTCTTTTGGTTTACTCCCTAACACTCCAAATTCAACTAACAGATCTAACGTATATTTTCTCTGGTTAAGTATCAACCCATTACCCCCTTTTATCACTTCTATTCCTAGAAAATATCTTAATTCCCCTAAATCCTTTATACCAAACATTTCATCAAACACATGCTTTATTCTATTTATTTCAGTGTAATTATTACCAGAAATCAAAATATCATCGACATATATAAGTAAGAAAACATGCATATTAGCTTCACTCTTGAAAAACAATGAGTAATCATTCAAACTTTGTTTATACCCATTGTTTTTCAAAACTTGAGTGAGCTTTTCATTCCACTTTCTAGGCGCTTGTTTCAGCCCATAAAGTGATTTTGTTAGTTTACATACCTTATATCTATCATCATAAAATCCCTCGGGTAAACACATAAACACTTCTTCATCAAGTTCACCATGTAAGAATGCATTATTGATATCAAGTTGATACACAGTCCAATTATTTGTAACAGAGACAGCAAGCAAAATTCGTACAGTTACCATCTTTACTACCGGAGCAAATATCTCATTGTAATCTATGCCTTCCTTTTGACTATAACCCTTAGCCACTAACCTAGCCTTATATCTATCTATTTCTCCACTAGAGTTATACTTAATCTTATAAATCCACTTACAACCTATGGCTTTCCTATCCATGGGCAGCTCAACTAAATCCCACGTGTCATTCTGTATTAGAGCTTTCATTTCTAAGTTCATTGCCTCTCTCCACTCAGGTATTTCCATTGCCTCACTAACTGTTCTGGGTACTAAAGTTTTATCAATGTTATTGCAGTAATTAATATCATCTACATTAAGTCTAGAAAAATTCATAACAGTCAATAGGGGGTATAAGACTTTCATCTTGTTAAGAGTACACACATAGTCATTTAAGTACCCAGGCTTCCTAACTATGCGTTTGGGTCTAGTCATGGTTTCATCACTAAAAGTATTTAGGACATCATCACTATTGCAATCATTTTGAGGCTCATATAATTCAGTAGACATAGCAGGATTATCATGACTCATATGAGGGGTGTCAGTATCATCAATATAAGATGTATCACTTTGAGCATTGGTATTGGTCACAGTATCATCATGTGCATTTTCAGAAAAAACCTCAAAATTTTCATGACAAGAAACATCACTTCTCAACAAGTCATCAAACAGTATATGCACATCTTCACTTTGATTTTCAGAATCTGCAACCTTAGATCTAAATGGAAACACAGTTTCATAGAATTTGACATCCCTAGATGCAAAAATATCCTTATTTTCTAAATCAAGTAGTTTGTATGCCTTTTTGTTTTCATAGTATCCTAACATAACACATTGTCTAGCACGAGAGTCAAATTTAGATTTAGTATTCAGAACAGTTGCATAACAGAGACATCCAAATACTTTCAAGTTATCATATTTTACTTTCTTACCAAACAACACTTCATACGGTGATTTTCCTTTCAGAACAGAGGATGGAGTTCTATTAATCAGATAAACTGCACTGAGAATACAATCAGACCAGTAGATCAAGGGTATTTTTGACTGAAATAATAGCGCTCGTGCTACATTCAGTAGGTGTCTATGTTTTCTCTCCACTATTCCATTTTGTTGAGGGGTATGAACTACACTGGTTTGATGTAGTATTCCTTCTAACCTAGTGTATTCCAAGAATTGGGTATTTATGAATTCTGTACCATTGTCAGTCCTAAGCATTTTTAACTTCTTATTAAACTGATTCTTCATCATATTAACAAATGTTTTAAAACATTGAAGAACTTCAGTCTTATGTTTAATTAAAAATACCCAAGTTGACCTAGAGTAATCATCTACTAAAGTCAAAAAATATCTGCAGTTATTATAACTAGCAGTTTTAAACGGTCCCCACAAATCACCATGCACAAGTTCAAGGACAAATAAGCTTTTATGATCACTAAGAGGGAATGGATCTCTAGTTTGCTTAGCCTTGTGACATACATCACAAGATTGAGCTGTTTGAGTTCCTTTAAGATTTAAAACTGGTTTTAACACATCTAAAACTATTTGAGACGGATGTCCTAATCTTTTATGCCATATTTCATATGAAACTGCATGATTAATACAGCCAAATTCATTTGAGTTACCAGTCACAACAAGACTGAAGTAGTACAGTCCTTTTTTCAGCTCACCAGTCCCCAGTATATCTAGGGAGAGTGGGTCCTGAAAAATGCATGTATTGTTCTTGAAATTTACAGTACATTTGTTATCATTTACAATTTTAGATACTGAAAGTAGATTGCACAAGAAAGCAGGTACAACTAATACATTTTTAAGCATAATTTTTTCATTGAGCTGAAAGTCACCAGCAATATCAACAGATACACAGGTGCCATTCGGCAACTTGATTAATATGTTCTCAGACTTAATACTTCTGAGGTTTATCAAGTTTTCAGGAGAACTGACAACATGATCAGTTGCTCCTGAATCTATTATCCAACCATTATTGAATACAGATGACATTATATTAATAAATGCACCTGCCATAAGATCTTGATTGGTTTCTTGATTTTCCTTTTCAAGCAGTTTAAGCAATTGACTGTATTGAAGCACCGAAAGATTAGGTGTTATGGTGTCAACGCTCAGATTAGAAGCCTCTGTCATGTTTGCTGTTTTACTTGTACTATAAAAATTTCCCTTCTTGTTATTACTATAGTTAGAGTTTATACCCCTAGGTGGTTTCCCTACCAACTTATAGCATCTTTCTATTGAATGTCCCTTAATGCCACAATGTTTACAAATCGCTATACTATTACTAGTATTACTATTGTTGTTGTTATTTGGATATCCTATAATTTTGAAACATTTGTCAACTGAATGACCTTTGTTTCCACAGAACTTACAAACTGTACTAGCCTGATTATTACTAGACCTGTTAAAAGTTTTATTAAGAAAAATTGAGGTATTATTTTCAGTTAGCTGAATAATACCTCTATGTGATTCTTCCCTACTTATTAAGTTGTAGGCATGAAACACATTTGGTAAGGGATGATGAAGCAGAATATTACTTCTAATGAAGTTAAAGCTTTCATTCAGTCCCATAAGAAATTGCATTAACTTCAACTCTTCATTACAGTTTTGTTGATGTTCATTTGCATTGCAGGTACAAACAGGTCCAATGGTTAGAGCTTCAAGCTCATCCCATAAGTGTTGCAGTTTAGAGAAATAAACTGAAACATTGTCGGTGTCCTGTTTTAGGTTGTGTATAGATTGTTGTAGGCTAAATTTCTTTGAGCCATCAACATTTTTGAAAGTTTTCTCTAACGACTCCCAAACTTTAGATGCAAATTTAGCATAAGTGTATCTAATTCTTAACTCATTACTTAAGGAATTTAGTAACCATGACAAAACAATAGCATTGCATCTATTCCAATCACTGGCCAGTTCATGTTGCTCTGGTATTACCAAAGTCCCATGAACAAAGCCAGTTTTATTTTTTGCAGTGAGAGCTAACATGATAGAATTACTCCAATACGAGTAATTTTCAGATCCAGTCAATGTAACATTTGTAATATTAGTCACAGATAGATCAGACTGAGATATGTAAAGAGGATCTCTATGATTCAGAACTAGTTGTAGATTATTATTGTTATTCTGATTATTAAGTTCTTCGTTATCCATGGCTAAGTTATATTAGCAAAGAGTATGAAGACAAATTTATATAGCACGCAGGTTTTAACAAACGGACACGTATATAGCAGAAAAACAGTAATAAAGAGAGGAACGAAGTCACCGGATGCAGCGGAATTTTGTTTAGAATCTGATGTCAAGATCGTGATTCTTCACACAAGGAAACAACCAGGCGAAGTTTCTATATCTACAATTTCAAACGAGAAAATATGAGATATAAAGAACAGAGAAGGAACTGTTCACAATCGATCAGCGATATTCAAATCTTGTACACAGAATAACACAGGATTCAAGATCCGTGCTCTGATACCATGTTAAAAAATACTATGATATCAATAACATCAAAACCTCACAGTATCGAACGACATGAACATCAAACGAACATATCAACAAGATAAGATACTAAAAACACCAAAAATAACAGAGATGATGACTTATCTAGTCCAGAAGGGTCGAAAATGTAGCTGCGAGAGATTCGGCCTTTAACCAGGGTTTTATGGCACTTTGAAGTCGATTAGAGATCGACTCAAAGCTTGAAGAAGGTAGATCGAGAGGCTAAGGGAGGATATAACTGGATATGAACTATCAGGGAGGAAGATGAAGTTTACAGACGAAGAGAGAAGAGAGAGCGATTTACAGAGGCGATTCTAGGGTTTCTTGAGAGTGAGAGAGAGATGTTGAAGAATAATGATCTGCAGCGTGCGGCGTAAGATTATTAGGGTAGGGTTAGGAATTTTGCAGAATGGTCCCTGGTTAAATTACGACAGGCTTCACTAAACTCTCGCAACATTTTGATTTAGCCCATGAATTTGCGAAAACAAAGTATTTCGTCCCAGCTATTAATTAGCTTGACGAAACACTTTATTGGGCCCGGAAAACATCTTTGGCCCAATATCGTGATAACCCAAAAGGGTTATATTTTCAACAAAGATCCACAAATTTCGCGTTTTTCGCAACATCCACAGAATATAGACTGAGAGTTGGATGCGATCCATCACCGTTTTTTTATCCGGGCCAGAACTGATCAGCAGCCATCATGCTTTGAAGTTGATGTTCGTATCATGAATAGCATTCCAGTCGACAGGAGATAATTTCCAGACCAATTGTGCCCTGGTGCATTTGAAGAAAAGATGTTCGAGGTCCTCAAAACCATCCCCACACCAGCAGCAAATCGGGTCAACCGAGATCCCTTTTTGCAGCAAGTTAGTCTTCGTAGGAATGATATTGTGTAAGACTCTCCAAAGGAAATGCTTTAACTTGTTATGGACCCGAAGCTTCCAAATGAGCCTCCACATCTTGCTCTGGGCATTACCTCTGTCGCTACATTCGACAACGTCCTTCTTGCCTTGAATGGTTCCAACGATAGCCTTATAAGAAGATTTAACGTTGTATTGTTTGTTCTTCTCCAGGCCCCAAACCATCAAATCACGTGAGCCGGGAGTGGTATCTCTTCTATGAGGTCGGCAATCTCTCGAGACACAATGGGTCAAATCAGGTCGGATTTCCAGCTTCTACAATCCTCGCTGATGAGTTCGCTGACAAGGGTGACATAAACGGATTCAGGGATGGTAGGAATTGGTGTGATCCCTGAGAGCTTTCGGATCCAGGGAGAGCTCCAGATCTTCACTTCTTTACCATCTCCAACGAGAAAAATCACTCCACTTTTTAGCACGTATACTGATCGATACCACGACTTCCATAACCAAGAGGAAGAAACATGACAGTTGGCGTGGAAGAGGATAGAGGATGGAAAGTATTTTGCGTTGAGATATTCAGTCATCAGTGAGTTCGGCTGAGCAATCATCCTCGATAGTTGCTTCCCAATAAGCGCGTCGTTGAACTTCTGAAGATCGTGTAAACCCTGCCCCCCTTCAGATTTAGCTGCTGAGAGTTTATTCCAGGCTCTCCAATGAGGTTTAGAGGTGTCAACACCATTCGTGCCCCACCAGAAGCGAGATGAGAAAGTATTGATCTTTTTACAGATAATCATAGGCAGTTTAAAACACGACATAGCGAACACTGGACGGGCATTAATCACAGATTTCATAAGAATTTCCTTAGGAAAATATTCTTCCAGTTAGCCAATCTGCTCTTGGCGGCCCCGATGATATAGTTGAACGTCGCCGTCTTAGGCCTTCCAATTCCAAGGGGTAGCCAAGATACTTAATTCCACAGAGATTCTGGCCAATCCCCACTTTGACAGCCACATTAGTATTTTTTCTGAAAAATACTGAGGATTTCTCCATGTTAATAGCTTGTCCAGAAGCCGCATCATAGGTATTCGAGCAACTCCTTGACTATCCCAGCCTGCTGGATAGAAGCTTCACCAAAAAAGTAGAGAACCATCAGCGAAAAAAAGGTGAGTGACAAGAGGCCCCCCCATACATATTCTGAGCCCTTTAAGGGTGCCTGAGTTTGCAGCTTGTGTAATGAAATTTGAGAGTGCCTCGGTGAGGATGATGAAGATAATGGGTGATAGTGGGTCCCCTTGCCTAATCCCCCTAGATGGTTGAAGGAATCCGCCAAAGGAACCATTAAGGTTGAAAGAAAATGAGGTGGTACTAATGCAAGTATTGATCCATTCGACAAACCTTCTATCGAATCCCATCTTAGTCATCACGGCCCTCAAAAAGCCCCACTCTACTCTATCAAAAGCCTTAGCCATATCAAGCTTGAGAGCCATAATTACCCCTACTTCTAAGACTATTAAGATAGTGTAAACATTCATGGGCCACAACAACATTGTCAATAGTTGTCTATCCCGAACAAATGTTGCTTGGCTTAAGTGAATACAATTTGGTAGGCAAGGTCTTCATCTCTCGGCCAAAATTTTGGAAATAATCTTATAAGCAACATTACACAAGATAGGCCTATAATGTGAAATCAGAGATGGGTTTTTAAATCTTGAGAATGAGAGTGATAAGTGTGTGATTGAGGGGTTTTTAATCTTGGGGTTTTTAGTTGTATGCTCGCAATCCCCTTCGACCATTATTCTCTTCCATCCTCGTTAGATAGAGGGCCGGTCCCATCAAGTAGTAGGCCTTGGTGCGAAATATAAAGAACAATAAAACATTCTTTTTTCGTCATAACAGTAGAAACGAAGTGATTTTACGTTAATTATTATACCTCATAAATAAAAGTGTATTCTCGGTCGTTATTTATGCAAATATATTTCCTTATCTTACGTCCACTCTTATTTTTTATTTAATAGATATCGGAGCAAAAGAGATCAAGAAACTGGAATTTTCGGTTATCAAAGAAGTCAAAGCTAGAAAACAAAGTTCAAGTGCCTGCGGTTCATGACAAAAGTCGAAGCAAGCAGCAAAAGGAAGCTCGTAAAGAAGAAGTTCCAAGCTCAAGCAATCGAACTTCTCAAGCTTCCAATATTCATCATTATGATGTGAATCATGTGCACTTACGTAGGAAGAACAACTCATCACTAACAATGCTTATAATATTATATGTTCTTACTCCTACATGAAATATCCAGTCAAAGTTCATTCAGAAAAACATCTGATGAGATTGACTTGAGAGAATATTTTTAAATCTTCACCAAAGCACACGTTCACCTGCACTGAAATGTCCTATCCGTGTCAAATTGCTCTAAACGGTTATCTAACAAACCATTATTGGATGATTTAGGATTAACTTTGATAATTACTAAGCGTAAATTGTTTTATGCAAATAAGGGAAGACCCATACAAATATGGTACCGAAGTCCCGATAAAATTATTGCAGATAATTCCAACATGGGTAGGTATTGCGAGTAGTTGTTCCACATCCATGACTGGTATGCAGCGTGAACAACTACAACATCCCGGCACGTACGGTATCTCGGGCATACGTGACTGGTAAGAGACACGAGCAACCAAACGAATGTACATTCTGATTATGCGTATTTTAAGAGAATTTTCAAGTATACTATTCTAGGAAGCATGATTTGAGGAAGGACCAAATATATATATAATATAATATTATATAATATATAATATTATATATTATATTAAACTATTACTAATCCAATAAATATATATATATATAGAGAGAGAGAGAGAAGAAAAGGGGAGAAAGTCAAAAAATGGGAGAGAGAAAAGAAAAGAGAGAAAAATACAAAAAAAAAAGAAAAAGAAAGAAAATCGCCTCTCCTCATCTAGCATCATAGATATTCCCCCAACATCTTTAGACGAATTCAATGAAGAATATCGAGCTCACAAGTTCAAAATTTACTTCGCTCCCATGATTTAGTCGACCCAACTGAGTCTAATCCCGTAACCAAACCGAGTGTTAGTCACAAAATTTACGAAAATAACCACATATCCTACATCAACCGAACACACCATGTTAGATGATTTCAATGATGAAATAGACATTTTTTGAAGATATATATTCCCTTATCTCACATATTACTCGGACCAACTCCCATAGGTACAGGTGCTAATTTTATTAGCTTCCGGGTAGAAGACGACGCTTAAGGTCCAACGGTGCATGCACATTCGAGCCTTACCCGCTCGTTTGCTTACAATAGATAGGTGTTTCATGAAATCACGGGGAGCCACGTCTACTATCACCACTTCACTTGGAAGTGGGAGATACTCAGCCCCACAACCGCACTTTCTTTTCGCACATCGAGTTTAGTGCGTCCTCACTCTCCATGTTTTAAATATTTACTAGGACACATACACTTTTATAACACGTGATGTTTGTGATCAAGTTATAACTTCCATAGACATGTCGTTTTTGTACATGCTTCAAGGATCGGAAGGAAGTCCTGCTGTTGCAACATCAAAACAACAACGGTTTCAGGCCATCGTCTACGAGCAATGCTCCTATATCGATGTTAATGAGATGTCTTCATGACCCCGGTTTCTTCACGAAGGATTGTCTTTGTGGCTCCGTCGGGTTATTACCGAACCTGAGTTCCTACTATGCTTACTCTCTCCATCTCCTTGTCACGACGACACGATCTTCTTGCAAATACGAAGCCCCATTTTGATTCATCGACATGATGATCTCCCCAACTTGATCATCATGAGGGGGAGTAGTACTAAAACAAAATGGGTGCAATACCACGACGAAAAACAAAGATTGATCATAAACGCCATAATCTCGAGCGTCGTCGAAAATTCAAGCAAACCACGACCGAAGTTTCCGCTTCATGTACGCCTCTCCAAATTTCAAATTCGAAGTCCCCAATCCCAACACAAGAGTAAACAAACGTAGGGGGAGTTCGCCGCTATCAACGGAAAAGATCGAGTACAAAACGAGAAAATCCGGCAAGCAACTTCAAATTTCTTCCGCCATCTCCAAGACAAGCCTCAAGATAGGACTTGAGGAAGATACGTTGTCGAAAAGAGAAGTACAAGAAACTGTGCGCTTGAAGATCTCCTAAAGAAGAGATCACAAGACAAGACAAATGAGGAGATATTTGAAGAAGACCACGCACATGTACGCTTCCACTGATGCCTACCCTGATATGTGTTCTTCAAGGATTCAGGACAACATTTTTACAAGACCAAGATAATCAACAATGAATTGCAAATTGAACACAAAGGGGGAGATTGTTAGAATTATTTTATTGTGTTCAATTAATTATTTTGTCTCAGTCTTGTAATTTATTTAATGAACTAGTAGAGTCTAGTGATCTGTTAGTTGTAGTGGGCTTACAAGCCCAAGTATTATATACCAACATGTTGTATAAATACAGAAACCATAACACATATTAGGTGTGTTGTGTGTGAAAGTGTAGAGAATTATTCATTTGAGAGGATAAGGCCATTCCCAGCCAAGCACCTCAAGAACACGCACACACGCACCCCATGTAAATTACTACTTCCGAGCTAAAATCGTGGTAAATCCTCATTAATCTATCTTTAGTTGGATAATCTGGTTTTTTCAACATGTCTACGGAAAGTAGTCATTTGATCACAAAGATCATGTTTTTTAAAAGTTTATGTGTCCTAAAGTTTTTTCAAAAAATATGGAAAGTGTGGACACACTAGACTCGATGTGCGCAAGGAAGTGTGGTGGAGGGGCCGAGTACAACTTGTTTCAATATCTTTCACTTTCGAGTGAAGCGGTGATAGTTGACGTGGTTTCCTGTGATTTCTTAAACATTTGCTTTTTGTGAGATGGACGAGTTTGTAAGACTCGGATGTGCAGGCGCCGTCGGACCTAATGCAACGACTTCTACCCGAGAGCTAATAAAATTAGCACATGACGGGGGTTGGTCCGAAGTATTTTAGAGATAAGAGATTTTCGTATCTTCAGAAATTTCCAAGTCATCATAGAAGTCATCTATTGCGTTGTGTTCGGATGATGTAGGATATGTGGTTATTCGTTTCAGATCGACTCGGTGATGTTCCGGGCTTAGATTCAGTTGGGTTTGACTGAATCATGGAAACTTAAAATTCCATGCATCTCGTACTACGTGATGACTGCTGCTTTGTTTGTGTGAGCAATCCGGAGCATGTCGTTTGAGTGAGCACCGTGGTAGTGTAAGAGCCACATTTTCCGTATAGAAATTTTTGAACTTGTGAGCTTGAGATTCTTCCTTAAAGTCCATCTTTGATTGTCGGAGGAAATATCCATGAAGCTTCTTCTTCTTCTTCTTCTTCTTCTTCTTCTTCTTCTTCTTCTTCTTCTTCT